>OZ024906.1:32766475-33972505 GCA_964017125.1 Flabesymbios commensalis | reverse complement strand
GTTATAATATGTAATGGCAAAACGTGTGAAAACGTGTGAAACGTGAATCCAAAGTACGTACAGAGTCGAAGCCTTTTTTTAAGAGTTGAGCCGGAGAAACACTCTAAACATACTTTGTTTTTAATTATCTTCTTTTTCGATATATATTTAGAGAAAGGATAGTTCCGAAAATATAAGCAGCAACATAGTAAAAATTTTGACTGGTATTGTTATATCAGATAAATGAAGTATGTGAATCAGGCAGATGTGATTATAATTATAAATCACTGATTATTCAATCATTGCATGAATCTATGCACATATAATGATGCTAGTAACATAAAGTAAGTCAAGTTACATGTTTTCGGAGTGGTAAGCATAACAGTTTAATAAGTTTTTTCATATTACATTCTTTGGCTGCTAGAATTAAAAAAAAATTGTAACCTTTACGTGTTTTTTGTGGCAGCATTATAATTATATACCTTCATGTTCGACATGTTTGAGGTCCTGACGCGAGTAGAGGTTCAAAAATGTTATTTTGACGTTTGAATCACAGATATTTTAAACTTCCACACTATCGTTATATATTGTCATTAAAAAGCACATTTATTTTGAAAACTGAAGTTTACTTGGTGCCAGAATGTAATTTTAGTAACTGCCTTTGGTATTTCCTTGCATTGAAGATAATGTTTATATATTATTTAGAAAATGGTAATTAATTGAATAATATTTCTGAAATTCGTTGATAATATATATCATCGGGGGGGGGGGGGGTGAATGGGTGAATAAGTGAACGAATGACTGGGGTATTGGACACTTTTTGCACATATAAATTATGACTCAATTGGACCAGGATAACTTTCCGTGTACATGGTGTATTAGAGCTGTACCTGTATTTTCAAGAGGTGACAATTATGGTACATCCAAGGGTATGAAAATCACACGTACTGCATATTCAAGGGTCAATAAAATAACCCAGCTGTATCAGGTGTTTATTCAAAAGCTGCTTTGTGTCTCGAACATTAGGCCTAGATAAGTGTGCTGTGCAAAAAAAAAGGTATTCGTATTTTTAGACAGTGACCTGGTGACAGATAATTTGTTAAATCTTTTAGGCTATCCCGAGCATTGTGTCTATTCAGAAAGGGTGTGTTATTGTCCAAATCTGTATAGGCCTATTAAATGGTATGCTTACGCCAGAAACTGTATAGGGCCGAGTTATTTTCGGCAAAATGTGTACATTCAAAGGTATACTTTCGGCCACAAATGTATATTCAAGACTAAGGGTTTGACTATCCTGTCTGCACACCAAGCCCAATTTTTTACCGAGTGCCCCACCCCCTATAGGGATAACCTCCTGAGCATGATGCTATGCATAAGAATTGGCACTGCTTCCACACAGTATCCTAAATTCCGTTCAAGGCCTAGCACACAACCTCTCGGACACGTAACAGATAAAATATGCCATGTTTTAAGATTGTGTTTAGATTGTGTTAAAACCGAAAAAAATCAAGTTTAAATTGTTTACTTCTAAAATATAATGGTGTTACCGGTTTTCTCGTCTTAAAAACTTACAAATCGATATATTATACATGTGTTTGTGTTCATTATTTCAAAAATTATGGTGAAATAGATAATATCTTGGAAACATGGCGGCCATTTTGGATTTAGTCAATTTTCATAGATTTAACGTTAGAAAAAAATGCAATCCCTTTTTTTCTCATCACTACTATGTTCCAAATGGGAATAAACAAAAAAATCACTTTTAACAAACATTTTGCACGAAAATACATACGGGCATATACTATTTACATGTTTTAGGCGAAATAACATGAGGATAGGGAGTCCAATCTAATGATATGAATCATTACCCTATGAGCATCATAACTCATTACGGTATACTAGCCGCTTTGGAAAGCCAAAGGGCAGTAATTTCATGCTGGAAAAGTAAGCTGCTACTGCAACTTGGCTTTGCACGGTAATATGTGTGTGTAACGGTACATGACATAATAATGCTGAAGACTTACGTATTGCTTTCGTAGCCAATGCCACTCGTTCATCTGTTCAGGTGTACATAATGCTGCACTGCTTAAGGCTGGAGGCATACGAGATTTCTATAGATACATAAAACAAACAAAAAGATATGTCAGTTTTTGTTACTTGGAAAGGAAACGATAGTACAATATCTGCCTAAACCAGGAAATGTGTTGCCTTCGAAGTAATGTAAGTACCATTGTGAAAGGAAGGCAGATAATACAATAGAGTATGTATTAATATGACCCAAAAGCAAGTCGTTACACGAGAAAAATAAGCTGCTACATGGCTTAATTTAAGTAAAAAGACTGCGTGGTACATACACATATAACTATAATAGTTTAGTAGATAAGGTAACCTATTGTGCATTTTATGATTAAAGCATGACATTTCTACCACTTGTAGAACATATCCTAAGGGTCATTTTAAGATGTGGAGGTAAATTGGACTTGACCTCTAATGACCTCTAGAGGTCATTGACCTCGAAAGGTCAAAATATGCAATTGCAAAACCAAAAAGTAGTGAAAATTGTATATTACAATGTCTATGATTTGTTTCTGTGTCCCAAAAGTATGTCAAATCCTCGAAGAGACTGTTTTGAATCATAAACATAACACCAAGGTGATATCAAGGTCACACCATTCAAAGGTCAAACTGCAAGACAATAGTTTAAATGTCCACTTTTTATCAATTTCCACGCTGTTGTTGTGCAGTTATTTATCACAAAGGAGTGGTTTTGACATACTCTTCGTCCTATGTATTTTCCACACACATTTTAGGATATTAAGGGCAGTATGAACCTTGGGAAGGAGGCTAGGTATTCTAGGTATTCCACTTATTACGATCCTTCTTCAATATTTAGTTGAACGGGTCAAATTACAATTATGCAGCATTGTAAGACATTAGCTTGGGCTCCCATAGCAAAATATTGATACATAATTGGGTTATGAAGTTTGACATGGGGTGTGGTTTTGTTTTACTGGCGTACCATCCGAAAGCAATTTGAAGGTCATGTCAAGGTCATTTCAAGGTCAAGCTGGCGAAAACTGTTACTGATCACGTGTCTCCTTCAGAGCTGTTCCAATATCTTTTTCAAACGTGTCTTCATCTAAGGGAGCCTGAGCTTCAGTCTGGTGGCATGTATACAATTTTTCTAGAATCACATCTATCTTCATTAACCTAACTTTATGCAGGTGAGCCATAACTGATAATTTAAAGACAGCTCAGTTTTATTATCGTGACTTCCATTAATTTAATTGGTCTTAGGCCTATTGGTTTTACATTCACCAGCCTTCGTGTAGCAATCATGTCTCCTTCACTAAATTTGGTCAGTGCTCAATACGCCTTAGATTGCATGAGAAAGCCTTTGGAAATATAAAATTTCCTTCGTTATGACGGTCTACTATCTTGTTATAACGACCTAATATTCCGTTATAACGATCTAGTATTTCGTGATAACTGTTTACTCATCCGCTAAAATGTCTACTAATCCGTTATAACGGACTACTATCCCGTTATAACGGTCTAGCATTTCGTTATAACGGTGTAGTATTTGGCTACAACGGTCTACCAATCCGGTATAACGGTCTACTATTCCGCTATAACGGTTCATTATTGCGCTATAGCGGTATATTATCCCGTTATAACTGACTAGTATTTCGTTAACGGTCTAGTATTTCGTTATAATGGCCTACAAATCTTTTATAACGGTCAACTATTCAGTTACAACGGTCTACTAATCCGCTATAGCGGTCTACTAATCCGTTATAACGGTCTACTATTATTTTATAAGGATCTAGTATTTTGTTATAACGGTATATTATTTTGTTATAAACCGTTATAACGAAATAGTAAACCGTTATAACGAAATACTAGACCGTTTTAGCGGATTAGTAGACCGTTATAACGGATTAGCAGATCGTTATAGCGGATTAGTAGGCCGTTATAGCGGATTAGTAGATCGTCATAACGGATTAGTAGGCCGTTATAACGGGATAGTAGACCGTTATAATGAAATACTAAACCGTTATAGCGGAATACTTTACCGGCATAACGAAATACTAGATTGCTGTAGCGAGATAGTACACCGTTATAACGAAATACTAGACCATTATAACGGAATAGTAGAACGTAATAGCGAAAGACAAGACCGTTATAACGGAATAGTAGACCGTTATAACGGAATAGTAGACCGTCATAACGGGATAGTAGACCGTTATAACGGATTAGTAAGCCGTTATAACGGATTTGTAGGCCGTAATAGCGTGATACCAGACCGTCATAACGAAATACTAAACCGTTATAACGGGATAGTAGACAGCTATAACGGATTATTAGGCCGTTATAACGAAATAGTAGACCGTTATAACGAGATACTAGACCGTTATAACGGAATAATACACCGTTATAACGGAAGATTTGACCGTTATAACGGAATAGTAGATCTTTATAACGTTTTAGTTGACCGTTATAACGCTTTAGTAGACCGTTATAATGTGATACTAGACCGTCATAACGAAATACTAGACCGTTTTAACGGGATAGAAGACCGATTTAACAAAATACTAGACCGTTGTAACGGAAAAGTAGACCGATAAAACAAAAAACTAGACCGTTATAACGGAAAAGTAGACAGTTATAACGGATTGGTAGACCGTTATAACGTGATACTAGACCGTCCTACTAGACCGTTATAACGGGATAGTAGACCGTTAAAACTGATTAGTAGACCGTCATAACGAAATAATATACCCTAATAACGAAATACTAGACTGTTATAACACATATTACACGGTTATGAAGGATTAGTAGACCGTTATAACGGATTAGTAGACTTTATAAGGGATTGAAAAAAATTGTATTGTCATAAAAACACTTTGTTTTGGCTGATATAGTTTTTTCTCTTTGAATTATCCACGCCTGTATTGATATATGGGCGGATGTAGAGCTCTCATCCTTCAGAATTGAAAACAATCAAAATGAAAAATATATTTCCAAACTAAATTTTCGTGAAATAAATAATTGTCTGATTTTGTAAATAATATTTAAATTTGAATTAAATAATGATTTCAGCTTGTGAGCAACAACATCTAAAAGTCCTAAAAAAATCGAGCCTCATATATCTGGCATCATAAAATGACCTTCAAATTTGTGAAGCCTCGGTTTGCTCGGATCGTTTGCCTCCAGATCAAGGCTAGGATTAGTTTGGGATCCACATTTATAGACAGAAAAATATATAAGGAAGTGAAATAAATAGATATCTCCACACACAAACTGAAATAAATGTATTGCTCGAGTGTGAAAAAAGTAAACTTCTGCAGATAGAAAATAAATTAAATAATTTGTCCAATTGAATGGTGCCTGAATAGATACATATAGGTTTAAATGTGTGGTATAGCCCTAGTCACGATACCACGAAGACAGTCATATTAGTACTGGATTATAACACAGTTAGAAACATCATATCGCTGTATATTTTTGAAATACTGATTAACGTTGCCTCTAACTCTTGTATAAACCAATCGATGTACAATATGTCTACAGTTGACATACAAACAGGGCACCCTTCGGCTTCCTGGAATTGGGCTTTCAAGGTCAAATAAGATCATTTCAAGGGTGTGTGTTTTCATACAATATATTGGGTGTGTTATCACTATCACTAAATTATCTATCTGATACATATTCTGCAAATAAATATTTTGCCCAAGCTGCTGTTTCACACTGCTGCACGCTGATAAAAAAGTGGATAATTTCAGATTTTTTGGCTATTTTGACCTTGAAATGACCTTGATGTGAATTTAATATGACTTTGGTGTTATTCTTATCATTAATAGTAGTCTCTTTGAGCATTTGACATATTTATGGAATACAAAAATAGTTTATAAATATGGTAATACACAATTTTCACCACTTTTGGCGTATTATGACCTTTCGATGTCGATGACCCCTAGAGGTCATCATGGGTCAAATCTGGCTTACCTCCACAATTTAAAATAAAGAACAGGATATGTGCCGCTAATGGTAGAAGTGTCATGCTTTAATTTTAAAATGCACAATTGTTTCATTGCAGGAGCTCAACCACTACAATATTTCGTAGTATTTTGTGTATTTTGCCGAACTTTCTGAAAAATTGATGCAGCCTAGAAATTAATTCTGGTATCCGGTATGAAAGTAAAAATGAATAATTTTTATGATTTTTGACAGTTTAAACTTGAAATGACCTTGATGTGACCACCTTAACGTTGTTTTTCGACGGTACCCCAGTAAAACATAATCATAACCTATGTCAGACTTCATAGCCCAATTACGCATCAATAGTTTGCCATAGGAGCCCAAACTGATGTTTAACAGCTGCTGCACACTGTAATTTTCTCGTCAAATTAAACATTTAGGAAGGGGTGTAGTAAGGGGAATACTTAGGGTATATTTCCCCTCCCAAGTTAGATACTGCCCTCAATCTCCTAAAAGGAGCGTGGAAAAGATATGTGACCAAGACTGTGTCAAAACCAATCCTTTGTAATAGATGACTGTACCACTAGTATTGTTTAAAAGTGGATATTTTCACTATTTGTTGCCAGTTTGACCTTTAAATGACCCTAAAGTAACCTTGAAATGGCCTTGATGTTATGTTTATGATTAACAGCAGTCTATTAGAGTTTTTGGCATACTTCTGAAATACAAAAACATTTTATATATATGGTAATACACAATTTTCACCACTTTTTGGCTTCGTAATTGGATATTTTGACCTTTCGAGGTCAATGACCTCTAGAGGTCACCAGGGGTCAAATCTAACTTACCTCCACATCTTAAAATAAACCCCAGGGTATGTACTAATAATGGTAGAAGTTTCGTGCTTTAATCATAAAATGCACAATGGTTTCATTATGGGAGCTTAACCACTACACTATAATATTATAATATCTCACAATTATTATTTATAACTTGGACATATGTACTGCCGTGGAAAAAGTAAGTAAAGAAATTTCTTATATTTGCGTTTGCACATTATAAATGTGAGCATTGCATGCCAGGTGTTAGTTTGAACTGATGCCAATAATAATTAAAAAAAATTGATATATGGCCTAATATCGTTGATAATTTGGCAGTGTTCTACAGTTACACGAGGGTATTTGAAAGTGTGTATTTCAATAAGGATGGAATTACCTGATCATCCAAAAACTCCTGCCAGGCATCTTGAGCTTTGAATCCTTCTTCATAACCTTGTCCATACATCACCATAGTGGTGTTGACAACCACGGCTGCGTAACGGAGGCGACTTCCGTAATAGTTTCCCTTGAAGTCAGCTACATAACAAAGATTTAAGTGATTTTCAAAGCGCGGGTCATGAAAAGTAGGGGTTTACTGCTGTTTGTACAATGACAAACAACAGTGTGTTTTTACTCGCGAATCATATAATAGTTTGTTTTGAAGTCAGCTACATAACAAGATTTATATTTTTCCCCAACAAGGGCTCTTAACAAAAAGTACCACGACAAATACAGGCGTCACCTTTATGAATACCTATCAGATTTGTAAAGGCCCTATACACAGACCATGTCACGAAAAAGACAAGTAGCAGTAACTGCTTACTTGAAAAGTAAGCAGTTATTGCTGTTTGTCTTTGTATTGGATCCAGTGACTTACGAGCTACATTGCGGATGGGATAGGTGTCTTTGACATCTCGCACCTCGCCAGTCCAAGGGCTGAATATGTCATAGTCGTAAGAGCGTT
Organism: Flabesymbios commensalis; assembly: GCA_964017125.1. NCBI lineage: Eukaryota > Metazoa > Annelida > Polychaeta > Terebellida > Flabelligeridae > Flabesymbios > Flabesymbios commensalis. Next base: position 33,964,762 of record OZ024906.1, on the reverse strand, counting down.
TAGAAGAGAACCCATCAGCCATCCAGTAGTTCAGCGCCGTCTAAAAATAAGAGCACTGTAGTCAAGATACGATGGGAGTTCATACTTGTATTTAAGGTGTTTTATTACAATGAGTTAAAACTACATTTTTTTAGTTGTGAACTATTATTCCATATCTGACCAGATGATATGAAGCATACATTTATCTCATAACCTTGCTGAATATCAACAGCTAATAGTATGCAACATTCTACACCACCAAGACATTTTTTGAATAGGTTCATCCTATGAGATGATTGTATGGTCCACTCGTCATCAGCATACAAAAACAGTTTTGTTTACTCTAATCAACTCTGATGCTAAAACAATAGCTAAGTAATGATGTGAACGTGCTCTATCATAAGCTTACCTCAAAGTATCTGTAGTAGGTATCAGTGAGCACGGAGGTGTTGTACATCTCGCGGTTGGCATTCATCACGACCTTCATCTTCTCTGGTGTAATGGGCAGCTTAAAGGGCGCACCCAGCTCTTTCTCCAAAAGCGAGTTCCAATTTTTCTAAAATACATATTATTGGCTATTATAATCAATAGTATATGGACATTATTTTGTGCCGTATCATTTGAGCTTTGCTGGTCAAATCCACATACATGGTGAATGTTAGTGGTCTCAATTGTACCAATCTCTTTCCAAATTAACATATGAATCGCCCTCAAAACACACGCTATTGTTATATTAAAACTAGAACTAAACATTTTTTGTCATGTTCATTTCGCTCACTATAGTATGTAGTTTCTGCATTAATTGTCTACATTATGTATGCTGTAGTGAAATACCAAAACTGCATGTGTGCAACAATTTGCACCTACTTGAAGTTGTGGATCGCGGTAGCGGGACACAACTTCAAGTAGGTGTCACTGAAGTGTTGATTGGGTTGAAAACGTTAATCGGCACCAAGCACACAACCCTTCATCCCTTCATCATATTTGTCGGAGCAGGGGACTAAGCAGGTAAAGTAAGTTAGTTGTTAAGGTTTGATATACATTTGTGAGCAGAACGAGTCTACACAGTAGCGTAGCAGACCGAGGTACACAGCACTGTTGTGCAAAGGCAAACATTCTAAAAAAACACCCAGCAAACACGATACGTTGCCCAACGTTGGTTTACTGTTGGCCCAACGTCGTAGACGGGGCACCAACAGTAAACCAACGTTGGACCAACGTCCCATGTTTGCTGGGCAGCGACTGTGAATATACATGTTGAACACAAATCATGTTTAGTTTTGTGTTTATAAACTATATTCATGTGAAGAAAAATAAATGTTCACGTCTCATCTTGAAATATAAAGATGTTTATGTTCTTAAGAATATTAATTTTACCATGAGATATTTAAAATGAAGATGCATTTGTACTAAAACCATCTGAACATTATGGTCCCCACCTAGCGAATAATTATATGAGATACCCTCTAGTGCATCTCTATTAGTAATTGTTTATAAATCAACTTTAGGCTATGGTTTTGAAGCATATAACTATATAATGCATGATTGTGCTAAATGTCTATGTGTCTATATGTAGGATATATTGAAGAAGGTACATGACAGTCTTCTTTTGCAATATTACTCCACTATTGATATAAACATATTTAGCATTATATCAAAATGAGATGTACAGGCCTGAACGTAGTTCGGTGGATATGAGTTTAGGAATGTGCTTAACGTGTTTATCGTAAGTAAGTATTAAAGGAACTGGCCCAGGCTAAAATCATCAAAAAATCGGTGATTTTATTTCGGGTTCTTAATATGACCATATGATGTAAACATGTACATAGACTAGAAATGCAAATTTTTATAATTTTTGTGCTGCACACTTACCAGTTAGACTAGATATAGAGACGAAATTCCCGCATTTCTTATTTTTGACATGGTTGTCAATAATTACAAATCAGGAATTTCGTCTCTATATCTAGCCTAACTGGTGAGTGCGCAGCACAAAAATTATAAAAATTTGCAGCTCTAGTCTATGTACATGCTTACATCATATGGTCATATTAAGAACCCGAAATAAAATCACCGATTTTTTTATGATTTTAGCCTGGGCCAGTCCCTTTAAGTATTAAGTATTAGTATTAAGTATTACCATTTTGGCTGCTGGCTCGGCAGAATGTGTGGGCCATCACTGCTGACCAAGTTTAAACCTTTCATCACCATATTTTTCTAAATGTTTGTTAACATCACGCCAGCCATAGATAAATAGTATTCTAATTTGGAATAAAAAGTGCAATAACAGATATTACAGGCCCATGTATGATTGTCTGCTTTTATTGGTCATTTATCTGTGTTTATCTGGTAACCATGGCAACCAAATACAACAAAAGCAGGTTCAAATCAGCTTAAAATGGGTGAAAATAGCTTTTTGGGGAGTTTTGCTCAAATTCTGTTCAATCGATATGTTTATGGTGGTTTAAACTCACCAAGACCCCAGAATGGAGCTATACCACAACACCCCAATGATAATACCCCATCAAATTACCCTTATGACACCCCTTTCTTGTATGGCACGAATGGACCAAATAAAAAAACGATTGTCACAACAAGGTCATCTCAAAGTCACAGAAAGGTAGGTGAAAATAGCCTATTTTTGTTGGTTTTGCTTCAATTCAACTCACTTGAGATGCCAATTGTGGTTAAAACTCACAAAGACCATAGCATGTATATATACCAAAAGACCCTATGAGGTTACAGGGCTAATATAAGGGCTGGAGGGGTAAATCACCCCTTTGTCACCACTTTCTCATATGGCAGAAATGGACCAAATAACTCAACGATTGTCATGTTTGGACCAATGACCAGTAATTCAAATACATTATGATGAATCCCAACCCAAGTACACATGGTGACATGGGTTGAGGTTGGGCTTGACAGGGGTGTTACCCAAAGGTCATAAAAGGTCATCGCAATGTCACAGAAAGGTCGAATCAGCTTAAAATAGCTGAAAATAGCCTATTTTTGTTGGGTTTGCGTCAATTCAGCTCATTTAAATCACAAAACTAATGGCACAAACGGATTCCCCATACCCGAAAACCTAGGTGTAGAGCCATTAATTGTTATTAGCCTATATGATTACAAGGTACTGAGATATGGCATATTTTACCTTTCTGGTGGCTGACATTACCTATGACATTGACCCATGGTGTGACCTTGACCTTGAAACACAAAATAATAGGATCAACGGCTTCCCCGTACCCAAAAACGTAGGTGTAGAGCCATAATTGGTTTTATATCAGGACAAGTCACTAAGATATGGCATATTTTCACATGCTGGTGGCTGATAATGACCTATGACATTGATCCAGGGTATGACCTTGACCTTAAATGACAAAAATATTGCCACCAACGGATTCCCCGTACCCGAAAACCTATTTGTAGAGCCATTATTTGTTTTCAATGATGACTGGTTACTGAGATATGGCGCATTTTCACTTTCTGCGCTGTTCTTGTGGTGGCCATTTTGAATATGAAAATGAGATCCAATTGTAGGCAACACATTTTTAAAACCATTTTGTAAAGCTATGGAACCATATAACCTCATTTTTTATAAAATCGTCTTTCTAAAATTGTGTGTAGGTTGAGTGCTTTTGGGGTTAAAACAAGGAAAATATTATATTTTCCTTGGTTAAAATGACCACAGTATTGTTGGTAAATACACATTTGCTGTCAGCGTGCACCTGTTATTTGTAGTTCTAAAATGCCCGCTAGGTGGCACCTCTACGGATAACAATCGAGAAAAACGAAACACACTGAACGCCTAACACGATTCTCAATTATTCCTACCACGTATGACGAGCATAAAACTTTTATTTTTTATAGAATTAGTTTTTCATTGCGACAATACCTACTCTTATTTTGCTAGGTTTTTCCCACGTATATGTACGTGTTTAGCAGCGTCATAAAACCTATACGTGTTTAGCAGTCTAAAGGCTAAAGCATTTATAACGCGCCATTATATCATTTGTCGTGATACATGGAATCTAGTAAGCATACCGCATACCTAATTTATATTTTATATTCACGTCTGTCTTAGGGGCCAAACACGTTGGGCTAAACATGGTTAGATATCTGCTTCATGATGCTTGGGGAAACATGTTTAGTTATAGGATGTTTATTCTAAACATGTTTGCAATAGTTTGCTTCTGTCGTCGACGATTTTTTTGTAAACATGTTTAACCCTTTAACCGCCACAGCAAATTAATTTTATGGATGACGGATTCGCCGCCTCAATTTTTCCGTGATTGAATTTTTTTATTAAAAAATAAAATTATTTCGCCGCTCCATTTTCTTTAGAGGCACAATTTTTTTTTTCATTATTTTTATTTCGCAGCTCTATTTTTGTTTGGAGACACAAATTCACCCCCACCCCTGCCTCACGTGTCCTGTGAAGACAAGGTGTTGAAAACAATTCGCTTCTTCGCTCGCCCCATTTTTGCGGGAAATCAATTGGGGGAAATCAAAGTAACAAAAATGTAAAAATCGCTTGCTCGCTCCTTTTTTTCCTGCTGAGAATCCGTCATCCATAAAATTAATTTGGTGTGGCCTAAAATTATTAAGGAAAATATTACAACTGACAGCAGATGACAACCTATTATAGTTTCTAGGATAGTGTCGTAGAATTCGACATTCAATTTAAATCACGATATTTTTTTAATAGTTATTTCTTGTTGATCAAATAATACAAAAAATGATTTAATTATAGTGTAGGCGCCTACGTTCAAGATCATTTATTTGTAATCTTATTAGCTAAGGATAGGTGAGGTTGGCCAAACATCTAGATCTACATTATTAAGATTGCGTGCAAACATTTTAACACAATTCAAAGCAGGTGGGCCTACTTGCGATAGAGTAGCAATGAAGTCAAATATATTGTATTCCTCCTGCTTGGTACACCTACTTTGAGTTATGTCACATGAAACCTTGGGATCAAAGGGTCGTACTGCCAGTATGTAAAGTGGCATATACGTGCCTTTGGTCCCAAGGTGACGTCTTACCGCCAGGTAATTTTCCATGTCCTGCAGGAAGCACTTGATCTCCACGTTCCCGTTCACGTCACGCCTGATGCGCATTCTATCGGTTTGCTCTGCCGTCAGATTTTGCAAAGATTTGCAGAAATTCTGAAAAAATCATTCATTGTGTATCAATTAAACTGTATTGTAGTATGCTGCCGTGCAAAGCTAAAAGGTAGGAACTCCCTACTTGAACAATGACTTCAAGTCCTACGGCGACTACTCGCATAATTTTAGTAAGTATTTCAGAAGTTGAATCATGTGACATGTGATCAGTCGTATTTATAATGTAACTAAGAGATTAAAAATAAATCAAGATAATCTGAACATCATAATACATAGGCTTTTGAAAGGGGTTATTTACTGCATGTTATAGGAACAGGATAAATCCCCTGGGTATTTGACAAGTGAAAGATGAAGGAGCGCACTACTTAAGGTAGATACACTGGTTTCAACTTTAACTCGACGAGGCCGCCATTAACGTGATCCCCTATTCACATTGAGAAGGGAGAAACACGGATATCTCTGAAAAATACCCACGCAAGATCAGCGGGATTCGAACCCTGCATGCATGGCTGGCGAGGCAATCAAGCGCTCTACCAAAGCGTCAAGTCCCCTTCTATACAAGTGCTGAATTTTAAAGAGCTGAATTATTTTTGTATAAACCATTGAGATCAAAGTGTTTTTTCAATTTGAAAACACTATAAATGTCTCAGTTAGCTCTTTCCGCTTCATTTGAATACCTATGTTATGTGTCTACGGCCATTATATATATATATTAATCCTACAGTGCGGGGATCGACATTAGACGTCGATCCCCGCACTGTAAGGGTCAAACAGTCACACCACTCACCAACAGAGCCATCTGGGCAGGAGGGGGGTTCAGATCAAAGCTGTCGTCCCAGACCGTCTCCCCCTTGCACAAGAAGTCCGTCTTGTGACAGCGGCTTCTATCCTGAGGATTCATACCCAGCACCACGAACACCCTGACCACCTCCTCGTCGTAGCTCGGTACGAATGCGTCCTGGGCGAGTCGCTGTGCAACGCCGTAGTTATGAGTGTCCCTAAACACCTTGACCTGTATTGATGTGAGAGCATGATTGGTACGATTCCTGGGTCCGTATTCTTGTACAAGTTACGATATATCGTAGGCTTCTGATTGGTCGAGATGGCCATCTCGACCAATCAGAAGCCTACGATATATCGTAACTTGTGCGAGAATACGGACCCTGTTCTGTCCAGAAAAGATAAACAGCAGTAAATTCTTATTTGAATAGGTAAGCAGTTACTGTTGTTTCCCTTTGAACAGCAGTTGTGTATAGTTGGGCAGAAAGAAGGGGGTATCGTGCACCCCCCGGAAATCATTTTCTAATTGATGTTTCTAGATCGGAAAAGTACCATGGAAAACGATTTGCTATGTTAAAAAGTTGACAAAATGTCCCACATACCATTTTTATGCAAATTAGTGACGCCATTACTCGAAAATGTATATTTCGCCATATTTCAGCTAATATTGCACATAGCTCAACAATTAAGGTGTCTTACCCATGTTTTAAGGGTTCAAAAACATTATAAAACTATTCTTGAAATGATCAGATGTGTCTAATATGTGTTATTGCCGCCATTAACCAAAAGTCTATTTTTCGCCATAGCTCAGCCAATATTAAAGATAACTGAGTAGAACAAGTTTCCAGACCTATGTTTTGAGGGTCAAAGAACATAGTAGAACTATTTTCAGAGCGATCTGATGTGTCCATAAGAAGGCACTTGTATTCGTACTGGAGAACATGTTGTGCAACATAATGAGGTTATCTTGCTATTGTCATTGCACTTGCTCGATGTCGAAGAACTGAATGGCTATGATGAATCAGAACTATCAAGCTGAGAAACTGAGAAACTGCTGAAAGGGCTACAGAATAACCCAATAAAAAATCATGACAAATTCAAGAAATTCCCAAAGAGCACACATGTTGCCTTTTTATTTTAGCTTCTGCACAGTTTGGTTATCGTTCTTGTTGATGTTCTTGCACAAGCTTACATTCTTGGAAGTGCGGATCAGTGCCAGAATGTCGTTGTCCATTTTATCGTGACATTCTGTGGGCTTTCACAAGACCAATGGGGGCCCCTAGGATTCGACAATATAGAACTCAATTCTGAAAAGCTGACAACAACAAGATCAACATCACTTCCTCACAGGGAAAGGTAATCAGTTAAAATCCCATTCACAACTATATTCATTTTTTTTTCAAATGGTAAGCTGTGTCAACCTGTGTTACTATGTGAATCTATCATTTCAAGTCATCCAGTACCAGGAGCAAACTCCTCGTAAAGTCTAAATGAACCAATGGCCTTGGAGGCTGTACCTCCTTGGCTTGGGTCAATAAATGGCTTTTCCTCGAAAATCAACAAAGTTTCCCTCCTTGACTAGGCTTACCTTCTGGAAGACGCTATCCCAGACAATCTGCCATACCCCAAGGAGTTGACGATTTGTTCAAACGGGATGGCATGGCACGGCTACATACTTTTATCAACCTTCCCCCGACCTGTTGTGAGAAATGCATACAGATTCTCGATCAGACGGCGATTTCGACTGACAGTTATCATCCTGGGTCTATCAAAGCGCAAGAGAGGTTGAGACGTAGCAGCCCAGAGATCATTCTAGCTGGATCAGCTGTCAGGCAGCCATATTATTCCAAGAGCTTCCATACAAGCTATGACACAAAAAATAGTTATGTCAGGTATGCTGTATGGAGTGGTAAGCAGGCCTGGCTTCCAGGCTGGACAGAACAAATATGGCAGTCCTTATTGTGGAGGGTAGAGTTCATCAATTTGTTACAACATGTAGCTAGGTAAGATTATGTTATGTTACTAGTCTTGCTACTGCATTGTCTATTCCCACAATGTTTTGTTTTAATCATGCCAAGTGTTTCAATTTATCATAACACAAGTGGAGGTGCAGTACCACACATCTTTGTGATTTCACTGCATCATGCCCATTCACTCAATATGACTGTGTGACACCGGATCGGGGAAGGACAGACAGATTGTCAACATACAATTATCTGACGTGGCTGAGTCTGTTGGAGAAGACTATTAACGTACTGTGCCACCCCCCTCGGCTAATGTGTCCTCAGTGGAGAGGATTGAACCAGTTCATTCAAAAGCAAGGGAAAGGTGGGGCCACCTAAAAAGCTGGAAAAGAATATCGACCTGCCTCGCCTTCCCCGTACCAGTCCGCTTTTGAGCCACACATCCAGCATGTGAACCACCGGGTTGCTCCGTGCATGTACGAGGAGCAACAGGGGTGGATGAAGACTGACCTGGGAGTCTGGGAACCACTGTGATCATGTTGTCCTGTCCTAGCAACCTCGCTGGTTGATCTACTGGATACTGGTGATCGGAAAGGAGATGACCAGGTTGATCACGAAGAATACGATGACAACTATGAGTTTCGATGAAAGTGATGAGTGATAAGTGAATGGTTGGACTGGACCCTTCAGCACCATCTTGTCAGTCCTAACTGTTCTGTTCCAAATACAGCATGCCCTATCATACATTCTAAAATACATTCTACATACCACGTACTCAGCAGACCAAGCTCAGAGGAGCACAAATCCTTAGCGTGATCATGTGTCATAATCGAGACCAAAGCAGGTTCGTCAACAGGGAGCCAGGCTGCTGAGGAGCTAGGGTGGAAAATCCAGATCAAATAGGTGAGATTTAAGTAATTTAAGTAATTTCCGGAATGTTAAAATTGTTTCGGCATTACGCATTGGCACAGGCACAGTTTCATAAGGCTGGGCCAAATATAGAGAAAACTCTTGACCCAGTCGTAGTTTTTATACGATGACCAACAAATCGATTTGAAATTGTAATAAAGATATTTTGAGCATCTCGGACAAACAAGTAAGTCAGCCAGATATGCAGGCTGGTTGTCTTTTAGGGTTCGGAAAGTTATTGTGCATATTTTAAAATTAATGCGAAATTTGACAGGAAGCCACTGTAATCGTTTTAGAATAGGAACGGAACAACTAAAACGTGGGGGCCTTGGTTACCACTCTTGCAAGGCAGTTCTGAACGCGTTGTTATCTAGCGATATCTTTTTCTGGTATATATTGGAAAAGTGAGTCACAATAATCTAACTTGCTACTGACCAGTGCCACTGCAATTTGCTTGGAAAGATCTAAGGACAGTCATTTCCGAAATGGACGCAGATCACTGATACGATAGAAGCATGCCCTACATGTTTGGGATATACTGTATGTCTTTTTTTGAGATATGTCTTTTAGGAAATCCGGGCTACTGTCGAATTCTACACCAAGATTTTTGGCTGATGCAGATGGACTTGTGTCTTGACCTAGAATTAAGCATGGGAAAATATTTAAGATTTTTTCTCACTGAAGTTTGATCCCAATGAGAAGAAAGTCTTTCTTACTAGGATTAAGCTTCAGCTTGGACCCTGTCATCCAGGTCGACACGGTTATTACACAATGTTGCAACTTCTCAAGAGATTCCTTAACGTTGGAAACGGATAGAGACATGAAAATTTGAGTATCATCGGCATAGAGATGGTACATGGTTTATGTCAAAATTGTAGATAATAGTGCTGAGTGGTTTAGTGTATAGGATAAAAAGCACTGGTCCCAGCACAGAGCCCCGTGGAACTCCATATGAGAGTGTGACTTCATCTGACAGACTCTTTAATTTTTACGGATTGGTGCCTATTTTGCAAGTAAGAAGAAAACCAAATTTGACCCTGCCCATATGTAGATATTCCATACCAATCTGAAAGTGTATTAGGTAATGTATCATGGTCAATGGTGTCGAAATCAAGGTCAGAGCTGTTACTTCACCTTTGTCCATTCTAATAATGATATCGCTTTGTACTTTCAGTAGAGCTGATTCTGTAGAATGATGTTTCCTGTAAACTGATAGTAATAGATTAGACAGACGGATATTTTTTTTATATGAGCTTGCAGCCAATCGGCTACTACCTTTTCTAAGATTTCGGAAACAAAACTCAAGTAGGATACAGGCCTGTAATTTTTCAGTTAATTTAGGAAGATATGTTTTTTAAGTAGTGGTCTTACATGAGCTTTTTTGATTTTTTTAGGAAATTTACTTGTGTCCATTGAAATGTTAATTATATCAGTGATGGGAGTTACTAATATAATTATCAAGACAACATTTCAGCACGTTTGTAGGAATGGGGTCCAGATCTCATGATTTTGATGATGAGCTCAAAATAAGTTTTTTAATTTCATCTTCTGTCGCACGCTTAAAAGTGTTCATTTTGGATCTAATTTCTGTTTTTTGCACTGATGTTATATCATGTACTTTATCTGGAAATTTGGAACGGATAATTGCAATTTTATCCACAAAATGTTTAGAAAAAATGTATGGTGGTAATATGTGGTAGAACGTGCTAGTATACATTCTAGGATACATTCTACAACATTTTCATGTACTGCGACACATCATAGTGTTATTATGTGCTAGGACATAGTAATGTGCATCCTAGCATACATGTCGTGTACTAGGACATAGTGCTACTCTGTTATGGTGTTTTTGAACCTTCAGAAATACATCAGGTATAGATAGATAGTGTGTGCAGTTATCAAATTTTATACGCTAATGATGGCATAATGTGCATACTATCACATGCCTCGTATATATCTGATCTCTTGAATATTACTATTTTTATATTTGTTGAGCATCAGAACATACGTCTAGACGATTTATGTCAGCATAATAAATGAATGAATGAAATGAATGACCATATGCCTAATGCAGTTATCATTGATATCCGCGAAGATATGGGGAAAGTTAGATTTTTCGCTAATGACAGAGATATTTGGCACGCTAGCATCTTTTAGACACATCTGATCATTTCAAGAATAGTTTTATAATAATCTTAGACCTTCAAAACATGGGGTTAGACACCTTAATTGTTGAGCTATGTGACTATTAGCTGAGATATGGCGAAATATACATATTCCAGTAATGGCGTCACTAATTTGCATAAAAATGGTACGTGGGACATTTTGTCAACTTTTAAACATAGCAAATCGTTTTCTATGGTATTTTCCAATCTAGAAACATTAATTATAAACTGATTTCCGGGGGGTGCACGATACCCCCTTCTTCCTACTAGACTATAGTACTCTTTGATCGTGTTTAATGAAAATTATTATTCAGTACACTGCGAGTAAGAAGGATGATCGGAGGTTCTCTGCTGTATGGTAATATAGTGAAGAATTCAAAAATATTCAATGAGGCATAAGTGGACCCGTTCTCCACGTTATTATACACAACTTCTTATTACCTTTTGAAGTATTCAAACAATTCTCTTGATCGATACGCGAACTGTTGTGTAAACATCAACTTTTAGAAATAATATTTCAATCATTTTGATATATATCTGGATGAAAATAAGTATATCAGTAAAATGTTTTGATTATTTAAAAGATGAGTTTAGTGGAAGCAGTCAAACTATCTATAACTTGAAAAGTGAATAAAGGAGTAATCAGCTGTTAGTATACAAGTCATTTTGCTAGTGGTGTCATTGTACACGTGTGTATGTTAGGGTATGTCCAGCATATAAATCTGATTAGATATTTCGCCTTGTGAATCATGTCACACAACAACTAACTGTATGCATCTGGATAGATGTATATGCCGTGAATGGGATACCCTTAAACAAGTTCCCAAGTTCCCAAGTTCCGAAATTCCCAAGTTCTAAAGCTCTCAAGTTCCGGGAACTCCAAGTTCCAAATTTTCAAGTTCCGGGAACTTCAAGTTCCGAAATTCTGAAAAAAAAGTTAACAAAAAATTGTTTTTCCCCATTTCAACAAAAAACATTTTGCCTTTCCACGCATTATAGTATTGCCAAGCTGCGCGCATGAATGGAGTTAAATGTGGTTTTCTAGACTAGGCCACCTTTGAGCACATGGGCCTATATGTCAGAGGAGGGTTCGAACCAGCGGTCTCTGATTTCCAGGCTTTAACCACTGCACCAGAGACCGCTCACACACATTTCTATGTTCAAATGACGAATTAAATGAAATGAATCGGGCCAGGAGAACCTCCTGAGGATGGTGAGATGATTGAGATGACACTGTCCTCCAGACACAGGATTCGAAATTCGAGCCCTGGCGGTCTGAGGCCGAGCACGCTACCTCTCGGTCACGGAGGCTCCCCACAATACTGACTGTCACACGTGGATGAAACATTTTTGTTTCTTTCAAACCGCCGAGACTGGGAACCGAACCCCGAACTCTGGCGTGAAAGGCAGCGGTGCTAACCACTACCCTAGGGCCCCCGCCCAAATGACGAATTAGGCCTCTATGTGTAGGCCCGACGTTGACAGCAGCATTAATCCAACATAGGGTCAATGTCTGTTTGATGGGGAGATTTAGGCCTACAGCCATCCACAGAAGTGTTAATCTGAGTAGGCTAAGTTGTTTTTCAAGTTCAAAGACTATTATATCATCCATCATACCGCTATAGCAAAATATATAATGATATACATGATATAGGCCTACAAATCACACCTCGCAGATGACAACCCAGCAAACACGACGCATTGACCCAATGTTGGTTTTATTTTGGGCCACCGTCTGCAACGCTGGCCCAACGTAAAACCAGCATTGGGTCAATGCGTGGTGTTTGCTGGGTTAACCCTTTCAGGCCTGAATTTACCATTGTCATCTTCTTCCACTACAAGCCGCGAATTGCTGTCGCAATTCCCGACTTGTAGTGAATGAAGATGATTTGATGTGGTTTAAAAATTGAAGAAAATTACTATGTATTGGTAAACGTGTTTAATGGAAATTTCGATCTACACCCCTTCATTGTAGGAACATTAAGTCTGTTTTCATGGATGTAAAATGATGCTTAAATGCATCGTGAGGGCTTAAAGGGTTAAGGAATCCATGTAGTCTCAACGTTGGTCCTTAAAATATCATCGACACTGTTTTCACTGTTATTAAGTAGCTTACTGGCACATGTCATAATTTTCTCACGGGTCGAGATGCTTGTTGATTGCCGGGGGGGGGGGGGGCGGTGCAAACAGCGTCGCGCGTGGAGGAAACCTCAATAGCTCTACAGGGTATTAAATAATATACGCCCATCAAACACGACAGAGATCCAATACTGGTAATCGTTTAATAATGTTGTTCTATCGTCGGCCACCACCACTCGAACATAATTAGGCATATATTTTGGAAATCATAGGCCTGTTGTAATAGGGCCTACTTCATTTTAGATTTTGTATATTAAATTTGCTGTTCTATTGAAAATTTTATTTCATACCTGTAGGCATATATATTTAATTTCACATCGTCAAAAGTTTGCCAAGATCGCCTATAAACAAAATATAAATATGTGAAAAACTAACTTTAGTCTACATCACCTAAAATTAATAATGGGTACCAAACTGTTTTTCCGACCAAAAACGATTTTTGCAAATAATGTTTTAATACATTTTCTCAATTATTTTGGAATTTCGGAACTTGAAGTTCCCGGAACTTGAAAATTGGGAACTTGAAGTTCCCGGAACTTGGGAACTTGTTTAAGGGTATCCCGCCGTGAATATATAATCTAGCTGTTCAATAGACGGCAGACAATATCAGTTGGGTTAGGATGTGAGATATTGACCGGGGAAGATGGCAGTCCCCATATCTCATTCGTAAGTCATCCACATACTTCATGATCTCTACAACATGTACAAGTAGCTATTGTGAAATAAGAAGATGATATAAAATAATGAATCGGGTTTTAGGCCACTTTTGTGCACATACAGGCTAAATTGTGCTAGGAGAACCTCTCGAAGAAGCTGAGATGATATAATAATGACATACACAGGCCTACATAGACATAGACATCCCAGAAAACACGAGACAGTGATCCATTGTTGGTTCAATGTTGGGCCAGCGTCGTGGTTCAATGTTGGGCCACCGTCTACGACGCTGGCCCTACACTGAACTAACAATGGCTCAATATCTCGTGTTTGCTGGGATGTGATCTTATACTCACGGGATCTGACTGGGGTTTGATCTGTGAGGCTGCGTAGGCAAAGAAGACGATAACCGCGACGTAGATCACCAGTATCACCCACCTGATGATCTTGTCGGTCACCATGTTGTAGAACGGACCCGAGAAGAACCTGATTATCAGATTGGGCTTCTTGTCAGAGCTCATGCTCTCCCCGGAGTCGGAATTGGGCTTGCGTTTCTTTTTCAATATTTTTTTGCTGATGACAGTGGTGTGATTCCCCTTCTCGTCTTTGGTGGTCACTTCGGCGTTGTCTTCATCAATGGCTGGCATGTCCACCGCCACCACGTCATCCTCCTCGTCCTCCTCGCTTTTGGAACCTTCACATTTCTGGCAAAGCTTAACATTTTCACACACTCTGAAGCAGGGCCAGGTCCAGTTCTCCCATTTATTGTGGTACACTATCACCACGCAGGGGAAAAACGTGATGATCGAGAGATAGTTAATGAAAATGACGATGCCTGAGAACAGACCGAAGCTGTTAATCATCAGGAGGGGGGACAGCGTGTTGACGAAAAAGGCTATCATGGTGGTGAGTGAGGTGACTAACATGGCGGCCGATGCACGACGATACGCCTGTGACAGACGGTGACCTAACGTGGGGAAATACTCGCGCCCTGTGTGACGCCACATGTCATAAAACACAAACACGTCGTCTGCGCCAATGCCCAGTATGATGAAGACAGCGAGCAGGTGGAAAGTGCCGAAGTATTTATAGTTGAATACAATCCTGTAGATCAGATTGGCCCCCAGAAAAGAGGTGAAGATACTTCCCACCGCCATAGACGTGATGAAAAGAGATCTTGTCTGGAAACAGACAAAACAGAAAATGAAGACCATGCTTCCAACTGCCAGAGCGAAGTCTTTGGTGATCTGCTTTGACCTGTCGTTGTATTGAATTGTTTCACCGTTAAATACAAACCTCATACCAGACATACCAGCGCCGTTTTGATCCCATAGAGCCGTGGTCATTTGGTTTGCCAGGAAGTCCTCCAGCAGTTTTTCTTGGTCGTCCTCCCTGTCTTTGGGAGAGATGAACCCCTCCAGTGGCAATCCCACGCGGAACAGGCTGCGAGTGACAGAAGAATGAGCGATACCTTTACTGGCGTCTATGTTCCAGTCTGTTGACAGATGGTACATCAGCTGACTTTTGGTTATACTGTAGTTCAAGGCGGCGCCCAGTGTTTCCGGTATATTATTAAAATCAGGATTGTCTTTGAACACTGCAGGGTTGAGGGTCTTGAACGTGCCGTCAAAGAAGCGAATCACTGAAATGGGTGGACGACATTGTCCCTTTGCATCGGCCCAGCAATATTTGTCAAAGTCTTCTACTTCCATCAGTTTATCTTCGGCTTGTTTGATCTGCTTAAGGTTTTCTGCGGCGAAGACGTTGCCACCACCGCTAGTGGACTCGTACATGGTGATGAATCCCTCGCCTTTCATGGTTCTCTCCTCGATGTTGACAGAATCGAATGCGTCCGAGAGGAGGGCGTCGTTGGCGTCACGCTCAATCCAGGCTAATCCCCGCTGAAACACTTCTGCGTCTTTAATGTTTAGAGGGGCGTCTTTAAAGTTTGTAGGCAGGATGTCATAATCGGCTATATATAATATGAAGTTCAGAAGCAAGAAACTCAGCTGACAACATCCCGTCAGAGCTGCAAATAAACAAACTATGTCAGGTCATAGGCCTACATACTTAAAAAATAAACAAGGTATCACAAATGTTGCACGTGGAGGTTGATATACGCTCTTATAGGGAAAAAATGTTATTGAAAGTTGTTTCCCATATGGAAATATAAAGAAAGGCTTCATATAAATATATACCATACTTGATAATATAAATGAAAAGCTGATTAATGGTGCATGATTTCTATCTAAAAAAAATATTTTGACACAATTAACACACTATTACTATTAAAACACGAAAAGTATGGTATTCGAAATTCAGAACGACTTTGGTCTGGTGATTATTTCCAGAATCGCGCACAAGCTGTTGAAATTGATGAAAATACCTCGTAATTCAATAATTTAACAGTGGGGGTACATCAAGGCTCAGTTTTGGTTCCTATACCATTTCTTATATTTATTAATGGCCTCTCTACAATCAATAATATATATGCTGACGACTCAGTAACTAATGCAGGTTATGCTTCTACTCACATTCTATATATTTTTAAGGTCGTTGCATGTAAGTAGCAATATGTTGAGCTGTGCCCAGCAAACACAAAATATTTGTATAACATTTATACAATGCTGGACCAACGTCGAGATGCCCTTTTATATTTGTGACCTCGCCAGAACAAGCAATGACCAGCACATTGGTGAGGCCACACGAATTGGTACCAAAGGTCGGTATCTAATACGGTAGATCATTGACTCTAAGCCCACAGTTGGGCTATGCAGTCAGTGGCTAATCCTGACTTTGAGAACAAAGGGGTTCTCATACCCACACACCCGTGGTCAAAATCATGTATATAACCACATTTTTCTATAAACATGTCTTCCAGTTCTACATTACCGCGATGATACGACCTAACAGGCGCCGGGGTGTTTGGCCTGGTGCCGGTGTGGGGCTGGGCCAGCATCATTGATGCTGAAACAACATTGCGCCAGCGTTTTGGGCCAACGTATCGTGTTCCTATGTTTTTTAAACGAACATAATAATTACTTTACTTCAATACATGTTTTTTTACTTATATTACATGCTTTGTAGAAGTTATTGTATTGAATATTTTATCAATGAAAAACACAAAGAAAACTTGTTCCTGAAATTATATCAAATGTTTTATATCCAATATGTTATAGGGTTTTAGGGCCACATTTTTTGCACATATAGGATAAACTGGGCCAGGAAAACCTCATGAGGATGGTGAGATGAATTAGATGACACTGCCCTCTAGAAATTCGAGCCGAGCACGCTACCTCTCGGTCACGTAGGTTTCCCACAACATTAAATCTTTACGAGTGAGCGTGGAAACATTTTCGCTCCTTTGAAACTTGAAGGCCAGAGTGTGGTTTGAAACCGCGATCTCCGACTTTCCAAGCAGGCAGCTTTAACCACTGCACCATGGCCCCCGCCCTCAATCTGTAGGCATGCTAGGTGGAAAAGGGCAACATTACTTAAGTGAAGTATAGCATGTATAATTGCACACGAATGTGCCAAACGTTGGCTTTTTTCGTTGTGATCAACTTCGCAGACGCTCCCGAGACGATCTATATATATGTTTTAATATAGGGGGCCTACTATTGTACAGGAGGAATGGACCCATTTTGGTGTTGAGTTGACACTTAAATTCCTAGAGATAAAAAATATATCACGGGAAATGTTTAAGTCTCTAGTTTATGGTGGCGTATATCGTTTTTGCCATACGTGGTCGATATTTTTTCAAACGTACATGTGTGACGTCATGTCGCTATGGCAATGACGTCATTTTATGAACCAAATTGGCCAGACAAACTACGAAATAGGGGTCATGTTTAAGCCACTGCTCAGTATTAGTATGATGCGGTGTCGATTCTTAATGTGTCAGCACATACTTCGCACAACCTGGTAATAGTTGTATATATTCATTATGTCGTAAATTTACATTTAATGACCATACAATTAAACTCTTTGATACAAGTGAATATATTGTTTTAGAAAAATAGGCACGCGAAATATTGTGGAGAATAAAGTTGTGTGTTATATCTTTAATTCAGATTACGGAAACCCTTATAATATCGTGAGCTAGCGGTAGTAACGTCAAAATAATCATATGGTGAATACAGCGCTCTTTTATGACGTCATAGTTTTTCGTATTTATCAAGCTTACCTTTGATTTACCCACCATTTATCATTAGGTGGATCTTCACGACTCGCTGAGCATACCCCAGCATACACAACACTTTGACCCAATGTTGCCCTTATATTATGTTGGACCAGCGACAAAGACGGTGGGTCAACGTTAATGGAACATTGGCTCAACGTCTCCTGTCACCCATGCCCTCTGTTCAATGTCCCCAATATAACAAAAAAGGCCTTATTAGGGCGAAATATGCTCTAGAATGCATTATGTAAGTCTTAATTAAATTTAACAATTTCTCGAAGAGCATGCCTCCGACCCCTCTAGACAGTAATACAAGGAGGCTGACTGAGTCAGATATATGATAGGCGCCTCCTGTCAGTCAAATCTTGGATCCGTCAATTAGTGCAAGAGCATTAGTGTTATGTCTAATACGATTTGGAGGCAACAAAAACATAAATTTATTTTCAATTGGCTTTCATACAATAAATTACCTCATTACTTGTGTATCTATAAGTAATAGATAGAACGGCTGTTTTACTCACTCTTGTTTCGCTGTTCTGGGGTGGGGGTGGGGGGGGGGGGGAGCTATGTGATGAATCTTGTTATTTGAAATTTGCTGACAAGGATCTTGTTGACAAAATGGAACCATTGGATTCTGTGATAGATTCAACCAAAAAAAATCAACCTTGAGCAAATAAATGGTTAATTTACGTAACCGAATATACTAAAAGCTGTTTTTTTCAGGAATTATAGCGGGGCTTCTACCGATAGGAATGCTGAAACATCCTTAAAATCGACCTTGTGTCTGTTTTTAATTCAAGATGGCCGTCATCACGGTAACGCCATTTTTTCGAAAAACCGAGGGTACACTCCATGCACTTCATCACTTTTACAATTTGAAAATAATTTATTGTGTGTTTACCCAGGATTTGAGGTACGAGAAGGAATAATATGTGAGTTTTCGGGGGAGGATGCACCCTGACGTGGCAGGCAATGTGGAGAATACTCATTTCTCAAATGTTAGACTATTGCCAACAGACTGATCCAGATTTGTTTCACGATATCTCAGCTCTCACTTCTGGCGAAACTGTGCTACCGCTGATAAATCGATGCAAATCGTCCGATATGAGTCATATGTTTGACACCTTTGTATCCATGAGAAAAGAAGGGAACAAGAATTTCAGCATGTGGTTCGGATATTTAAGAATGGTAGAACTACTACTATTATTCACACATGGCCAGAGAAGTGGTGACTGGGAATTAACCCAGAACACATCCAAATGCATGCTGCCATATTTTTTCAGGTGAGTACGTTTTGATTCTTTGATATACATCTAGAACAGTGAATATTAAAAATATATATTTAAAATACATAATAGAAATAAATTATTCAACAGTATATCTGTGACACATTAAGAGAAACAAATAACTGATTACTCAATCACCTACTGACTCATCATCATTGTCAGTCACGGGTATGAATCATTGTCTTCCTAGTTCATCAATTTTCCACTCGTATGCTTTTCTGACCAAGAATGACATATCGTTTTGATAAAGATACCGTCCTTATGTCCATCAACATCATATTAACCCTTTGAGTGCGGGCGACGCTTTTAAGCGCATTCATGCTGTTTTTCCACAACTAAAATTTGACAGAAATTGAACAAATATGCATGTATAAATCTTGAGTAAAGCCCCCATTGTGAAATTTAGCAGGTTTAATTTTCAAGTGAGGAGGTATTTTCCTTTCATTTGAAGTTGGCAATTGCGTGAGCAATGCCAACTTCAAATGAAAGGAAAATGTTAAGCAGTAATAAAGCACTTAAAGAGTTAATTATTGTTATCATTCTAAGTCTTATATTTCAGTTGTACTTTTATGCGATCAAAAATATTTTTACAAGCATAACTTAACAAGCATATCTTTAGGTCTTAAATGATTAAAACGCAACAATATAGACGAAACCGTGGCAAGTTGAAACGATTTTTTAAAAATTGTTTGCGTGAGTGTTAGTGTTTTAATGTCAGTTTAATGAAACAAAGCACTAATGTTCACCATCACTGACGGATCCTGATGAGCTACACACAAATTGCCTGTGTTGTATGCATCATGGTTTAAATGTGATTTAACTGACACCTACTCGACTGATTCAGAAAACATCCGACATGTGAGTTGAAAGGAAACTCAGGTGTTTGTTGAAACATCGCTTAATATGAGGTTATTATCAATTGTAGCAATGAGACAGGGACCTCCACTCATTCTTGAATAAACAGCGTTGAATTAGATCAAGTACGGCGGGGTGGCTTGTTTTGTACCACATACATTTAATTGGTTATGAATGGGGGTTAGTGGAAACATGTTTTGACAAACCCCACAGTTTCATTTAGCCACATTTCTTTTTTCTACCAACACAATATTCAATTTTTCAACAAACACCATATCGATGAAGCCACTTTGTATATATATATCCTTCTTTAAACTAGGAGACTGCATATTAGTGCAACATTCACGTATACATACCTGTATATAAGTTTTCCAGAGGAAAAAAAGTTGTTAGCCATTCACTAGAAGTATCACGGGTTATAATAAACATGCCAATGCTCAGTAAAGATATACAAAAATATCCAAACGTTACTCTACAGACAATCTGCATACACGTGTTAACTTTATATTCAGAATGAAGTCATGTATTATAATTACACAACTGCTACTCACTAGGTTTCCTCACACGATCCATAAGGATCATATTTCGGGCTTTAGGTGCCTTGTTTCAACAAGCCCGGAGTCCCCTATAAGGTTAATTCGACATACTTTTAAATATTAGAATTATCGGTTTGTGAAATATGACCACCATTTACAACGCTAGCCCAACATTACACCGACATTCCCCATGTTTGTTGCGTGATTGTGTATCAGCCTGTGTATGTATGTGTGTGCTCTTTCAAAAATATGTTCTTTCAGATACGACCACACAAACTACGCTCGATGGGGATCTTTGTATGTATCAGAGATGGCACGACTTCCAGAAGAAGTATTAGATGAGTTGCACAAGGGAAACTTTGGCGTTCAATGGAAGAGAACTCTCCTTTTTCAAAGGTTGATGAAGACCATGCCACTGAATGGGTGAATGGCATAGGCAAAGGCGCAAGTGGAATTAGCGGTATCACTCAATGCAGCTCAGCTCTGATGAGGTAGTGTTCACATATCATTAAAACACATCACTTAAATCGTAATTCATGTTCAAAACCACATACAATGAAATATTACTATTCAGACATGGGAGTAGTAGGGGGGGGGGGGGTACTAGCCAACCAGAAACCATCATTCATGTAATAAATGGTTGGTTTATGGTTGTTTTAACGCTTTTAATGCTGGCCTGTTGTCGTATAGTTGTTTTAACGTTGGCAATGCTGGCAAAGTCCAAAAGCTGGCCTAACGTTGTTTTAACGTTTTAACCAAACTGTATCAGGTTTCACCCTTCACTGCCGGCCGGTCTAGGTCACAGGGTTCAACCCCGCTCCCCATCAATCACTTCCCGGTGGACCCTTTGGATTCCTAGGGTCCAAGGGGTAAAGTACAAGTGGATAGGCCCTAGGAATCCAAAGGGTTCACCGGGATGTGATTGATGGGGAGCGGGGTTGACCCCTGTGACCTAGACCGGCCGGCAGTGATGGGTGAAACCTGATACAGTTTGGACAAAACGTTAAAACAACGTTAGGCCAGCATTTGGACTTTGCCAGCATTGCCAACGGTAAAACAACTATACAACAATGTTGCCAGCATTAAAAGCGTTACAACAACCATAAACCAACCATTTATTACACGAATGATGGTTTTCTGGTTGCCTAGTACCCCCCCCCTACTACTCATGGGGTCGAATACATACAAATTTAATCGAATACGAATACATTTAAAATATTTAAAACTTAAAAATATCACTAGTGATGTAAATATATATTTATGTACATATATTCCGTATGTGTAGAATGTCACTGAAATAATATGATTTTTATTAAGTCTTTAAATGTTATAAAGCATGTTAAATTACTCCCGTAATCACTTAAAATGTCAAGCATTACGTTTTATTATATGAACGTTTCAAATTCTTATATTTTGCTGTATACTAACTTGTTCAGGTAATTAGTACATAAAACCGCATAGATTAAGTTTGGGAATAAATAACAAAGATAAAATATATAATTTGTAGAAATAGTGTGTTTTTATGCATTGGCAATATATTGGTGCAATATTGCATTCCATATAATGTCCAGAATGTAGGTACAACATTAAATTGGAGCCTGTTTAGGCCTACTACTCGTGAAATACGATGACATCTCGGGCTCCATATAAATATATATATATGGCTCGGTATCTTACAGTTGTGGCATTTAGTTGTATTATTTTATTACATAGAAAACATATTTTATATTGTGAATTAGGTGAATAATGTCTAGGGCTATTTTTTGTGCACAAAGAATCTAGAAAATAAAATGTGGTCCCATAGATATTTTAATGGCGATTATAGCACCGACAGGGTTAATTGCATAGTCATTGTTAAGTTGACAATCTGCGTCTTCGCTGAGGTGTTTATCTGTGTGGATTATTTTCTACGCACCATGTGGTAGGTGTCAAGACGGAACAACTAAATTTGTTGTGCCTGTTTAAAAATTGTCATAGTTACAGTAATCCACTAATCGCTTTTTAAAAACCGTTGGCACTTAAACTGTCTAGTGGTGTGAAGTTCGCAAGATTTGTCTGGAGCTTATCAGTTAGACCAGTTTGACAGGAATGCCTCGCACCCACTCCCACTGCCCTGCGAAATATGATTAATCATACCAAGCTTATACACCCATCAAAATAAATAATAGTAGGCCTAAGTTACTATTATTTATTTTTATTCTATTAGTAACCGAGAAAAAAAGAAAACAACAATTTGGGATTCTTTTTACTAATCTCTGTGATATATGACATGTATTAAAAATGTATTCAAAAAGTATTCATGAATACAGGGTTTTTAAAAAAGTATTTGAAGACAATACGAATACTTGTATTCATATTTTTATGAATACTGAATACACATGAATACTCAAAAAAATGTAATCGAATACAGATGAATACGAATACTGAATACGAATATCCCATGTCTGTTAATATTTATTAGTTAATCAAGTCAATTATATTACAAATTGTACTTTTTGTTTCAGATATGCAGCATCTTACCACGACCGCTCGCATATCAGTCTTTCCACAAAATTTTGGTATGGAATGTCACCGAAATGGCAGTATTGTGCCACACCTAGCCAACTTAAAGAAGATGAACAGTATGAACAGAAGTTGTATGATAATTTCATATCCGTCGGGATGTTCAACCCTGACGTTCACCCTGATCAGCTCTTTAACATATTCACTAAGGATATTGCAACTGATGCCATTGAAGAATCACTCCTCACGTCTGCAGAACAAGGTAAAAAACACATGGAATATTTTGTTTCGCAACGATTGGTTGTGCGTGAAGGTTTTGACAAACCTCATCTGCCTTTTAGCGGTCGTCTCAGCAAAGTAAAGGCTCCTACGTTTGTCAATTTATATGATATTAATATTGATGACCGTACGAGGAAAGCAGATGCGTCTCCAGTTATAAATGCCAACAGAAATGTCCTCCAGCGTTTAGTTACAGCCTACGATGGGCGGGGGCCCTAGGGTAGTGGTTAGCACCACTGCCTTTCACGCCAGAGCTCGGGGTTCGGTTCCCGGTCTCGGCGGTTTGAAAGAAACAAAAAATGTTTCTTCCCCATCCACGTGTGAAAGTCAGTATTGTGGGGAGCCTCCGTGACCGCAAGGTAGCGTGCTTGGCCTCTGACCGCCAGGGCTCGAATTTCGAATCCTGTGTCAGGGGGACAGTGTCATCTCAATCATCTCACCATCCTCAGGAGGTTCTCCTGGCCCAGTTTAGCCTATATGTGCACAAAGGTGGCCTAAAGCCCGATTCATTTCATTTTACAGCCTACGATGCTAAGCGGACGATTTGGGGAACGTTGCGGCACACGAACTCATGAGTGCGCCCATTACTATATTTGAACCAAATGGTTCTCTTCGTTCTGGTGTGAAGTCATCCATGATCAAACCACTAATTGGTCATATTGAATATTGTGCTCTACCAGAACACAACCCAGCAACTTCTACTATCATTATTGATGTTATGTCACGAGTACAGTCTATTGGTCTTCCAAAGCTGGCTGTAAATTTTGGTGACTTAGCAGATACCTTTACTATGTCTGTGCTTCAAAGTGCTAAAACATTTCACCGCATAGAATTAGTTGGTGACAGATATAGGGCAACATCTATTAAAGACTGTGCTCGAGAAAAACGTACAAAACGGCAGAGCACTGGCGTAAGAAAAACTATAGATTCAAGAAGTGTACCATTACCAACATCACAAAAAGACTTTGATGCTTTCCTTTCCATGAAGGAAAACAAGTCTGATCTACAGAGATTTCTGTCAAATGAGTTACTTTCTAACATGCCCTCAGATAAAATCATTGTGGCGGCCGGTGTTTTTGAAGATGAAAAATGTGTGCGCAGCAACCAGAACAACATTGATTTAAGAGCCCTGTCTGCCGATCATGAGGAGGCAGACACGCGGATTGTGCTGCACTGTGCACATAGCACCAGTGATTTTATTGTGATTTCTTCAAGAGATACTGACATAATCATACTGCTCCTTGCACACCATAACCGTTTCCCCAATAGGGATATTTACATAACAATGCATAATAAAGTCTACCTGAATTTGGGTATCTTAGTGACACATCTTGAACATCAGATTTGCGACAGTCTCCTCCTATGTCACTCCATCACTGGGTGTGATACAGTGTCTTTCATGTATGGGATAGGAAAGGTGACTGCTGTGAAAGTTTTACAAGAAAATCCTGGTATTCTTCAAGGCATATGTAGGATGAAAGATTTAACAGCTAGTTCAATTGCTCGGGGGCGGGGGCCCTAGGGTAGTGGTTAGCACCGCTGCCTTTCACGCCAGAGTTCGGGGTTCGGTTCCCGGTCTCGGCGGTTTCAAAGAAACAAAAATGTTTCTTCCCCATCCACGTGTGAAAGTCAGTATTGTGGGGAGCCTCCGTGACCGAGAGGTAGCGTGCTCGGCCTCAGACCGCCAGGTCTCGAATTTCGAATCCTGTGTCTGGAGGAAAGTGTCATCTCATTCATCTCACCATCCTCAGGAGGTTCTCCTGGCCCAGTTTAGCCTATATGTGCACAAAGGTGGCCTAAAGCCCGATTCATTTCATTTCATTTCAATTGCTCGGATGGAAAAATTTGTGTGTAAATTATATGGAAGCAAGCTGGAAAAAACTGATTTGGTTCGACAGTCAATGATTCTCAGTAGCTCAAAACCTGAAAAAATGCCCCCTACTTCAGACGCTCTCAAGTTTCATATTCAGATAGCATTTGTTCAGGCCAGAATATGGCAGTGTGCAGATATAGCACAGCCTGATGTCATATGCTCCACATCACCAGACAGGGGGTGGTATTTACACGAAGGACGAATCAGACCAGTTTTAATGTCAATGAATCCAATACCACTTGCTGTTCGGGAGATCATATCGTGTCAAACGTGTAAAACAGGTTGTAACAATATGCGGTGCAACTGTTTTTCTGAAGGATTATTTTGCACACGTCTGTGTCACAAAAAATCCCCTGAAGTTTGCAAAAACTGTCCGTAGAATGCAGGATGCTCATAATATTTGCAATGAAATGTACCATTTTTCCTTATAATATAATATTATAATAGACTTTACAAATTTAAGCTGATGTGATTTAAATATGTTTTGTCATCAGAGAACTTATTCTTGACAATAATGCATGTAAGACTATTGACTATTGACATATTATTATGAACATGGTGTAGCAATATACAGTGTTACCAGTGCGATGTTGGGCTAAATATTCGGATTAAAAGACGAAATATACGAGCACTGCCCATTTATACAAAATAGTAGTAGTATATCTACAATAAGATGATTGTGAACGCCATTAAAAATGATAATAGAAAGCGCAATGGATATCATACTTAGCAGTCTGGAAATATGTAATGATTTACCAAATAAAATGTGATTTGTAAAGATTATTTCCATTGCTTGTTTTGCTCTGTGGAAATATAATTACTGATTGCAGCCGGATCTACCGTCCGAGTATAATCTAAAACGATATACAGTCCAACTTTATAGCACAAAGAAAAAAATGATTATTTGTCATTGATTTTGTGGGAAAGTTAGCGAGTTAAAAAAGACTATTGGTGCCACTGGATAGCTTGGGCTGGATAGCGAGATATGACATGATTTCACTTGCCACTTTGAAAATAAGCCGCATCTGCATCGTCCCTTAATCTGTCTTTGCCCATATCGCAATGTTGTGAATCATCGGTAGCCGCCAAAGTTTGCAAAAATGCAATTGTGATATATTAAAAAATCTGACACATTGAAGGAACCTTGGTGCCATCTTACAACTATGCCACATAGTGATATTACTATGTGTTGTATTATGCTGCGCCTAATGATTTCTTATAATGGTCTATTGGAAATATTACATCACGATTTTTTCAATAAACTCGGTCTCGAAGAATACGTTTTCTTGTGAGGAGTTTAAGCAAATGAGAATTAAGGCCTCCTCATCGCTCCTCGACGCCTTCCCATTGACATTAAACGGTTGATAATATCTTGTTATTCCTTGATGTTTTCACAAAGTTAAAATTATCTTTTCACCATGAGCATGTTTAATTATTATTGTCCTACAAGAACTAGATTATACAGTAAATATAACACTCATTGCGGTATCATACGTGCTCCACATAAGGCAGTAAGCTCAACATTTTCAAAATTGATTGTTCTAGCTCATTTGATAGCCGCCACAAATGCTTGTAACAAAACTGTGGGGATGTACCTTCTCGCATGGTATGTCACATATAACTTTGACCTTTAATTTACCTCATAGTGCAAAGTGGTCAAGCATAAAAAGATGTTGTTCGGAAAATTTTGAATGCATATATCCTCAACATCAATAATTAACAATAAAAAACCCTTTACACTCTAAAATGAGGTTCAGTGCTAGTTCTGCAACATTAATAGTGATATGACGAGATTTAATCTATAGTCAGGGCCCATTTTTCAAAAAGAGGCATTCTTAAAGTTTGTAAGGCATTTCTTAGTAGAATTTGTCATGCAGTTGTTTTCACACAATTCAAATATGCTGATTCCAAATCTGCCCCATGCCAAGCTCTATTTTTAGTTTTTCCCTTTCAAAATTGCAAAACAAAATGGCCGCCAAAATAGCAGATAAAGTTTCAATTATCATGATTATACATCATGTCTGGGTGCACAGTGGACACACAAACTTGACTTTCGTGTTCAAAATAACATTTTTGTTTTGAGGAATTTCATTTTCTAAGACCTGGTCAACTGTCACGCAGAAAATCCAAGATGGCCGCCAATAATACAGAAAGTACCATAACGTTTTTCTAAGTCATAAAAAGTTGTTTTTGGTGGCTAAATATAGGTTTTTAATACCAATAAATCTAGTACAATACAGTAATAATCTCTAACTTTTATATTACATGTAGTTTCAGGGAAAAATCCAAGATGGCCGCCAATTATACAGCAAGTACTATAACCATTTTGCTAAATGTCGAAGGAAGTTATTTTTGGCGCTAAAATAGTTTTCTGATACAAAAAAAATTACACAGCTTAAAAAAACTCAACTTCCATGTTACATGTAGTTACGGGGAATGCAAAAAATATGATTATTTAAAAACAACACATTAACTATGAGGAAATTGCACAAAAGTAGCATGTGTCACTTTCATCACTGTAGCTACATAGGTTTGCTGTGTATATCTTAGATTTGCATGAATGCCATCATCTTGCATAATGATAATGCTAGAATAGTCACCTTTATCAATATATTGATCATATATTTGTGCAGCTTCGGAATTGATGTAGCGACTACGTGATAGGACGCCATTAGCTACTTTCTCGTGGTCCTAATTCACACTTAATTAAACTAAATGTGATAGTTCTTCAGGTTAAGCAGGAAGCTTTTACACAAGAACTAGTTGCAGTTGTCCATCAATGAAGCTCCAACCACAATTGCATAGATGTTTATAATATTGTTATCTGGTCAGAGCTGTTTTTATTGCTAAAAATACTAAAATACGGGAACAATATCCACTTTTTGTGGCAGGGGTTATTGACGAAGAGGAGACATTAAAATACTCCAATTGGCTTAAGTTCTAGTTCTGGGTGTTTATGAATTAATTTAAATCTCTTTCTTTTAGAATTGATGTGCTGGTGTTGTGGAAGCCATTAAGACGGTTGAATGATCCGATAAATATCACCAGTTCTAGGTTTACACAGCTAGGCATTGCTATGATGAGAACGTTTCGAAATCAGAATGAGCAAGTTTGCATCAGTTCCTACGACTACCACATTGTCAGTATCTGACAGTTTGATTGCCGTGATAACATTTAACGTCCCAAAATTTACCTTAGTATTTTTCACACTTAAATACCAATGTTTATTGAATAGTTGAATGGCATTGTTCTTTACCAAAAGTGGTGAATTTGAACATTGAGCTGAAACTGTATTGCCCTCCTCCCTGATTCTGTACTTTATCTGTTATTTATTCATCTGAGATAACATCGCAGTGTGCATGGAAATGTTTTTGATGTAGGATATATGTGTCTTGGCTAGATTATTAGATGATCAATGTTTATTACAAAAAAATATAATAGATAACTAATAAATACTCTGTATAATTATTAATTAATCTACGATGTCTGGAAGAGACATATAGTTATTAGGGACCTAAATATCTTCACGTCCATCATATGATGTCATACGATTTCATACTTTAGAAGTTATATGGTAAGACTTATTGTCTTTAAGATTGATACCTCTTCCTGCAAAATAGGGTGGTCGCTCCCATACCACTTCAAGACACAGCTGAACCTGTTGGGTTATTGTATATTATGTGAGAGTGAGAGCTTATATCTGATTAGAAGCATGCATGGCCACTCCAGAACCTACTGATTCCTCATACATTCTATCATATCACGACGACATCTAGAAAGTTTCTGTATTTTATGTTAATCGTCATGAAAACATCCTGATCGTGCTACGAACGTTATTATTTCCCCAATTACCACATATTCTGCATCATATCTTGTTGCAATAGTGTACCCAATAATCTTTGGTGACTTGTTTATGACACTCTCTAGCATTTAGTTGCCAAGACTAGGTTAGGTACTAACATCTTCTGAAGATGGTGTATGTTCATACTATATATATAAAATAAATTCATCGTCAGTATTTTCAACATTACCCTAGCGTGCCCTCAACCATCAACCTTATATGTCCAAAACATATATAAGTCAACTTCTGCACCAAATTACAGATTTCCGATATCATGTGACTGCAGTTATTGATGGTGATATCATCTATCTCATTCAAGTTAGGAGAGAAGAGATATGTGTAGCCTACATTACGGTTTTGTGTAGATCTCCGAGCCGATGGTTGAGACTTTATTCGTTCAGTTATGTATGAAAACTGTGTTATCAGCGCATAACAGGCTTTTGTACGGTATCTATTCTGATCAAAAATATAAAAGTAAAGATGATACTATTATCATGATTATGTAAATTGTCAATCCGATTGAGAAACATAATTTTTATGTGATGTGCACAATATATCTAGTTACTAGAATCATAAATTGTCAAATTTAAACGACTTCTTGTCTCAATACGAACGGAATGTGTATGTGTGTCATTATTGCCATGGTTATGCAGACCACCTTGATGTATTAACTTCGTGTTTTGCTTAACCCTAGTACAGGGCTTGGGCAGGAGGGTGCCACCCGTGGCCAACGCACATTTAAATTATTGTTTTCTTTCTTGCGGTACTGTAAAAACACGATGCTGGTGGATCTCACATACGCCACATACTACTAGGCCTAGAACAGATATATGGTGAGCTACAGGTTATCTAGTGCTGGACAGTGATCAACAATCATAAAATATTTTTTGTCAATAGTCTAAACATTTTTACAACATGCTCGATATTACGTTTGTTTTCCTCGACTTCTAAATGTGAAATAATGACTTTATCAAATAAATCATTATTATTACATTATTATTATGGCCTACGATGTGTCGTTTTCCTGGCGCAACATTTGTTTTTTCTCCCATAGCTTTGTGAAATATTGATAATAGAAGTTATCACGTCTCTGAATTGGTTTCCGGCTGTGAGAAACCTATATGTAGACACCAAAAACACATCTCTACGTTATTTGGAAGCAAAATTATAGCACATTGCCTTGCAGTGGCGGCCATTTTGGATTTTGGTATGCGTTAAAGTGGCATATCCTGATATTACAATGCCATATCCTGACTATATTGTGCAATCTCCTGCAATATTATTGCCATATCGGCCATAACCTGATAATATAATTCCATATATTGACTTTATAATATCATAGCCTGACAGTCAAATGTGATATCCTGACATTAAAATTTCATTTACTTATATCAGAATGTCGTCCCCCGACCATACACTTCAAGATAATGTTATACGATGATATTGTAATGCCACATCCTGCCATAAAAGCTCCTCTAACCCTGGAATACATTTCAAGTCATAAATTTGCTTTAAAAAACTTTTGAAAAAATCTTCGTCTGCGCAGTAAGGCTTATTTTATATGTTTCAGTCCAGTTAAAAAACCCTGATATATTTAGATCTAAATAGCAGTGGCGTAAACAGAAGTGGGTTCTATGTTAATATGGCATCCAACATTTCTAGGGGGTACGGTCGACGGCATGCCCCCATGAACAACCCCCCCCCCCCCCACAGTAACTCCACTACATACTCGTTAGCTCGTTAGCTCGAGATGATTGATTAGGTTGTTTTGCCAGTTAAAGTTATTATATGGTCCGCGGGCACGATATTTCACCTGCGTAGAATGTCATCTATACAATTTGAAGGCGGCGGTAATATTTATTAGTAAAAGTAAATCACATTAGAAATAGATCATGTATTAGAATCTGCTAGAAATAATAACCGGTGTGTTTCTCTTCTGTGAAAAATGCATTTAATATTGATATTAAATAATTATCTGTTTATTCAGCTCATACGAAAATTCTATTTTATCATATCATTAAAAGTAATAATTTCCTTAAACCAACATTAAACCAACATTAAATCAGTATAGTTATGTTTGCTGGAAATTGTTTATTTCCACTTAACTCATACCTTTGCACACGTCACACACCTAACATGGAAGAGACAGAAGCAGACAAATTAATGGGTTTATTTTTCTAGAGGTTTGCAGCCCTACAGATATTGTTGACTACCTCTACAGTTAAAACTAATAACTATGTCATTATACCTGAAGATGACGCAAAACTAAATGACCAGGCGTCATGCTTGAGAGGTTGAAATCCGGGTCTGGCCGGTCTCAACTGAACTGCCGTAACACCAGATTCAGAAATACGTTTTATGTGATAAAATATACAGACAAATTTTATATTTTTTTTCATTTTTATGAAATTTTGAAAATGTTTTATTCCGTTGCAAATATGTTTAATTTTGTAATTAAATAGTCATCTATTTGCAATATTTGTTGAGCTCATACGAAGCTCATTGTTTAAAGTCGATCCCCGCACTGAAAGATTAAAATATTTATAATGACCGTAGACCCATAACATAGGTATTCAAATGAAGCAGAAAGAGCTAACTAAGACATTGGTCCCAATTCTGTGTAAAGTGCTGTTTATATTTCTGTCATTATCTATTCTATCGATTCAAGGCAAAGTTGAAGTGTTTTCCAAAACACGTCAACTGACATTAATCAAATGTGCAGGTAGCTGTTAAAGACCAGAACTTTACACATGTCGATATTTAGCCCATTTACACAGTTTGCGATAAGTCGCAGTGGATTAAGGTTGAGGCAGCATCGCAAATGTGTTTCAATGTGAAATTATCGAGCGTTAAGGTCTCACCACACAAATTCATTCGCGCATATCATTATAAAGTTTTGAGAATAAGAAAGTTAGTTCTTTTTTTTTAATTTGTGGCTCTTTGCAGCAGCCTCGGTGGTACATATTACAGGTATATCATTTTGCTACCAACTAGAATCAATTCTGTGATGATTTGCTGTAGCAAAAGCATCGAAATAAGCAAAGATATGGTAACAGGAAGTCCTTGCGCTACCAGTATTACTAGGCTCTTCTCGATACCGCACTCATTTTTTCGCTAGGTCGCTCAGGGGAGAGTAGGCTTTAAGAGGTTATTATGGGCCCAAATAAAAAATACGTCAGTTTCACATGCCTTTTCTATGTTTTATATTGAAAGAGAACAGAGTTCAGGGTTCGGTTCCCGGTCACGGCGGTTTGAAACAAACAAAAATGTTTCTCCCCCATCCACGTGTAAAACTTGTGGGGAGCCTCCGTGACTGAGAGGTAGCGTACTCGGCCTCAGACCGCCAGGGCTCGAATTTCCAATCCTGTGTCTGGAGGACATTGTCATCTCAATCATCTCACCATCCTCAGGAGGTTCTCCTGGCCCAGTTTAGCCTATATGTGCACAAAGGTGGCCTAAAGCCCGATTCATTTCATTTTATTTGCGACAACCGGCGTGACGAAAATGTAACAGTTTTGAAAATGGTCGCGTTGCCTATCGCGCTCGCGTACGTCGTCGCGCTGGTACGTTTTGGCAATGATCAAATAATGTGCTTGAAAAACTGACGCGACCTCATTTGAAGCTGACAATCACATCACCAATTCCAGCTATATAGAAATGATTGTATGTATGTGTATAACAGTAAATGCTGGGAAAATATCACATTATATAATGATGTAGCAGGTAATTTATAAGATAAAGGTTAGATGTTTTACAGTAAAATACTGTGACGTTTATCAGAAATATTACCTTTAGATTTTTTTCATTTTAGTGTTGATATATGTTTTAAGTATTGAAGTGCCAGAAGCGTTGTGCAGGCAACTGTTCTTGTTGTATTTGGGGATTTTTTTGTTCAGCTCCCTGTGTTTGCTATGGTACATGCTCTCGCCTCACTCTGGATAATGCATAATACGAGAATGAAAAAACAAATAAATTTAATAAATACGTTTAAAAGACTATGATTTTTCCTTTTTTCATTATGAAGTCATATTTGGAAGTGAAAAAGATTTTTTTGGGTGACCTTGACCTTGTACAAAAGAAATCCCTCCCGAACTGTTTTGTGACGCGAAAACACTACAAAACGAGGTTTTATATATGATTCTTTGTGACTTTTATTTGTAAAGTTTTGAAATTCTCATTTCTTGATGGCGGCCATTTTGGCGGCCATTTTGAATTTATTAACCCGCAAATTGTTGAGGTTGAGATCAAAGTTGTATTTAATTTGTCAAAACCTTGCTCTGTGCCAAATTTGAAACTTGTATCAATCTGGGATAGGCCCTACATAAATTGAAAATGACTATAATATCTTTTTTTGTTACATTTCTATTTCATATTCAACCTTAAAAATGACTTTTTCGGGTGACCTTGACCTTGAATCGTAAAATATTCTCACCCAACAGATTTGTGAAAAAACGGGGTATTACATGATTCTTTGTGACTTTATTCGCAAAATTGTCAAGTTCTCATTTCTCGATAGCGGCCATTTTAGCGGCCATTTCGAATTTGCTCAACCGACAAAGTCTCGGTCTGAAATTTTTGGGCTTGAGACCAGAATTGTATTTGATATGTTAAAACCTTGCTCTGTGCCAAATTTGGGACTTGTATTCATCTTAGGAACATCCGAGAGACTTGCCCACTGCACTAACTAATCCTGCTTGTAACAAGACGCCTTGTTAATAGTATAATACATCCTGAAACTATTTTTGGTCACTGATTAAGGATCACGTTTTGACATCGTCTGCAAGTCTTACATTTTGGCAAAGATCACTTTTCTATATCTATATCTATAGATTTATCTACATAACTAGGCCTACAATAAGTAACTACAAAAGAAAACTATACTAGTATCTTGCCGGGTATTTATTGTGAGAATGTGTGGCTCTCTGACATGTTTGTGTTTCAGGTATTTTTGTTCGATGAAAAACGGGGTGAATATGATTGCATTGCTGTGGCGCACCACCAAGATACTGCGCTATTGCAAACCGGTCCCTGTGAAAAATGTATAACAAATCGGCACAGTTACGTTTTAAAGCCTAGTTACCAGCTTCCACTCTTTCTGCGTAGATTTTTCTGTACATTTTTCTAACTTATCGTTTCTAGTCACCCCACCGTTCCTATCCATCCCCTTATATTGTTCAGTTGTTTGTTTTAGATATACTTGTTTGTTCCTGTTCATCCCATGGTTAGGTTATGCCCACAAGGGACTGCGATAGACAATGTTGATGTTCCTATTTACCCCCTTTTGGGGGTGACTCGGAACACGCAGAACAGCAACCATTAGACGCGGCTTCATAAAACTTGGCACATAGTTGCATAACCCTCAGGGCTTTAATGTGAAATAGATGTAAGATGACGCCAAGGATATTTCAATGTCATTTCAATGTCAAATAAACTTCTTTTTTTAATGTAAGAAAATCGCATTTTAGAGAACTTGCCGTCTGACGAGGATTCGCATTATTGCGAACTTGGACAAAGAAGGATTAAGCACAACTATATACAACACAGTCATATACCAGAATCGTTCTATTTAACATGATTAACATCAATCTACTGTATAACATGAGTAGTTTGACGAGCATTGTATCGAGCTAAACTAGAGTGCAAAGTCAGCAATTTGTTTTCTAAAATCCTATGTTTGAATTATGCTTATCAATATAAAAACGTTCCTAATACGATTACTTTTAAGATTTGACATTTAAACTGGGTGTGACAAAGGGATCCTAATGTGTAAAATGGCGGCCATCTTGACGATGTTCCACCGAGCTGATTTCTGGTATTTTCGTTCTGGGGGTTGCCAAGAGATAGGCCTATATTTTCGAGAAAAAAAATCAGCTTGGAGCACGCCCGTTCCCAACTCAATCCTCCAAAGTGGCTCTATACTCACCTCTTGTGGGACATCATGAAATTGATCGTACATTTCTATAGTGTATAGTATAGTTTTTTCAGTGTAAAATTAGCTTTCAAAAGCATCAGCTGAATAAAATATGGCATAATTATGAAGGTAAGACGTTACATACACATATAGTCCCAGAGCTAGGGGGGTTTTATTTATGTTGAAAGGTCCATACGATCCAAGAGTTCCACCTATAGTGAAATTTTCCCAGGAATCCGGATCTGCGCGTCTTACAAAAATCATCCTGTCCAAAAGTACCGTAAAAACCCTTTAAACACTAGTACCGTCAAAATCGCAAACCGCAATTTGAAATATTGCGTATGAAGTGTTTGTTTGCTAAAATTGTGGTAATTTTCTATTTAAATATTTTTTTAATTATTTATTATCCTCACATATGACACAGGCTTTCACATGGATGTAAAATATTTTGTGTCTGATCAATGACAAATACACAATATAGCTTTAAGTTGGTATTTTAACACGTAATTTTACTCATTTTTCATACTTTTATACTAAATAGACAAAATACTTTTCTCTCAGCCGATTTTTGTATAGTATAAATGCTTAGTTTTGATTCAAACATGTTCTAGAACTGTTGTTGACTTAAAATTAACCCATTTGGAATAAAAATAATGAGTTATGTGAACATATTACTCGCTTTTTTCGTTGGACGTAAAATTAGCTCGCTTTTCTTCAGGCTCGGGAAAATTGACCATATCTCACATTTTTGCCACTGAGTGGTTAAATTTTAAGCTATATCAATATATTTGATATCAATAGAAAGCTACTGGCACAGGCCGTCACATGGGTGTAAAATATTTTGTATCTGATCATTGGCAAATGCACAAGAAAGTTTTAAGTTGGTATTTTAACCCTTAATTTGACCTTTTTTCATACTGTTTCCGTAAATAGTCAAAATACTTTTTTCTCAACTAATTTTTGTGTATAATAAATATTTAGTTTTGATTCAAACATGTTCTAGAACTATTGTTGACTTAAAATAAACCCATTTGGAATAAAAATTGTGAGTTATGTTAACATATTACATGCTTTTTTGTTTACACGTAAAATTTGCGCGCTTTTCCATGGGCTCAGGAAAATTGTATGTATCTCACAGTTTTGCCCAATGAGTAGTCAAATTTTTAGCTATATCAATATATTTGATATCAATAGAAAGCTACTGGCACAGTGTCTAATCTTTGACAAATGCACAAGAGAGCTTGAAGGTGGTAATTTAACACTTAATTTTACCTATTTTTCATACTTTTTCAGTACATAGTCAAAATACTTTTCTCTCAAC
The DNA here is from genome assembly GCA_964017125.1 of Flabesymbios commensalis. Taxonomy (NCBI): domain Eukaryota; kingdom Metazoa; phylum Annelida; class Polychaeta; order Terebellida; family Flabelligeridae; genus Flabesymbios; species Flabesymbios commensalis. The sequence goes on along the minus strand of OZ024906.1, from coordinate 33,928,462 downwards.
TGGTTTTTGTGTATAATAAATATTAAGTTTTGATACAAACATGTTCTAGAATTATTGTTGACTTAAAATAAACCCATTTGGAATAAAAAATGATGAGCTATTTGAACATATTACACATTTTTTGGGGTTGAATGTAAAATTTTGGCACTTTTCTTCTCCCCCCCCTTCCCGAGGGAAATTGACAGTGTTTCACATTTTTGCCCAATGATACTGGTTACCCAAATTTAACAAAATGTACAAAAATCTTTAATGTCAGGTAAAAGTAACTATCAAGGGCTTTAACGTGGATACATAATATTTTATTTATGTTAAATACGAAATGTACAACAATTAAGCGCTAACTTTGTATTTTATCCCTCCATTTGAACAATTTCCAACGTTTTCTTGGTCAATACCAGCAAGACTTCTCGCTCATGTTAACTTTATATGGTATAAATGTTTGTTATTACTTTTACATTCTCTGGAGCCATTTTTCAAAAGTTATCTTGACGACTGAAGAAGTGATCACAGTCATTTTCAAAGTTATCTCAGCCACTACAAAAGTTATTTTAGTCACTTAAGAAGTGATCATAGCAACTTTAAACGTTTTCTCAGCCACTACAAAAGTGATCTTGGCCACTGCAGAAGTGATAACAATCACCTTAAAAGTTACCTCAACCACTACAAAAGCTATCTTGGCCACTGAAGAAGTAAATACAGCGATTTTAACAGTTTTTTCATCCACTACAAATGTGATCTTGGCCACTGATGAAGTGATCACAGCAACTTAAAAAGTTATCTCGTCAATTTAAAAAGTTATCTTGGCGAGTGAAGATGTGATCACAGCCACGTTAGAAGTTATCTCAGCCACTACAAAGGTGATCTTGGCCACTTACAAACTGGTGTCAGCCAATTTAAAGGTTATCTAAGCCACTACAAAGTAATCTGGGCCACTGAAGAAGTGATAACAGCCACTTTTAAAAATAGCTAAACGACTACAAAAGTGATCTTAGCCACTGAAGAAGTGGTTACAATAACTTTGAAAGTTATCTCTGCCACTATAAAAATGACTTTGGCCACTGACGAAGTGCTCATAACGACTTTAAAAGTGATCTCAGCCACTACAAAAGTGATCTTGGACACTGAAGAAGTGATCTCAGTCACAGTAAAAGTTATCTCAGCCACTACAAATGTGATCTTGACCACTAACAATCTTATATCAGCCCGTAAAAGTGATCTTGGCCACAAAAAAAATGAGCTTAGTCACTGAAGAAGTGATCACAGCGACTTTAAAAGTTATCACAGCCACTACAAAAGTGATCTTGGCTACTGAAGAAGTGATCACAGCCACTTTAAAGTTCATCTCAGCCATTGCAAAGGTATTCTTGGTCAGTAACAAACTGTTGTCAGCCACTAACAAAATTATCTAAGCCACTACAAAGTGATGTTGGCCACTGAAGAAATGATCACAGCCACTTAAAAAGTTATCTTAACCACTACAAAGTTGTTGTGATCACTTCTTTAGTGGACAAGATCAGTTTGTTTGTGACCAAGATCAGCTTTGTGGCAGATGGGATGATTTTTAAAGTGGCTGTGATGGCTTCTTAAGTGGTCAAGATCACTTTTGTAGTGACCTAGATCATTTTTTTATGGACTGACATAAGATTATTAGTGGCCAATATCACTTTTGTATCGGCTGAGATGACTTTTAAAGTGAATGTGATCACTTCTACGGTGGACAGGATCAGTTTTTTTGGCCAAGATCACTTTTACGGGCTGACATAAGATTGGTAGTGGTCAAGATCACTTTTGTAGTGGCTGAGATAACTTTTACAGTGACTGAGATCACGTTTAAATTTGTGATGATCACTTCTTCTGTGGCTAAGATAACTTTTGTAGTGGTAACTTTTAAAGTGGTTGTAATCACTTCTTCAGTGGCCAAGATCACTTTTGTAGTGACTGAGATAACTTTCAAAGTCGCTGTGCTAACTTCTTCAGTGGCCAAGATCACATTTGTAGTGGCTGAGATGACGTTTAAATTTGTGATGATCACTTCTTCAGTGGCTAAGATAACTTTTGTAGTGGCTGAGATAACTTTAAAAATGGCTGTGATCACTTCTTCAGTCGTCAAGATAACTTTTGAAAAATGGCTCCAGAGAATGTTGAAGTAATAACAAACATTTATACCATATAAAGTTAACATGAGCGTGAAGGCTTGCTGGTATTCACTAAGAAAACGTTGGAAATTGTTCAAATGGAGGGATAAAATACAAAGATAGCGCTTAATTGCTGTACATTTCGTATTTAACAGAAATAAAATACTATGTATCCACGTTAAAGCCCTTGATAGTTACTTTTAACTGATATCAAAGATGTTGGTACATTTTTTTATTTTGGGTACCGGGTACTCATTGGACAAGAATGTGAAGCACTGTCAATTTTCCCGGGCTGGAAGAAAAGTGCCCAAATTTTACATCCAACCCAAAAAGTGTGTAATATGTTCGAATAGCTCATTATTTTTTATATTCCAAATAGGTTTTTTTTTAAGTCAACAATAATTCTAGAACATGTTTGAATCAAAACTAAATATTTATTATACACAAAAATCAGTTGAGAGAAAAGTATATCGACTATGTACTGAAAAAGTATGAAAAATAGGTAAAATTAAGGGTTAAAGTACCAACTTCAAGCTATCTTGTACATTTGTCAAAGATTAGACACAAAATATTATACATCCGTGGCCTGTGCCAGTAGCTTTCTATTGATATCAAATATATTGATATAGCCCAAAATTTGACTACTCATTGGGCAAAACTGTGAGATACATACAATTTTTCTGAGCCCAAAGAAAAGCGCGCAAATTTTACGTCTAACCAAAAAAGTATATAATATGTTCACATAACTCACTATTTTTATTCCAAATGGGTTTATTTCAAGTCAACAATAGTTCTAGAACATGTTTGAATCAAAACTAAATATTTATTATACACAAAAGCTGAGAAAAAAGTATTTTGACTATTTACTGAAAAAGTATGAAAAAAGGTCAAATTAAGGGTTGAAATACCAACTTAAAGCTTTCTTGTGCATTTGTCAATAATCAGACACAACATATTTTACATCCATGTGAAGGCATGTGCCAGTAGCTTTCTATTGATATCAAACATATTGATATAGCTCAAAATTTGACTACTCAGTGGGCAAAAATGTGAGATATGGTCAATTTTCCCGAGCCTGAAGAAAAGCGAGCTATTTTTACGTCTAACGAAAAAAGCGAGTAATATGTTCACATAACTCATAATTTTTATTCCAAATGGGTTAATTTTAAGTCAACAATAGTTCTAGAACATGTTTGAATCAAAACTAAACATTTATACTATACAAAAATCGGCTGAGAGAAAAGTATTTTGTTTATTTAGTGAAAAAGTATAAAAAATGAGTAAAATTACGTGTTAAAATACCAACTTAAAGCTATATTGTGTATTTGTCATTGATTAGACACAAAATATTTTACATCCATGTGAAAGCTTGTGTCATATGTGAGGATAATAAATAATTAAAAAATTATTTGAATAGAAAATTACCACAATTTTAGCAAACAATCACTTCATACGCAATATTTCAAATTGCGGTTTGCGATTTTGACGGTACTAATGTTCAAAGGGTTTTTACGGTACTTTCGGAAAGGATGATTTTTGTAAGACGCGCAGATTCGGATTCCTGAGAAATTTCACTATAGGTGGAACTCTTGGATCGTATGACCTTTCAACACAAATAAAACCCCCCTAGCTCTGGGACTAATACATGAAGGACGTCCACTACCAGGATTGTTTTTTAGAACATTTATAGTCCATCTATCTGCCTAGGCCTATACATTATCCTCAATATATAAATAAACTGATAATCAAGCATATGAGCGGTTCAAATATTTTGATATATCCATCGTGTTTATTACATGTAGACTTAGCTTGTTTAAATGTTATCTGCAAACGTTAATTCTCCGAGTAAGTTTAAATCACGCGACGGATAAAATATTATTTATACATGTAGGAATAATCTGTTGTCTCAGAATCATTTATAATTAAGTATTTCTACATCAAAATATAGAAATTACTATACAAAGGATATACTTTATATACATAGTAGAACAGGAAATCGAGTGATGGCATGTGGACAAAACATGTATGTTATTTTTGTGTGACAACCTAGGCATCATTTATACAAATGCAGGATATTGAACGTCATTTACATGTGTATATCGCAGCTGATAAATGATCCACCTTTATAAATATCCAGTAGAAATTGGTGAAAAATGACGTCACAACCATCACGATATGACGTCACAAATGCACGTTTTATGAAAAACTCGATCACTTGCCACAAAAACTGTTCACGCTACGTAAAACTAGACGTTCATACATTTCCAGCGATATATTATTTGTCTCTAGGAATTTAAGTGTCAACTAACTCCTTAAAAAACGTCAATTTTCAGATTTCCTCTTCTACTACTAGTACACTGTAAAAACAGTGCTTGTGTTTTAAATGACTCGGAAACGTGTTTTCAAGAAGACATGATTATTATTATGTTTAAATTATAAACACCACGATGCATAAACATGTTGAAATCACACATGATTAGAAATTAAATACCAAGATCTCCGCTGCCGTTTAAATTGCAAACGTGTTGTAATTAGACGCGTCTCCAAAATGAGCGCCATCTGGTGAATGACAGAAACACTGACACACGCCGCCTGGTGTGGCAAAAGAAACCCAGCAGAAAATGGAGGAAATCAAATTGGTAAGGCCTTACTCAGTATATACATCTGTATTCATCCAGCTTTTAGTTATTAAAATTATGTTGCTGTGTACAGTGGTTTATTTGTGTGCATCTATATGATAGTTTATGAGATTTATTTTCCGAAAGTAGTTTGTTGTAAGACCTTTCTGGATGTTTTTAGTGTAGACTACAAATAACAGTGGGCGATAAGGCCTCAACTTCAAGCACATGTCATGGAACATGTTTTCGTTCAACGTGTTTAGCTAACGTTCTACAGTTTGGTGTTTAGGCATTCATTTGCATTAGACTAGTAGTAGACAAGTGACGTGAGTCTAAACTAAGTAGATGGTCCTTGCTTAATGCCAATGCTAATGGTAGAGATGCATTGCTGACACGCGCTTTGCAGTCAGCAGTGACTCTATACCTAAAGTCATAATTAATCTGGATCGCATCATAATTTAATCTAATCTGGCTTTTTAAAACTAAAATAGGCCTAATAACTTATAAAATTAAACTGCATTTTTTTTCATTAGTATAACCCATTTTCCTGCAGTAATTAGGTTGACTAATTTGCATGTGTTTCTTATAGGGCCTACTTTTTATATCTGTATATTATATCACATGTATTTGATGTATTTTTCAGGGAGACAACTTTAAAGCCATAATAGACTACTAAGACGGCCTAATACTTGGCGGATTGGCTGAAGTTGCAGGTGGAGAAAAAAAATGGAAAAATGTTTGACATTGCAATATCAAATCTCTCCTATCGATTTTCACTTCTGCCTATTTGGCAGATTGTTTCTGTTGAAACAATGTTTTTGTTTTGTGTTTGCTTTAATAAACAGATCCAAGATTAGTCTATTTGTGTTTTATAGTGTTTTTTCTGCAACAACATGCAATATATGCCGTTCTATTACCGCAAGGCGATTTTGGAATTTCAGACTTTTCTGCTCAACACACATTTTTTATACATTATTATTCAAAACATGTATAAATTCAGGTAGAAACATGTTTAAATTTTGTAAATGTCAATGTCTAAACATGGAAAATATAACCTGAACATGTTTGAATGGGACGCGTCTAGGCTAAGCATGTTCAACCAGAGAACATATTCAAGTTTAGTACATGTCAATATCTAACCATGTCCAATATAGCCTAAACATGTTAGAATTAAACACTTCTAGGTTAAACGTGTTAAGCCAAATAACATGGTTTATTACTATACATGTCTCACTCGAACATGTTGAAATTGTTGTTACGCGTCTTGGCTAAACATGTTCAGTCTAAGAACATGTTTTAATACTACACATGTTGCAAACTAAACATGTATAAACGTTTTGGGGTTTACCTGTTCAAATGACATAATATGTGTGAGCACACCACCCAAGCAAACATGTTCCATTGACCACGTTTTCTTGCGGAGAATACGTTGCGCAATCATTAAACATGTTAAAGCAACGCAGAGTATCGTATTTACTGGACACATAACAATGTATATGCAAACAGGAGTAACTGCTCACTTTTCAAGTGAGCAGTTACTCCTGTTTGCTGTTGCAGGTCAGTAGTTGTACAGTACAGACAGTGGGGGGGGGGGGGCACAAGCATTAGTGAGCGACGCACACCCCTGTCACACTTGTTAGGGCGCTGCGAACCTCCATGTCGCGTCACACTGCACAGGGGGGGGGGGGGGGGGTGGTGTTAGGGTGGGGCACGCGGCAGGTGGGTCAGACGCAGACGTTAACGAGGTGATAACGCTATGCACTGCTGTTCAGATAAGCCAGTTTAACCTGACCTCTCTTACCAATCAATGATTTATTAATAAATCACGAAAAATACAATTATCAAAGTATTATTTTATTCACAAATTCAAAATATGATTGTATTTTTACAATTTTTTTATTATCAACGCAATGATTATATTTTTACTAATTTTCTGAAGTGCTAATTAGCTCATATAACTACTGTCTTACTTGACGCCGCAGTCGTTCTCATGTTTTGTTGGTTGCTGTCTCTTGGGCGGGGCCCCTAGGGTAGTGGTTAGAGCTCGGGGTTCGGTTCCTGGTCTCGGCGGTTTGAAAGCTACAAAAAATGTTTCTTCCCCATCCACGTGTGAAAGTCAGTATTGTGGGGAGCCTCCGTGACCGAGAGGTAGCGTGCTCGGCCTCAGACCGCTAGGGCTCGAATTTCGAATCCTGTGTCTGGAGGACAGTGTCATCTCACCATCCTCAGGAGGTTCTCCTGGCCCAGTTCAGCCTATGTGTGCACAAAGGTGGCCTAAAGCCCGATTCATTTCATTTGGTTGCTGTCTCAGGGAAAAATAGGCCTGCATGTTTACATACTGCTTAATTGACGCTGCTCGGATTGGATCTAGCCTATAATTTCCTCGCGTGCTGAAGACGTTATATTTTAATTAAAGTTAGGAATTTGTATCGCCCAGTAAATACAAAACATTTGTATTACATTTAGAGAATGCCGGCACAACGTCTTCGACGTTGGTCGAACATTGTATAATTGTTATACAACTATTTTGTGTTGTCACACCTCGCTAACTGTTTGTTATGTCTCAGCCACGCCAACACTCATAAACCCTGCTTACCTTTTTAAATAAATAACTTTGCGAGTTAACGTGCAATCATATTATAATTTATATAATTTTTTCGAGTAATGAATAAGTTTCCTCGTGATATTCATTACGAGTTTGTACGATGAACATTTAAAAAGTTAGGGATTTATATTGGGATGTTTATGACACCTAGCTGACGCACTGACACCACTGACTTTCCCTGCTAATCAGTGGTGTAATTGCACCTTGTGAAGCCAAGGGTGCACTAGGTGTTAACTGCTCCGTATATAAATACATATATGCTTTGAAAACCAAATTCAAACATGGTTTTAAATTAATAACAGAAAAAGTATTATTACACAGTAAAAATAGTTATATCCCCGGAAAACATTTTTCAGCCACTATGATCTGATATGCGTCCTGGCGCTGTGCCTAGACTATTGACGTTTTTTTACATATTTATAAAACACTTGTATAGTTATTGTATAAGTTATTTCTTAGGAGCAAAATTATTTTCAAAATCTTTCACAGCCCACCATAACACATATACATGTCTTTTTTCTCTAGGCTGTTTCTGAATGGTAACCGTTTTATAGCCCTCTATTTTTTTTCTATGATGAAAGCAATGTCTTGTTGAAATACATTTTTTTTGATTGATTGTGTAGGTCCTATGTATGTCACCAATGAACTGAGGAATGTGTTTTTGTTGTATCATTATAAATACTAAAAAAACATCTATCGCCTCAGAGGCCACCCGTCTAACAGTCTGTTAGCGAGTGTCTGGGTACGACAAACACTTTGATTCAATACTGGTTTAATGTTGGACCACCGTATGCAATTATGGCAAAAATTATGGCAACAGACAGGAACATTACACATAAATAGTACATGAAATGTAGTCATTCAAAACAAACCATTGCAATAAAAAATATAATATTACTGGTTAAAAACATGAATACATTTAGAACACAAAATACCCAATAACGCTGAATAATATATTGTAAGTAAACGTTGAAGATTACCTTGGTTAGATTGTTCCATCTCTCAATATATCTGCTAGATAAACTTTAGTGCCACAAGTTAAAATCATAACTATTTATTATAGCTATCGCTACTCAACCTGTCAGCAAACGTTGGAAACTTAAGTTTATTTGTATTCTTTAAATCACTATGAAATGGTTTAATTGATAAAACATCTTCCAAACATATATAATGATATGTAAGATGGAAAAATATGGCTCGTAATTGTAATTTACACACTTTAATGTGTGAGGATATAATATGTGGGTGATGGTACTACAAGGGTTCAGACGGAAAGGCTGGCGGGCGTGCCTATCGTTATAGCAGGACAATGGTCACCTGTTTTATCTTAACGAGGTGTGATTAAGCCATGATCTGTGGCGTCCACACTGAACGGTGTTCAACGCTCACGCCGTGCCAGGTCAGGCGTGTCCGTTTCTTATTTATTAAGCTTTCTATAAGTACAAGTACATGTGTGTAAAATACATGAATAAAACTGTACATACAGAGGCAAGTGGCGACAGGTGACCAGCACCTATACGAGGCCACTTCCCTTAATGTAAAAAAGGCTGTTTATACACTATAAACATGCCTAAACAATTTGACAGATATAGTGTTAAAAACTCATAAAGCTGAGCAAACAATGCTCGAAGTAAAATATCAATTAAAATAATCATAGCCAATTATAATGACTAAAAGATTATTATAGTTTAAATGTTAATAAGTATTTAAAAATTGCAATAAGATGTCACAGTAACATATTTTTCATTCTCTTGCACACACACGGCTGACATCTGCAAGTAGACGTCCAAGAACATAAATCGTTAACATTAAATGACTGTTGTAATTTTAATTTATAGTGAAGCATTAGCTGGTGCTTGAACGAGTTAACAGAAGTTGAGTCCCGGATCTGTATTGGAAGAGAATTCCATTCACTTACAATTCTATGAAAAAACGATTTTTTAAATGTCTCAGTTTTTATCAGTAAAGGTTTTAAAAGCAAGCCGCAGTTACCAGATCTACGCGATGTATTGTTAATAAATTAAGTATAATTTTCAATTGGAATTTTAATTTTATCATGTAAACACTTATAGAAAAAAACAAGATCTGAAATTCCGCGTCTGAAACACAGAGGTAATAAATTCAGATCAATGCACCTGTCCTGGTAACTGCGGCCATCAAATTTGGTCACAAAACGTGTCATAGCTCGTTGCACACTTTCAAGCTTAGTTAACTTATTGGCATTTTGAGGAGACCAAACCGGGGCGCTATATTCAACTATGCTCCTTGTTAATGATTTGTATAAGTTAAATGCGACATTATTGGGAGCATGATATCCAACAACTCGCTTGATCATACCATTAACACGATTGCATTTACTTACAACATTATCGATATGTCCCTTCCAACTTAAGTCAGAGGAGACAAGTCTTTAAACGATGTAACATGCTCTAAACTGTTACCGTTTAGCATATAGTTAAAAAATACTGGTGCCTTACGGCGACTAACAGCAAGAATTTTGCATTTAGAATGATTAAAATTCATTCTCCAAGTTACACTCCATTCATAAAGTCTATCTAAGTCAGCTTGAAGTAACGTGCAATCCAATTCGTTTTTAATTTCCATATATATTTTTGCATCGTCTGCAAATAGACCTGTTTTAGAGGAGAAACAAGATAAAGGCATGTCGTTTATAAATAAAATGAAAAGGAGTGGCCCCAGAATTGATCCCTAGGGTACCCCAGAGAGGACTGGTAACCAGTCAGATGCATGACCTTCTAAAACAACGCGCTGGATTCTGTTAGTCAGATATGATTTGAACCAAGATAAGAAATTTCCATTTATACCAAAAGATTGAAGTTTGTGGAGAAGAAGTATGAAGTATTTGTGGTTAACAGAATGAAACGCTTTGCTGAAGTCCAGATATATTATGTCAGTCTGTCCAGATGCATCTAACACGCTGCCTATTGTATGATACATATCAAGTAATTGAGTAGTACATGATTTGTTTCTCATAAATCCATGTTGCGCTTTGGAAAGAAATGGTTCGACAATGGGATACATATGGTTGAAAATACACCTTTCCATAATTTTAGACACATAGCTTAGTAGAGAAACTGGACGGTAGTTTTCAATATTACCCTTGTCTCCTTTTTAAAAAATTTGAACTACGTTTGAGGCCTTCCATTGACTGGGAACCTTGCCAGTTTTCATACTCAGGGTAAACAAAATGGCTAACGAGGGAGATAATTGTGAGGCACACTGTTTTAAAATATGTGGTGATAAATTGTCTGTGCCATATGCTTTGTGAACATCTAATTTGTTCAACAGCGTATACACTTCCTGTGTAGAAAAATTTACAGCCGAAAGATCATTGTCATATTTAACATTAATATGCGGTAGTTCGTCATCTGTTTTCAGACAGGGACTAAATGAAGAATGAAAATGAGTAACTCCCAAATCGCTTGGGATTATGGTTTACTGCTTGACCTATACCGGCCATAAAGGCTTTATGTTTAGCTTTAATGTTGTTTTTAAGTTTGTTCCTGTATTTTTTAAATGATGACCAGTCGCTACTTTTGATGATCTTTTGGCTCTACACCAAGCTGTATGTTTAACTTTGTGCAGGTGTCTGACTCCGCTGTCAATCCAGGGAGGACCAGATTGACCCTTGATTGTAACCTTTGGTACTTTATCGTTGACCATGCCTGCAACCCGAGATAATCAGACCACCCATGCATGATCAATATCACTATCATGCCGAATAAGCTCACACAGATCAGTCTCGTCTAAAGCTTGTCTTAGACCAGCCCAATCTGCGGCTTTGTAATTAAGTACTTCTCTGGAATTACCCTTTTCTGGTGAGTGATTTGGCAATAAAACACTGAAATTAAGAACTATGTGGTCACTTGATAGCTCTACAGGACATTCAGCAATGTTGGAAAACATTTCAGGTGCGTTCGTGAATACCAGATCTAGCATGTTTCCCTTGACATTAGATGCTACAGTAGTAAGCTGTTGAAATGAAAATTGATTTATAACATCACAAAACATGGACTGTGATGTAATGTTACTGGAGTAGAGTTCACTTTTCCAGTTGACAGATAGTATATTAAAATCACCCAACATGCAGATTCTTTCATATTGTTTTGATGCTTTGACTAGCATATTCTCTATGGTGCGAGAAAAACATGCTAGATCGGATGAGGGTGGTCTGTATAATACAATTATGGCTACTTTATTACACCTTCGACTTCACAGACAATTACTTCTTCATCTGGCTCAAGTTCAGGTTTTCTGCATGACTTTTTGTTCTTCTTAATAGCAAGTAGTACACCACCATCTCGCTTACCAGGGCTGTCCTTACGATAAATGGTGAACTCGTCGGGAAGCAATTCACAGTCTGATATATCATCATTTAGCCAAGTTTCTGTAATTGCACACACTTCGCATTCACTAAGGCTAACAATATTGTTTACCTGATTGATTTTTCCTGTTGCTAGATTTTAAACTTCTTGCGCTCATATAAATGAATTTAACCTCTGAATTGTTAATATTAGGACTTTTCTTTTCGAATTCAACAGTATTATTCGTGTGAGTGTTAGGCTTGCTTGGTTTTGTTCAGCCGTGAAGTGAGTTTGACACTACCTATAGCATCTGTTAGCCTTGTGACCAAGTCCGCGACACCTATAGCATGTAACACGTGTCTTGTAGCGGCACTGGTTAGTGTCATGAGTGTCTTCGCCGCACATGTAGCAATCAAGGTCTTGAGGTAATGTCTTGTGATACGGCTGACTGCGTCTTCCAACAGGTCGGTTCCATCTTGTAGATACACTGTTATATCTCAAACTACTTTCGTTTGTTGAATAACGGGGACCAGAATGACGATAATTATTTATAGGACGATGTTCAGGTTCACGACGTGGCCATCTCATTGTCTCGTTTCTTTTAGGATGATTTATATTTTCGCGATATCTCTCTTCGTTCAAGGAAGAGTGATGTCGGTAATGCTGGTGCTGATGCTGTTTGTTACGAGGCTGACGCTGTGGCTTATGACCTCTCTGCGTATTGTCAATGTTACTACGACTAATTGGACGAGAAGGATAATGATTTATCTATCTGTTTCGTAACACACGGTAATTGCTGCCCCAAATCGAATGCCCCCCCCCACTGTCTGTACTGTAGTACCTGTATTAATAAGTAGTAGTAGTAGCAATTTTATTGCCATAAAAAATGTCTAATAGACTCATTTGTCAGACAATACAGGGTGGCAATATTAAATGACTGTAAATTCATAAAAATAAGTGGTAATGATAAAATATAAATAGGTTTCGTGAATTTTAAAAGCCTCTATAGCCTTACATATTAATTACTATGTAAAATGAATAACAAATACAAAGCATGTATATATATATATAAAGTATAAGATGTGTTATAAAGCAGCAATATGACGTTATTAGTTTTTGACTTAGATCACACATGGGATAAATGAAATAACAACTGACGTGCACTAAAAATAAGCTGTTTAGGTAGTGGAAAAGTATGTAAATTACGGCATATATAATTATACTATGTACATTACGATTGTATGGGCATACGTATAAAATGTATAAATAATGCCATCTAAAAATAATATCTAATTAACTTGAAACGAAAAGCAAGTAAAATAAACAGAAAACAATGATATAAGCTTACTAATAAGCATACATGTTAAGTAAAAGATGTATGTCATAAAATATAGTAAATAAGTACAAGTGCAGATACAAATATCACACGAGTTGTTAACAACAAAATATAAATATCAATTAACAATAGTATGAGAGACTAGAGTGCGGTACAATAATGAGTGAAATTCAAAGTGTTGATAGACAGTTATGTATAAAATGTCCAACTTCTATTGTAATATCACTTTCAGTATTTGAAAGTAGAGCAATAAACTTTTGTTTTGAAGACAATTTAGCAAAATTTATAATTCTCCCCTTAACCTTTTTAAACAATTCACTTCTTCTATCATCGAATATGTTACAGAACATCAAAAAATGTATTTCGTCATCAACATCCTGTTGGCACCTATTACATATTCTTTGGTCTTTTGGAGTTACAGGCCTAGTATGACGTCCTTTCTCAATCTCTAATTTATGTGAGCTCATTCTAAATTTGGCTACGGATTTTATACTGTTGTTGTTATACATCACGGTTAAATACATTTCTTTATGAATATCAAATTTAAATATTTTATAGGTTCGTAATTTAGGATTTAGTGTCGAATCTTGAATTTGTAACTTCCACCATGATCTATATAGTTCCTGTAACCATGGTAACCTCACTCTAACAGACAATAACAATGGTTTGCTCTTTGTCATATACTGTTGGTCCCACACTTGTTCGTTACCTGTTTCAGTTAATATGGCCTTAATATGGCTAACCCAATTAACGCGGCCTTCTAAATGAGAATTGAGTAAACACTGGTATGCTACTTTCAGGTGGTGGTGTTCCGGTAAGCTGACAATGCGGATCCAATATCCAATATCTCGAATTTTATGTCTCAATAACAAAGGAAAGCGACCTGTATCCCCCAAAACCGCTAGGGTTGGAGTTTGTTTGCTTACACCAAGCATAGCCTTAAGGAAATTTAAATGTATTTTTTCATATTCATCGATTTTTTTGCCAGTATATAAAATTTCACCACCATATTCTAAAATCGGTAAGATTAAGCTATCAAATGCCTTGAGAGCCAGATTCGGAGATAATTTACCGATACGAGATTTCATTTTTCTAAGGGAGAACATGGCTTTTTTCGCTTGATCGGCAATATGGTTATAGCTATCTTCAAATATGTCGTTCCCTTTATTGGAACACATTAGACCAAGATATTTATAATTGCTACATATTTCTATTTCACGATCGCCCAATTTAAATTGTGTAAATTTCTTAACGATTTTTTTGTTAAAAATCATTACTTTTGTTTTTTCAATACTGACAATTAGGTGCCATTTCTGATTATAGGAGTGGAGAAGATCTAATTGTTTCTGCAATCCCTCTGGGCTATCAGAAATAATAATCAGGTCATCGGCAAAAAAGAGGTGGCTAATTATTTGATTTCCAAGTGTTACCCCTAGAGATTTATTTAGGTGGCTCCCAAAATCTTTCACGTATTCGTGGACCGAGACAGTTGGGTGACGGCAGTTAACCTTATACTAGTAATTACCATACTGCACGACCCACCAACCATAACAAAACGAACATTTATGGTCGCCACATTAAATGTCACGTAATAGTTATGCTGTACTAGGTTCACTGTGAACGAGATGACAGGGACTGATGTATAGCCTAAAAATAATGTTATGTTCAGTTAAAATGATATTCTACTTAATTTACATATTCAACTATTTAGAGCTGTGAATTGCGTACGGGTGGGTATTAAAGGTCAACTTATTGCACTCGATCTACACCAATTCAAAAAGACTGAATACTGGTTGATTCAAACATTAGTATGGCAGGAGAAAATGGTCCACGAGCATAGGGTGGATTAACTTTTGTAACCTACATTTTTAAAACCATTATCAGGATTATGGTGTCTAGACAACATATTTTGATGTTAACAGCTCGAAATTTTGCCCCATGGGTGTTTCCTGACCGCTTATATGAGGGTACCCCCGAACCTGTCTAAAATCAGGGGGTAGGGTTACGCAAACGAATGCCATTGCTGTTCCATTTTATATATCTACACATGCAATATACCATATAAAGTGTATTCAATGTCCGTTCAAATGATGTATTGCATGGTGCAGAGGCTTGAAGCGTGACCTCTACAAATACGTTTAAACATTTTTTTTATTACAAAATAATCAAAATCGACAACAAGACAAGCCAGTCAACATGGCCTGTGTAAGCGACTTAATTAAACATAATTATTGGCCATTATCTATATTTGACCTATGTTTTCTGAACCCAGATGTGTATATACTTAAACTGAGTGGTAGAGAGAATGAGAGAATAATGCAGCTTTTTTAAAAATGTATGTATTTAGCCTGGGCTGGAATATGAAACATCGAAATTTGCTCCACATTTGAATGCAGATTTTTTTTCCGCTTATTTTTACATAATTTAGATGTGCTGAATTTGAATCAGTCGGATAAAATTATACCTTTGGTGTCCTTCACCTTCAAATAAGCAAAACAAAAAAGGGCCTCCAAAACATATTTTTGTTGTATATTTTTGTTGTACATTAACGCACAATTTTCGGTTTCTGCGTGATTTGGAGTTGATAAATTTATCTGTCTTGTTTTAGATAAAAACGACCTTTATTTGACCTTCAAATTCAGAATGGTTACTGCCAACACACAAATAAAAACGTTTTTTATGCATCTGAACTATAATATAATGGAAATTCAAAAAATAGACTAGGTAATACGACAGATTAGGCTACAAGGCATTCAAAACTCTGTTCGAGCACAGTATATTCTAGCATGCTTTGATGTGCTTTAGTATTTAGAACGACGTACTTATTTAATTATAAATATCTAAAATGACGTACATCTTAGATTTTACAATAAAATATAGATCAGACGATGAAAAATAAACACCATAGATGTGTGTTTCGGCGACAAAGCTATACAAAAACCATAAGTTTAGCAATATCGAGCCGCAAATACAAAAAAAAAGATGTTTAATTTAAATTTTGATAGCCTTTTTGTTTTTTGCTCATATGGAGGTGAATGTCGCGGCCATTTTGGGTTTTTTCATTTAAATTTACTCGTCAGTAACATTTATTTCTGGTCCACTAATTTACTACAATTAAATCATATTATCGTCAATATGTTAGCGATATACTTATAGTGACAGTAAATATATAAAAAACGACGGACATCTTATATTTAAAGGTCAAATAAAGGTTACTTCTTTCCAAGACACTGGAAGAAAAATTATATAATAAAAAATTTGCGGAAACCATAAATTGTGCTTTCGTGTGCTTTTAATCATAGAAAATACAGGTGCTTCCTTATATTTTGGCAGCCATTTTATGTTTCGCTAATTTGTAGGTGAGGGTCACCAAATATTAAATGTTATCCGGCAGATTCGAATTCAGCACACACAAATTATGCAAAAAGAAGTGGATAAAAAATTATACACAAAAATTCTGAGAAAAAAATCATGTTTCAGATTTCAGCCCATGCTAAATACACATATTTCATGGAAGGCTTCAATATTCTTTCATTTAAAAAAATAGATGTCATTTATAAACATAAATTAAAAAATCGTCCCCCTGGAATCAGAAGCACCTTAAACAGCATGACTCAGCAAAAAACGAGCTTCAGTTTGATAACGGGACTGATGCATTTGTCTGCAGCTGTTTTTTGTGGCACTGGTAAAAAAACGTAGAATCAGAACAATCTTAAGCATTTTGTCTATATGTACCAGAGAGAAATAGTGTCATTCCACACCAAGCTATAACAAGCCAAATGCGTTAAGCTATTCAGTTTTTAATTTCATGAGTCCATATCCAGTGCTAAAAATAGACAAATTGATTGAGCTGGTTTTAGCTCTGAGCCCTATTAACCATGTGTAATCTTTAGAATAAGATTGATTTTATCTGGTTCTTGAAATCATACATATGTTTTGTTCAGTTGATTGGTATGCAGCTAAATGGATTAGGCTGCTTCTGGTCCCAAACAATGAACTGTTAATATATGACCGCAACAGCTTGGTGCTAACTCCTTGTATCACTAACAGAACATTCACACTTACGATGAAAGTCGCGCCTCCACGCTTGGATGCCCACAAACGACAACCAGCATTGGTGATCCGGATCAGACCCTATGACCTCTATGGTAGTCTTGGCGAGTCATCAAAATTGTCATGGGCCTTTCATGGTGGACGTCGCGCCGTCACGCTTTTAGTGTTGCACACAAGCGATAGCCATAGGATTGCTCAGAAAGAATCTTATTTCATGTTAATTTGATTTATTGGCATAGTTTTTAATAAAGTATAGCTGATAAAGGTACTCTTTGTACTATGTAAAATTATAATATAATTATCGTAATTATAATCGGTATTCAAAGACTATTGTCTCGTCCACCGGGAATTTGACCCCCAGAGCTCAACATATCAACGTTATTTATTTTTTGTGCACCAGAGAAACCCACATGTAATTAGAATTCTGCATCTGTACTTTTACTAAATTTTATACTAGATGTAGTTATTAGTTCTCGGGGTTGCAATGATAATATTATATTAAAAATGTTGTATTACATGTACATGACCTAACAAACAAAATGATTCGTATTCGTAATAAGAGGCGGTAATTACGTGTGAGCTTTATCATGTTTATAAGCCACAGTAACAATGTCATAGCTCTCGCAGGGATTGCCTTGATCAATTAAAGGGTAAACCCAGCAGATACGAGACATTGAACCAATTTTGGCTTAATGTTGTCTTAATGTTTGTTTAAAGTTGGTTTAAGGTTGGGCTGGCATATCAGGCAGTTGGCCAACACTAAACCAACATTTGGTTCACATCTCGTGTTTGCAGGGCATACACAAAAACAGCATGTTTGGTGACATAACTTTTATTTAACAGCGGAACTGTCTACCTGTTGGGTGATCGCCTCTGTTTTTCGTGGAAACGCATTCGGGACAAGTACTTTTAGCTTTATTCTGGTATATACCGAACACTATTCGGTACATACCGATAATAATTCAGTATGCACAGATTACAATTCGGTATATACGATAATCCCGTAGTTATTGTATTTTATATGCTCCATTTCTATCCGATGGTTAACATAATAAACATAACACCAGCTTACAGAGATATAAATAGGGGATCTGAATGTATAAGACATTCAGTGTTGCGCATCACTATGACAGAAGCCAGACGTAATAAGCTCACGCTCGATGAAAAAATAAATCTCATAGATGCAAGTCGCACTCATACTCAGCGACTATTAGTAGAATAGATGAGAAAGATGATGACCAACAAGATCAGTCTTATGTGCCTAAATCATTTTCAGATGCTCTAGAAGAGATATATTCTACTCTATCGTTCTGTTGTAAAAATACTTTCTGATACTGTTGAAAAGTTGTTTGCAGCATGCAAACTGCGGCGAACTTCAATCAATCAATCAATCAATCAATCAATCAATCAATCAATCAATCAATCAATCAATCAATCAATCAATCAATCAATCAATCAATCAATCAATCAATCAATCAATCAATCAATCAATCAATCAATCAATCAATCAATCAATCAATCAATCAATCAATCAATCAATCAATCAATCAATCAATCAATCAATCAATCAATCAATCAATCAATCAATCAATCAATCAATCAATCAATCAATCAATCAATCAATCAATCAATCGATCGATCAATCAATCAATCAATTAATCAATCAATCTATCTATCTATCTATATCGAGTTATTAACTCAATATAATAACTGATTCTATTGAATTTGAACTTAATGCGAATTCAAATGTGGCTTCATTGGTTTCGTATAGATTTATGATCAAACATGTTGCTTATATGTTTTGATTCTAAAAACAATCTTAACTGACCAAAAGTGACAGTTCTGTAATTATCACGAGAATGCACAAATTAAAATATTAAATTTAGAAAATCCTTTGATGTTGATTGCTCAGATCTACTAATTGCCGCTCGCGAGTTAACGCGTCCTATGTGTTTTGATCTGTCGCGCGACGCTCGCGCAGCTATCCCGTGTCGCGTATCGCTCGCGTCTTATGTGTTTTCCGCTTAATACGAAACAGCGGGCTACGATATAAAATTGCATCAAGTGACCGAATCATATTGGATATAAGGATGGCCTCATCAGAATCTTGTTGCCGCCATGTTTACTGCATAAAAATGACGCAAGACAAATTTTGATGCCGTCGCTAGAATCCTTGACAATAAAAAACATTATTTAGACACCAAGAATTTGTTGCTGTTTATTTTTCAAGTTATAGTATAAAATGAGATTTTGGGTACTGGCGGATCGAATTTGCATATTAAAAAATGCCCGAATTTGTAATGAGGAGAATCCAGCTGAAAACATTTAAAATCATTCCAGGAATCGAGTACCACCAAAAAACCGTGTACTATAAAACATTTCTAGGTCCGTAATACACGACAATGAAGTGGCAATTTAATAATAACTATGTTCTGCTGAATCAACAATCACCGCTATGGTCAAAATGTTAAAATATTGTCGCACGTCTTGCACACAACATATATTTCCATGCAATAATCTTAATAAAACACATATTTTTCGTGGTTGTTTTGTAATATTGTTGACTAATATTTATTACTGATTCAGGGACTAATTTGTCTGGGTAGCGGGAGCAGTTAGCTACTCAATATTGGTCATAAATTATACTACGTAATAATATGTTGATGTAGCAGTTTTTAGCATTAAAAATAGTAGTTTTGTAGATTCGCGCCTGCAGCTGCTACACAATTTTTCTAGGATAAATTATTCTCTGCAGATTTAATTTTTATACCTCAACAGCATATAACACGTTTAGTAGTGCTGCTTAAGGCTATGATTTAATCAGGTTTGTTAATTCCAGAACCAGCTTAAGGCATTTTAGCTATATCTGAGCGGATATTTTCTGCTCAATATGTCAGTGACATAACCATCTTAAGCAGTTAGACTGGTTATAAGACTATGATTTAATCAGGTTTGTTAATTCCAGAACCAGCTTAAGGCATCTTAGCTATATCTGAGCGGATATTTTCTGCTCAATATGTGAGTGACATAACCAATTAAGCAGTTAGGCTGGTTAAAAGACCTGTGTAACCTGGTAAAACTGTTGCAATAAGACAAGCTTATTTGCTTAGGGTTGTTATGATACTCAAACCCATATTTTTGAGTTTTGGAGATTAAGATGGTTCTGATTCTAGGGGGACACTCATCTTTAGGCATACACACATGTGGGTTCAGAAAATATAAGCCAGATATGGATATGTCCAAGAATTATATTCTACTACGTCGTTTCCTTTCACCATGTTGAATCGTTTGTCTTGTTGTTCATTTTGATTATTTTATAATACAAAATCATGTTTGAGCGTATGTGGAGTGACAAAATTAATATTATTATACTGCAATGTGTGATATATCATTAGAACGGGAATTTAATTATCTGTCATTATGTTGTGTCGCAAGTGTAGATTGGTTAATCAGAACATCAACGACATACGTTTACGTAACGCTACCCCCTAATTTTAGACAGTTTCGGGGGTACCCCCGTATAAGCGGCCAAATAACACTCATGGGGCTGAATTTCGAGCTGGTAACATCAATGTATGTATTCTAGACACCATAAGGGTTTTAAAAATGTAAGTTACAAAAGTTAATCCACCCTATGCTCGTGGACCTTTTTCTCCTGCCATACTACATGTTATATACTAATAATTGTCATTTCAGCGGCAGCGAGGCACAACGTCTAGTCGGTGAAAATTCCGATTTAAAAACTTGGCGGATTAAGAGTTAACCCTTAAAGCCCTGCAATATTTTTCTTTGAACCATGGAAACCAAAGGTTTTTTTCAATTTGCAATCTTTATAAATGCCTTAGTCAGCTCTTTCCGATCCATTTGAATACCTATGTTATGGGTCTACGGCCATTATAAATATTTTTACTCTTATTGTGCTGAGATCGACTTTAGTCGTCAGAATCTGACGTATACAGACGTCAGATTCTGACGACTAAAGTCGATGCCCGCGCTGTAAGAGTTAAATACTTGGCATTTATTCGTATAGGCCAATATAATGCATCCAAGACATTTCCAAACCAAATAAGTACCTCTAAAATTTATAAAATCTCCCACGGATGATATTAATCTATCAATTTGCCCTGAGAGATGAGTATTTCCCATAAATAGAAATATTCCCGAATTTAAAACTAAAATTTCGTTGGCATTTTCAGCTTCATATGAAATTAAGAATCTAGATGACAGTTCAGCAGGCCGAGTATTTACCGCAGAAAACATTCAACAATGGTTGCAAATAGTCACATAATAGTGAACTATGCTTATATAAACTAAGAGAACAAAGGGAATTTCAGTGCGGGAGTCAACTTGAGACGTGATAATCTGACGTCCAGGGACGTCAGACTCTGACGTCTAAAGACGGTCCCCGCGCTGAAAGGGTTATATAAAACTATGAGAACATTTGCATTTTAAATTCAAATATATCTCTCTCTTGCAGCAGGAATATTTTTAGGGTTGATTAACTGCATTAATATGGCTTCATTTTTGCAGTGCAATATCTGAATATAATTTATGCGCTTATCACAATATCTGGGCAGATCTAAAAATTGCCAAATTGTTGTTGTGCCTAATTATCCGTGACTGATGCGAAATTTTCAGGTGGCAAGTTCTCGTGATACATCAAGACGCGGAAATAAACCTGTCATTAAATAAATTTATTCTCGTCATATAATATATATATGACGAGGACTTCAAAGAAAATGAATCATACTACTATAGTGTAACTACGAATCCTTTTTACTACGATATTAGCAAGGGATGGATCGTGTTTTGAGAGATGGGGTTAGACGAATGTAAGCCTACTGGGGAGTTCACATAATGTGATATACTGTGGTGTATGTGGTGGTTAAATCGGGCAATCATTCTCAAAGCGGTTGACTCACATTTTGGGTATATGTTACTACTGGGGGAGATGACTAATAACATGACCACTGATGATCAGGTCTGCCTTTACACGAATTGTCGTAATAATCCGCTGATAAAACTTGCGTCTCCTAACCTTTTGAGCCCTCACGATGCATTAAAGCCTCATCTTACATCCCTGAAAACAGAGTTAATTCTCCTACAACTAGGGGGTTTTAGAATGAAAATTTCCATGAAACTGGTTTACCAATAAATGACATTTTTAAAGCCTCATCTTACATCCCTGAAAACAGATTTAATTCTCCTACAACTAGGGGGTTTTAGAATGAAAATTTCCATGAAACTGGTTTACCAATGAATGACATTTTTAAAGCCTCATCTTACATCCCCGAAAACAGATCTAATTCTCCTACAACTAGGGGGTTTTAGAATGAAAATTTCCATGAAACTGGTTTACCAATAAATGTCATTTTTTTTTAATTTTTAAACCACATCAAATCATCTTCATACACTACAAGTCGAGAATTGCGACAGCAATTCGCGGCTTGTAGTGGATGAAAACTCAGGATTGAAAGGGTTAACTGCATATTTTAACAGTAAACAGTTACTGCTTTTTTATTTTGCACGGCACGTCAGTGAATGGACACGTGCTATATCTGATTATCGACGAAGATGGCATAAAAGCCATTACTGGGTCGCTGCTTCTAGATTATAATGAGTGTCACGTTCATGAATGACAGGTATACCTATGACGCAGGCAGACCCATCCCTTGTTGATTATCTATGATCAGCAAATAAAAAAGTAACTTCTACGGAAAAGTAAGCAGCTACTGCGTTTTGGCTTTGCACGGCAAATCTGTGATTGTCGAGTTTGCATCTCATTTAGGCTCGACATGTAGCGTCAAACGAATCACTGAGAATTGAAGGCAAGGCGAGACAAGGTCTTGTTTTGGGGCGCCATTTTTTAGCCAGATGGGAATATTCAGATGGAAATATTCCACCGATTCGTATCCTCTGGAAATTGTTAATTGCGCCAGCAATTCACAAAATTATTGACCACCTTTGCTAATTATAAAATCGGACTATGGGTCTCAGCGGGTCGGTATAGGTGGCGCTGTCGCCGATGTAGTTCCCTGTTATAATTACAGGGCGCGCTATACATCAAGGTTCATTTGATTTAAAACCATGAGATCAGATCCTACATCAAAACATTGCCCCGGTGCTGGTGTGATGTTGACTCACCGGCTGCGACATCATACCAGTATACTGGGTCAGTACTGGCTGGTGTTTTTTTCTAGTAACAGAGTGCCGTTGCAATAACATCTCCAGATAAATACATGAATAATTATTTTGTTTTCTAATTGCTCATTTATTTGAGGTAGCCCCATTATTGTATAAACAGTGGGACAGTGTCTTATACGTTCAAGTAGCATTGATGCAGCATTGGGCCCCGCCTATACCGGGAGAAACATAATTCTCAAATAAAAAGAACTAATGCACTGTAAAGAACCCTTGAAGTCATCAGGTCAGAACAGAGGAAAAAGCTGACGCCCCCCCCCCCCCCAAAAAAAAAAAAAAAAATATTCGATCTCCTCGATCAACTGTGTTTAGAAATACTTCTAAGCACGGTTGCCGTTATTTGTCTTCGGAGGGTTAAGTAGTATTAATGGCGTCTATTGTGTCTTACATAACGTAGCACTAGCACTGTAAAAAAAACAGTTAGGTCAACACAGGTGCAAGCTGCTCTCACAGATTGCTGCACTTTAAGGCTTCCATATAGTCGACTTTTACAGTGCCCATATGTGTTTTTGGTGTATCATCTTTATGAAGTCTATTGGAAGAGACAGTGAAACTTGCATGGACTAAACACTTCTGAATTAATCAAATTTTTGTGAGTTTTTATCTTCATCTCGCATTATCGTCCATGCTTGTGTTGAAGTGATGCTCAGGTTTGCTTCATTCTGACACGTGTGAGTTCAATATTTGAGGTCAACAATGCCTGCCTGCCAAGGTCTGCCCAGCAGGTCATGTCCACACAACAAGTGTGACGCCAGTGTCGAGCTATGCCAAGGTGACCTAATGTTGTGTCACAACTGTGCTCATTCTCGATTCCCTCAACTGAGAAACGCGAATACCACCGATATCAAACAGAGGATTGAGGTCAAAGCCAATCAACCACAGGTACACGTGGTGAGCAACAACAATAACAATGACGCCACGGGTCAGATTGATACAGGCAATGCCAATACAGATGTCAACAATGGAGATGGGTGTCCTTCAGACGAGAGGCCCATGTTGGTGCAGCCTGTTCTGGCTTTTATGGTATATGCTTTACAGAACTCAACATCTGAACATGTCCGCATGGCTGTAACAGGCCATTTTACTGCTGGAGCGATCGCTGAAGCCAAGCACGCTCTATGGTCACTGTGCGGCGGCGATGTGATAGGTGTTGATATGCCACGTCGTCGAGTCTACTACCAGACCACTGGCTGAAGCAAACACGCATGACATTATTACGGCACTGGGGAAACTGGATAAGGCTGAAATTCTCCCGAATGTGATGATTGACGCATACAGCTTGGGTAAAGATTCCACGATGGCACCCTGAAGAGGTAAACCAGGTGAGCCTGGCAGACCGCATGCTGCGATTAGAAAACAGAGTGACAGGCCTGCAGGAGGTTGTAGATCGGCATGCTGCAGAAAATATCGTTACAAAAGAGATACTGGATCGGGCTATGTCTTTTGCCAGCGCTGTTAAGAGAGGACAGAGTCGCTCCCCACCACCACAATCTGTGTCACCACCTGGTAGAGCCAATAATGATCCTCCCCCTGTCGATGGCTCAGGTGATGAGAATACATCTTTACCTGATGAAGACAATGTGAATGCCTCACAAGCTGTGCTTGACAAACAGGACTCAAAGACATGTAAGAGCCCAGATGCCCCCTCAGCGCTACCTCCCCCTCGCCCACCAAGACGTGATCACCCTCCGCGTGGTCGTGGCCGTGATCGTAGTCGTGGCACTGCCAATCCTCGTGGCTTCAGTCGTGGTGGAGTAAGCATGGTAAGAGGCAGAGGTGTCCGCGGTCGTGATAATTCACTACGTTCTCGTTCAGGCTGGGAATGGTCTAATGACAATATGGCCTCGCTGGAACGAGCTCAGAGCCTGATCTCACTAGCCAGTGCCTTCTCCAATGTGTCGGGGATTTCATCTCAAGCCAGGCATATTACACGAGATATGTCTCCAAGTTACGACGATACTAGACATTTTGAAGTGCCTGCGTACGCCAAGAAAAAAGAGCGACAACGGGAAAACCGACGTCACAAGATAATCACTGGTAAATCTCAGACAACTAATGCCAATTTCCGAGGTGCACCAGAGGGAAATAGAGCTTTATTTATTTTTCGCGTTCATCCTGATACTGTGTGCACTGATATAGAACAGCTCCTTGTTGACCAACAATGTGAAGTGCGTAATCTTGATTGTGTCTCCAACCCGAATTCAAGATTCAAATCGTTCAAGTTGACAGTACCTGCCTCCCATTTTGGCAAGATTTATAATGAAAACTTCCCGTGGCCCGAGGGAGTCAGTATCCGAAAATTTATCCCCCCAAGGAGGGCTTAACTCTATCTTGAACGTTCATCAACTTCATTTACCTAAATGTTTTATACCTAACATTATTTATCATGTCTTCCCTATCATTTGCTACTTATAATTCCCACGGTTCTGGTACTGATAGAATTGAGTATATGAAAGAAATATTACAAGTGACAGATATTCTTCTTATTCAAGAGCATTGGTTGCTTGACAGCAGAATCTCCAGTCTGGAGGATAATATAAACGATGTTCATGTTCACGGTATGTCAGGAATGCTTGAATCTGATATACAGTCAGGTAGACCTTTTGGTGGTGTTGCCATTATATGGAAAAAGAATATTAAATGTAAAATAACACCTATCAGTTTATCATCCCGCAGAATGTGTGCTATCATTCTTACAGTTAATAACTTTGATATTATATTATTTAATGTATATATGCCTTGTGATACAATGTATGATCAGAATAATCAATCGCAATATAATGAAGTGCTTCAAGAAATAAGCCACGCTTGCACTGATCATAATGTAGACCAGATTATAATAGGTGGAGATTTCAATACAGATTTCAATCGCCAGGCATCGCTCCATACCAAATCTCTAACGGCTTATATGGATATTGAATTTTTGAAAAACGGCTATGTACATATTTTGAGTAATGCCGACTACACTTACTGCAGTAAGATCAATAATGAACGTTCTTGTCTAGATCATTTTTTACTGTCTGATAATTTATTTAATATTATATGTGAGGCAACACCCCGAAATCAGGCTGAGTGCGAAAAAAATGTTTTTGAGGTTTCTGCCGTTCGAGAAAGCCCACATTGTTCTGATCATTTTGGTATAAATTTCATGAAAAACGGTCTAATACTACTGGGGTTACAGCCAATTGAAAAAAATTGAGTGCATTTGTAATAAAAAAATAGGAGTTTTGAGTAAATGCTACTCAAAGATGCAGTACATGCTAGCACATTTCATAAACTCGTTTTGACTCTTGACTTTTTTTTGTCATTTTTGGCATTTTAGGCCTAAACAGAAAAGCAATATTTCACCATAAATTACAAATCATCCGAGGTGATTAGGAAGTTTATATATTTATTAGGGAAAGGTAGGGCACAAACTTCCGTATGCCACCTTCTAGTCCGTATTTGGTTGCCATGGCAACGGAACCACCCTCAACTCTAGAATATGAAGAAAATATATTTTTTGCCTGTTCTGGTGATTCTAATTCAAAGAAATTCGGCAGTTATAGTCCTAACTAGGGTTAGAAAATATAAAACTACATGTCTAGGTCTACACATCACTGGGGCCAACCCATATAATTTGCCTGAAGGACATCACCTTCCAGGATGGTTGCCATGGCAACCAATTTTATCATAAGTACATACAATACCCAGAAACATACAAAAACACACAATATGCATGATATTTATGATTCCAGTTTATCCCACACGCAAAAATACGGGTCTCAAGACACATAGTGAAGTATATTATAATGCTATTGAAGTAGGGGGGGGGGGGGGTCAAAAGGTCATAAAACTTCAGTACTTGACACCATATTCATTATTGGAAATGGTACATAAATTGCTGCTAAACATGCAATCTTGATGTCTCTCACTTGACTTTTCACTCGACTTTTCTCACTTGAAATCAGATATAGGAATGACCTAAAAGTGGTCACAAGGTTTGGGTGAACACCAATCATAATTATAATTGAGGGCCAATAACCCTTCACAGTGGTTTCCATGGCAACCAATATCACCCAAATGCATAAAATACACTGGTACATACATAAAAATTACAAAAAGTTACCACGATCTGATAAACTATACCAACATGATTCAAAATGCAGCCTAAATGGGATTAGTGTTTGCCTTAGACTGATGAAAAAGGATCACATAGACATTATTGGTAAAGAAAAAGTCAAAAGGTCATGCAAAACTCTAGTACATGGTACTACATTTCAATAGGAAATGGTACATAAATCACTGCCAAACATGCAATTGTACACATTGAAATAGACATTGCTCAGTTGAAATTAGATATAGGAATGACCAAAAATTGTTCACAAGGTTGGGGTGAGCACCTCTCAAATTATTACAGAGGGTCAATAACCCTTCACAATGGTTGCCATGGTAACCAATTTTATCCCAAATACATATAATTCTTTGTAATGTACATGCATTCTAAAGAAAAGCTCTCATTCGCCAACAAAATGACACAAACATGATTCAAAAGGCATCCTACATGGGATCAGTATTAGTCTTGGATTAATAGTAAAGCACCACAGTGACAATAAAGGTATTGACAAGGGTCAAAAGGTCATGCAACCTACATAACTCTGCATTACATTTTAATCAGAAATGGTAAATAAAACACTGTCAAACATGCAATTGTGAACATATAAATAGTTAAAATCAGATATAGGGATGACCAAAAACTAATTCCAAGGTTGGGGTAAACACCATGCAGAGTTATTACAGATGGCCAATTACCCTTTGCAATGGTTGTCATGGCAACCAATATCACCCCGATTACATGAAATTCACTGAGAAACAAGTGAAATGTACGGGTAAGCTCTCACTATCCTATAAAATGCTACCAATCAAATTCAAAATGTATTCTACATGTGACTAGTATTAGTCTTGGAATAATAGTAAAGGCATTAGGGGTAAATAAAAGGGTCAAAATGGTAATCAAATCTTCAGTACTTGGCAACAAATTTTAATCGGAAGTGGTACATAAATCGCTGTCAAACATATTTAGCTGTACACACTGAAATAGACATTTCTCAGTCAAAATCTGATATACGAATGGCCAAAAAATTGTCACAAGGTTGGAGTGAACCCCACTCAAAACTACTACCTACAGAGGGCCAATAAAACTTGGTTGCTAAAACTAAAACAATTGTTGCCATAGTAACCAATTTAACCCCTAGGTATATATAAATCACTGAAAAATACATGAATTGCCCAGAAAATCTCTCACTTTCAAATAAGATTTAAACCTGATTCAAAAGGCATCCCACATTGACTGGTAATCTTAGACTGGTATCATCACAGAGACAAAATTTCATGAATGCAAAAATACAATACAATGCTTTTTCTAATGTTTTTATTTTGTTTCGTCAAGTGTAGGCCTACTTGGTGTCACAAAAGAGTATATCAATTTCACTGCCCTATGAGAAAGTTCTGGAGGCCATCATTAAGGCCGTTTAGACAAAACAATGTAGGAATATCTAAGAATTGAGATTCTTATCCATAAGGATGGAAATCCAACAACATTTTTCTTCCAAGAACTCCTCGTGGACTTGAAAAAAAGCTAAAGAGGGGCCGGAGGCCATGCTCTAATTTCTGATTGTTATGTGCATATTGCGGTATATTTGCTACTGCAGTAGAATCCTGTTAAAACACGAATCGTTAGACCGCGATATCGGTTAACGCGATTCGCGCATTGACCCCGTTTTTTCCAGGTTAAGTTTGACCTAATAACCAAAAGTGTCTTATTTAGTCCTGATAACGCCGGTCTGCGTTAAAACAGCGCCCGCACACGTTCACATGCGCTGACCAGTCATCCATGCATGCTGTGATCATTGCACAACTCCCTATTCATGGCCACACTTTAGACAGGCACGAATACTGACGACGCGTGGGATTAGCATTTTGACTGCTACTGTTCAAAGTGAAATAAAAATAACGATCCGTGGTATAGGTCTTATGATGATTCTGTTATACCAAGCTGTATAATATATGACAATCTTGTTATACCGATAATATATGACAATCTTGTTATAGCGCGGAATATAACTATCTTGTTATACTGCAGTAAATAACGATTTTGTTATACCACGCTATATGACGATCTTGTTATACCACGGTATATGACGATCTTGTTATAACGCGGTATATGACTATCTTGTTATACCCCGGTATATGACTATCTTGTTATACTGCAGTAAATAACGATCTTGTTATACCACGGTATATGACGATCTTGTTATACCACGGTATATGACGATCTTGTTATAACGCGGTATATGACTATCTTGTTATACCCCGGTATATGACTATCTTGTTATACTGCAGTAAATAACGATCTTGTTATACCACGGTATATGACGATCTTGTTATACCACGGTATATGACGATCTTGTTATACCGCGGTATATGATGATCTTGCTATACCGCGGTATATGATGATCTTGCTATACCGCGGTATATGATGATCTTGCTATACCGCGGTATATGATGATCTTGCAATACCGCGGTATATGACGATCTTGTTATATCGCGGTATATGATGATCTTGCTATACCGCGGTATATAATGATCTTGCTATACCGCGGTATATGATGATCTTGCTATACCGCGGTATATGACGATCTTGTTCTACCGCGGTATATGACGATCTTGTTATATCGCGGTATATGATGATCTTGTTATACCACGCTATATGACGATCTGGTTGTTACACCGCCTTATATGATGATTCTGTTATACGCAGTATGTGAGCGGTATGTAGTCATCATGTTACCGCGGTATAGAAATATAGGCTATATTATTTTTCAGAGAAATTGAATTATTTCAATTAATTAGCGTGGACCACCCTGCAATAATCGTCCGGTATGTGCGCATTAAAATTGTTTTTGCCAATAGCCAAATTGAGGAATGACAGGTAGATCTTTTGATGATTTTTGCAACTCATCGTGAGATGTTTTGCTTGTGCAAAGCAAGGAGGACAATAACAGTTGTTGCGTGTATGTAACACATTTATTAAGTACACATTTCCTCTATTTAATCGCCGCTGACAATTAACTGTCTGGACGTCTGTGTACGTCGTTAACAGTATTGGAGCTTAACAGGTCTCCCATTGTGACGGCGAGTTACGCAACATATATACTTTATTTCGCTCTCACGATGTTGATCAAGCATTACAACAGCATTGTGCTACAGTTACGTGTGAACGCTAAACTGTTTACATCTATTGTGACCTCATGAATCATAGTCTGGGAAGCCATATAATTCTAGCAAATATCGTTGATTCTCAAGGCCTCATGAATACAATACAAAGCCCACCCTCTCATTATACCTGTCATTCAGTTTAAAGAAAACACCTATTTTTTCGCACGAAATAGTGCAGCGTATTTGTTAATAAAATATTTACTCTAACTACGCACTGTGTGATCCCATGCACAGGGTCGGTGTAGATCCTTCACGACCTCCATTCCGGCCCAATGTCGCCCTTCAATCTGTTAACTACACATGAAGTGATTTCACCGAGCACAAGATGTCATCATATCTCGCGAGTGTTAATACATAGTTTAATATCTGTAGATAGATAGATATTTTTTTGAACAAAGTAATATATGTATGTTATAAACATTGTAATCAGGAGCAGTATTGTATAATTTGCAGTTCTCAATATAGTATATTGCGAAGTACGTGCCCTATATAATGACCCGAAATGTCTAAAATATGTATACAATTTGTTCTACTTCCCCCGTGCTATAATACAGTACCGGAGAGTAATAACCACCCGCTTTCTGACGATACCGGGAAGTTATAACCTACTGGGCAGTTTTTACTCCATGGTAGGTTAGACAATACTGCTGTGTCACCTGGTAATATCTAGTAGGCCTACATAGCATATCGAACATCACCGCCTGGTATCCCAATGTTTTTACCATTAGCGGTTGAACGGTCGTCTCGCTATAGCGCGATACGCTTATAACGAGTCCCCGTTTTTTAGACCCCAACTAAAAGCGTTGTAATTTATTTCAGGTCCGTATCTTGAAAGGGCGGGGGCCCTAGGGTAGTGGTTAGCACCGCTGCCTTTCACGCTAGAGTTCGGGGGTTTGGTTCCCGGTCTCGGCGGTTTGAAAGAAACAAAAAATGTTTCTTCCCCATCCACGTGTGAAAGTCAGTATTGCGGGGAGCCTCCGTGGCCGAGAGGTAGCGTGCTCGGCCTCAGACCGCCAGGGCTCGAATTTCGAATCCTGTGTCTGGAGGACAGTGTCATCTCAATCATCTCACCATCCTCAGTAGGTTCTCCTAGCCCAGTTTAGCCTATATGTGCACAAAAGTGGCCTAAAGCCCGATTCATTTCATTTCATTTCCGTATCTTGAAAACTCTGGATACGCGCTCAAGTAGAAGATCGGTAACTTCGCTTAAAAAATACGACGCCGCGACCGAAATGCGTTACATTTGCGAGCGCGATATCTCGGCCATATAACCATAAATCTTGCTGAAAATTTGTGAGAGATCGAATTAGAAATGAGCGAGAAGTGGCCTAATAAACATCTGCAAAATAAGCGAAAAATCCCCATGCATTGTCAAATCCCAAATGGGCGAATTGTGACGTACCTAATTTTTTTGACTGTCCCTCATCGATATGCTTTAATAAATCATACAAAATATACAAATAAACTTTTTTTTCACTAATTGGACCAAACTAGATGATATAAAACATGTTAAGGTATTTATTGATGTCAGAATCTCAAAATGGTAACATTGTTCCAAAAATGGCAAAGTTAATCTACTCGTTGAATTCTTGGCACATCCCTCTCAGCGCATTCCGCCTGATTTCGGGGTGTTGCGTCACATATGTCAATATGAATGTAAACACGATGGTGATAATTTGTCTGATCACGACCCGATCATAATGTCATTAGATTTACCGGTTGATTACATAAATGAGCATCGAAAAGTTAAACATAACATTAGACCTCTGTGGGATAAAGCTACGGAGGATGACTTACTGGTGTACAAAGATAATCTTGATAAGCAGCTCGAATTAATAGAAATTCCTCACAGAATATTGAAATGTGCTAATAATAATTGCAATTCTCATGACAGTGCCTTAGAATCTTTTCATAATGATATTGTTAACGCCTGCTTGATTGCTGGCTTGTCAAGTCTGCCACAGAGTGATACAGGTGAGTTGTTGCACAACAAGCCTGTGCCTGGGTGGAAGGAGCACGTAGAAGAGCACAGACAGCGTGCAATATTCTGGCATTCAATCTGGAAACAGTGTGGTTCACCAAGGCAGGGAACTGTAGCAGATATTAGAAAATCAAGTCGAATTAAATACCATTATGCCATCAGATTTGCCAGAAAACAATCTGAAATAACACGGGGGAATAAATTAGCAGAATCAATGTCTAATAAGCGCAGTGTCGAGTTCTGGAACGAAATTAAAAAGATTAAGGGAACACACAAGGCTATGCCAGGAATGGTTGACGGCGCACAAACAGAGGAAAAAATAAGTCAGATATTTTCACGTAAATATGATCGCCTTTATAATTCAGTTTCGTATGATGCAACGGACATGTCTTTGTTGCAAGATGATATTTCTAAGTCAGTGTCGAGTCACCTTCATGATAGCGGTCCTGACTGTATTTGCAAACGTGGTGTTAGTGTAAACTTGGTAGAACAAGCTATGGCAAAAAATAAATTCGGTAAAACTGATGCAAATAATGGCTGTAGTTCTAATCACTTTAAGAATGGCACCAACAGACTGAATGTATATTTTTCATTATTATTTACAGCTATGTTGACTCATAACCATGTACCTTGCTCTATGTTGACAAGCACTATTATTCCAATTCCCAAAAACAGAAGAAAGTCATTGAATGATAATGATAATTACAGGGCTATAGCCCTAAGCAGTATACTAGGCAAGTTGCTGGACTGGGTGATTTTACTCTCTTGTGATAAAGCACTTTCTTCTAATGATTCTCAATTTGGCTTTAAGCCAAAGCATTCTACAAGTCAATGTACTTTCGTGGTCAAAGAGACTGTACAATATTATTTGAATGGTGGAAGTATTGTTTATGGTATGTTACTTGATGCAAGCAAAGCCTTCGACAGAGTTCAGTTCATAAAACTTTTCAGACTATTTTTGTCTAGAGGTCTTTGCCCTGTTATCTGCAGGTTAATTGCCACTTTCTATACTAATCAAACATCGAGAGTTAAATGAGGTTCGTCTTTTTCCGAGACGTTTTCAATCAGTAATGGTGTGAAGCAGGGTGGGGTCTTATCTCCTATCCTGTTTGGTGTGTATATTAATAGTTTACTTGATAAACTTGAACATTCACGTGCCGGATGCTATATTGGTCACATATTCATGGGAGCATTTGGATACGCCGATGATATTATTCTGCTTGCACCATGTAAAAAGTCATTATGTGTTTTATTAGATATATGTAAGCAATTTTCACTAGAGTTCCAAGTAAATTTTAACTCGAGCAAAAGTAAGCTCATTGTTTTTTCAAATGCCAATGACTGTGATACTTCAGTATTATTCAATAATCAAATGATCAGCTCCGTGTCCAGTGAGCAGCATCTTGGTCATATTATTGGCAACCAGGTATCACAAGAATGCATTAAGAACATCACTAATGATTTTATCAAAAGAGTAAACGTCTTGTCTGCAGTATTCAAATTCACTTTTAGTGAAACTAAATACTTCTTATTTAAAGTTTTTTGTATGTCTTTATTCGGAAGTGTACTGTGGGATTTTTCGTCCAAACATGTTGAAATGTTTTATACCACTTGGCGTAAATGTATCCGACGCCTACTGGGTCTTCCATATTGAACTCATAATAATCTGCTTCACCTCATTTGTAACGATATACCGGTCGACGGACAATTACATCTACGTTTTTAAACTTTTTTGTAAATAACCTCAAGAGTGATAATACATGTGTTAAATCGTGTGCTTTGCTATGTTTACGTGGAAGCCGTTCCGCGGCCAGCAACAGCCTTAATTTTATCACAAATTTGTACAGTATGGACAAGTATAATATTGTTGACCTATTTTTCACGAATACAATAATTGATGTAAATAGTCCCATATCAGCCGATATGATGTCAGCCGGAGCTATTAATGACGTATTATCATGATTATGCATGCGAGATCAGAAAAACACCAACTTTACGTCGGATGAACTGAATCAGTTACTATCTTTTTTCTGTCTTGATAATTAATTGTATCATACACTGAATTGTATTACCTGCACTAAATTATTCAATTACACACTGCATACTATGTTCATGTACTAAGAGTACGAAATAAAGATTATTATTATTATTATTTCACACCTAGTCACCTAGTTGTTTGACATGTATGTTAGTGCTGACAATAATGTGCAGCCCGGGGTAATCCAACCGCAAAAGTTTTTTTTAATTATTGTGCTGCGCATTTACCAGTTAGGCTAGATAGAGAGACGAGATTCCCGATTACTTATTTCGGACGGGAATTTCGTCTCTATATCTCGCTTTTACTGGTAAATGCGCAGCACAAAAATTAAAACACTATTGCAGTTCTATAGTCTATGGACATGTTTATATCAAAATTATGGTCATATTAAGAAGCCAAGATAAAATCACCGATTTTTTTATGATTTGATCCTGATTGAGTCGCTTTAAATCCTCTGGACATACCCAGAACCCACTATCGAGCGAGCGAAGGACAACACTCTCATATACCATGCCCTATCACCACACCCTCACGTCATAATTGATTTAATTTCATCAACAAATTGCACTGTTTCTAACATTAATACAAAGTCACTTAAATGACCATTACGGCTGAAAAATCGCATAAAACAAGATTGTACTACTACTAGGTCTACTACGTGTTGGATATATGCAGTCTTACAGACGACATGCACTAGTACTGCAGTACAAAGTCAAAAGGCAGTAACTGCTTACTTTTCAAAATATCAGCTTCTGCATTTTGCCTTTACAAAACCGACTACATGTATTGTTCTTTCCCCATGGCTAGTAATTGACTATAATTATATAGCCCAATAAAGCCCACATGCACTAATTATATCTTTATGCTATGCGGTAGACATTGGCGATATGCTGGGTCAATATGGGCAAGCAACATGTTACAGTGTGTCCGCAATTTCCGGGATCAATGCCAGCTAAAACGACATAACAGGAATCCGTGTCAGGTGCAATGCCACAAAAGAAGGCCAGTTAGAGATATACGCCTACATTGGGCCTGTGGACCACCCCGGGGATTTTTGTCGCACAGGTAAGCTTGAAACACCATCCTTTCGTGGACAACTGTGGATGTTTAATCGTTAACCATAAAATATTTTTTTATAAACCACCCAGCAGACACAAGACGTCGAATCAATGTTGGTTAAACGTTGGTTTATCGTCGTAGACGGTGGACCACTGCTAAACCAACATTGATTCGACGTTTTGTGTCTGCTGTGCATGGAGATCATTTGTCCTTTTTCAATTTGAAATCATCATAAATGTCTTAGTTAGCTCTTCCCGCTTTATTTGAATACCTATGTTATAGGTATACGGCCATCACAATTGTGTTGTTCTTTCAATACGGGACTGTATTTAGACGCCAGAGTATAAAGATGGTTCCAGCGATGAAGGGGTTAAATACCTATATGGAAACATCCTATGATGTTTTGCACTCACTTTGCGTAACAAGCATTTGTTGTTGTCTCTGGACATTTAACTGGGCCGGAGTGCAGTACGTTGCCATCTCAGTATAACACGATATATTGATCCGGTGTCTGGCTAACGTTGGGCCAGCGTCGCCCGACGCTGGCCCAACGTTAGCCAGACACCGGAGCAATGTCTCGTGTTCACTGGGATATATCTGTTATTATGTCAATGCAAGCCTGCGGTCAGATAAGAAGCATTAGGCCTACGTATAGTCCGCCCGTCCGTTCATCCGTGGAGCCGCTCGCAGTCCGTCTAAAATCACTTTATTATTAGTATACCGCACTTATCATGCTTACCAGCTTATTCATCTCACTGTTTGTTATGGCCTCTGCAGCTGAGTCATAATTAGTCAATATTGTCAACCAGTCCCGCCCCCATCCGACAGGTGCCCCTAAGCCATAATCATCCACGCCTGCGTCGAATCATCTGTTTGGTTTATTATTAAAATCGCTTTTGAACACTACGCCTATCATGCCTATTTGATTTTAAGCCTACATGTAGCCCTCTATCAACCTAAAATATTAGTGATGTGAAGTAGCAAAAAGCTTTTTTTGCAATTGAATACGTGTAACAGTATTATACATAATTATTATAATCCAAACTAGCATTAAATCAGGTTCGGTTTTGCTGTGAATGATACAGGCGATCCGTATTTCGCTTCCTGTTTTCATAACATATTTATAATTATCGCTATATCTTATTTGCATCACTTTGATTCCGCTCAAACAGAATGTAAATATTGTTATGTATCCGTCGGACAAAGGCAAGCAGAAGCATATCTAAATAATTCTGAACACAAGTGCCGTTATTTGTCTTTGCAGGGTATACATGGTATAGTAGTATTGTAGCCGTATGTTTAGTCTTACGTAACGTAGCTATAGCACTTGTCACACTTACGTCACCTAGTTTATTGACATTTATGCTGACAATAATGTACAGAGGGGTGATGCAACCGCGACTATATGTATGTAGGCCCCTATACATTATGTAAATTAATTTTCAGACTTTTGAAAATATCAATAGACCTTGCGAAACCATGTATCACTATATCGGCTATATGACCGCATCGTGTAACCGCAATAATTTTTTTTGTTCATCTGCTATTACGTAATGCCAATTAACCTTTTCACTACCATACATGACGGAAATTTCCGTCGTCATTCGTCAATGAACGTAACCATAAAATGACACAAATTTTCGTCAAATATACACTACATTTATGTATTTTTCGTCATTTGAAGCTGGAAATTGCGTTAGCAATTCCAGCTTCAAGTGACGAAAAATAGAACTCCTACACCAGTATATCTGGATCCTGGCATGCACTCTGGCCTGGAAGTCAAAGGGTTAAGACAAACAGCAGTAGCTGCTTACTTTAGCCATGGTGCTGCTAAAGCCGTATACCCAGCAAACACAAAACATTTGTATAACATTTGTACAATGTTGGACCAACGTCGAAGACGTTGGGACGACGTTGTACAAATGTTATACAAAAGTTTTGTGTCTGCTGGATATATATATACGGTTTCAAGTATGTTTTGGATCAATTGGAACATCAACAAATTTAATAAAATAGTTTTTGGTATATGCTTATTTAATGCGATACTTCAATGTTAGGGACGGCTATTTTTCATAAATATAAATATGTTTCGTCACTAGAAGCTGGAAAATGCCCTAGCAATTCCAGCTACCAATGAATCAAAAATAGAAGCAAACATTTTAGCAGCACATAGGTTGAGCATTTACACTGTAGTATTATATAGACATTGTATTAATGGATAACTAACAATGGATGCATTTGTGTAAAATAAGTGTACATATTATTATTTGTGCATAATTAGGCCTACGACTTAAGAGCTTAATGTGTTAAGATCTATACATCAACCTTGCACAGGCAAACAGCAGGAACTGGATGCATTTGTGTAAAATAAGTGTACAATTTGTGCATAATTAAGCCTACGACTTAAGAGCTTAATGTGTTAAGATCTATACATCTACCTTGCACAGAAACCACAGGAACTGCTTACTTGAAGAGTATGCAGTTACTTCTGTTTGCCTTTGCACGGCAGCCATGTACTGGAAATCGGACAAACATTGTGATAATTCCACGGGATTTAAACTCACCAAAGGCCTTCCATGGATGGCGGCAGATCATTTTACAGATCCAGACAGGCTTGGGGAACTTTCCCAGTTTCTTCTGGTGCAGGGAGTACTTGCGCTTCCTGCCCGCCTCCCAGGCCGCCGCATCCTGAGGCTCCATGGCAAACACGGAAGGCCTCCGAATCTCACCGAAAGTGGACATCCTCCTCTTGACGCCCTGGAGCCTCGTTCTCTGGTGGGGTCTCTCGGAATGATGGGCCGTGGTGGAGTCGTCCGGCTCGGAATCCGTCTCCGAAAACTTGACCCCCCTTGTGAAAGTGTTAACCTTTTTTCCGCGTTCCTCAAACCTAGGCTCCGGCATGGTCACGGCTTCATTCAGTGTGGGTCTGACAGGGAAGGAATCCTGATGGTGCTCTGATTCAGACGTTGAAGGCGCCGTGGGTGCTTTCTCAGGGAAGGTTTTCAAGGCAGATCTGATTGGAAAAGCGTCAGCATATGAGTCATGCGATCCAGATGGGGAAGGTGCTCTACGTGTTGTATCCTCACTAGTAAATGTCACAGGAGTCCGAACAAATCCAGATTTGCCATCAAGTGAGTCCTCGGAGGAAGTAGGCGATGGGGAGCGCCTGTATCCATCTACCTCAAGATTTGGTGGATCGCGCAATTCGCCATGATTGCTGTCATCTGGAGAGGATGAAGAGCTTGATTTTGTGTCCTCGTCTGAATCTTTGGTGGAGTGCCCATCACCTGATTCTAGGTTCGTCATTGTGTTCACCACGATGTAGATCTCAGAGATCAGGTGATCAAGTAAAACCTGTCCTCAGCCTTACCAAGTGTTGATTGCAACCTTTCCTCAACCTTTAGACTGTTCTCAATTTTGTCGAGTGTTGATTTTAGCCTGTTCTCAGCCTTGTTAAATCTTGATTCTAATCTGTTCTCAGCCTTGTCAAGTCTTGATTCTAGTCTGTTCTCAGCCTTGTCAAGTGTTGATTCTAGTCTGTTCTCAGCCTTGTCAAGTCTTGATTCTAGTCTGTTCTCAACCTTGTCAAATCTTGATTCTATCTTGCTCTCAGCTTTGTCGAGTGTTGATTCTAGTCTGTTTTCAGCCTTGTCGAGTGTTGATTCTATCCTGTTCTCAACTTTGTCAAGTCTTGATTCTAGCCTGTTCTCAGCGTTGTCAAGTGTTGATTCTAGCCTGTTCTCAACCTTGTCAAGTTTTGATTCTAGTTCTGCCACAGGCTTAGGCCTGCCCCGGACTGTCACGTTAGACCAGCCTAAACTTTAATACCTCCAAATCATAATAGAATGCAGTAGGCTACACAGTATAGGGGCCTACTTGTTCTGCATCACAAAACGTAGTCAAAACACCGTGAACTCCTGAGTTAAATTGATGTACTGCAGGGTAAAGGCGAGCGGCAGTATATGCAGTAAATGCCTACCAGAAGAGTACGCAGTTACAGCCGTTTGCCTTTGCGGTAATGTGACGTTGCTCATACTTGGCGCCGGTCGAGTTTCGGGTATTTAAGCTTGTATTGCTGCAAAGCTAAACACAGTAACTGCTTACTGCTTACTTTTTCGATTTGTACGCGTCCATGACAAAATGTCCTCGCTTTATGGATAGGCGCCCGTCTGATTTATAGACTAGGTAGAATTTGAAAAAATGTTAATGGTGGAGGCATTTT
This sequence comes from Flabesymbios commensalis, assembly GCA_964017125.1. NCBI lineage: Eukaryota > Metazoa > Annelida > Polychaeta > Terebellida > Flabelligeridae > Flabesymbios > Flabesymbios commensalis. The sequence goes on along the minus strand of OZ024906.1, from coordinate 33,888,632 downwards.
GTGTTTACGTCTGGAAAACGTGTGCTCTAGATGTATTAATATGTCCTAAATACAAATCTGTATGGTGTTTGCCAGGCTGGATTTTGAACGATTAATACTATAATAGTAAATTCCAAAATGGCAGCCACCGAAATAACTAAAATCTATTTATTGTCATATCTTTGGTACAAAAGATGATAAAAACACAAATGAAAGATGTATTAATGCATTGTTGGACACAAGGAATTCATTGATACCATTATTTAGTTGATAAGATGTAATTAAATTAACAGATGAAGCATATCCGAGCTAAATTTTTCACTAATACGGTAATACAAACAAAGATAATATTTCAAACAATTAAATATTTTTTATCATATTTATAATAGACACACTAATAACATACATGAGTTGATTATACTTTAATTTTATAACAAAAATCAATAGCTTGATCCAATAACTCGATTATCAAGAATGATGTAAATCCTACTGTATGTTACTGCGAGGGTTAGTGTAGTTTGTGGAAGTACTGCAAATAGATTTTGTCTGAGATAAGGAATCCTGTTATACCATTACATGTACTTATTTAATAACATTTAAACAAATCAACATAGGGGTCATATTTGAACTAAATTGGCTCGTAACTTTCATAAACAATACAAACATGAGGACATTTTATCAAATATAAAAACGTGTGCGTATCCATAAACCTCACAACCACTGTACAATTTATACACGATCTAGAAAACACGAGGTATACCCCATAATTAGGACAGCTTATGGTATATGCAAGTGCATAGTAATGTGCACATGAATGACGGGGTAGCTTGTAGGCTCACAAAACAATTCTGCCAGTATTCTTGATCCACACACATGCTACACAGGTTACATCATGGCAAATAGGTCCACTCAAAGCGAATTTATTGGATGGTATCAAGGTGTCGACTGAACGATAATTATGCATCCCAGATGTAGTGCATGACATACTGCCAGTAACAAAGAGGGTGATTTATGAATGTCCATTTTTTGAAGATAACACAGCAGATTGGTTTACTCATTCAATGATGAATGTCCACCAGCCATTAACGTTCATGGGAAGCACATGGTCATTACAATGATCCGCTCGTCTCAAAATAAAATGTCTTCTTGGACTTCGTTCAATCAGCAGGTCAGCTCCATTAATGCAGAGCAAGCATCAGTGGGGCACCTACGCAAAATTGCCAGCTCCAGCACACGAACTGGATAAACTGAACATTGTTGTCATGCGCGTGTAGCAGAATCACTGCAGCAGGAACATGTCCTAACAGTCGATGAGGCACTGTATCTAAAGCTGATGATCAGTGGATCGATACAAGGATGTATCGATGCCCAGCCTCGGTGGGCTGCATAATTATGGGAATGAACTTTCTTGGAATCATCGGGCTGCCACATGGATGAATGTGGCTTGTGTGAGCTGTGGATAGAATGTGATATTGTGGGTGTTAATACTGCTCAGAAAGTGATGACTGTTAAAGGCTATGCACGTTCAATGAGAACGCATAGCAAGCTCTTTAACAAATAATGCTTCCACGACTGAATGATCACCTGGATAGTGTTCATGAGGAGTTAAAAACAGAGCTAGCTTTCATTGGAACTCCCTTTGACACTGGCGACATTGCACAGAGAATAATATCCATGCAATCGATGAGGAGGAAGATGATAATGATGACTACACACACAATGAGGCCACCACAGGTCAGATGACAAAGGGTGACAGAGATGAAGGCTGACCAACTACATCACTTAAGCAACACGGAGTGTTTCATAGCGAATCACAAACCCCGCAGAAAATGATGAACAAGGATGTTGACATTGCTACAATCCAGGAATTGCTGCTTAGTGCAGAGCATCTTGCAAGTAACAGTTGGATGAGTTTGTTAAGAAGCGCATGTGTGAGCCTGAGAGAGCCTGTGAGAGTGAACACAGTATTAAAGCCATATGAATAAGGCCGCAACATTTGCTTCACTTTACACAATTGTGCAAGACGTCCAAGGCAAGCAAAACACTATTAAGGTGGACAGAAACATATTGCTTATTTTACATAAGGCTTATAGGATATGACTGCTTATAGGATATGGCATGAGGTCAAACTTAACAATTAAGATCCTGCAGCATGAGTTGATGTCGGTTTCACTATCACTTGCTAATACCAGGGGCATCCTGCATTCAGCAAACGAGTTTTTGTTAGCCGGCGTATTGACACAGGATGTAGCAACACCAACAACTGTTTCCTTTGATGGACCAAGCTCTCTATTGATTGATGCTCAAGCGCTGTTGTCTTGCCAAACCACCAACTACCAAAACTTTTGAAGACTATGTAAGAACATTTGCCAATACTGTGTACAAGATGGGGCCATCATCATTGGGATTGATGTAACATTTGATTGTCATAGAAGCGAGTTCACCAGAGAATGAAGAAGAACCAAACGTAAGAAATGACATCGAACAGTCAGACGACATGGCACTTAAAGACAATAAGAAAGACATCGCTTTCTGCTACCAACTACCTCATTGAGCACAGCCCAGCAGACAAAATAGTGGTGGTTTCTGGTGGATTCGTTGAAGCGACTACTGTCAAGTGGTCTGACCCAACTTTGTCAAGACTTGACGCTGACCACGAGGAAGCGGATATTGTATTCATGCTCTCGTTGAATCAATGTTGGTGTCAGTACGTGATACAGATGACCTTATCTACTGCAAATAGGCTGCTTATCTATATTCATTAAAGCAGGAACATCTAAACATCCTGCATATATCCCAGTGCGTGAAACTTGGTTTTCGATACAATTTGCTGGTCACAATGAGAAAACGACAAGGCATGTGTTCCACTAACATCACAACTATTTGACTGATTTTGGAAAGGGCCAATATTCAGAAGGTACAGCAAAATCTGTACCATATGGAGTTTGTCATGTGGTTTTACCGAGGGGTGCTTGAGCTCTAAAACCGAAAAATTAATTGAACTCAATTATACTGAGGAAACCGATTGCCTAAATTTAAACACTTTGATGGAAATCGTCCATGACAATTTGTTTCAACAAAAAAGTTGAGCGCAATTGTCATGTCCAGTTTCGATTAAAGTATTTAAATTTAGGCAACAGGTTTCCTCAATATAATTGCGTTCAATTGCCTTTTCCGGATTTAGCTATATCAAGCTCTGCAGTTGCAGCAAAATGCGCTTGCCATGTATATAGAAGGATGGATGCTGAACTATCACACTGGGCAGTGATTAAGTTAAACAGCGTGGATCGTGGATAATTTGTATAGCTATTATAAGATTTATGGATACGCACACGCTTACAATGGGTAAATGACCTCATTTTTGTATTCTTTATGAAAATTACCAATTTAGTTCAAATCTGACCCCATATGTTGATTTATTTACATTTGATCAAATAAGTAATGGCATCACAGGATTCTTTGTCTCAGACATTGTTCTGATAAGTTCTACTCGCAGTACTTCCACAAACTACAATAACCCTCGCAGTAACATACAGTAGGACGTACATCAGTAATTTCGTTTCTTTATATTTGAGTTATTGAATCAGGCTATTGATTTTGTTATAAAATTGAAGTGTTTTATACTTATGGATGTTATTGGTGTGTCTTTTATCAAAAATATATTTAATTGTTTGAAATATTCTCTTTTTTATATTACCGTATTTATTAAAAACGAGCCAATCTAGTGCACATATATATGGTTTCTATGTTAATTTGATTACATCAACTAAGTAATGGTATCAATGGATTCCTTGTGTCCAACAATGTATTAATACATGTTTTATTTGTGTTGTTATCATGGTTGGTTCCAAAGATATGACAATTAATAGATTTTAGTTGTTTCGGTGGCGGCCCTTTTGGAATTTACCATTACAGGATTAATCGTTGAAAATCCAGCCTGGCAAACACCATATTTGGATTTAGGACATAATAATACATCTGGAACACATATTTGCCAGCCGTAAACACAAAATGTCTCCATGACTTTTTATAAACACATTTCTTCAGATTCTGTCTAGTCTATTATGCTACTTGAATACCTACGCATAATCTCAGTGATCTTTAGGTTGTATAAATTTTACGTCCTAAAATTATTATCCTACATAGATTTTTATTGCGCTCCATGAAAAACAGCTATTTCCCCATTATCCTATGATTAAACTAATAGGCCTACATGGCTGAGGATTTCAAACATTTTTTTAAACTTTTAAATACGTTTAAATATGTTTGTATTAATACAATTATCTGTCTCGATCAATATTAGTGGATATATGATATTTTAAAAAAACCCGAGAAAATGCAACGGGTGGTATGAAGTGTAATTTCCGCTTTAATTTTTGATGCATAGGCCAAGTTGTATCATTAAGTAAACAACATTTTTTCACGCGCAGCTGCATACAAGATAGAGAGATACATAAATTAACGATCATAGTGTAGGCCTATCTTGATGTACACTGATATTTAAACTGTGCCAAATGCTTGGCAACAGTAACGTCTGCATTATAGATAATTATTAGGTTATTTATATGATGGTTACTGCATATCCATTTAATGAAAAAAAAACCTCATGACACTCTTAACTGTACATGTGATATAATTATTATAATTGAGAGGCTAACACGATTGGACATCACCTTTGTTTGGCGGTATGGAAACGAACAGATTCTCTACACTGAGGCTTATTTATTGAGTATTCATGAGGTCACCTTCCCAGCAAAGACGACACGTCAATTCCATGCTGGCTTAACCTTGTAACAGCCAGTCCCGATTATACCTGTTTTTTTTCTTGTTTTTTTATTAGCACATTTAAAATACCATATTTTGAAAATGTTAAAGATTAAAGGTAACATCCATCAACAAAATGTCAAAATCGCTGACCACCATTTTGTCAAATCTGAGTAATTGTCACTCGCTTGAAGTTGTGGATCGCGTCAGCGAGACACAACTTCAAATGGGTGAAAATTCCAATTAAATAATTTGTCGGTGAAGGGTTTAATGCTGGACAGGGGCGCTGGCCCGACATCAAACAAACATTACATTAACGTTTCTTGTTTAATGGGTTAAATTAATTTACGGTCTGGTAGCCGAGTACGGGATTTTGATCCAGTGCTGTCTTACAGTTGGGCCACCGTCTACGACGTTGACCCAACAAACGAAGCTGGCCCAGCAGTAAAACAGCATCGGGTGAACGTCTCGTGCTTTCAAGGTGGGGGTTGCTCATAATGTAAAGTTCTGTCGTGTGTGATACATAATGTGATGAGAGCAGTTTTATCATTTAATGCGCCAATATGAATCTGACAGATCAGTACTATGTGAGCACGCCATGCTAGGAAACAGCGCCGGTTCAATGTTGACCCAGTAAGATGTGGGTGTTGATGAAAACCACAGCTAACCCAGCATACACGAGACATTGTTAATGTGTTGGTTCTATGTTGGCCCATCGTCTGCGACGCTGGCCCAACATTGAACCAACACATGGGCAATGTCCCGTGTTTGTTGGGAACGTACTGACGTGATTTTTGAGAAGGGAATAAAATGGAGATTGCGGAGAATGAGCGAGAAACTGGAGCACAACTCATAATAAAGATGTCGATCAATATATGAGTCTTCTTTCCAGAAAAATAGACCCCTTTGTACTTCAAAGGGTTTAAATCACTTTTACGACACATATTATGTATTAGTTTCAAGAAAAAAAACAGTCGTTAATAATCCTGTCTTCGACCCTCACCCTTTCGGCGCGGCGAGGTTTTTCTTTTTTTTTAATGTCTTTTGCAACAAAAATAGCGACTGTGTTATACCCCAGTCACACGAGCACTTTAACCCGGATTGAATTCGGGATAAATAATATATCCCGGGTTTACCACGGGATCGCTCACATGGTAAGCGGGGCAGATTCGGGTTAAATGAGATAACACGGGATATTTTCGAAAAGTCTCGCCCCTACTCAGGAGGTGGGGCAAATGTTTTATCCCGGGATAAAGCGTGTAACTGATACTATATCCCGAGATATATAATACGTCTGACCGCAAGATGAGTCAGACACGGGTTTAACCTGATAAATTGTATGGCGTTCCAGGAAGATGGAGTAGGCCCTACACGAATCAAATATCTTTGGTAGATACGGTATTAACCCCTTGAGTCACAACCGCGCTTGAAAGCGCGCTCAATACATAAATAGTGAAGCATACAGAATAATAGGCCTATATAGTGTTGTCACACACGATGTATAAAATCGCACACTTGTGACGTCATATCTTTTATCGTCCCACCTGCTCATTTTGTGTAGCCACATCTTCTATCCTCCCACCTGCTCATTTAGACACGTGTCTCTTTCACAAGCTAGCATAATGACTCCCGGATTCAGCATAGTCATATGTAGTCATCATGAATACGTCTACCTTCTATGGAAATAGAAAGAATGCATTCAGACAGCATCTGCGGTATTTTACAAGCCAAAGTGTTCCCGACGATGGGAATATATGATGGCGACATAATATATATACATATGTTGAGTTTTACATAGTTACCAACCGTGAATTATTGTGCAGTGGACAATGAAATTATGCGAAATAAACGTATTTGTCTTGTTTTCCAGGAATTCGTTACCATGGTAACCAGAACCAGCATTGCCATGAATACCGAATATTTCGGTTAATCAAGTATCTGTATATTCCTATTATGACTGCTAAATATTGTCACTTTATCTACCCCAGTGACAGAATAACATAAGAATTTGCTAACGTCATATTTTGCCAAAATAATGATGTGACTCAAAGGGTTAAACAACAGAACGCAACAGAATGCATGTTTGCTGTGATTATTCGGATACAATTTTGTCTTACATTATTATTTCATAAGTGAATACACTCTGCATACTACTTCGAATGCGAACTATATAATAGCACATTTTATTGAAAAAAGGAGTTCCAAAATGTATACATGTATGCATCTAGAACCCTTTTGAAAATTTGACATAAAGCAAAGAACATTCAAGAACCATTTATATTGTGAATATAGACCAATAGTATAGTAGACGGATGAAGCTATTATTAAATTGATGAGGACTTAAATCATACTTATAAATGTGAACATCTTCTAGGACAATTTACTGCCTCCAGTGTCAATCTGCAGTCAAAAAATAGTGCATCAGGGCACGTCGTATTCTCTTAGATGATTGCCCTATATCTAGAAGGTCCTATATTCAGAAGGTCCTATGTTCAGAAGGCCCTATGTTCAGAAAATATTTATTCAGGAGGTTCTATGTTTAGATGGTATTTTATTCAGAAGGTCATATGTTTGGAAGGTCATATTTTCAGAAGGTCATGTATTCAGAAGATCTTTGTTCGGAAGGTCTTATGTTGGAATACATTTCCATCTTTCAGTTTCAGGTATAAAAACATTTTTTTTATCTTAGTTTATTTCACGCTTCTTTTTTATTTCCTTCATAATTTTATTATTCACTGCTTCTTGGGATACACGCGAATGAGTTTCGAAGATCCAACGTTCTCGGAACTTCAAATTTCAAAGTCCCCCAAGTTCCCAGAACTTGGAAATCCGAACAAACCGAAGTTCCAATGTTCAGAAGTTCCGTCGTCATGCATATATATGCGTTTCGCGCTGCGTCTTTTTTGTAATTGACTGATATTTAAGTTTTTTGACAATGATATCTGACCACACTTCTGCAATTAAATTGTAATTTATTGTGCTGCGTATTGCGTTATATATTGCGCTGTGCCATGCGCTTTGATTCGCGCCTCGTCCCTTTTTTCACTGCGTCCTTGTGCCATGTCTTGTGCCGCTTATTACTCTGTGTCCTAGGGAACGTCTTGCGCTGCGTCTTAATTTACGTAGTCCCCTACTCCTCATGCAATCACCTTTTCTTGTGCAGCTATTGTTTGCTTTTGTTCATCGTTCCGCGCCTTGCGTCTCTTCTTGTGGCGCTGTCCGAGCAAGAATCCTCTGAACATAGGACATGTTGAAGATAGAAGCTATTGAACATAGAACCTTCTGAACATAGGAACTATAGGCCTACTGAACATAAAATCTTCTGAACATAAGACATCCTGAACATATGATCTTCTGAACATATGACCTTCTGGATATAGGACCTTCTGAACACAGACCCTTCTGAACAAGAACCCTCGGAACATGGGACCTTTTGCACATAGAAGCCTCTGAATATAAAACCTTCTGAGCATAGGACCTTCTGAATATATGACCTTCTGAACATATGACCTTCTGGATATAGGGCCTTTTGAACATAGTACTTTCTGTCCATAGGACCTTCTGAACATAGACGTACGGTACCTTATTAGCCTAACATAGGACCTTCTAAACATGGGACTTTTGAACGCAGGATCTTCCGAGCAAAGGACCTTCTGAGCATACCCGTTAGGACATTCTGAAAACAAAATTGAGCACAGGGCCTTAACCACACCGGTAGCTTACTATTTTATCCCGAGTTTATCCCCAAAACATGTAATGTGTGTGACCAGAACGAGAACTAAGGGACGCACCATTTGATATCTGGGGGGGGGGGGGGGGGCTAGAGTTTTTGTTGCTTGCAAACTTTTTTTTACCTCCGAGAGAAAACAATCTTTTTTTTTGGCGATCAACGTCCTACAATTTTTTTTTTATGTTCCGTCGAAGAAATTTTTGTCGTATACTTTCCCTATAATTATGTACGTTACCTATTTGGTGTTTTTTCTGGTCAACATATTTTTCATCAATTTCGACAGCAAACTTTTTTTTCTGCCCTCATTTTCAACAAACTTTTTTTTCTGACTTTTGTGGCGACAAACTATTTATTTCAATTTTTTTGTTACCCCCCCCCCCCCCAGATATCAAATGGTGCGTCCCTAATCTGTGTGTGTACCGGGATTAACCCGCTACAAAATCTGTTTGTGTGACCAGGAAATGTGGATCATCCCGAGTTACATTTTGTGGTATAAACCCGTGATAAATAATCCGAGTCTATACCGAATTCAACCCGAATTAAATTGTGCCCGTGTGACGGGGGTAGCCTACATGTGCAGGACGAGGCTAGCTGGTGCAAGCGTTAAATGCTACCAACTGTCATGCTAGAGCCTCCTAGATGGTATTCAGACTTGAACAAAAAAGTTTTTCTTCTCCTTCCACCCGTGAATGCGCCTTATTGTGAGGAGCTTCCGTGACCGATAGCTAGCGCGCTCAGACACAATATTATTGTAATGTTGCCTAAAGTAGTAGGCCTAGTCCTCTGTTAAAAAATAACGGCATAAACGTATCGCGCTCGTTACATGACTGAAATGAATGGGGTTTTAAGGCACCTTTGTGCACATATAGGCTAAACTGGGCCAGGAGAACATCAGGACTGAGGGGTGAAATGAATGAGATGACACTGCCCTCCAGACACAGGATTCGAAACGAAACGAGGAACGAGTACGCTACCTCTCGGTCACGAAAGCTCCCCACAATACTGAGCTTCTTTCAAACCAACGAGACCGGAAAACGAACTACGAACTCTAGCGTGAAGGGCCCCCGCCCCGCTCGTTACAGAGATAATAAGGATGAGCGTCACCTGGTGAATATAGACTAAACAAGCATTGGAGTGGACGAGGACTTTAAAGTCCCAATAATTGACTCATTAATTCATTCATATGTGAAAATCTCAACTAAAAATGTGTTTTAAAGATTACAAAACGCCATTATTATTTTCCCAGGGAACAAAACAAATAATATTATGGCTGCAAGTTTGTGGTACCGGTATAGGCCTATATAGACCCAGAAAGAGCAGATCTAGCCATTGAAAATACGAGTGTATTAGCTTAGATCAATTCATTTACACCAGACTATTTTAATTCAGGATTAAAACGTACGTGATAAGATGTTCAAAAAAACTTCTAAAATCGATGTAGGGACTAGGCCTATATGTAAATGACGACAAATACGGCAGAGTGCACATGACCAGATAAACTGAAAATGATGGCAACAAAGTCTGGGAATCTTTTCCTAGGCTTTTAATACTCTCATTGTTGGCACGCTTTCCATTTCTTTCACAACATAAATGTCTCATAAAATGCCTCATGGTGTACAAATCTAGATTGCATAAAGCACACATTCCGATTTCCAGCAATGGACAAAGGTCCCATTCACTATGAATAAAGATACACAAAACACCACATATTGTATACAATATCCATATCTAGGCGTGAAATGAAGAACACCACATATTGTATACAATATCTAGGTGTGAAATGAAGAACACCACAAATTGTAGGCCCTATACAATATCTAGGCGTGAAATGAAGAACACCACATATTGTACACAATATCTAGGTTTGAAATGAAGAGCACCACATATTGTATATAATATCTAGGTGTGAAATGAAAAACACCACATATTGTATACAATATATAGGTGTGAAATGAAGAACACCACATATTGTAGACAATATCTAGGTGTGAAATGACTTTTTCTTCATTTTGATGAGTTGTATCATTTTCTTTGCACTTTATTTTACTTAACTTTTACACTAACAAGCACGACTACGGTCGTTTTTAATCTGTTTAATTAGAAGTTTAAATCACAGTTATTGGGAACGAAATTGATGCTTAAACATAAAAATTTACAAATGTTTGGTCTCGAATTAAACAAATATGAGTAATTTTTATACACTTTAAGTTGTGGGTCGCTCTTTCGCTCTGAGCACCAAATATTGAAATACATTGTAAACTTGTTCACAATGCTGTAGATAACTTTCATGTGACTATTATATTAACCATTCAGTGCGTCCAGGAAAGTGTAGGTCGGTAGGTCGGGGAGGGGGGGGGGGGGACTTAACTTTCCAAACTTTTCCAAGCTGGGCCAAGATGAGGCCAATCACAACATACGAATGAGGATGGAAATGTATCTGACTATAAACTTTTATGAAATGAGAGATGCCGGTTTTCAGATCTTTAACAAGCCAGTGTTCAGGCTACCGATTTCTTAGATGCTAGCGCACCATCAGAAACTCACTATTACGTGTCAAGCCTCATGGTGAATACTTGGTGGATTAAAAAGAGAACATAATTCGTCTCTTTGGATGGTAAAGTGTATTTACCACAAAGTGGCAGATATGTATCACTTTGACATCAAAAGAGACTAATTGTGTTTAATCAACTCACCAGGTGTCGCCTATTATACAAGCATATCAGTGCAGCCGTCAGCAAGAATAAATTAATTATGCTTCATCCACACTGCTCTGCAAAGCCAAATACTCGGAAGTACTCGGAAGCACAAGAAGATGGGAACAAACATAATGGTATTGCCACAATCGGAATCTAGTGGTATCTAAAGGTACATTTCAAGCTTTGAAAAAATTCATTTTTCACTATTTTCGTTCTTGATGTATATCATTGTCGTCAGAGTGGAATGTTGTTTCGTCAGAGGGGAAGCTGGTCGTCAATTCTGACGACATGACAACAGATCAGAAACACTGCATTCTGTACCAGGCGAGACTTGGAATGCTATAAGCAAGTTGTCATTTGATTGTACACTGCAACTTAGATTAAGACACGTGGCACAATGCGATGAAAACAAGCATAATGACACTGCTACAATTGAAATTACGTTGTGCACTTGAGCAATTACTTGCACACTTGCGTGCTTGCGCACTTGCACACTTATGCACTCACACAAGTACTTGCACACTTACGCACTTGCGCAAGTACTTGCGCACATACGCATTTGCGCAAGTAGTTATGGACTTGCGCATTTGCGCACTGGGCTTTTGTACTTTTGAATAGACAGATAATTGTTTTTCAAATGGAAGCACATTCAGTGTTCCCATGCACTAAACACATTGACTTGACTCTCTGTTGGTTTAAAGCTGTATCATTGTCTGCAATGCAGGCCCTATAATAAAACAACAACACGTTTCGTGTTTGATGGAATTACAACTGTTAATTTAATTGTCAAGTGTAACACTTAAAAGGTTACTAATGTCCATAGTAAACACTCAGGTTTGGTTTAATTGTGGACAATTGAAAGAGAATTAGGCAAATGCAATTTGATTACCAAATTTAGCATTAAAGGGTTAATTGTGCGATCCAGCATGGACACACTGCCCGCATTTCAGTCTACTCATACAATGAATGAGGCTTCATCTGACATGTACATCAATAAACCGACATCGATCCATACATAGTGATCGAAAATAATCCTGAAGAAATTTTCAAAAACAACTGTGAATTCTTAAAAAAATAGTCATAGCAATAAACATCAATATCTAAGGATCATAGTACCAAGGTTTGAAGTCTATTTGATAAAAACTCTGGGAGAAAAAGGACGTTATAAGCCCTATCATTAAACCGACATCGATCCATTCATAGTGATAAAAAAAATCCTGAATAAATCTGGAAGAACAACTGTGAATTCTTAAAAAATATTCATAGCAATAAACCTTAATACCTAAGGATCATAGTACCAAGGTTTGAAGTCGATTGGATAAAAAAGAAATCTTAAGCCCCCGACATTTACATCATTGACCCAACATCGATTAACACTTAGTAATCCAGAAAATCCGGAACAAATCGGGAACAACAACTGGGAATTATTAAAAAAGCTATCTGAGAAACATTATGGTAAAACTGCAAGTTGGTCCTATAAAAACACAGAGAGAAATAACATTCTAACATACAAAAATAAAAAAGAGAAAGAACCAAAGCAAACGCAATATATTTGGGCATAGCCCAAACATAATAAAGTGTTGCGTAGGCTATACGTCTCGTATCAATTGACCTCTCCGGGTTACTGAAGGGGACGTGGCTCTTTGGTAGAGAGCCTGGCAGCCTCGTCAGTCATGCAATACTTATTCATGCTTTGGCTGCGCTGCTTGGTTGTTGAACAAGGTCGTCGGCTCTATACAAAAAAGTAAAGCAATATTGCGATATTTTGAAGGGTGACATATGTGCGATGATTTAATGAGCTGATAACCTGAGCTGATACTATAGCCAGTAGACTTTAGCCACAATCTAATATTTTCTGTTTAACGATGTACCGTAACATAAGTTTTTATGTGTGTTTTCTATATATTTAAATTAGTTTTACTGAGGGCTACATGCGGCGTGTACACTATGCAGGCCATTCGCATTAGCTAACTCATGTAATTAGTAGATCGTTTAACAGGTCTAATCGGCCTACGTGCGAGGTCATAGGGCCTAGTGTCAAGGGTCACTGGCATGTCTTTTCCACATAACAAATTATATCATTGTAGGCTACCATTGAGCAAGAGGGGTCTATATTTTTAAAAGCCTATATCAATGTAATACATGCAAACAATTTGTTAAGTTTAATTTAATTTTGGCTGATGTTGTCTGATAACAATAATATAGGCCTATGCCCTAATAGGTCTATGTTGTTTGAACGAATGAAAATAATTACAGAGTAGGCTTACCCTTCTCAGCAGGCATGCGATATTCAGCAAAAACACCATTGGCTGAGCGATATTCTCTTTATCAATTTATAGATCACTGGTCGTGACTAACCCGTCAGAAATGCTCATAACTAAACCAATCTGTTTTATTGATTGTACTTGTGAAACAGTGGCGGATCCAGAGGGGGGGGCCTTATTTGGGATAGTAAAACAATAGTTAGGCCTATAAAATGGCGAATCTAAATAACTGTCTTGTCATATGTAGCAGCTATGAAATGAAATGAATGTCTTTATTGCCTCCAAAATGAAGATACAGTTCACATTATAATTATAGCAAGAATATATAGGTAAAAAAGTACAATCGTAAAAGTATCACACATAATAAAAAATAATCACCTATGTACATGTTGTATAAACATTATATTACTTATGAGGAAAAAAGTGAGCAATGACTTGAGTTATGTTAACTCCAGGTGTAAAAGATACTCTTGAATTAGGTTAAATTTTACATGCTATAAATTAGTTAACTTTTCGCAAACAATTACATGCATATCAGATATGAATTTAATTAGTTCTTCATATATGGGGAGCCATTCAGTGTCGACCACTACATTAAGGCCACTCAATATTAATTTCAGTTTTCGGTCGTGGCTGGCGAGGTTTAATGATAATGCCATGGCAGGTGGCATAACGTTAATATATGGCGTGTGAGATGGTCGGATTAACCAAAATGTCGTGGTAAACCTACACCGGGGTTCCGTTATGGGTCACAACGGCCGACGAAGGACTCCTCCCAATCTTGCCATCAAAACTCAAATAACTTCCTCCTCCGTCTGATCGACGGTATTAAACAAACCAGGAAACTGTCTTCTCTCTTGTCATGTTTATTTGATCAACATGCGATAACAGCAAAGCACAACCATCCGCGCACGGCACGTCTCTATGGACTTGGCGAGAGCGAGATGCGGCACGTCCGCAGTCGCTGAGTATCACGCTTCAAGTGAGGGAAAAATACCAAGGGCCGCACCACGCTGCTCTGCGTGCGCACGTCACCACGGTATGACAACGAGGCGGTCATCCCTGTCAGCCTGCGTCCAGGAATCTGGGGATAACTGCCACGTTGACTAAGCGATGTCAGGATCCTACATTACCCCCGGCTGAGTGACAACGTAGGACCAAACTGACGTGTAGGAGACTGCTTCGTGCAATAGCGGGGTTGTCAATTATGTAACCTCTTATACTAAGCATATTGTTCTTTAAAAAAAAATATAGCGGGTGTGGTTACTTTGTGGGCGGTTGAAAGTGAATTGTCCGATCCTCTTAACACCAACTGTTCTTGATATATTATTCATGTGCTGCAAGCTGCTATCAACCCATTCATTTAATTAACAGAATTGCTATTAATGCTTTAGCAATGAACTTGCTAAAAGAAAATGTCTTTACATTTACATATCTGTACACAATTCTGCCAGGCCTGGCATATTTATTTACAATTTAACAACATTATGATTACGAGGTATGCGGTTGGGCCCGCCATAGACGTCATTTGGCGCGACTATGGCGTGAACCATCTGCGCAAATCGAGCAGGAGTCTGGATCGTGCGTCCGACTCTAGTTTTTCGCACTGTTTGGTCGGTCGAAATTTTTTCGCGATTAGCGATATTCGCATGTTTGCTTTTTGTCGAGTCGAATGCGGCGTCAGCAGCACCCGGGGTTTTACCCCGTAGATGTAAAGGTATGCGGGAATACGTTCGTAAACCACCGCCGTTCCCGTTAGTGTGGGACGCGGCAGGGGCTCGCGAATGCGGCGCTACGTAAGCATTGTCTCTGTTGGACAAGTTTACTTTAACATCTATTTGCTTTGGGACTGTGGCCGATTTTTGATTGCTTCTGACTGCCGTCGACTTGTTTGTGTTGACTCTCGTCCCGTTGGACGTCGGAGTGTCCGCACTACCAGGTCTAGGTGGACCCTGTGGATTCCTACTAGATGTCCTGGTAGCCGTCGACTTCCGTGAGTTACTTGGTGTTTTACGCTGTGTTGTCGTACCTGTTGTAGGCTCGCACTCCATGTGAGCGGGTTTAACGCGATCTAAGGAGACCGTCTCAACCTTGCCTTTAACTAGGATTTTCATAACTCTGCCGCTCCTCGCGACGACCTTGTATGGTCCGTCGTAAGGGGCGGTCAGAGGCGGTGCAATTGCGATTCGGCGCAAGAATACATGAGTACATGTAGCGATTTCCTTGAATTGGAAAATGTTGTGTTGTTGTGTGTCACGTGGCGGATATAGACGGAGACGCGACATGGCTACGCGTAGCTTGTCTGAATAATTCTCCAAATCAGTGTTAGTGTCAACGTTGTACTGTTTAGTAAACTCTCCTGGGAGTCTAAGGGTTGTCCCGTAAATCATCTCAGCAGCTGACCTGCCCAGTCTCTCTTTCACGGCTGAACGAACTCCTAACAGTAAGGCCGGTAACGTGATAGTCCACGGATTCGGTGACTCGTGCGCCATAATGGCGGCTTTCAATTGACGGTGGAAACGCTCGACCATGCCATTTGACTGAGGGTGATAACTCGTGGTACGATTCCGAATAATCCCGAATTGGTTACCTAAACTATCCCACAATTTGGACTCGAATTGAGCGCCCCTATCAGTGGTGATAGTGGCCGGGGTACCATAACGCGCTATCCACCCGCTGAAGAAGGCATCGGCGACCGTTTCGGCTCTAATATCTACCATAGGTATAGCTTCGGGCCAACGTGTAAAACGGTCGACACAAGTCAGTAGATATCTAAAACCATCGGCATAAGGTAAAGGTCCGACTATGTCCACGTGGACATGATCGAATCGCTCGGTAGGTTCAGTGAACTTTCCGAAAACAGGAGTGTTATGACGTGAAACTTTAGCGGTCTGGCAACCCTTACAGGTACGACACCATCTAGCAATATCTATGTTCATGCCGTGCCATACAAATCGGGTATTAATCAAAGGTCTGGTGGCTCTATGCGATGGATGGCCTAAACCGTGTAAGTTTGAAAAAACTTTTCGGCGAAATTTAGCGGTAAGGTACGGCCGGTTGTGTCCCGTGGACACATCACACCAGATCAATTGATTATCAAATGATTTCAATAGTTTGAAATTCATAGTTGACATAGTCGAATGTCTCAAACGTGTGAATTCCGCGTCATTAGCTTGATCGAGACTTAACGCTTTATAGTCTATCACTGGGCCATCGTGTATTGCTGACACTGATGGTCGTGACAGCGCATCAGCGACGAAATTTGTCTCTCCTTTTACATATCTAATATCGGTAGTGAATTCAGCAATGAACGCTAATTGACGTGTTTGTCGTAGGGATGCGCGCTCAGTGACGGATGACATTACGAATGTTAACGGTTTATGATCAGTATTAACGAAAAAATTTCGTCCTTCTAAATTGTGTCTGAAATGTTTAATTGTAGCGTATACTGCCAATAGTTCACGATCGAACGCGCTATAGCGTGTCTCTGCTGGGTTCAGCTTCTTGCTGAAAAACGAAAGCGGCTGCCACATACCGTTTAAAAATTGCTGCAAAACGCCACCGACGGCGACATCACTAGCGTCACACGTGATGTTAAGCTGAGCCGTCGAATCTGGGTGCACCAGAAGCGTAGCGTTTGCCAGTATCTGTTTCGACTCGGAAAATGCTGACTCTGCTGCTTTATTCCACTTCAAATCCAAATTTGATTTCGGTGACAATCTGGTATGGCCTTCGTTGGCAGAAGTCAGTAGATTATTGAGTGGCGTCAGCTTGTCGGCGCAATGGGGTATGAAACGGTGGTAATAATTTACCATACCCAGATACCTACGCAATGCTCGTTGCTTTTCGGGTTTAATGAAATTAACGATCGCGTCAACGGCGCTAGGTAACAGCGAAATTCCTTCGGCGCAAACGTGATGACCTAAGAAACTTAATTCAGATGTTCCGAACTGACACTTTTCAGGACCAATGATGATTCCGTACTCCGATAGTCGAGCAAAAAGAATTCGTAGATGTTTCTTGTGCGTTTTATGATCTGGGCTGGTTACCAGTAGGTCATCCAAATAAACAAAAACGAAATCAAGTCCGCGTGTCACGTGGTCTATAAATCGCTGAAACGTTTGACCGGAATTTCTCAGACCAAATGGGGTTCTAGTGAAATTAAACAAACCAAAAAGTGTGGTAACAGCAGTCTTGTGTACGTCGGACGGTTCCACCGGAATTTGGTAATAAGCCCTGACTAAGTCTATCTTCGAGAAAATTTTCGATCCGGCTAACCGCTGCGTAAAATCTTGAATATGCGGAATCGGATAACGGTCCGGTACGGTCTGTGCATTCAAACTACGGTAGTCCCCGCATGGTCTCCAATCGCCGTTTTTCTTTGGCACCATGTGAAGCGCTGAGGACAACTCGCTGTCGCTGGGTTCAATGACCCCTAATTTAATCATATCGTCAAATTCGCGTTTGGCGGTAACCAACTTATCGGCAGCCAAACGTCGTGGTCGAGCAAAAACCGGGTGACCTTTAGTCACAATCTTGTGAGTAATGCCGTGTTTGACGGGCTCACCCTTTGTCGTAGGGCGTGTCAGTTCCGGGAACTGGCCGAGGAGTTTAGTATATTCATTTTGAACTGTATCGACTCTGTTCAATGACAGAGGTTTAATCGAAGATAATGAAGCGACAATGGCTAAGCCTGTACGCATGTCTCGAAGACATCTGCTTCTCAAGTCTACGAGCAAATTGTAGTGGATTAAAAAATCAGCCCCGATTATGGGTTGCTGTACATCTGCCACTATGAACGTCCACGGATATTCGCGCTTTAAACCGACATCGACGACGCGTTTACAATTGCCGTAAGTCTTTATAGTGCTATTATTAGCTGCCACCAGGGGGAGACTGTCAGCGCCCGAAATCCCGTTAGCGCAAGATTTTGGCAGAACACTGACAGCTGCACCCGTGTCGATCAAATATCTGCATTTGTGTCCTTTATCTGCGACATATAATAACTTAGAGTGAGATAACTGTTGAGAACTAGCGTCCGCGGAGTCATGTCGCGTCTCAGTTATACCGCCAGATGCAAGAGTCGCAATCTTGCTCTGGCTTAGCAGTTTTAAAGAAAATGCGCAGGGGCTTCTGCACGTGCGTGCCTTGTCGCCGAAAGTCTGGTGAAAATAGCAGACAGGTGCATCAGCCGGATTCGAAGTCTTAGCGGCGTCATTTCTTTGTGTGTTCGGCGGCGGAACGAAAGGTCGAGCGGTTGTTTGCGAATTCGTCGGCGGAGCGAAAGGTCGAGCATTATGTTTAACGTCTCTATATTGGCTATGTTGGTTACTAATGAAACCTGAGGCCTGTACATTAGGGACAAATGCAGGCGCGTGAGCGTAGTTATTGGCTCGTCCACGTCCTTTATTCCGTTTCATCTCAGAAGTTGTTACTGTCTCTAATTTCTTGATGCGTTTGGATAGATCTTCTAACAAACCAACTAATTTGCTGGTCTCGTCGACTTTGATTTCTGCGACCCCCGGCTTACTCTCTTCAACGTCTTGTTCTGCAGCTAGTGCCCTGTCAGCCAAAACGGCCAAACTCTCAAGGGAGGCACTGTCGGGTTGAGTCGCTAAATGGGCTCTGATGGAAGCGGGCATCTGTCTTATGAACGCTTGTCGAATCACCGCCTTTCCAACAACAGCTTTGGTGCCGAAACCTGCAGTCTTCTGCAGACGTCTCAGGAACCGCGAGGGAATGTCGCTTCCAATCTTCTCGCCAGAGATAACTTTATTAACCCTTTCAGGTGTTGTCAGTCCTCGCCTCTCAATTAGTATGGCTTTCAGGCTGTCATATTTATTTGACCTGAAAGGCTGCAGCAGCACGTCTCTCACGTCTGATGCTATCTCGCCAGAAAGTGCAGCGCAGGTTAGGCTATACCGCTCGTCGTCATCATCGATCTGGTGGAGGGCGAGTTGCGTCTCGATTTGATTAAACCAGAGCTCCACATCAGAGGCGTAGAAAGTTGCAATTCTAAATTTGGGCAAGTTCGTAGCTCGTTTCTGCGGCTGTCTACCAAGCGGTGAAGAACTCCTTGATGAGTCACTCCTCGAGTGGGAATTCAAACGTCTATCCCGAGCAATCCGGGCAAAATCGGCTTTGAGGCGTTGATATTCCTCGTCAGCTGCTCGGAATTGAACCTCATTGTCTTCACTGTCGGGATGATAGCTATCTTTTGGTCTAGCACCCGCACCTTCTAGAGGCGATGACATGAATCCTTCGGTGTCGTACTGCTTTGACATGATGAAGTAGTGTTTGTGAAATTAATGAAGCACCTGGGGTAGCTGGCCTATTGGCTCTGTGCCTATCCCAAATGTGTTTAAAATGGCATGTCGTATTAACACATGCCAACTATTTTTGACGCGCCGTGAGCGGACAGGTTGTGCAATGCCGTAAAAATCAGATGAAAAATGTCTGTAATATGTTGAAGTTAGAAGTGTAGACTGTAGCAAATGTTCATGCTATGTCGCATGGTGCGAGAAACGGGGGTTGCAGATTAGTTGCAGAAATATGCGTCGTTGAAATTTCACCTAAGTGCTGTTCACAAATTCACAAAAGGTATGTATTGATTAAAATGAAAACTGGAGGTCTATATGAGACATAAAACGTTTTCACTGAGTCACACACATGCAAAATGGTACCGTGAAAACCGTAGGTCGCAGTGGTACATAAAAACAATATGCCAGATATAACTGTGATAAGCTATGCTAAGCTATTATAATAGTTTTTGTAAATCGACCTGGGTGAAAATTTTTTTTTTTCACACAAGTCGAAAAACACATTCAAATATTTGCAATGTTTCGCGATAGCGCAACTGTCAAATCGAATATTTCTGTATTTATAAAAAATTTAAACTTCAGAAATAACTATCGTGAGAAAATTTCGTTCTCAAACTGATAGACTAAATGTGACTGTGAAGAAAAACAGTGACATTTGTGATTTAAGAATAGTATCTAAAACGTGACTGACAGTAGTCTATGCTGATAAATGATAAAGTGTATCATTTCGCTGAAAAATGATATCTGTGATGAACACTCCACGTTTTTTTTTTTCATAATGGTACGTTCATCACCGAATCACTTCATAAACGTCCGAATCAATCGCTCGCATCGATTCATTGGTTGACGTATAAACCGACTGTGTTCGATGGCGGTTGGTTTATGTCGCTTGTGGTGGGTATGTGTGAGTATGATCGGCGCTCACAGCCTGTACGGCAGGCAGCATGTGGCTTATAGTCTGTGGCGGTAAGCTTTGAGCGATGCGTACATAGTATACAGTCAGCATCCCTGTCTCGCCTCACATTAGCATATTCATCAGCTACTGCGTGCCCAAATAAGGCGCTGAATAGCCTAGCACGATTACAAACACCAAAAGCGTTTCAAAGTGAATAAAAAAATCTAACACAATTAGTGACAGAATTTCGTTTTCGAAACGACTTATTTACACATTTTCTCCCTCAATCGTGTTGAAAAAGAAAATTTTCAAACAATTAAAAAAAAATTTTTATTACAAACTGTCCGTGTAAAATTTGGAACACGTGACCAATAATCTCCACCAAATCAAAATGGCGGCTTACTTGATGCTAATGTGTTGCGGCGACACAGGTTCACTGTCCCGATGCATGCCGGTTAGGGGGGAACACGTGGGTGCCCACGGCGAGCTTTGAGCTAAGTTAGGGAAACCAGCGACCAAGATGGCGCTCACCTACCAAATACAAATACAATATTCAGCATTCTCTGAAATAACATATGATAATAGTACAAAATATTGACCTACGGTCCTGAGAATATTTTTAAGCAGACCAAATAAGACCGTTTATTGACATTCATTTAGGGAAACAATTTATTTTGGCCCTAAACCTATTAAAGGTTACCCGAGTCGAAGCGGTAGTAAAAATTTCTGTCGATTTTTAGAAAAATCGTGAAAAAATTTGACGAGATTTCGTCTGTGGACTATAAGATCGAGTTACCCAATTATGGTAATCAACGATAAAAATAAGTTATAGAAAATACCCCCCTCCTACTCGCCTACAGTGGCATTAGTAGAATGAAGGCATTAAACAAACTCTTACGATAAAAAAATGATAGACTATGTCTATAAGAGTAATTTTCTAGATTCTTCTAGAGAATCGGCAAGGCCGCCATCTTGAAAAGGCGCCAAAACGTGGAATTTCGACCAAAAATTTAGAAAGTCACGCCGTTTTCGACGCAAAGAAACGTGCTTCTCGTCTGGTAACACTTTCTAACTAATTAAAACTGGCATACATATATTTTGACCTACAGCTTTCACGTACCTTGTGAAAAAAATGCTAACGATTTTTTTCAAAAAATCCCCTAAAATTATGAAACTATCCTTGAAAACAGCTGTTTTCACCCGGCGTCTAGGTGAAAACACTGTTGCGTGAACAATCAGTCATCAGGGTCACCAATATGGCGTGTGAGATGGTCGGATTAACCAAAATGTCGTGGTAAACCTACACCGGGGTTCCGTTATGGGTCACAACGGCCGACGAAGGACTGCTCCCAATCATGCCATCAAAACTCAAATAACTTCCTCCTCCGTCTGATCGACGGTATTAAGCAAACCAGGAAACTGTCTTCTCTCTTGTCATGTATATTTGATCAACATGCGATAACAGCAAAGCACAACCATCCGCGCACGGCACGTCTCTATGGACATGGCGAGAGCAAGCTGCGGCACGTCCGCAGTCGCTGAGTATCACGCTTCAAGTGAGGGAAAAATACCAAGGGCCGCACAACGCTGCTCTGCGTGCGCACGTCACCACCGTATGACAACGAGGCGGTCATCCCTGTCAGCCTGCGTCCAGGAATCTGGGGATAACTGCCACGTTGACTAAGCGATGTCAGGATCCTACAAATACACCGACTCCACAGGTTAGATCTTTCTTGATGAAAAGAATTACACGTTAACAGAGCATGCTCTACACTGAGTCTTTCATAACTGGTACACAACGGACAGATCTGAATAGTTTTATTATATATTGTCATTTTGTTTTTATACACGGCGGCGCCACCAACTAATATACAAGCTACAATTTTGCATTTCCTTAACATAGACGGCCTTTGTTTTGCCACCTGCCAAAACCATACTACATTAAAAGTACAAACACATTTATTAAATATTTGTAGACTTGTATATATACACCGTGATATATTCCATCTATTTCGATACATTTCTGAAACTCTGTGTGTAGCAATGCACTTCCATTTTTATTTAGTTATCTTCGTCGAGTTGAAGATAACACAGTGATTTACAAAATCTAGTAGATTGTATTTCTCACATGTGGCGTATAACCTAGAAATAGGACTGTTAAGATCGGGATAGATTTCATTGACTAGTAGTTTCAGAAATATGTGTACAAATAGTTGCCTGACGAGTGAGTCATGTTTAAATGTTATAAGTTTATATACATAACACAACCTGCGGAGGTCAATTATGGCCTCAATGCTCAGCCAACCGAGCATTCCAGTGGCTGCCAGAGCAGGGCTATGACCTGGCAGCCCTTGAAACGCTCGGGCAGCCCATTCATGAGCTTTTTGGAACAATGAAATGTGTTGATCACTAATCCCCCAAACTTCGCACCCATACAAAAGCCTGGGCAATGCCACAGCCCAGTAGAGTTTACTAGCCGTAATTGGATTAATACCCTGGGTTGCACTACAAATACCTTGCACCATACAGCAGAAAGTTCTGTGTTGTCTAACCCTTTCATCACAGAAGGTTTGCTCAGCTGCCATTGAAGCACACAGGGGTACACCTACATGTAAATGACCATCTACACACTGAAGTAATTGATTATCTAGCGTTATTTTACACGGATGACCTTTCGTAATAGGATTAAATTCAACAATTCTAATCTTTGGAATACTCAAATTATATCTCCATTTTCTGCTGTGACATTTAGCTATATCAACTTTATGTTGCAAAGAAGCACTTGACTTAGATATAATCGCTACATCATCAGCAAACGCTGGGCAGGTTAATATGTGATTATTGATTTTCAAGGGGCAAGCTACATCTAACAGTTCTTCTAGTAGGTCATTATTATAAATACAATATAAATACATTGACATAACATCTCCCTGGTGGACTCCCTGTCTCGGTGAAAACCATTCAGATAAAACTCCATCTATATTAACTGCACATCTAAAATCTGTGTAACTATCGCAAATAATGGCCCATAAACGGCGGTCCATGCCAAGTTGTAAAAGTTTATATAACATTCCATTAATCCGAACACTATCAAAAGCTTTTTTGACATCAAGAAGGGCAACATACATCGCACCACTATTATTAGCTATAGCTTCATGTAAAATAAGGGCTGTGGTCAAACTTGAACTACAATCATCTGCTATACCTTGCAGGGAATAAAGTTTATCTTTATACCAGTGTTCGTAGCGTTTTAATAATAATTTATCGTACACTTTACTTAACGTACTTAGTAATGTTATACCTCTGCTGTTGTTTGGGTCGGATTGGTCTTTGTTACCTTTTTGTATCGGGACAATTACTCCACATTTGAGACTTTCTGGTCTGTACGTTAATAAGAGCATAGCTGAAAAGAGCCTACTTAAAACCAGATAAGCATTATTACTTGCGTATTTTAAATGTTCACTTGAAATACTATCGTATCCACACGCTTTATTTAGTTTAAAACTACGGGATATTTTTTCAACCTCGGTTGGTAAAATTATATCAATAATATTAGCAATATTATTTATATTTTTTTTATATTTGCTAGTTCGGTAGTCACAGCATCGTCAACAGTTTTGGCAAAAGTGGCATCTTGGTTATTTATATTGGGAGTATAAATTGACTCAAAATGAGCGCGCCACTCTTCTCTTATTGCCGTGTCATCTTGAAAAATCCTAAGACTGCATGCGAGTCCAATTAAAAGTCCACGGATTTAACAATCTAACGCATTCCAGATTCACCAACATCGTTGGATTTTATAACGGGCTTGTTGACAACAAACTCTTGTGCTGGGTGTCATGGTCAGGATCATCTTCTCACCTCTTTATTAATGCAATTACATCATGGTCATAACATGCTCGCAAACAATAGTCAGTCCTTACTCTATGGTGGTTCGCGCATCTCTCTCAGAGCTTTCCCGCTCTTTGTCTCTGGCTGTCTCTATGTTATAAATTCTGCGCCTGCGCACTGGCAGACTTCTCCGAGTATAACATAGAATAACTGTGCCATCCTCTAGCCGTGTTCACACTAGTAACTCAGCTAACAAGGAGCTTGGAGCCAATGCTAGGCTATGCTGGTCCGATTTTGCAGACAGTGGGTCAACCCCAAAACAGCATTCTTTGGTCTAGCTGCTCACAATCATCTCTGCCACCATTTTACCTCTAAAAGGTGGTGTCTCAGAGATACGTTTGCATGACCACTATCGACCCTTTTATTTGAATCTAATTACTACTCACACCTAGCTACTTGATGATATAATAAGGATTACATAATATTATGTATTATTAGTTGGCAGACCTGTAGCTTCCGACGTCACGTTGTAGACCTTGTTCATGGCTTTCCAACCGTGCCCTGGATCCACAAATGTCTGTTTGGCAGAACATCCTCACTATCAATGATATAATGAGGCATGTTCGCACCTGTCCTAGTGGCAACGCTAGCACAACGCCGGCCCAATGCGCTCAACTCTGGCATTGCTGACCCAACGTTGGCCCAACTTCATACAAAAATACAATGGTTTAATAATAATTGTTTTCCGCTATGCATTCAGCTAATATAACACACTGCTCAACTCAAATAATTCAACTGCCTTCTGAAACTATTATTACTGTTACTACAGGTCAATACACACGCCCCTCCCTTAAAGTTCAAATCCCATTTTAACTCATAGCAAAGAAGGTTGTGTGATTAATACGACAGTATATATAATAGGCCACACATCTAGTTACTACATTTCACACATATATTGATTATAAGTCACACACATATTAAGAAGAGCTCACACGTATGTAGATTGCAGTATTATTCAGAGTTCACAAGTACATTGATTAGTGTCCATACGTGTATCGCTGACTGGTTACACCTGTATTCAGATAACACTCACATTGACCACGCTTCTCCCTAGGAAATGAGAAAGGTGTCACTCGTCCTGTCCTACTCACTCCTACAGAGTGTCTGTCACCGGTAAATTCTACGACATCCATACCAGCCATTGCGCTCCAAGAGACACCCTAGCCACCACGGTGGGTGGCGACCCACACCGTGCAGGTGGACCATGGTGTCTCTCATATTTGAGCAATCTGTAAAACATGAATTTGAGGTAATTTCTTCCAATTAGACTTATAAATTGATATGGCTTCCAATGTTCGAAGCGCCACTAAGTCTAAAACTATTGTTGAGAGATACTGGCACTTTAGAAGACATCATCACATATAGTCCACTGCAAACATTCACTTGTAACGGTTGAATTTTGACAACACATAAGCAAACAGGTACAGTATAATTTGGGTTTTGGAGACCTCTAATTGTCCATGCTTCGCTGGTTATGTGGTATGTCTTATATCCGTCTGTCAGGACAGTCATAACGGTGTAAATATTGTCACAAGTAAAAATAACAATTAGTCCGTCAACCACTTCGTTGACGAGGATGTCCTGCTGTCTCAGCACATCACACTGATGGCACACGTCCGTCAATATTCAACTAAATCCACACAGCAATCCACAGTAAAATATTTAGCACAGTATATCAAGCAAAAAATATAATATAACAATGGTCACGCCATGTATAAGTGTGTGCATGGCAATTGCGTAGCGGCGGCGTCGTGCTTATAATAATAGCTCAGCCTGTCCGACACGCGTCCATGCATGTGCTCGTCAGCGCCGTTCACGGCTTCTGCCCAGCGATACAAATGGCTCTCTTGCCATGCGCTTACCAGCGCTACCCCTGGCTTATCTCAGCTTGTACTGGCTCCTTACAGAAAACTTATCCCGTACAAACCACGGCGTCGGCCTGACGCCTCGACTACCATGCCACGCCTGGCCTATCGGCGCGCTGTGGTACCCGTAAGCCTCCGGTACAACATCCCCGTTGTACCACCTGCAGGTTTCAGTGCAGCACCTAAGAACCGTGACCGAGACAGCCCAGGAGCAGAAAATGCGCATATCTCTCCATGAACCATGTCTATACGCCACCTTCTCGGGTGCATTGATGCACTATATACATACCAATCAACCAATCAACCTCCAGTACAACATCCCCGTTGTACCACCTGCAGGTACCAGTGCAGCACCTAAGGATCGTGACCGAGACAGCTCATGGGCGGAGAACTAGCACGTTGGCAGAGAACCGGTATCTCCCCATGAGCACTGTCCATAGCTCACGTCCTCCGATGCACTGATGCACTATGTACGTTTCCAGCACATTACAGGATCACGACCCTGACCCGTACCCCTCAGGTCTGGGGTCGCCTCTCGTGTGGCGCCCGTACTGCCTTGTGGATCAAACACCACAAGCTACCCACATTCTATTCTAATCATAGCCATAGAATAATTAGTTTTACCAACTAATACACGTCTCTGGCTTACTGGTGAGGTGAACATTTTAAAAATAATTTTACTCGAATTATCAGCAACAGTTCAATAGAGTAACCACGACAGTTTGTCTGCAACAGTCTCTTGAATTCTTCTCAACTAGGGTTCTTGATAGATAAATTATTTTAATTAACTTACTATTGGTTTAGTGATTTAAAATCGTATTTAAATATCCGTGCCAAACAGTTTATTTAACTTGACTTGTGAAGCCTAATAAGCCACGCCTCACCCAACAATGGATCGGAGTGTCCATTGTTGCCTCAAGGTCGTTTAAACTGTTAACCACATCTCACTCAATTGTCACTTAATTTTCACGAAACTATCATTGCTACTTATCTAGCAAATGTCTTTTAATGTATTTAGGTAACAGTGTCAACAAACTTAATTTTGACCCCATTTTGACAAAATTGTCCCTCAATTTTAACTCATTTTTTATAAAATTATCACCCAATTTTGACTCAATTTTTATAGAATTATCTCTCAATTGGTACAAAATTGTCAGGCAAATTTTACAAAATTGTCACTCAAGTTGCATAACATTGTTACTGATACCTCTTTTGTGAGTGTCTGCTATAACGTCATCATTGTATATTGCACCATTACCTTTCGGATGGGGGGGGGGGGGGTGTCTAACACAATTGTCACAGAGGTGTGGCCACTAAAAGGGGTTTTGAGCACAAACACGACAGACAGGAGGGTGTGTAGCACAATCACGTGAGGGGCTTTCATGTACTCGTTTATCCACTGGCTTAGCAGAGATTCCTGGGCGTTCCGCCTTCCTCAGCCAATCCCAATGGGTCTGAGTCGTGATTAGTCCCTGTGTGATTAATCATGCTAATTACTCGGTGGTGCAGAATCTAGAGAGTGGGGTCCTCAGTTCCCTGTGATTCGCCTCCTGGGTTCCCTCTCAGCCGGCAATGTTGGTCCAGCTGACTGTAGCAGGTACGATGTCCGGTGATTCATCAGCGGCAGGTTATCATGTTGAGATTCAGTTTTGGCAAAGTTGGGACAGCTGCCAAAATTATGTCTCTAATCGGCCTCAAGCGTGAATCGTCAGCTATGTCTTATCTGCTTCACGCTGACTCATCCTGCTGCTTCGTTTTCAGCGTTCTGCCTGCCTGCTCTCAGAAAAAACTACATGTAGCACTCTTTGCAGTGATATCAAATCATTGTTCACCTCCCTCGCTTCAGACATGGGTACCTCTATGGACCAATGCTGCCTCTGGCCAAATACATGTATCTACGTCTGAGGCGATCTCTAGCTATGTCCGAAATTCACAAGTCGTAGGCTAAATTATATTGTTACGAGTATACCAGAGTCCAATACTCGAACCATGCTCACCACGTTGACGTTCACTGACATGCGCGACATTCGCTGACATGCAAGTCCATGCATGCTTACTCCTACGACTTCTATACTTCTGACAGTTTGTCTGACTGACTTGCCAAATCATATTGAAGGAATAGCAGCCGATCCGTAGCAAGATCAACTGGGAGAGACGTAATTCCTTCATTCGAAATAAGTGGCAGCAGGGAGGTTGCCATCAAAGTCTATAATCCGTCACTTTATTTGTACCCTCTTTTCGTTTGTTCTCTCTTCCTTCATTTCATCCTCCCAAGCGCTGCCCGAAACTAGCCCAGCCAGCTGTAGAATGTTGAATCTGGCCAGGTTACAGCCTGAGCTATGTTATACCACGTACAGTCATTTTTCGAGCCTCCTGAGTTGCTGGTCATCCTCACGAGGCAAAAATAATCCTGTTGGTTAGCTAATCCAACTTGGATATTTTACGTACCTCATGGGGTGATGACACATCTCCTGAAGTGATGACACTCCTCCTGAGGTGAGAATAATCCTGATAGCACCGTTTGTCAATAAATAGTGTAGCTCGCCAATTAAGATGATTGCTTAGCTTAATCATTGTTCGTACCTCAGAGGTGATGACACTCCTCCTGAGCAACAGCTCGCCAATGAAAAATCCTGGCAACCAAGCCAATGAAAAATCCTAAGACTGCATGCGAGTCCAATTAAAAGTCCACGGATTTAACAATCTAACGCATTCCAGATTCACCAACATCGTTGGATTTTATAACGGGCTTGTTGACAACAAACTCTTGTGCTGGGTGTCATGGTCAGGATCATCTTCTCACTTCTTTATTAATGCAATTACATCATGGTCATAACATGCTCGCAAACAATAGTCAGTCCTTACTCTATGGTGGTTCGCGCATCTCTCTCAGAGCTTTCTCGCTCTTTGTCTCTGGCTGTCTCTATGTTATAAATTCTGCGCCTGCGCACTGGCAGACTTCTCCGAGTATAACATAGAATAACTGTGCCATCCCCTAGCCGTGTTCACACTAGTAACTCAGCTAGCAAGGAGCTTGGAGCCAATGCTAGGCTATGCTGGTCCGACTTCGCAGACAGTGGGTCAACCCCAAAACAGCATTCTTTGGTCTAGCTGCTCACAATCATCTCTGCCACCATTTTACCTCTAAAAGGTGGTGTCTCAGAGATACGTTTGCATGACCACTATCGACCCTTTTATTTGAATCTAATTACTACTCACACCTAGCTACTTAATGATATAATAAGGATTACATAATATTATGTATTATTAGTTGGCAGACCTGTAGCTTCCGACGTCACGTTGTAGACCTTGTTCATGGCTTTCCTACCGTGCCCTGGATCCACAAATGTCTGTTTGGCAGAACATCCTCACTATCAATGATATAATGAGGCATGTTCGCACCTGTCCTAGTGGCAACGCTAGCACAACGCCGGCCCAATGCGCTCAACTCTGGCATTGCTGACCCAACGTTGGCCCAACTTCATACAAAAATACAATGGTTTAATAATAATTGTTTTCCGCTATGCATTCAGCTAATATAACACACTGCTCAACTCAAATAATTCAACTGCCTTCTGAAACTATTATTACTGTTACTACAGGTCAATAGTTTACACACGCCCCTCCCTTAAAGTTCAAATCCCATTTTAACTCATAGCAAAGAAGGTTGTGTGATTAATACGACAGTATATATAATAGGCCACACATCTAGTTACTACATTTCACACATATATTGATTATAAGTCACACACATATTAAGAAGAGCTCACACGTATGTAGATTGCAGTATTATTCAGAGTTCACAAGTACATTGATTATTGTCCATACGTGTATCGCTGACTGGTTACACCTGTATTCAGATAACACTCACATTGACCACGCTTCTCCCTAGGAAATGAGAAAGGTGTCACTCGTCCTGTCCTACTCACTCCTACAGAGTGTCTGTCACCGGTAAATTCTACGACATCCATACCAGCCATTGCGCTCCAAGAGACACCCTAGCCACCACGGTGGGTGGCGACCCACACCGTGCAGGTGGACCATGGTGTCTCTCATATTTGAGCAATCTGTAAAACATGAATTTGAGGTAATTTCTTCCAATTAGACTTATAAATTGATATGGCTTCCAATGTTCGAAGCGCCACTAAGTCTAAAACTATTGTTGAGAGATACTGGCACTTTAGAATACATCATCACATATAGTCCACTGCAAACATTCACTTGTAACGGTTGAATTTTGACAACACATAAGCAAACAGGTACAGTATAATTTGGGTTTTGGAGACCTCTAATTGTCCATGCTTCGCTGGTTATGTGGTATGTCTTATATCCGTCTGTCAGGACAGTCATAACGGTGTAAATATTGTCACAAGTAAAAATAACAATTAGTCCGTCAACCACTTCGTTGACGAGGATGTCCTGCTGTCTCAGCACATCACACTGATGGCACACGTCCGTCAATATTCAACTAAATCCACACAGCAATCCACAGTAAAATATTTAGCACAGTATATCAAGCAAAAAATATAATATAACAATGGTCACGCCATGTATAAGTGTGTGCATGGCAATTGCGTAGCGGCGGCGTCGTGCTTATAATAATAGCTCAGCCTGTCCGACACGCGTCCATGCATGTGCTCGTCAGCGCCGTTCACGGCTTCTGCCCAGCGATACAAATGGCTCTCTTGCCATGCGCTTACCAGCGCTACCCCTGGCTTATCTCAGCTTGTACTGGCTCCTTACAGAAAACTTATCCCGTACAAACCACGGCGTCGGCCTGACGCCTCGACTACCATGCCACGCCTGGCCTATCGGCGCGCTGTAGTACCCGTAAGCCTCCGGTACAACATCCCCGTTGTACCACCTGCAGGTTTCAGTGCAGCACCTAAGAACCGTGACCGAGACAGCCCAGGAGCAGAAAATGCGCATATCTCTCCATGAACCATGTCTATACGCCACCTTCTCGGGTGCATTGATGCACTATATACATACCAATCAACCAATCAACCTCCAGTACAACATCCCCGTTGTACCACCTGCAGGTACCAGTGCAGCACCTAAGGATCGTGACCGAGACAGCTCATGGGCGGAGAACTAGCACGTTGGCAGAGAACCGGTATCTCCCCATGAGCACTGTCCATAGCTCACGTCCTCCGATGCACTGATGCACTATGTACGTTCCCAGCACATTACAGGATCACGACCCTGACCCGTACCCCTCAGGTCTGGGGTCGCCTCTCGTGTGGCGCCCGTACTGCCTTGTGGATCAAACACCACAAGCTACCCACATTCTATTCTAATCATAGCCATAGAATAATTAGTTTTACCAACTAATACACGTCTCTGGCTTACTGGTGAGGTGAACATTTTAAAAATAATTTTACTCGAATTATCAGCAACAGTTCAATGGAGTAACCACGACAGTTTGTCTGCAACAGTCTCTTGAATTCTTCTCAACTAGGGTTCTTGATAGATAAATTATTTTAATTAACTTACTATTGGTTTAGTGATTTAAAATCGTATTTAAATATCCGTGCCAAACAGTTTATTTAACTTGACTTGTGAAGCCTAATAAGCCACGCCTCACCCAACAATGGATCGGAGTGTCCATTGTTGCCTCAAGGTCGTTTAAACTGTTAACCACATCTCACTCAATTGTCACTTAATTTTCACGAAACTATCATTGCTACTTATCTAGCAAATGTCTTTTAATGTATTTAGGTAACAGTGTCAACAAACTTAATTTTGACCCCATTTTGACAAAATTGTCCCTCAATTTTAACTCATTTTTTATAAAATTATCACCCAATTTTGACTCAATTTTTATAGAATTATCTCTCAATTGGTACAAAATTGTCAGGCAAATTTTACAAAATTGTCACTCAAGTTGCATAACATTGTTACTGATACCTCTTTTGTGAGTGTCTGCTATAACGTCATCATTGTATATTGCACCATTACCTTTCGGATGGGGGGGGGGGGTGTCTAACACAATTGTCACAGAGGTGTGGCCACTAAAAGGGGTTTTGAGCACAAACACGACAGACAGGAGGGTGTGTAGCACAATCACGTGAGGGGCTTTCATGTACTCGTTTATCCACTGGCTTAGCAGAGATTCCTGGGCGTTCCGCCTTCCTCAGCCAATCCCAATGGGTCTGAGTCGTGAAAAGTCCCTGTGTGATTAATCATGCTAATTACTCGGTGGTGCAGAATCTAGAGAGTGGGGTCCTCAGCTCCCTGTGATTCGCCTCCTGGGTTCCCTCTCAGCCGGCAATGTTGGTCCAGCTGACTGTAGCAGGTACGATGTCCGGTGATTCATCAGCGGCAGGTTATCATGTTGAGATTCAGTTTTGGCAAAGTTGGGACAGCTGCCAAAATTATGTCTCTAATCGGCCTCAAGCGTGAATCGTCAGCTATGTCTTATCTGCTTCACGCTGACTCATCCTGCTGCTTCGTTTTCAGCGTTCTGCCTGCCTGCTCTCAGAAAAAACTACATGTAGCACTCTTTGCAGTGATATCAAATCATTGTTCACCTCCCTCGCTTCAGACATGGGTACCTCTATGGACCAATGCTGCCTCTGGCCAAATACATGTATCTACGTCTGAGGCGATCTCTAGCTATGTCCGAAATTCACAAGTCGTAGGCTAAATTATATTGTTACGAGTATACCAGAGTCCAATACTCGAACCATGCTCACCACGTTGACGTTCACTGACATGCGCGACATTCGCTGACATGCAAGTCCATGCATGCTTACTCCTACGACTTCTATACTTCTGACAGTTTGTCTGACTGACTTGCCAAATCATATTGAAGGAATAGCAGCCGATCCGTAGCAAGATCAACTGGGAGAGACGTAATTCCTTCATTCGAAATAAGTGGCAGCAGGGAGGTTGCCATCAAAGTCTATAATCCGTCACTTTATTTGTACCCTCTTTTCGTTTGTTCTCTCTTCCTTCATTTCATCCTCCCAAGCGCTGCCCGAAACTAGCCCAGCCAGCTGTAGAATGTTGAATCTGGCCAGGTTCCAGCCTGAGCTATGTTATACCACGTACAGTCATTTTTCGAGCCTCCTGAGTTGCTGGTCATCCTCACGAGGCAAAAATAATCCTGTTGGTTAGCTAATCCAACTTGGATATTTTACGTACCTCATGGGGTGATGACACATCTCCTGAAGTGATGACACTCCTCCTGAGGTGAGAATAATCCTGATAGCACCGTTTGTCAATAAATAGTGTAGCTCGCCAATTAAGATGATTGCTTAGCTTAATCATTGTTCGTACCTCTGAGGTGATGACACTCCTCCTGAGCAACAGCTCGCCAATGAAAAATCCTGGCAACCAAGCCAATGAAAAATCCTAAGACTGCATGCGAGTCCAATTAAAAGTCCACGGATTTAACAATCTAACGCATTCCAGATTCACCAACATCGTTGGATTTTATAACGGGCTTGTTGACAACAAACTCTTGTGCTGGGTGTCATGGTCAGGATCATCTTCTCACCTCTTTATTAATGCAATTACATCATGGTCATAACATGCTCGCAAACAATAGTCAGTCCTTACTCTATGGTGGTTCGCGCATCTCTCTCAGAGCTTTCTCGCTCTTTGTCTCTGGCTGTCTCTATGTTATAAATTCTGCGCCTGCGCACTGGCAGACTTCTCCGAGTATAACATAGAATAACTGTGCCATCCCCTAGCCGTGTTCACACTAGTAACTCAGCTAGCAAGGAGCTTGGAGCCAATGCTAGGCTATGCTGGTCCGACTTCGCAGACAGTGGGTCAACCCCAAAACAGCATTCTTTGGTCTAGCTGCTCACAATCATCTCTGCCACCATTTTACCTCTAAAAGGTGGTGTCTCAGAGATACGTTTGCATGACCACTATCGCCCCTTTTATTTGAATCTAATTACTACTCACACCTAGCTACTTAATGATATAATAAGGATTACATAATATTATGTATTATTAGTTGGCAGACCTGTAGCTTCCGACGTCACGTTGTAGACCTTGTTCATGGCCTTCCAACCGTGCCCTGGATCCACAAATGTCTGTTTGGCAGAACATCCTCACTATCAATGATATAATGAGGCATGTTCGTACCTGTCCTAGTGGCAACGCTGGCACAACGCCGGCCCAATGCGCTCAACTCTGGCATTGCTGACCCAACGTTGGCCCAACTTCATACAAAAATACAATGGTTTAATAATAATTGTTTTCCGCTATGCATTCAGCTAATATAACACACTGCTCAACTCAAATAATTCAACTGCCTTCTGAAACTATTATTACTGTTACTACAGGTCAATAGTTTACAATCTGTTACATACTCTCCATTATCTTTTTTAATTGGACATATATTATTTGTTTTACTCTTAGTTCTTTTTTTCACAAGCTGCCAAAAAAGTTTTTGGTCAATTTTCTCCGCTTCATCAATTTCAGAAATGTAGTTTAGTTCGTAGTTATACTGCTCCTGACGCTGTCTGCATCTAAGAGTTTTTTTACATTCTTTATATTTGACCCACAAGGCACTCGTGGCATCACGCGGTCTGCCAGCTGCAACCCACTCTCGTCATGCCTCTGTTTTAAATTTAAAAAGTACATTCAATTCTCTAGACCAGTATGATTTCTTATTGTTTTTGAATTTTGGTCTAGGTAGCTTATTGCCTGCATTATTCACATGACAGTTAAAGTCTCCGATTATTATAAACTCACTAAGTCTATGACTTTACATAAACGCCATTACTTCGTTTAGGTAATCTTCAATATTATCTTTGACACATCGTCACCCTGATATTATACTGTCGTATCTACAGTTTTCATTATTCCGAGATAATCGAAAAAAAACTTAATTATAAAAAAAGTAGTAATATTTCAGCTTTGTCTTAAAAAACCTTTGTAGATATAAGAAATAGACGTTTGTTCAATGTGAAGAAAATGCACCAGACCTTAGCGTTGCATAGCAAAAAGCATTTAAAAAAGATACGACCTTATAATATTATAAAATATGGCCAGTGTATGATAATACATAATATTACATAGTTGTATGCGCACATACGACAGTGTAATATATAAGTAGGATTTTTTTCAGAATTAATTGATTTCACGTTTTAATAACTTTCCAGTAATGTTTAACTGCAAAACAGACAATAAAATTGTATATTGTACAAAAAGTGGTTAAACGATGTATGTACCACATACGACTGTATAATGTTGACAAAAATGTCAAATGTGTGAAAATGTCAGTATTATAGAGTTGTATCTGCAGATACAACTTCTTGAATCAAAATTGTTAAATGACTCAAAATGTTTTACGTAATAGGCCTACACTATTATAAACAATTCATAAGTTTATATTGTTTTTCGCCTTAATTCGTCATAAAAAAAATTCTAAAATTTGACAGTTGTATGTGGCAGATACAACGCTATAGAATAAAAAAATAAAGGTAAAATTACAAAATTAAAATACTACATAGTTGTATGTGCAGATACAACTATAGGAATTAGAGCATCCGATTTAAAAAAAAAAAATCCAAATAAGTGACAATCCCATAAGAATAAATTTAAGAAAAACATGGTGAAAATTACAAATGTTTTGTTATTTGAAATTACACTGTTGTAAGTGGCACATACGACCTTGTAATATATAACTTGCATTAAGATTGTGTTGTATCTTAACAGAAATACAATAATGAATAACGTTTTCTTTCTAATGTGTTTTTCGAACCTAAGCAAAATCTGCTCGAGTATGTGATTGTTCTTATTATAATTATGCAGGTGACATTGTCAACAATGTTAAGCATGAATGTCACTTGTTAGGTTAACATACAATTTATTCTGATTTTATATCGGTTTATAATTGTCATTTCGCAATTCATATTATGGTTTGTTTTTATTCAATTACTAAAGTTACTTGACATTTCACATGTTTTACAGAACATTTCAACGAAATATTAACTGAAATTAACACTTAGGCTCTTACATAAGTATCTAAATCAATAATGTAACAACAAAAAATTCCTAACAAGGGTCATTGAAAATCAAATGCGTTTAATAGTACGTGGTACAGATAGCAAAAAATTGGGTATTGGTACCAAATGGAGGTACCAAAAAATTGTTTGCTTTTCGTTTAGTCATACATCTGAGGAGTGTAAAATGCTATGATGGACCTCTGTAAGTAGTAGCTTAAGGTTAGAAAGATCACTTTGTTTATATGTACTATCGTATTATTTTGATGATTTTCTCGCGGAAATTCTACCTTAATGTCATGTAAGTGATGAGTATTGAGATGCCCGAAATTCATGCAACAGAGAACTGAGAACACAAAAACACACTTTGATTAAATTTAAATCAATTTTAATATGTGAAAATAACCCTTTAAGCACTGAAAATAAAATAAAAAATCATGGTACGATTTGACTAGGGAAATAATCAAAATCTTAATGAAAAATCAGTTAAGATTACATTCATCATACACACAGTTACGTCCTACAACAAGTTACTATAAACATTATGACATCACCCAAAAAAATGTATGAATGTCATTTATACACAAAGGCTTAGCTTACTGCAAACTGAATAAGACAGTTATCTGGTTATTAGGACACATTTTACAAGCCGATCACATGATTACATTTTTAAAGATATGTCAAAGCAGAAATGCATGCAATCGCAACTGAGAATACACACAAAAAGAAAATTATTAAATGTATTTTAATATGCGAAAATAACCCTTTGAGCACTGAAAAAGATAATCGTATAAAGATTTACCTAGGAAATAAGTAATATATTGATAAATAATCATTCCAGATAATATTCATCATACCCAGCAAACACGACACATCCACACATTGTTGGGCTAATATTGGACCGACGTCATAGACGGTGGGCCAACATTAGGTCGATCTGTCATGCTTGCTGGGTATACACAGTTACATACTACAACTACACGGTCATTATAAACACTATGAAAAATGTATGTGTGTCATTTATGCACAAATGCTTATATTGTAAACTTCACTGAATAAGGTAGTTATTAAGACACGTTTACAATTATGTGATGATATTTTTAGTGATATATACTAAAAAATGTAGCTGGTATAATTAAGAAAACACAATAACTATTATAACTTGGTTTGGAACAGATAATATCACATATTAAAGATAAATAACTGGCTTGAAGTGACATGACACTGTTTGACTAGAATCAAACCAAAAAAATGTTTGTATGTTACTAAATAATGTGGTCATGGAGACAATTATTACAAGCCATATGATTATATTCTTACATGATTATATATTAGTTATATTATTGAAAAAAGCTGACAAGTCATTTAAAAAACATTACCTAACTGTACTTCAATAATTGCAACAGAGATATATATTTCATACAAGCGATGACTGACTAGCTGCAAATGACAAGCAACACAGGACTAGCTACAGACGACGGTTTACCTAGGAAAATACACATTTTAATGAGTAATTATTTAAAGACTAGTTAATATATGGACAATTACATAAGCCTATGATCATTTTAACGATACAATCTTCGAGATCTTCATCTTCTTGAATATTGGAGCAGTCTTTCAGAAAGCATGCATCTGTACATTTCAGTTCATTGCTTACACATTGGCAGGATGACCATTGGCAATCCCGTTTGCAGTGACAGGGCATACAATTGAGGACCATATCCATTGCACTGTCAAGTCGCGATTGTCTACTGACCAACCATGGCCATCTGCAGGGTTTGTTACCCGAGGTAACTCTTCCAAACAGTGTTGCCATATTGCTGCTTGGTAGTTATGGTAGTTGGCTCTTTTGTCACGAAGACAGTTGGAGGCAGTCACCACAGAGTGGGAGCTCTTCAGAAGCTACTGCTCCTTCCTTGGCTCTGAATAACTCACAACGTGGATTATTTACATCACCTAGAACAGTCAATTGATGACCAAATCTGCCAAAATCATCTTGGAATTTCTTGTTCTCAATCAGAAGTTTCAATGCGCTAAGTTTCCATGGCCAGAAAATGAACTTACTGTGTCGCATCCTGTAAACGAATGCATGCCAATCAGTGAGCCGCATACCCCTCTCCCTATTGCAAATGCCAACTTTTTTACATCTATCAGTCTGATCCGTGACTTGCTGTACCTCTGTATCATGTGTATGTAGATATTGGAATCGATGTAATTGCAAAATCGCAGACAGAGAAGCAAAATTTCAGTGTCATCAGTTACTAAAATAATTGATTTGTAACCCTAAGCTTACTTGGCATGCAAGAGAATGCGAGTGTCTGCTTCTTCTTGAGAGGTTTTCTACTCTTCAACCTCTACTGCGGATTTGTGCGTGATTCTGAAAAACTTTTCATCACACATTAACTTTCGAACCCAATCGTTCTCGTATGCGTGACTGCTTCCAGTCAATAGCAATGCATTTGATATGTTGTTTTTTGCTTCATTGTGAGGTCAAAATTCGTATCGAGTTTTTTATTCTGTGGGCAGGCAATATTTTAGTAAATTGTACAACATTACTGCAGCCTCTGCTCAGTCTCTGGTGAGACACTTCAGAAAACGTACGATTGTCACCAGGTAGTTTGTGTATTAGTGACATTCCATCAATGATGGTCAGTGATGGCACTGAGACAGATTCTGTTGCAGACACCTTTTCTTCAAGTCTTTTAGCTAATACAGTCTTGCTAGTTTTCTTCATAGTAGGGCCTGCCATTATAGTTGGCTAGAGACTATGGTATAGGACCCAGTGGGTGCTGCAAAACTTCACGGATATCTAATTGGATGGCATTGGCAATCGGAACCATCTGTCCAAGTAGTTTGTGATCAGCATTTAAAAAAATATCTTTGTATTTGTGAACAGATTCAACTTGGTGCTTAAGATGACTAAATGTTTTTAACTTGAGCTTAGGTAGTCGGCCATCAAACTGATGAAGGTTAGCTTCAATGCGTTCAGACTGGAACGTTTCATCAATTTGCTGAGCATATAGAGGATCATGCGTCACATCATTCGGGGTCACTCTACCAGTTGAAAGTCCGGCAAGATCACCTAGTGTCTCAGAGAAAGGATTTGTCCAGCTGTTTTCTAATAAATCAATGACTATTTGAACGTCTGACTCATCTTTTTAAATGCCAGTTGTCTGAGACATGTGCTACGGTATTCTGCATTTACGTAGTAGCCTACTTTGTTAGCGTTGCAGGTTTCAAGCTGAAGCTTTTAGTTCCGCTAAAGGTTGTGTGTCCTTGTTCACAGTCTCTTCAATAATGTTCGATCAATTGGAACTTTCCCAAAGGGGTTGTGCTCTGACATCTGAGCTGATAGCCCTCCCTGCTTAAGGTGTTCATATGAAAATGGATGATCTTTATGTAGGCTTGTCATTTGATCATAGTAGATTGGAACATAACATGCATAGTTGTGTCGATCATATGCAAAGCACCAAAGGATCATACAGTGAATGGCGTCCAGATGCAGCTGCCAATATTGCCCTCTCTCGATGCCCTGATCAGACCTAGAAGTATATACAATATGTCAAGGTGAGACATCTAGAATGATGCTACTTGGCCATTTTGTTGTCTTACTTTTCCAAAATACAGTGTTGTACAGCATATAAATGCGAACACAAGATTCGTTTTGGATGACTTCATTCAGACAACTTTGACACAGGTCATCATGTAGTTCTTTCATTTTGAAGACAACCACGTTCAAATATGTCAGGTCATCAGGGTGATTGTCCTCTAGCCATGAATGGAATCCTTCCCACATGATCCTCCTTAAGTGCTTCATATATTATTTTGTGCAGTCGAACAACACGGTTGTATTGTTTGTCATCTACTACACTGCCAACTGATCCTTCTGCAATTATATCAAATTATATTGCTACATCACGCAAACCTGCATCTCCGAACCTCTTGCCGATAACTGCCAATAAACTGCAAATGGTGTGTAAGACTCTAAGCCGAAGAACTATGTGGCTAAATTGTTGTGGCTGTTTCCATATCACTTCAGCTGTTTTCGCATACAAAGCCTGATCAAAAACACATAGCACTTCTTCAATATGGAGGGTTTTTGTGATGTTCTGTGCTTGGCACAGTAGCTCATAGACCGTAGACATGTTAGTAGCAGGTCTATGGACTGTTGGAAGGTAGCCCACAGTGTCGTTCAAAACACTGATGTTGTTTCTTGTTAGAATATTGAATCCTGTCCATGAACTCACGATCTGACTGTTTGTATCACACTGACGCACCAGTACTCGTCA
Source organism: Flabesymbios commensalis (assembly GCA_964017125.1). Classification (NCBI taxonomy): domain Eukaryota; kingdom Metazoa; phylum Annelida; class Polychaeta; order Terebellida; family Flabelligeridae; genus Flabesymbios; species Flabesymbios commensalis. The sequence continues at coordinate 33,847,971 of OZ024906.1, read as the reverse complement.
GCATACCTGCGACCACTGCAAGCGTAATTAATTTAATCGGACGAACGGACGGACCGACCGACGGGGGACGGACGGACGAACAATGAGCCGGCAGACAGGCAGATGGACGGATGGAAAAACCGTCTACGTAATGTTTCTGGTCGTAGGTAGGGTGACGAGGCATACAGCTGTATCTAAACACTCTCTATTATAAATTTTTCATATACGTAACAGTGGCAAAAGTTGAAAAATAATTAAATCGCTATATTTTTAAAAAGCTACTCCTTTCAGATGTCCATCATACATTTTTGACATGCCCCTGGCATGTCTAAAAAGGTGTAAAATTTTTGTTTGGTACCTCCGAGTGGTACCAACTTTTGGTCTGTATCACGGACTATAACTACATGAACTAAGCGTAAAAAAACAACGGTTTTAAAGAACATATTTTTCTGAAATAACAATACAGAATATTGTCTCTTTAGGGTGAAAGTCAGTTAGCGCAGCGATTCAGCAAATAACCCTGTTTAACTCTATATAGTCAGCATAATGATGAAGCCTACTCACAAATCAACTAACAATTAGCATGATACTGTAATTAAATAGCTAAAGTCAGCTTAGAAATTTTAAATTACTTCTTATTGGAGTAAACTATTTTATAAGACACATTCGAAGCCAGTTTAAAGGATCTGACTCATTACGAATAAACATGACTGTGTGGTCTGGGGCAATTCACAGACACGCTTAACATTGCTCAAGTATATACATGTGTCTGCCTTTCTTCCCAATGGTGCTGTGGATAAATCGTTTTTCATTTTGTTTGTGTGTCCACATTCGAGAACGCAGTGTACAATCTTATCCATTTTAAATCGGTGCATTGCAGCAGTTATCGGATAAAAAATACTCTATTTTTCTCTTTACCAGACTGTTTCTGTAATTATTGAATCACACAACTTGCTTTTTTACTCTCTTTGTGTAATTGCTTCATACTACATAAACCAGTGTACATCAATAGTGTCAAGATCATAAACACATAAAGTTATAGGATGAGCCCCCACACCTCCAGACAAATTAGCTTGACAATGTTGATTTCACTATAAGCAGGCAGGTTTTTGACCACAGGAAACAGAAATATAGATCTATTGACAATGTATAAGGAACTGTATCTAAGGTAAAGAATTATGTGTTCCATCTGATATAGATATTTTTGGTAGAAATAAATACGTCGCTGACTGTGTGAGTATGATTAAACACTGGCTGTGACGTAGCTAGGAGTAACATAATGTGGAAGCACACTGATGGATTGATAGAGTTTAGGCGTTACGAGGCAACTCTACTGCTGCTATCAATTCATGGTTTCTGAAGCACTGAACTATTTTAAGATCGGTGCGAATCGAACGGGCAACTAGTTTCGTGCTGATTGTAGACAGGGGTACAGCATTTCATAAAAATGGCGTTGAGCCCTGAATAGTCACTGCCCCCTCCTTTTTCCTATTGTTTCCAGTCGGGATTATCTAGCCGAAAAACGAGTGGACTAAATTTCATCATGCATTATTAAACGTCTACCAGTAATTATTTTTTAATAATGTAGAGTGCATCTGAGGTCAACTCAGAAACACTGGCAAACATTATGTCGCGGCCTCCGTCTGTGACGGTGCAGTATACCCATTGTCTCTGCAGGTTGGGTTGGATACCCCTCTTCATATAGTAAAAATTACCTTCACACAACGTTGTATAAATTATGGGCCAACGGTGTAAACAATAAACCAACAATAAATTTCAGAGCGCTCACACATAGTTGTCCTTATAATTATACGCATTTCATATAATATATAATTATACGTCATTTCAAGTAGTAGTAGTAAATCATTGCTTTACGTCACTTTTCGGCACAAAAGGTCATACGTCATTGCAAATAGTTATAATATATAATCACAGCCTACATTGTAAGTCATTTAAAATATTTTAGAAAATAAAACCCAGTGAACAGGAGCCGTTGACACAAAGTTTGTTTGAATGTTGGGCCAACGTCGCAGACAGTGGACCAACATTCAAACAACATTGGGTCAATGTATCTTGTCTGCTGGGAAAAAACAGAAAATATCATGTGTAATAATATTTATGTTATGACCCAACAAACACGATACGTTGAGCCAATGCTGCTTTAATGTTGGCCCATTGTCTGCGACGCTTGCCCAACAATAAAACAACATTGGCTCAACATATCGTGTTTGTTGCAAATCACCTATTAAAAGTATTACAAAAATATATATTTTTTAATAATAGGACAATAATTTATAAAGGAAGAATTACAAATAACCACTGATAACATGACATTCAAAAATAATTTCTAAATTCCTATAATCTTCGCTTAGATCTACATAAAATTCGTCGTCTCGGAGCTAAAGGATCCTATATCCAACTTTAACGAGTGTCAGATAGGATCCTTTAGCTCCATGGCGACGAATTGTTAATCTTCAAGATCATAATCACTTATACTAGATATCATTTTTCTTTTTATATTGGTTATCCTTCCTTTAAATGCATTTGAAAATTATTTCAGTAGACATTTCTGGAACAATTTCACTGCCCATTGTCTGACACTCAACTGTAATTAAATTTATTCGTGTCAGAGGCTGTTATTGTGGGTCTACATGTGGAAATTTAAAATAAAAGCCTATGCTCATCCATTATACAATAAATAAATTCTTAAAAAGGAAATATATATTTCTTATCTTTTTTTTCAAAACTTGAGAGTCTCCTCAGAAATAAATTCGCTGTCACCCGGGTATATAAATAATGGTAATTGAGAAATATTCTTCATCTCGTTCTTATTTTCTGCAACGACAAGTGCTAGGGAGAGCAACACGTCCAGCTTTGAGACGCTGTCCATTGTAAAAGACCTCCGTACTGAGGATTTTGATTGTGGTGTGTCATAATTATGAAACATCAATTTTACTTTGGAACAATGTTGTTTCAAGTATGGGTCAACTATTATGTTATTGACCAAGTTGAAAACAGCGTTGATATCATTTATTAACTTGTTTTCAAAAAAAGTATGAAAAAAGTGTCTATTGTTTATTGTCTACTGTCTTAGTGGCGCCAGACACCAGCCGTAAATGGGTGGGGTGTTGGTAGAGAGGGTTTCTTAGAATCGTGGGGAGAGTGACAATATCCGATAATGAGTTCAGCAGTTCGACATTATGATAAATATATAGACCTCGGGCTGCGCCCTCGGTTTTTATTTCGCATACTGTCGACTGCTTCACCCATTATATAATATATAAAAGCCAAATTATGACACAAAAAATAAATTAGAGGACGTTCTTAGATTAAATGGACATATGCTGTGTGGGAGGTATATATTGAGTGGCGGGAAATAGCGATTTTGTGAGGGTGAGCGTACAACGAAGGAAGAACCTTATTGTATTATAGTACAGAGTTTGTGCGTTTCTCCCCCCCCCCTTTGAATGTTCTCTTTCTATATTAATTTCCCTTTTTTTGATGAAATAAAATGTTCAATTTGACAAGCGAGGTCTACAGCTGTTGAAGTTGTTGCAGTTGTTATTTCAAGTAACGCTTGTAGGGTTAAATCATGCAGAATAGGGTGTTACTAGTGAAGAAAAAGATCAGAAGTCCAAGAGAGATTCAGCAAACAAGATACAGTAGTCCCCCTCTGATACGACTTTCATACTGCCAGAGAAGCAAAGTCGCATCCAAGGGGTAGTCGTATCTGGGAGGGGTGAAAAAACTCTAGAAAAAACGTAAAATGGGCTGAATTTGATGTTTAAGACAGCCCTTTTAAACACCTCCATTTTCGTTGTGACACGATCAGCGCAGTTGACAGTCTGTGTTAATTGCTTGTTCTAACAGTAACACATAATTCAGAAGTACTGGAAGTGGCTTGTGTTTTCATAAGCATTGAGGCAGTGTTTTTTCCACATTTCAATATAGGCCTATGCTTTACAGTACAAAACATGTGACACTGACTGTGACGGCTACTTTCAATTGATGTCAACGTCAAAAGTTAAGACTACAGGCTGAATACTGAGTCATAGTGTTCCATTCTGGCCCAGCATTAAAACAATGTACCCTATTATCCCTAATAAACGTACCAGGTAGGGAGACACAGTTGGGTCTTGTTTATTATATATGTGCATCGATATGTGATCAATATTACATTACCAAATAAAAATTTGAGAACAAATGTTATAGATGATGCCAGGATGTAGACAGTAATTCTCATTGAAATATTCAATGGCAAACAGGCGAGGCAGGCGCCTTCTATGTTGACTAAGATGTGAAGTTAAACAGACAATACCGACAACCGCAATACTATCACAGATATTATCTTCACGTGTATACACTCTCGTAATGCACTTGGTTGTGAATATGGTCGGCGCGAGACGTTGGTGCAGTGTTGTTCTAATGCTGGGCCATCGTCGTCAATGGCGGCATCGGTTTGGCGTCTCGTGGCGGCGTACCGCGCTCACGTCTATTCCCCATGATGATGACTGTTAGACCTGCCTCATTTTCCAAATCAATAACTTCGCGAGTTTAGGAGCTATCATTATCTAATTTTTATCATTATTTTCAGCGTTGAATAAGCTTTATGGTGATATTTATTACATGTCCGTGCGACCATAATTGAAAAAGTTAGGTATTTCAAGTGGGATGTTTATCACAACTAGCCGACACACTGACACCCTTGACGTCCCCTGCTAGTTAGTGTTGTAATGCACCTTGTATAGCCAAGGGTGCACTGGATGTCAACTGTACCGTATGTAAATACATATCTACAATGAAATCCCATTTAAACATGGTTTTAAATTAATAACAGAAAAAGTATTCAAGATACAGTGAAAATAGTTATATCACCGGAAAGCATTTTTCAGCCACTATAATCTGAAATGCGTTCCCAACGATGTGACTAGAATATTAAAGTCGTTATACATTTAGTCAGCTGGAAACATTATTATAGTAGTAGTAAATATTTATTAATGTCATCTTATAAAAAGTCATCTCTTGTCAGTGTAGGGCTGCCAGACATCTGCAGACGTGACACAGTCTGGGAACAGCTAATTTCAAAAAGTCGTTTCTTTAGAAGGATATTGCTATCTGGTACGGTGATTTGGAGCTACCAGTACACATCTTCACAGTGTATTGACCAAGATTGTGTCAATGCTGGCCCACATCATACGACGCTGTACCAGCCTTAAGCCGACGGTGGCTTAGCATACGTATCTACTGGGCTGTAATCGACGGTATGTACACACAAGCAATAGCTTCAGACCGGCAGCTCATGCCAGGCTGACAGTGCCACTGAGCAGCTAATTTTAAAAAGTCGTATCTTTAGAGGGAGGTCGCTAGGTAGTGCCATGATTTGAAGGTCGCATGTCGTAGGAGAGGGGAAATCGCATTTAAGGGGTGCTTAATAGTGTAAAGCACGTTGGTGCTCAATAAAAAAGTCGCATAGTAGGAGAAGTCAGATCTGAAGGGGGTCGCATCTGGAGGGAGTACTGTACAACAACACATAATACAATTTTCAGTGCACACGCATGTTCAGTACCTCATGATTTAGCTAAGTATATATATCACAGAAAAAAATTTGTTTTGTCTCATTTAATAACAGATTAAGTGAGTCAAGTGAGGTTGCATCAATTTAAAGGCAAAAAAAATAGCTGACTATACAAAACGGCCTTTGATCGTCTGAGAATCTATATATTTGTGTTTTGTGGTTATTTTGAAACTGAAGTCAAATTAACATGACTGTCCTGTGAACACTTGACTAGTCTAATCTGGCATGATTATTGTAGGTACAACAAATTTTAAACAAAACATTGCAATTATAGAGTCGTATCTACCACATACATGTACATCAACTTCATTAAACAACAACATAGGAATGTTAAGAGAGCTGCTGATTCATTTTATTGCAGTTTGTATATAGTAATGTTATCACAGCTGGTTTAAAACAGCGTTAGTGTAAAATTGCCCTATACTGACGTATCTACCAGATACAACACTATAAGATTTATATTTTTTTTTCAAATTTGTTGTATGTGCGCATACGACTCTAAAATATTTTACTTTTTTAAAGATTAGCAAATCACTTGCAGATACGACTATGTATTAGTGTGATTTGACCTACTTATATCCGTAAGTGAAATTGAAAAATTTAATACAAGATGCGTATGCCCCTAATAACTTCAAATCAGACATAAAAGCACTTTTGAAAAAAATGTTAGATACGACAGTATAATATCAGGGTGACGACATGATCTGTGAGGTAAGTATACTCCGATGATATAAAGTGGGCATAGGTTTTCTCTGTGAAGCATGAAAATACTCATTCTGTCATTACTGGCGTACTTTATAGGAGTTACATAGCTTCTGATAGAGGTGCGCCAACAAATTGCAATACCACCATTTCCAGGTACATTATTTACTCTATGCTGTACTAGATGCTTACTACTGTTAAAATATAATCTAAAATCACAATCTCTACAAATTTCATTCAATTTAAATATTTCTGCTTTATAGAGTTGATGCTCACAAATAACAACAATATCATTTTCATTCATTAACTCTTGTAGGTACGGTTTGGCAGCATTTACGCCACGGCTATTCCACGAACATATTCTAAGCGACATAATTAAAATTGAGGGTATAACAAAAAGACTAATATATATGTTAATTAGAGCCATAATTATATTCTGTTGATTAAAAGGGTATATATTAACAATTTTTCTACAACCAGCTGTTATATCCCAGTTATATATATAAGATAATTAAGCCCCTACAGAAGATTTGATAAACGCAAATCTTGTTTTCGTTCAAACTTCAGCCTGTAGGCCTACCTTTCATTCTATCTATAAACATCCGTCAGCCCTGTTAAATTCTGATGGAATATCAAAGTGTAACAGAGCACTCTATGTAATGACTGTCCTGACTGCTACACTAGCCGTACGTGTCGTCCACTCCGAGGCCGTGGATTGATGTATTTGCTTTACGCGAAAAAAATCAACATGGCGGTAACTGAGAGCGATCTCGACCCCAAGGTCCGAAAAATGTCCATAAAAATGAAATGTTACTGATGCAAAAAAACTTTTTTCGACCTGATTATTCAGGGACAAGTCTTAGATATGACCGTCCAAAGAAATGCCCCAGGAATTTGTACGAGGTCAATCTGTGGCTGAAACTTGTTACACTACAGGCTAACTGTTACACTACAGGCTAACTGTTACACTACAGTATCTTGATTTAATTAATATTGGTCCATCGTCGCAGACAATGGACACACTTCAAAACAACATAGGGTAACGCCTGGCTGAATAGTTAGTGTTTTTTAGAATATACATTTTCTGATGATGAGTCGTGTAATTGTGGAGTCAGGACATCGACGTCAGCAGTAACTGTTAATATGAAAAAGCTGAAGATTTGTATTTAAAATGTCACCACAGTTGTGTTGATGTTTTCTCAGATTTGCCTGTGCCCTGGCTTCGTAGCCAGATAGAACTGATCTGACCAGATATCAACATAACTATTGTAGGTATATTTATTGGAGTCACAAATCAAATCTATATACATGTAGCATAAAATTGGAGGTATTTGTTGATGCGAAATGATTTTGTTCTCATATATGCGTCACTAATATGAAAATGGTGGACTGATTAGTTAACCTTTGTCCTGCTGAATTGTTTCAATTGTATTTTCCGTCATTTGAAGCTGGAATTGCTAACGCAATTTCCAGCTTCAAATGACAACAAATATGACTATGTATGAAAAATAAACATGTGTGAAAATTAACATTCATTGATTAACTGAGCATCTATCATAAACTATTTTATGGATTTCAGTGGCATTTTATTTCCTCTGAAACCTATTAGAAGCCGGATATATACGGCTCCAGCAACACAACGGCTAACATGTTTCACCCGATGTGGAGACTACCTTTATCTATCGAGAGTTCTAAATGATTACATCTGCACACAACATTAAACAAAATGCTAGAAATGGGATTCAAATAGGGAAAGCCTGATTATTTTCATTACAAAATATTCAATGATTTATTATTTAGTTTTTTTGTGATTTTAACCCTTTTTAAACCCTTTTAAATGCATTCAATCTGTTTTTGTACAGCACAAATATTGATTAAATTTAGCAAATGAGCAGGCGAAATTTAAGCACTATATATCATCTCATAATAATTGTCCATTTTACAGAGTCTACTTTTTTTAAGGTCGTGGTCATTTTCCATTCATTTTAAGTTGGCAATTGAGTCCCCCGTGATTCCAGAGTTTAAAAGTTAATATCTCAGGGGTGTGTTGTTACGTTTCCACTGCATAATTGTACACAAACAACAAGAAAAAAATCTAAGTAATTTTCTGGTCAGGAACATATCATTGAGGGGAATCCACATCCCAACTGCAGAGATGCGAGGTCAAATAGCTGATTTCACAAACAAATTGTACTTACTTGTTAAAACTAAAATAATCCTGAATCCTGAACTTCGTCTCTGTACCATCTCCACACTAATTTGTACTGCGACCCGTGTATGTGGATCCCACACACTAGCACAGTATTACAGGCGGGGACGTACTAGAGCTTGTTTATGTTTTTGTCTTCATATCACCGGGGTACATAACACAGAGATCGGCTATGTGAAACAAGCGACATCATGCCAACTATTCCAGATATTAAAGTTATGAATATAATATTTGAGCCAGTAAACAAGCAAAACTGAAAACTAGTACGTTTCATTCATTACATGTTCAGTGATTATCATCGATCCATATACTTTTTACAAATTGTAACCAAAATAAAATAGACATCACCACAAATAAAATAATTTGGGTGAAAATGAAACGACCTACAGTGCAATAACTGCATGCTAGCTCTCTATTACTGCCGGAGATATTTAATCCACCAGCTGATGGGTTGGATTTGACCATGAGAGGTACCCTCAATGTTATATTTGATTATTGTTATATACCCCTTGGCACTTATTTTAAGCTTGGTGCCCAAGCCGGATTCCTGTCAAATTTCGAGAAATCGCCTTTTTTGGCGTTCGCGACTCAGGTAAAAGCACATATTCTAGGTTTAAGTGGACCGAAATGTCTCAAATCATTAATATGAGGTACAAAATGACCGGGGTGACGTGATGATGTATCATAAGGTTGCATTGAGGGAATGTTGGTTTCACAATTTTGGAAGATGTGGAATTTTGGGGCCAATTTCAACTGCGTTTTTCATTTTACTAAATCACTAATTATTTTTCTCACGAAAAAATATGAGACCTGACACCAAGCAAAATGATTATAGAACTCTACCTATTATTCGATCTAGCTTTATTTGGTACAAATTTAAATCTTCTAACCCATCTGGGGTTTTTTCACAGTCATCATGTGAGTGACCCCACCCCCTTAAATCAGTAAAACTACTCGATAACAGTATTTAACTTATTTGATATGATATACTTTTATGCATGTATAAGTAACAATTAAATATGTGTGTGTTTGAGTATTATGCTCTATATCTATGGCTGTGTTGCTGTTTGGGTTAGATAATCTGGAGCAACATGTATTCACATTTGGTGTTTTTATTAACCAGAATTTACATCAATACGCTGGTAAAACATTCGATCGTATTACTACATCAGTAATTATAATAATACATTCAGCTACATCAATATGTGTGATAGTGCAACATTAATTCCTATAACCGCATTCCCAATACATTTAACTACATTACTGCGTGTACTAGTGCAGTAGTAATTTTCACAACCGCTTTCTTATTACATTTAACTACATTACTACGTTTGCTAATCCAGCATTTTTTTTACAATGGCATTCCCAATACCTTTTAATACCACTAATAATATATGTATGGGTTTTTGCATTCAACACTCTCTTCTTCAACTGTATCATCCATACATCTGCAGAACTTGGAGCAACTGATAGATTGTTTCCTACAATTACACCCTTTGGTAGCAGTGTTGGCAGTTGCACACTGTAGTTTATGTTCTCTGGAAGTTGAGTGATTTTATTTTACGACAAAAGCAGGTCGTCTTTCATTATATACAAAATCAATAGGGTCCAGGTTGGCTTCAACTTCATCAAAAATTGAGCACATATTTAATAACTGATATAAAAAATTCTAGAACTTGAACTAGTAGAGCACCTTTCCGGGTGGTAAGGAGTGGAGGGTGGTATGTTCGGTGTGATATGGTATAGCCATGATCTCAGCTTGTTTATGTCAGTAATAGCTGTTTGTGGTTTAAAGACACAAGTAAGATTTAGCATTTTCAGCCTGTGTTTTGAAATCAAATATTGGGCTCCAGGATCCGAATACCTTCAGATACACAACAGGGTCGGCTTTACTGCTATAATTACACCATGCACAGCTGGTATTACTTAGCGGAAATTAGCACCAAACTTTCTGATTTGATCTATAGGTTTTTCTGGTTTTCATTCTTACTCCACTAACTTCTGGATATAGATCACTAACACCTAGCTTTTTATGGTATATTGTCTCTCACTCTGCTACAATTTAGCTTCGTGTGTCTTTCCAATAAATGCTGGTTAAATCCACGTGGTAGGCCTAGTTCGGGACTCTCCTTTGATTTTTGAATACCTTTCTGTGAAGCTTACTCTAAGCCCACTGCATTGATTTTATCGATTGCAAGAAGAAGCTACAGATCAAATCAGAAACCAAATTCTTGAGGTTCCAACAAATGGCATGATAGGAACATCAAACGTCAGAGAGAGCGTTTTGTGACAAAAAATAAGCATCTTCTACAGGATCTCCCAAGCCTATGAAGTACCTGCATAGAACAAACCATTTAAAGAAGTCCACAACAAAGAATTATACTATTCAGAAAATGGTAGCGATAGCCAAGTCAAGAGGATACAATGGAGGATCTGCTAGCATCATGATATAACGGGTAATAGTCCACTGTTTGGTGGACTATTCCCCGTTATATTATTATGGGGAAATATATGAAATATGAATATTGCTTTACGTCGCTTTCTGCACAATCATGGCAATATCGCGAAAGAAGGAAGCCCGAAGCCGGGACTATGCCCTACTCTTATTTCGAATGACTTCAAGGGTTCTTTATAGTGCACAGTACCATAGGCAGCACTGTACACTCCATGCTTTTGAACAGTTTGGAGCACTGTATATGCACAACCACGATGACAAATATCCGACCCGACCGGGATTCGAACCTGGTACCCCCATGTTACAAGCCCCAGTCGATACGAATGAGCCATCGGGGCCGGCTATGGGGAAATGGCCTCCACATACCTAGTATAGGCCATATGAGGAAGGTCAACTTAAAAGACGTATTAAATTTTGGCCAAATAATTGAAAGGACAATGGACATTACAAATGTGATTTCTCCTCAGGCTAGCCGAAGAGAATTTGTATTTGACTCCCCTGAAGATGGCTTCATAAAAGACTTTAAAATAATGCGCAGAACAGATGCAGAGAAACCCCCTATTGGGCTAGAGGAAATAAAAAAAATCACACGCCACTACCTAAAGACATGGAGTACTTCTGACCAATGCACGAACGAAAAAATACACGTACTGTACTCTTGCATGAGCAAAGCATGTATCAGAAAATGGAAACCACACGGAGATCATTCTTGCTAACGGTAGCATTCAAGATAATAGAGTGTCAATGAAAGTGATAGGAAAAATTTTACACAATGTGCCTGAACTCAACTCATCTTATGAAGAGTCTGACATGAGCCTTGTCTTGCACGCTGTAGAGGCCGTTGAGGCTGGTGCCAAACGACTAGTTGTACTCTTCGCGGACACTGATATTCTGGTATGAATGCTGTACTATCGGGGGGAGCTTGAGAGGAAAGGACTCAATGAGCTATGGTATCGGGGTAAAGGACGGTACATCCCAATCCATGAATTAGCATTCAAGTTGTGTGCTGATTTCAGCCAAGTAATACCAGCTGTGCACGCTCTGACTAGCTGTGATTATAGCAGTGATGCCGATACAAAAGCAGCTGCCCTTCAAGCCAACCCTGTTGTGTATCTGAAGAGTTTCGAATCCTTGATCCCGATGTTTGATTTCAAAGCACAGGCTCAAAGAACTGAATCTTACTTGTTTCAAGTCTTCAAAAAACAAAAGCTGTAACTGACATAAATAAGCTGAGATCATGGCTATACCATCACACCAAGCATACCACCCTCCACTCCCTATCACCCTCAAAAGGTACTCTACTAGTTAGGAGCTTATATATCAATTATTATCAAATGTGCTCGATTCTTGATAAGGTTAAAAACAACCTGGACCCTGCTGATTTTGAGTATATAATGGAAGATGACCTGCAGTTGCCGTCAAATAAAATCACTCAACTTCCAGATAACATGACCACAGTATGCAACTTCCAACACTGTGCTACCAAACGGGTTAATTGTAGGAAACTATCCATCAGCTGCTCCTAGTTCTGCAAATGTATAGATTAAGCAGTTGACGAAGAGCCTGTTGAATGCAAAAATCCATACACAGAGTATTAGTAGTTTTAAAAGGTATTGGGAATGCGATTGTGAAAAATACTGCTGCAGTAGCACACGTAGTAATGTAGTTAAATGGATTGGGAATGCGGTTGTAAAAATTACTGCTGCAGTAGCACACGTAGTAATGTAGTTAAATGGAATCGGAACGCGGTTGTAAAAAAATACTGCTGCACTAGCACACATAGTAATGTAATTAAAAGCATAGTGAATGAGGTTATGGAAATTATTGCTGCTCTAGCACATATATAGCAATGTAGTTAAAGGTATTATTATAATTACCGATGTAGTAAAACGATCGCATGTTTTACCAGTGTATTGATGTAAATTCTCTTTAAACACAACATATGAGTATATGTTGCTCCTCATTATCTAACTCAAGCATCAACACAGCCGCAGATAGAGCATAATACTCAAACATATAATGAATTGTAACATATACATGCATAAAATGCATGCATAAAACGCAGTGGAAATTGGGCCCGAAATTCCACATTTTACCAAATGGTGAGACCAACACTCCCTCAGTGCAGTGATACACCAAAATGATCATTTTGGTACCTCATATTAATGATTTGAGACATTCTTGTCCACTTAAACCTAGAATATGTGCTTTTACGTAAGTCGCGAGCTCCAAAAACACAAAAACGGTGATTTCTCGAAATTTGACAGGAACCCGGCTTGGGCATCAAGCTTCAAATATGTGCCAAGGGGTATAGAACCATAATCAAATATAACATTGAGGGTACATTTCATGGTCAAATCCAACCCACCGGCTGGTGGATTATATATCCCCGGCCCCCTACCTTTTGAAAGTTCTATTTTGTTCAGAAAATGGTAAAACTTAATCGGAAAACATAAAAACATGTGTAAGTATGATCCTAATTGTCGGCGTTTTCAGGTTTTCACTTTTAAATCACGTTACGCCATTTTTTTGTGTTAATTATTGTTTTAAACGGAACTGTTGTCACAGTATCAGATTCTGTGGTGGTCCCACATAGGATTATGCACGTGGTGTAGGTAATTAATATATTAAATTTGTCATTTAATTTACGTTTAGATCTATCTGATACATCCATGTACAAAAAGGGCAAGGCTACGATCATGCTACTCGAAGTGCATCAAAGTATTAATCAACGACAATAAAACCATTAAAGTAGGTAGGTCGTCATGCATGGCCAACGCCCACGTAAGTGGTGTCTGCCGCAATGAAAATATTAGGGTCCAGTGAAGCAAAACGACCCAACTGCTTTGCGCAAAGATAACCCCAATTACTAACGCTGATGGTATTGTTTAGAGCTGCAAATTATACAAGGATGAAGTGCGTCTCATCCAGTGTTGATGTAATGTTGGGCCAGCGTCGCAGACGGTGGATCAACATTGAATCAACACTGGGTCGATGGCTTGTATTTGCTGGGCATAGATGTCGCACAACACTGTCTCGATGCTTGAGGCATAATACTCCACCGCATGTATTTTGCAATTCAAGATTTTGTGCACTCACAAGTATATCTCGGCTGTGGTGGGGTTTTTTTTTGGGGGGGGGGGGCGTGGGGGCGTAGTGAAATTAAAATGGCGTGCGCTCACCCCTGATCTGTCATTAGTACAAAAACAAACAGCTTATACTGTTCACGTTTACATGGCACCACCATCATCTCTACTTTAGACATTTTGTAAAATGCAATTTTGTCACAAGCAAAAGACAAACTTTTATAATTGACTAATGTATGTGTGGCGCGTCTGCACCCCAATAAACACGAGAAATTGAACATTTGGCCAACATTAAAACAACACCGGTTCAACGCCGCGTGTGTACCAGTGACTTGGACTACTCAGTGTGTATGTGTGTGTAGTATGTGTGTATGTTAAATAGAGATGATATGCAAACGGTGTTCATTTAAGTGCGGTATTGGAAAATACAGCACTCGTCCAAGGAATAAAGTGTGAGCCTTAAGGCGAACACCTTGTTCCTTGGACATGTGTTGTATTTTTCAATACCGCACAAAAAATAAACACCGATTCTATTTTCTGACACGACTGTCCAACACTTTCAACGGCGCAAAGAAGTGTACAGTCGACCGACATAACAGACGACCATAAGGTGGTGAATCGCCAACGCTCAGTCAATAACATTCCCCGCTCACTGGATATACAGCATGTATGCAACATGTAGTACAACGGAGTGCGGTATTGGCTGATACCGACATAAGTCTCATAGTGGAAACGTGTACGTGTTCCCTCTTCAAATAACAGCCACATTTTAAATTGTTATTAACAAATAACTAGAACAGGAGTTCCCGAACTCCGAGGCTCGGCTTTAGTCTGTTTGAGTGATATAGACAAAAAATTGGCCTAATATTTTCCAAACATAACAGTCTATTGGTCTTCCTCATGACCCAGAATCTTAAATGTCCAGGATCGGAAATATTTAAGGAAAGAACTAAGGAGACAAGTTAAAATATATCCTCAATGTGTATTCCTTCCACCACCATCGCCGGTGCTGGCCAACATTTATTCAATACTTGCCTACAATGTACAGGGGGTGTAGGCCTACCCACCAAATTCCAATTCGATGTTGGTCCGGCGTCGCAGCCCATTGCTGGTTCAATGCTGGTCAATCATCTACGATGCTGGCCCAACACTAATCCATCACCGGGTCTGCTGTATACTTTGCGCAAACACGTGGCATCACGCGATGTTGTTTCAATGTTGATCCACAGTCTTCGACGCTGGCCCGACATTGAAACAGCATTGGGTGATTGTGCCGTGTTTTCTGACTGCTGCATTGTTATGCGGGTGACGCTTTCCATCCCGGCGCCAGAAACACCAGATAACACAATACATTGGACAAATACTGATGTAATGCTGGGCAACCGTCTGCGACGCTGGGCCAACATTATTCCAACCAAAACACTTCAAGCTCTACTCACTATATTTAATCGTGAATGTTTTTTTCTGAACACTTTTCAAAGACGAAAGTACTTGACTTAGGGACCTCAAACCTTATATTCCACATGTTCATAAAGACTGGTGTACAGAAATGTCAACCTTTCCCACACACAGCACCCCTCTTTCCCCGAAACAGGACAGGAACTCAGACAAAATAAACTTAATAGGTCCCTGGCCTACGCAAAGCCTATAATAACTGTATAATAATTGTGATGGTACAAAGCACGTATACATGGTGATTTCGCAAAGGGTGTCCAACAAAATGATAAAGTACCGCGCGGGTAAAGCTGAAAAACAGCACCGATGGAATTTCGACCCAATGCCGACTCAACGGTGGACCAGCGTCGCAGATGGTGGTCCAACATTAACCCAACATTGGGTTTCGTGTTCGCTGCTGATGGGTAGCCTTCGTTTCAACCCACAGAAATGACATTTTTGTTCTGAGCGGTCTCTTCGGCTCCGCTGTTTGTTTTAAAAGAATGGACATATGTATTCAAAATTTAGAAACACAGACATATAGCTAGGTGATCGAAGGTGCCTGGTTCAATGCCAGTCAATCATCTACAACGCTGGCCCAGCACTGGGTCTGCTGTATACTTTGCGTTATAACCCAGCAAACATGAGACGTTGGCCCAACGTTGGTTTACTGTTGGCCCACCGTCTACGAGGCTGGCCCAACAGTAAACCAACGTTGGACCAACGTCTGATGTTTGCTGGGAAGGACTATAATTATAATTTCACTGCGATGTTGCATGTTCATACAAATAAATCTACCGACGAGGTACGTAGGTGTTAAAGAACAAGATGGTCATGAATGAGACTACTGTCGTAACGTTACCATGATGTGCAGCCTGTCATCCATCAATAAATAGACTTTTGTAGCGAAATGGCAAACAGCAGTAACTGTGTAAGCAGTTACTAAGCAGTGACTACTGTTTGTCTTTGCACATCTGATGTTTCATATGCGGTAACAGTAATTCCCTGAAATCAGATTGAGCGAAATCAGATTGAGCGAAGGAGATTTAAATCAGTCTATCGTTGACATAAAGGAGACGACAGTAAAGATTCGGTATTCACCAAGAGGTGGCGTGTTAGTCTCACATATTCCTTACTATTACTCGAATTGCGTCAAGCGGGCATTGCATGTCACCTCACAATTCTTAGGACGGTCTCCTGCCCACTTTAGCCTACATAGATAAAACAGCATGCTTCTTTGACTGAAAGATGTTGGTAATGTTGATTTATCTTTCTCTATATCCATATGACTGGTGCCATTATTACGTCAATCACAAAATGAATTGATGTTGAAAGTGTATACATGTCTGTCGACGGGTTAAAATGAACATTCTACAGAGTATTCTACCGTACGGAGGCAATTACAGTAACTGCCGCGCAAAGCTAAAAAGCAGAAACTGCTTACTTTTCAAGTCACTGTTACTGAATTTTGGCTTTATAGAGTAAGTGTTATACTGGTTACTTTCTCGAGTAATCACCTAACCCTTTAACCGCCGGTGCCGCATATATTCGGGTTTTCATATTTTATTAGCACATTAAGTACCATCTTTTAAACATGTTAAAGATAAAATGTGACATCAATCAACAATATTTAAAAACAGTTGACCTCCATTTTGTCAAATCTGAATAATTTTCACTCACTTGAAGTTGTGGATCGCGTTAGCGAGACACAACTTCAAGTGGGTGAAAATTCAGATTGAATAATTTGGCGGTTAAAGGGTTAATAACTTGGCTACTGTTGCTTACTTTTGTATTGTGCAATTCACGTGTTTTGAATAATAGGAAGCGATAGTGATCTAACATTATTGTTTTTCAGGATTTATTTTGAGAAAGTTTAGAGCAGGCGACGGGAAAAACAATGAAATAAAAAATACAGCTTTAATTGTTTTTTTTATACTTTTTTAGCAGTCCTAAGGCATCAGGGATATACAAAATAGAAAATCCTTTTTTATTTTAAAAAGAGGAAAATTATATTTATTTTTACCCCCCCCCCCCCCACCCCAGAAAACAATGTTTTGTCAGTTTATATTTGCTTACGGTGTTTGTTACAAAATCGACAAGTGAGGAATAACAATTCTCGCTTTAAATATTTGATAAATCAAGCCAGCTGCATCAAATAAGCCTCAAGGTGACTTTTTACCCTAAAAATAGAAGTATAAATATTATTAACGTAGAGTCCATTGTTATCTATGTCGAGGGTCTGCTCGAACTGCCAATTAGTGCAAACGTCTCAAAATAAACAAAAATATCCAGACCCTACATACATTAACTGTCCATAGTAAGATTTTTATAAGTCCATGTTTTAAACTTATAAAAACAAAGACAGAAAAAACAGGCCTTAAATTAAAGTTAAAAGGGGAGAAAATATGCTAATAAATAAAAAAAATTACACTTTCACTATTGGCAAAAATGAAATGACGGGGGGTTTAGGCCACCTTTGTGCATATATATGCTATGCTGAGCCAGGAGGATGGTGAAATGAATGAGATGACACTGCCCTCCAGACACAGGATTTGAAATTTTCAAGCCCTGGTGGTCTGAGGCCGAGCACACTACCTCTTGGTCACGGAGGCTTCCCACAATATTGAATCTTTACGAGTGAGCGGGGAAGAAACATTTTGTTTCTTTGAAACTTGAAGGCCAGAGTGGGTTCGAGCCCGCGATCAGGCAGCTTTAACCACTGCATCAGGGCCTCCGCCCTTCACCATTGGCACGTAACACATCTATTTCTTCCTTACCGGTACACAATGTACTCAATTCGGCTTAGATTGCGGGGTTCATTGTGAGATCGGACTTAAAACCCAAGGACTCGGGCGATGAAAGGAAAGCCTTCGTGGTTCAGCGATCTGTTGTAAGTTCTAAAGGGTTCCCATGCATGCAGTGATTAGCTGGTGACGTCTGTCGGACAATGTCCCATACAATGTTCGATAAAACCGTTGAATCAACGTCAATGACGGTAACCAGTTAACTTAACGTCACTACAACGTGTATGATGTGCTAGTTCGGGCACGTGGGTTCGCGCCCGCGGGTTGTAGCTTACTGAACATTGTCCTGGTTATTGTCGCCCGTGTTGATTGATCCACAGATACTGCTGACGTCAGTACATTTAAGTGTAGGAACATAGTGAAATCGCCAGATTATGCAATTGCAATTCTCACCTGCTTGAAGTTGTGTCTCGCCGACGCGATCCACAACTTCAAGTGAGTGCAAACTATTCAGATTTGACAAAATGGATGTGGACTATTTCAAATCTTGCTGATCAATGTCACATTCTATCTTCAATATGTTTGAAAGCTGATAGGGAACGTGCTAATAAAAATGTAGAAAACGAATCGTCACCGGCGGTCAAAGGGTTAACTAGTGTGATGGCAAGTGAGTCCATTCAAAACACGTCCAAATAATAAAGATCGATATTTAACCCTTTTAACTCAAAATCCCTGTTACGATCACTAATTTAGTCAAACATAAGGCCTAGTGATCATCTAGATATTTTACTGTAGATTTGCATACCTGAAAATAATTACAAAAAAAGTCTTAGAGATCCACATTAAAGTCCCCAGTAACAAAAAAAATAATCAGAATATCTACCACATAAATATAATCATTGAACCACTTGATCAATAATTTTGCCCAGATATTTTCCAGTTGTAAAACTGATTTATGTTTTATTTCACACACAAAGAGCTTCCGTGATGTAAAAAATACTAAACGGCAGTTCGAATCCCAAATAATATTTATGTCCAACATTACCACCTGCACTATATACATACAGTCATTTATGCATCCCAGGTCCTCCCGATGCATCTGAGACAGCACAGCAAACATTGAAACTTTTGTTGTTTTAATGATGGAGTTGAAAAAACATTTGTTCAATGCCTCGTATTTACTGTGAGGGCATGGTGTAGGGGTTAGCGCTACCGGCAGTCACGCTAGAGCACGTGATTCGTTTGCCCCTCTCTGTATAATGGTAGTTTCACAACGATAAATTTTTAGTTCCCGCTCACTCGTATCTATTGAATAGTGTGGAGAGCATCTGTGATCGACAGGTAAAAAGGGTCGCTTACACAGTTCACGATATTCAGCACGATAGAAAAATGACAGCGCGACATTGAGCCCATGCATTTACACAGACGCGATAGGTAGCTCTGGTTTAATGTTAGGTCAGCATCGCCAATGTTTTATTTTCAAAGTATATTTTATCTCGTGATATTTCAGTGAAATCTGCTTCAATCTGATATGAATGCGCGATTAAGCGGTTTATCGGGTCGCGCTATATGTACATGGCATCACTAAAATATGTAGGCCTAATATCTATTCTGGCGCGATATTTTTATCGCGCCACAGTTATCGCGGTTGTGTAAACGAGCTTTTAGACTGCGTGCCGAATTTCCGAATCCTGTGTCTGAAGGGCAATCTTACCTAACTCATCACACCATCCTCAGGAGGTTCCTCTGGTCTATTTTAGCCTGTCGTGTGCACAAGAATGATTTTTTAAGCCCCCCTCCCCTCTCCTCCATTTATTCATTTCAATTCGTTGGTTGGTGATAGCCCACGTTCGTGGCTCCGTATAATGAACACGGTTTGAGGTCAACAAGAAAATTACGGTGACATAATAATTATTATATAAATAACGGAAATGGGTTGAAACTATACAAAGGTAGAAGACGATGGAAGCCTCAACACCCTACCAGCAGATCTTTCAGATGCACTAGTTGGGAGTGTGGTTGAGTGGGTGATGCGAACAAATATTGCATTTTCACCTCTCGATTTATTGCCATGTATGCTAATACGCTTAGTACTTTCGTACAAATGCAAATAGCAGTCTCTGCTTGCTTTCCAAGCCGGTAGTCCCGGTCTCCGCAGTTTGAAAGAAACAAAAATGTTCCTTCCCCATCCACGTGTGAAAGTCAGTATAGTGGGGAGCCTCCGTGACCGAGAGGTAGCGTGCTCGGCCTCAGACCGCCAGGGCTCGAATTTCGAATCCTGTGTCTGGAGGGCAGTGTCATCTCAATCATCTCACCATCCTCAGGAGGTTCTCCTGGCCCAGTTTAGCCTATATGTGCACAAAGGTGGCCTAAAGCCCGATTCATTTCATTTTCCAAGCCGGTAGTGCCGATTGTTTGACCTCGCATTGAACTGAACAGTTTGTGTAATCGACTCATAATATAAGTGAATGATTCCAGAGAATCCGAAACGTTCAACCAACGACGGAGCACTGCTGGACCTCCGTCTGGGACGGTGACCCAACAGTGCTCCGACATTGACTGAACATCTCTGTTTACTGGGTCTTACACGTTTTAAGGTTGTGTATGTCGCCACGGTTCATCGCACGGCCATCTTATTAAAGCACAGTCACCCCCACAGCGAGTGACACAAGCTGTTCCACTCTCTATATATCCATAACACATCGTCAAATCACGTCGTGAAATCTACAAGTACAACACGTGGCTTTTGCCGGACAATATCCAACAGTTGTCGATTTGGATTGTACACGAAAATAAAGAAACTGGATGTTTTTCATGCCGGGGAATATGATGATATAACTAGGCGACAACAAAATAAAGGTTAGTGGAGCGTAAATAATATGCAATAATTTATGGACGAGTGAGCCAATTCTAGTTTGTTTTGGCGTGGGTGACTTATAAAAGTCATAAAATAAGGCGTCAATAATTTTTTTTATTGTAGGGTCTTAATCATAAATCTTGGGGTCGGACGTATTTTTCACGGACTTGACAAAAATGTCAGTTTCAAATGGTTTAATTTTAATTTTCACTCACTTGAAGTTGTGTCTCGCTGACGCGACTCACAACTTCAAGTGAGTGAAAATTATTCAGATTTGCCAAAATGGAGGTCAACAATTTTGAAAAAACTGGTATTTAATTTGCTAATAAAAAAGTTGAAAAAACACGAATATACTCGGGACCGACGGTTAAATGGTTAATATGGTGTATCTTGAAAAGATTTTATCATTCTAAACCCGTTCGTCACTTTGGTGCTCCACATCAAATGAATTCACATCAAATCTTCAAAACAATTATTGTGGCACCCTTGATGAAATAAATATTGGTATTCGCGAAATTCAAAATGGCCGCCATCATAGTGCAAAACATGATATAATCCTTCACGATAAGGATGTTCTCGGTTTCAGTTTCAAGTATATTCGCCTTGGGGTAGGAATTACAACCCCAGTAAACACAACACAGTATATAACACTTACACAATGTTTGCGTTGTATAGATGTTATTCATGATTGTTTTGTGTTTACTGGAGCGCAGATACATGTAGATAATGACCATCATCAGCTACATACTATAATATCGTCACCTTGATACCAAAGGGTCGTACATACCACCTGGTAAAATACCAGATAAACCAATCCCAGCAATCAACATTAGCTGTCCCATGATATGTTTGCTGGGCGAGCGTCGAAGACTGCGGGCCGATATCAACATAGTGCGGTAGAGCGACATAGCCTACACACGGTGTATGTCTCATGTTCTTCGTTCAAAATGATTTTCTTTGGCCTTCAAATTCAAATGGTTACCAACAGTACAAAATTATAACGTTTTTTATGCATCAAAACTATAATATAGCAAAAAAACATTATTTAATGAAAATTTTAAAAATAGATTAGTTATTACGACAAATTAACCTACAATGCATTCGAAACTCGGTTTATTGACATTATATTTTAACATGCTTTGATGTGCTCAGTATTTAGAATGACGTCATGATTTTAATTGTAAATATGCAGAAAAACGGCCATTTTGGATTTTACTATAAAACCTTGGTCAGACGATGATAAATAAACATCAGGCATTAGGGTGACTTCAGAAAAAATGGCTAAAAACGTGACGGGAGGGGTAAAAATTCAAAATGGTATTTTCAGTTTCATTTGTGTCAGAATATGTTGTCAGCATCCTGGAATATATGAAATTAATGAAGGAAACACGTTCTAACTGACCAATTTTATTTATCTCATGTTTCATCAAGATAAAACCTCGAAAATATTGAAAATATTCTGAAACTCACATCCCAGGTAAAATAGCAGAAAATTACCACACATGGTTTCCTAAGTATGTTTATTTGATGGAATAAGGATAGCCATGCAACATATTGCTGATTATTATGTATCCAAACAGACACACACACAAAAAAAGTTTATTTTTATAGTAATTTCCTATAAAACTGGCATACATGTCAAGGGAATATTCACCTTAAATGTAATATGCGGTCTCACTGCTTATAAAACTTTTTTCCCCAGCTAGATAATAACTGTGTGTATCTACATACACAATTTTGAGGTTATAGTATGATGTATAGCTGCGTAGCGACGTTTTCAGTTTGCTAACTTAACTTATGTAATAATGTTGCACTCCTGACATTTTCTATGGATAAAATGTATCATTGTGTAAATCAGTAGATGGTAATTAGTTCTGTCCCTCCCTTCTTATCTCCAAATTTAAATAAGAACATTAAGTTAATGGTGATATATTATGCTAAATGTACAGCTCACTTACATGTAGTAAAACGTTAAGTACTAGTGGGAATTATAAATTATAAATTACGTCACATACACAAGGTGACTAATAGCGGAATTACGATGTCTATGTTTTTTAAAATTAAATATCATAATAATAATGCCTCAAATGCTAACACAAAGAACGACGTATTTTTCAATAAACAGTATAATCATTCATTTTGAACATTATGAGCAACATTGAAGTATAGGTGTAAATTGTTGCACTCCTGACACATAGTGGAGCAGATTCATTGGTTCATATTTTAAAAAGATGTGAAATTTTGCTGATTGATAGACCTACCTCAAAATAATCGGTACCACGACAATGGTCCAACATGAACCTTACCCAGCATTGGATCAATTTATTGTGTTTGCTGGGTACCTCCTCCCGTCCTGTGCCTAGAATTTGTATTTGACATTTTAAAGACAGTTTAATCTCTATTTAGGCCCGGCCGTAGGCCAGTAGCCTATTAAGTTTATTTTGCCTGAGTGTGTCCTATTTAGGGGATTGAGGGGTGCTGTGTGTGGGAAGCGGTTGACATTTCTGTACACCAGTCCTTATGAACATGTGCAATATAACGTTTGAGGTCCCTTGGTTAAGGACTTTCATCTTTGAAAAGTGTTCAGAAAAATATACCTTCACGATTAAATATAGTGATTAGAGCTTAAAGAGTTTTATTTGGAATAATGTTGGCCCAGCGTCCCAGATAGTGGCCCAGCATTACATCAGCATTGGGCCAATGTATCGTGTGATCTGTTGTTTCTGGCGCCGAAATGGTAAAGCGTCACCCGCATAGTCACGAGCATGCAGCGGTCAGAAAACATGGTAGGCCTACAATCACCCAATGCTGTTTCAATGTCGGGCCAGCGTCGAAGACTGTGGGTCAACATTTAAACAGCATTGGGTGAATGTCACGTGTTTGCGCGAAGTATACAGCAGACCCAATGATGGATTAGACTTGGGCCGGTGTCGTAGACGATTGACCGGCATTGATCCAGCAATGGTCTATGACTCTGGCCTAACCTTGAACTGGAATTTGGTGGGTAGGCCTACATCCTCAGTATGCGTTACATCGTAGGCAAGTATTGAATGAATGTTTGGTCAGCACCGGCGATGGTGGTGGAAAGAATACACGTTGAAGGTATATTTTAAATTGTCTCCTTGGTTCTTTCCTTATTATATCAGAGATTTTACTAATGAAGTATTGAACAATATTTGATTATATCCTGAACAGTTAGGATTCTGGCCTATGAGGAAAATACTGTTAGGGCCTATGTTTTACCGATTTTTTGTCTATGGCACTACAGACTAAAGCCGGGCCTCGGGAAGTCCTGTTCTAGTTTTTAATAAGATGACTTTTATGCCTGTATCTGCGGCTTTAGTGGTTAATTTCCGTTTCAAAAATAAATATTACAAAGATATGGCCAAAACTATCAAACCTACAAAAATGCTATTGTATATTGAGCGGTTAAAGGGGTATTATTCTCTCTTGTTTTATATGATGATTAACTCAGCGAATCGTAGTTCCAACTCCCATCAATATGTGGCACCACTGCAGAACGTATTAAATTACACACATTTGTATGGTGTATTATAGGCCTACACTATATTTGCTATTATATATTACTTGACCATCTGTAACCTAGTATTACTATTTCATGGATATCTCGAAAAACCCCTCGACCCACGACCCTCGACTTTTTTTCATTTTATAGTCTATTTATAAAATTTGGGAAACAATATCAGGTCAATGTTGGCTCACCGTCTGCGACGCTGGCCTAACATTGGCTGAACGCCTCATGTATATTTTGAGGAGAGGCACGATACGCAATATAATTATGCGGCACTTGATTAGGCTTATAGACTGGCCCAACATTGTTCCAGTCCAATGATAGCTAAGCACATGTATGGCAGTATGTTTGTTCAATGATGGGCCAGCATCTACGAAACTGGCCCAGAGTTGATGCTGTAGAAAAGCTCATTTAATGCTGGGTCTACCCGGACGATGGTGGACCAGCATTGCTGGATGTGCAGACATACAGGACTGCCTGACCAGGTCAGGCCCATATAATCATGATTTCCAAAACTGATGGCCTTCTGTCCTATTTCTGAGATTATATTTGCGTGTTACAGTGGCCAAATAACGTGAAAATTAATAATAAAAAATTGACGATTTCAGTTCACATAATAAATCCGTCCTCCCCCAACAGTGGGGCCGCGCCCGCTCGTTTATTAGGGATAATACGGTAGGCTATGTCAGGAGTGCAACACGCCACATGGGAATATGGCAGAAGCCAGGCGCGTAGCCAGCCGTACGCCAGTACGCACGTGCGTACACATTGTAAGGGAGAGTAAAAAAAAATATGACCCATCAAAAAAAGAAGCAACAAGTTAGCAGTCTAGCCTAGTCTACATGTACATGCGCACTTAGCTGTCTATTCTTTATGTGGCGTTGCATAAAACGCCGGAAAAGTAGGATACAAATGCAATAGGCCTAAGTGTTTCTCTTTTCAATGACAGTCACAAATTCACGACATGTATGACTATAGTGCCGCTAAACTTGCCGTGGACGAACCCACACCGTAAAGATGTGGGACCGTGGATCACTACATTCGTTTTACCCGGGGAAATCATTTTTTTTCAACCAGGCAGTCAATGAGATCGATATCCACCCCAAGGTGGAAAAATGCTAATAACATTTTACTGTTTTTTTTACAAATGAACTGAGCGTACGATTTATACAAAATAACCTTTTATTAACCTGTGTTTCAGCAACGTTATGGGGCTAATTCTAAACGATCTATTCTCGTACCTGCACTGCACTGTGTTAAGCAAATGATAGGCTGCACAATGACATGTATACATACATGCATAAATCCCATGCTACACTGACTAGCTTCTCAGACGTGAAGACACTGGTGACATGCAGGCATTCAACCAATGTTATACTAATGTTGGTTCATTGTCCACGACACTGGCCCAACATTAAAACAATTTTGTTTCAACATCTGTTTGCTCAGGGCTGATTTATGCCTATCACAGCGAATCATGTAACCAGGTAATAATGATCAAATAACGTTTTCGTATAGTGTATATATAGTGTATATATAGTGTATAGTTTCGTTTTCGTGTAAGGTTATCTGTTTTGTATACTGTCTGGCAGCTGGCATAGTAATAAAAATCAGGGATATAGATCTGTATGCCTAAAAATAATAGTTATTTCATCTTTTAACCCCTTCACATACTCTAGCCTCTAATTATGTATGACTAAAAGAAATTGAGGGCCATTAATGTTCTTCAGACAATTATTTATTTCATGAAATTTAATTTCAAAATATTTACTTCAAAAACACTCCACCCCCCCCACCCCCTGTCGATTGAGTGGTGGCCCCCTTATGACCAATCACAGAATGTCCAGCTTATAGCTATTATTCGTGCACACAAAGACACTTCGTAGACTACATAGTCAAATGCTGGATCCGCCATGTCTGTTTTTTAAAAAAAATTGAGGCTATCTATGGATAATCGTACTTGACCAAAAATAATCAGTAGATTTCAATATGTAATCACTGGGTAAAATGATTTAAATTATATTATAACTTGATATAATTCAATTTTTAATTTTGTTGCTGTATTCAATTTTGAAATTTTACAAAAAATATTTAAAAAAACTCAAAATTTATAAATCAATATCTTTACCGAAAATACCATCAGATGCCACCATTTGCGATCTTTTTTTCAAATTTTCCTCGGGGGAGGCACCCCGGACCCCCCACCGTGTCCGCTGGGCTTCGCGCAGCGGGTATAGGGGTTCCCCCATAAAATAGCAGCCATGAATTAGGGAAAATCCACTCCCTCCCCGTTTCGGAAAAACTCTGTAAATCCGTAACCCTAGCGTTGTGCGTACACATGTTCATAACCCTGGCTACGCCCCTGGAAGCCATGTATGCCATAATAGACTATACTAATAATTATTAAAGACTGCGTCTATGTTCTTCATAGATGTTGGTGGTATGCAATTAGTATTGGGCTAATTATATAAAACTAAATACTTGGTATGAGCCGAAACACACACTAGACATGGTCAGCGAGGTTTAAGCAATCATTGTGAAAGCAAAATGTTATATATTTACTGCCTGGATTATAAACAATTATATATATTAAACTTCATGAGCAACGATAACAGATTTCCATCAAATTTTGATGATTAGAATGAGAGTAAATGACTTTGAAGGTTCAAGTTAAATAAGCCATGTGTAATGTTGCACTCCTGACATGCTGGTTTTAGTGAACTGTGGCACACAGATTGAAAACTTTGAAAAGTTTATGATAGTCATCTGACATTAGCTGTCAGTCTCCACTGAAATAGAAAATGATATAAATCATGACATTGCATTTTTAGAAGCAATGTGGTATTTAAGATTGTTGTTGTACTCCTGACATATGGGGTGTAGCCTTTCAAAAATCCCCCTTGTGACTATATCAAGACATTTATGAAAGTAGTGCAAGTACTAAATACAAGCTAACATGTAGTTGAAACATAACTAATAGTTTAGTTTACGTGTTGAATGGTGCTATACAGTATAATTAGCCCGACATCATAGAGTCAGTATATTTGTTGGTATTTTCATTTTAGCCATTACAACTGTTTTGAGATTACACAGTCTGATCAAAACAATTGGCATTGGGATAAAATATTCGAAACACACAATACTCAGATAAAATAGACCTTTTTATTACGTTAAGGCCACAGTTTTAGATCCATCCAACTTGCGAAGTAAAGGATTGTTTTATTTGTCACGCAAAAAGTGTTGCACTCCTGACATTTTGGCAACATTATTGAGCATATTATTGTAATGGCTGTATGTATTTCCATAATTTTTTCACCACTTAATGTTATCACCAGGGTATATAGACATTGACTACTTCTTAGCGGTACATGCTGGGAAATACATAATTAGCCATTAGTGTTTTGGTCCCAAATTATGCAAAAATCATCAAGTGAGCATTTCTGTGCAACAAACCAAAAAAAAGATGTGGCATTTACATTTTTGATAACCATTTTGTTTTTCGGTCATTTGTGAGTGAATGTCGCGGCCATTTTGGATTTTTTTTGCAAACTTTACTTGTCAGATATGTTTATTCCTGGTCCAGCAAACCATAGAAAATAGGGGTTTTATTTACATTTTGGCGGCCATTTTTTTTTTTGCTAATTTGAAGGTAAAGGTCATCAAATATAGAATATTATCAGACAGATTCGAATTCAGCACACCCGAATTATGTAAAAAACAAGTGGATAAGAAATTATACACCAATGCTCAATGTTTCAGATTTCATCCCTAGCTAAACACACACATTTTCATAAAAGGCTGCAATATTCTTCAATATAATGTGATATTTATGATTATGAATAACACTCTTTTTTTAAGCATAGTCTACATAAATTTGGTTCAGAAAACATAGGCCAGATATTGATATGTCTAATAATTATGTTTTATTATGTTGTTTTCCTTTGATCATGTTGACTAGTTTTGTTGTGTTGTTCGTTTTGATTATTTAATAATAAAAATTATGTTTGAGGGTATGTGGAGAGACGACTATTCACATTACTACAGAGTGCAATATAGTATTAGAAAGTACATTTCATTATCTTTTATGTGGTATATCGCAACATAACAAAGATAGACGTTTACATAACACTAACCCCTAATTCCAGACAGGTTTGTGGGTACGCTCATATACACAGTCGAAATAAAAAAAAACTTATACCACCATTTGATTGTACTGGCGTTGTTCCTGTACAGCTAGCTATTCCACTATTCTGTCAATTCAGATCTTAGATAATTTGCCGGTTGAACAAAAAAAAATTTGGTGTCCCTGCTCCTGGTCAGTATTAGAGTGAGGCACGCGCCGCAGAACAAAATGATTCAGTGAGTCGGTGAGTGTGGTGTATATTTCTTGACATTACAGGAAGTCTACAGTTTGATTTGTGTCATTCCAATTAACACTTCAGTTTGATTTGTGTCATTCCAATTAACATGGTAGTCCTATACCCATCAAACACAAGACACAAAACATTAATATTTTTCAAAAATAAATATATTGGTCTTCCTCATGGTCTATACTCCTAAATGACCAGGATATAATTAAGGAAAGAACCAAGGAGACAAGTTAAAATATATCTTAAACGTTCATTCCTTCCACCACCATCGCCAGTGCCGGCCAACATCCATTCAATACTTGCCAGTGAATCGTGCTGCCATGGTGCCGCGTGTCTCTTGAGATGTAGGCCCTACCTTGTACACACGATGTAGGTCTACCCACCCAATTCCGGTTCGATGCTGGGCCAGCGTGGCAGCACACTGCTGGCTCAATGCCGGTCAATCGTTTACGACGCTGGTCCAACACTACTCCAACATCGGCCTAGCGCATCATGCTTCTAGGCAGCACAGCGGCATTGCTGTGCGGGTGACGCCTACCTCTCCGGTCGCCAGAAAGGCCACCACCCAGGTAACGCATACATTGGCCCAATGCTGATGTATTGTTGGGCGATCGGCCAACATTATTTTAACCGAATGTCTTTAAGCTCTAGTCACGAATGTAACCGTGAATATATTTTTTCTTAACAATTTTCAAGCACGCAAGTAATTTACCTAGCGACCTCGAACGTTATATTTGACTTTTTTCATAAGGACTGCTTCCCAGAAATGTTCACCATTGCCCACACACAGTATCCCTTTTTCCTCAAAACAGGACATAAACTCATGCGCAATAAACTTAATGGTTCCGGTTTCTGGCCGGGCCTAATGATAGACATCATAATATACACCACTAGAATAATGAACCCCTTGGCGTGACACCTAGGCTTCTCGATATGATATGACCAGAGTGCAAAACCAAAAGGCAGTATATAACTGCTCACTTTCAAAGTAGCCAGTAACTGCCTTCTGGCTTTGCGCCACAGTGTAACTGAATGTTGCACTAACCCACAAAAACGTGCTCCTCAAAACCCAAGTTTATTTTGCAAAAAATCTGATGTGATATTTCAATCATAAGCAGCCATTAGACGCATCATATAACGGCACATAGCTATATAACCCTCCCGAAGGTGATCTGACTTTCTGCCGCAGTCATCCTGTAGAGACTTCAGTTGTATTCGTTCTCACTGTAGTGGGAAGTACACCCTGCACGCAGGATGGGCGCAGTAGGCCCTATCCAGTTTCAAATAACGAGAAATAATTACATTTATGAAAATAGACTCCTCCCAGATCGAATAGCTTAACTCAGAGAAGCATCTACCACAATCGTTCTCTACAATTATTATTAGTTTTATTGCTGACATTTCATTTAGTCTGCACATGTTTGCAAACGTATTATGCACGCGGGCTCAGTGATGGGTTATAAGTAGGTTCCCGGCAATGTTGCCGTACTGCTGGGCCTTCGTCTACGACTCTGGCCCAACAGTACGGCAACAATTAACCCTCTCAAGCCCGAATTTGCCATTGTCATCTTCATCCACTACAAGCCGCGAATTGCTGTCGCAATTCTCGACTTGTAGTTGATGAAGACGATTTGAAGTAGATGAAAAATTGAAGAAAATTGCCACGTATGGTTAAACCAGTTTCATGGAAATATTGATTCTAAAACCCACTAATGTATGTTACATTTTGGGAAATGACCATCATCGTGAGTGTGGACTTCTGACTTGAACTGATTCAAATGTCGTCATCCTCACGTTATTTAATTGTGGTGACGAACACGTGTCTACGCTGGGCAAACAAGTAGACCTTGCCGTTCAACATTAGACCTATACACATATCAATACAGGAAACTGTATATTTTCAATTACCACGCAAACACCTGAGATAACAAAATAAAGGTGAGCGGAACAAGAATACACAGAATACTGCCAATACACGTATAGTATAGGCCTACATAGGTCTTGGCTATTGTCCGAGTCTATTTGACCTTGGTGCTGTGACAAACTGCATTATATTAAACATGCTATGTACAAGTTTCGCCATTTGAATTTGCATACATATTACATGCATACTATTTTACGATGTTAATTTCAACCTACATGTACGCGCCTCATGAATACTCGTGTTTTAAGTACACAATTTATCACATGAATAAATATGTATATCGTATTTAAAAAGATGTTCACTTTATATTGTGCATGTTTGCACCCCCCCCCCCCCCACCCCCCACCAATCGCGTCAAAGTTTCGATGCGATCAAGCTTTTCCGAAATGCATTTTCAGGGCAAAATTATTGCATGGGATTCATCCCTCCGCAGACCTCAGATATGAGGCATTAAGTGTCAATGTAAACGTGGATATAATAATTGGCTGCCATAATAATTAGCGCCCATACGCCATAATTCTTAACCCTTTCACTACGTCCCCAGTACTGGGGGAACATACTGTAGTCATGGTAGTGAAGGGAAATTATTAAGGCAGTAACTTAACAGGTTTCCTATTATAATAATAATAATAATAATAATAATAATAATAATAATCTTTATTTATAGAGGGTTGCTCATTGAGCTTTCGCTCATCTGCCATGAGGCCCTCTTCAAAATGGTACATAATGTTCAAATAACATATCATACAAGCATAGATTATCAATAAAATAGATTATTACAAATATGAGCAATATAAAGAAGGTCAATAATATACATAGTATAAATACATATAAGCATGCACATAGTAGGACTATAATATAACTATTTTATACATCGATCTATTCAGTAAGTTTATCACAGTTAAGGCCAGATAAAAAATTAAATACTTTTGACTGAAAAACAGAAAGAGAAATTGCTTGTCTTGTTTCGCTGTACAGGCTATTCCACAATTTAGGGTCATTGAAAGATAAACTCCTGTTGTGTTTTTTCGGAACATCTAAGCGACCTGTATTTGAAGACCTTAAATTATAACGCTTTGAATCTAGTTTGATGCTAAACATGTCATGTAAATATTCAGGAGAAATTTTGTGAATGCACTTGTAAACTAAGCTAACTTGGTGGTATTTAACAATATCAGAGAACGGGATCCATTTCAATTCTTCAAATATATTTGCGCTTGGTGTGAAAAAGTCGGCATCTAAAATTAATCTTGCAGCCCTTTTTTGGAGTTTTACAATTATATTTATATTTTCTTTACTCCATATACTGCAACAATACTCCAAGTATGGCTTTATGTAAAAGTTATAAAAAAAAATCCGATTATCTTTAGGTAGAAAATGCCGAATACGCTTCAGGAGGAATAATTTATATATCACTATTTTTTTTACATGCGATACCTGAACATCCCATGTCAAGGAGCTATCTATGTGAATGCCAAGTAATTTGGTATTGCTTATCTGCTCAATTGGTGTATTATCAATAAGTAATTTAATGTATTTTTCTGATTTACTTATTCGGTTTAATTTTTGCCTGGATCCAATAAGCATTATTTTTGTCTTTTCTATGCTCACTGGTTAACCGAGGTCGCCTTTATTTGTAATTTAGAAGAAATATTCTGAATATTTTTGCTCGTATGATGATCTGTAGCGTCATCGGCAAATAGGGACATGTTTTCCAATGCTGGATATAAAAATATGTCATTTATAAATAAAATGAAAAACAAAGGCCCCAGGACAGAGCCTTGGGGAACACCGGATTTGTTTTCTAAAGGATCAGACAAAATTCCGTCCATGTCGACTTTTTGACTACGGTTAAATAGATAGGAAGTAAACCAATTTAGGGCATTTGTAGTACAACGATATATTTCTAGTTTTTGCAATAATAATGAGTGATCTACCAAGTCAAATGCCTTGCAAAGATCTACCATCAGAACACCAGTTAATTCACCGTTATTCATTGCTTCTAGCCATTCTTCTGTCATTAGGGTTAAGGCGGTTTGACAAGAGTGATTATAACGAGAGCCTGACTGTCTTCGGTGTAGCAAATTATTATTATTTAAAAACGCATAAAAAGATAATGCAATATGTTTTTCAATAATCTTCGATACCACAGGTAGGATGGAGATTGGTCTGTAGTTATTTACATCAGCATCAGATCCCTTTTTAAACAGGGGAATTACTCTAGCAATTTTCCAACTATCAGGAAATTGTCCTTATTACATAACTTTACTATGCTGTCAGTAATGTACGGGGCGAACATTTTAAAGTATTTTGCGCTAATTCCATCCAAGCCGGTAGCTTTAGAAGACTTGAGCGAGGAAAGAAATTTGAATACAAATGCATGTGAAATAGGAGGAATGTTGTAAATAGTACCTGGCAATAGTTTAGAAATTTGGTCGCTCATTTTCATTTTGACCAATAAGTTTATCTATCAAATTTGTGAAATGTTGATTTAATTCATTACCTATTGATTCCTGACTGTCTATATCATGTCCATCAACTGTTAACTTGTTGATTGTTTTTCTATGTTTAATTTTAGATCCAAGGTCTTGAAAAATTTTAGAGATAATATTTTGGTTATTTTTATTTGTTTCTATTAAGTTTATGTAATACTTTGATTTAGCTTTTTTGATTTCTTTCTTGCATTTATTTCGTAATTCCTTGTATTTTACAAAAGACTTGCTAGATTTAAATGTATCTCGTTCTTTCATTAACTTTCTTATGTCGGCCGTTAACCACCCAGGCAGGTGTTCTTTTTTAATTCGCTTGGTTCTTACTGGCCAGTGCGTGTCAATTATAGATAAAACTCGACTCGTCCAAGAGGAGGTCAAATTATTTACATTTGTACCTTTACTATTATCTATGAAGTTTAGTTTATCTAGGATACACGGACCCAAAGTGTTAATATCTACGTCA
The DNA here is from genome assembly GCA_964017125.1 of Flabesymbios commensalis. Lineage (NCBI taxonomy): Eukaryota > Metazoa > Annelida > Polychaeta > Terebellida > Flabelligeridae > Flabesymbios > Flabesymbios commensalis. The sequence continues at coordinate 33,814,149 of OZ024906.1, read as the reverse complement.
GCCAGTTTACGATAACTAATTGTTTTATGTTTATTCTTTATCTTATCATGGTTCGTTACATAATTTGACTTATTAATAGTAATATATATAGGGTTGTGGTCACTAATAGCCCAAGATAATAAACCTGATTTGGAAACATTCACATCTTCGGAAACATAAATATGGTCTAATAGAGTTTTACTATGCGACGTAATTCTGGTGGGTTCATCAATTGACTGATTTAGATAATAGCTTTGAAATGTATTTATCCATGACGTTTTCTGTACAGCAGTTGGTTAAAGATCAATATTAAAATCTCCCAATAAAATTACTTTACTGTATGTATTGTTTATTTTGTCTAGTAGGTTATCCATAATTATAAGCCATTCAGAATAGTTGACTAAATTATTATTTGGTGGCCTATATATAAAACCAACTAAAATATTTCCATTGCTAAATTGAAGTTCAATAAAAATGGCTTCAATATTTGGTAATTCTGACTCAGGAATCCTTCTATAATTAAGATGTTGTTTTACATATATTAAAATACCGCCACCGCCACTACTTATTCGATCTTTTCGTACCACATTATAATTATTGATAGCAATTTCGGTGTCGTTTACATTTTCATCTAGGAACGTTTCTACAACACCATAAATATCCACTGGGAAATACACTTTGAGATAGTACCGAATTTCGTCCATTTTTGAGTAAAGTCTATTTATGTTATGACATGACACACTAAGATCTTTAGTCTCTAAAATGTCTGACACTCTATGATGATTATTTCGATCTATACTAGGACATATTGTCAGTGCGGGTGAAATATTCTCAATGTCACTAGGGTCAATGCTAACAATTTCAGCAGAGTCACAAAGTTCGTCACTTCTCGGCTGATGGGTAATTGATTTGCACACTTTAATTGTCTTTCACTACTTGTGCATAACTTCTGATATGGGGCTCGTCTCGATGAATTTTCTGGTGGCCATTGTGAAAATGGGTATTTGATAACACAAGTTTGTTGATGTTGCTGGCTAATTGTGATGTTCCGGAATCGTTCAGATGTAGTCCGTCTCTTTTCAGATGTGCGTAGGTTATGTTGCTATTGTCAATGAATGTATAGTCCTTGTTTAACGCATTGCGTTTTAGCACAGCATTGATTGTGGTAATTGAATTGTTTAAATCAGGTCTGTCTAGTCTTGAAAACAGACCTGATACCACTATTTTTGTAGAAGGATTTGCCTGTCTGCATTTTCTCACAAGATGTTCTATCTTACTAATCACAGCCCTTGGTCTCTCACTACATGATAGGTTATAGGTGCCGCCCATCAATGTCACAGTATCTGGCTTATATGTTGATATCATGTCTTTAGCGCTTCCTCAAGGTTTTCAGCTTTAGCAGAAGGATGTACCATGCCAATGCAATTTGTGTCGTGGACGGTGCGCATCTTATGCGCCACACCTCTCCCCATGGAACTGCTGATAATCATAGAACTTTTGGGGTTTTTTTTTGTTTCTTGTGATGTTTTTTTTGGATCTTGGTTTTTGATAATCTTTTATGAAACATGTCTCTGTGCGGGTAAGTTCAACTTTTTCAGGTTCCTTTTTGTTGTTTTCCATTTCTGGCAATCTATCTTGTATTTGCAATTCAAGAACTTGGTTTCGTTCTATCAACGCTTTCACAGATGCTTCTGTCTGTAGTAATGTCTCTTTGAGGCGAGTTGATGCTTCGTTTGCTTGGATTTTGTTCTCTAATTTTGCTAATTCTTCATTTAATTTAGTAATGATCAAGTCAGATGCTTTGCATCCATCACAACCTGAGAATGTATCCAATGCGGTATCGTCATCTCGGCTGCTGGTGTCACAGATGAAATCAATGTCGCTCATTTCCTGTACTTCTTCACAAAATATATTTAGATCTCTCAAGTTATCTTGGCGAGCTTTTACTGCTGGATCACTGATGAGACTGTTGTCACGTGATGTTGAGACAGTATCCTCTGATGAAAGGTTTAGTTGAGGAAGAGATATAGTCGAGTCAACGTAGGCAGGAGTGCTGTCTCACACAAGGATAACCCATGACTAAATTTCACACTAAAAGATCCAAAATGGCTGCCAGTCGGCATTTTATTATACATACATGCACATGTACTGATGTTTTGTTCGCTGTTGAAAAAAGGTAACTACGTAAACATGGTAACCGCCCGTTTACATATCACGTCGTTAAAGGGACATGCCCAGGTCTAAAATTCCTAAAAAAATCGGTGATTTTATTTTGGCTTCTTAACCCGTTGACCACGAGATTATTATGCTACTGAGCTGTTTCTGAAACGAGATTATTTTATGACGTCATAGTTATCTCATGCAATCAGACCCGGAGATCTCCGGGGCTCGTATCTGAATGGTCTCCCGAAATCACGGAGATCTCCGGGGCTCGTCACAAATGGGTTAATATGACCATATGATGTAAACATGTCCATAGACTAGAACTGCAAAAGTTTTTTTTTATTTTTGTGCTGCGCACTTACCAGATTGGCCAGATATAGAGACGAAATTCCCGTATTTCTTATTTTTGACATGGTTGTCAATAATCAGAAATCAGGAATTTCGTCTATCGCATATCGCATCGAAAAGGGGGTATGTTTTCTGGGAGGAAGGGGTAGATTATGTAATCCGAAGATGAATATTAACATACTTTTAACATTGAATGTAGAGTGCTTATGTTTTAATTGTGTATATATATGTATGTTGGGTGAAACAAAATTAAACGAATTTGAATCTGAATCTGAATCCACTTAATCACAAATGGGGGTGGGTAGATCCTGGAGTGGAGGGGTAGATTATGGGAAACGCTACTATCCACCCTGGGGTATATTCTAGAATCTACCCCGGGGTAGATTCTGTGAGATCCTAGAATCTACCCGGGTTTAGTTGCAAGGGGGTATGATCCGGGGTGTTACACCGGAATGCCGGCACTGTCACGCCAGTCAGGTGCTCTACCAATGCGCCACGTCCCCCTTTCTCCCGAGTTTTATGGGCGGTTTAATGATATTCTGATAGCCCTGTTGGATTAACGAACGAAGGACTATGAATGTGTTGTGACGGACTCAGCCAGTGTTCCATTGCGGTTAAGTCTACGATTATTGGTGCAGGTCAACGTGCTATGTAGTTTGGTGGCTCGCGAAAAAGCGATATTCAGGTTACCAACATAGTGCATTGGAAGAACACTCAGCGTCGACCTTGATAGATCATTGGGATAGGCCACCCTGTAGAGACTTCAGTTGTAATCGTTCTCACTCTACCCCTGAATGCGATGAGGCCTTTTCCACCTATTTGAGTACCCCTCTACACGAGACTCCCAACTGTCGGCCCCTCCCCTAAATTTCAAACTCTGCCCAAAATTGTGAAAGTGGTACATGTAGAACAAATATAGCTTTTATTGCAATAAATATGTTACCCATACATTTCTAATTCAAGTCTGTCATAGCATACATATTTTACCATAAATAGAGACACATATAACGTTCTGAATTATTTTCTTGACTTTATATGAGCGCATTTAATCTCGAAATTACGTATTATTTTTCAAAATGAAACCACATATTTTGCGTGCGTTTTCGTTCATAAGTAGATAATTAGAGGGATTATATCGACACAAAATCACAAGAATAAGAGTTTAACCACTGTTTAAACTGTTTTTTATTTATTACCTGATGTAATCCCCCGTTTTAGGCTCTAATTATTCAATTTGTAATCAGAGGTGGCAATATTTGACTGTATAATCCAGTTGTACACACTCTATAATTGTGTGATAGGCTGTACAAATAACATTTCGCAGATGGCAAGGACACATTGCTGCCTCAATGTTGGGCCATTATCATCGACGCTGTCACAGCGTTGGAACAGTGTTGGCCAAGTTCTCGCATCGATTTGTATAACATTTGTACAACGTCGGCCCAACGTCTTCGACGATGGTCCAACATTGTACAAATGTTATACAAATGTTTCGTGTTTGCTGAATACACCATATATATATACACAGCCCGTAACCACGCCTATACTGCTCTGTAACACAAATAATGGTGACCATGGGTTTTTAGAAAGTACTGTTGTTTGTCCTGATAAGACAAGGTCAGAATACATGAAGGTCATCAGCGGCTTGTTATGGGCCTACAGCAAGAAATAATATCATTCGAATAGCAAAAAAATCAAATACATGTAGGCCCTAGTTTCAATTCTCTTGCAGCAAAAATATAATATTCATGCCCTTCAATCTAAATATTTCAGGTTGCTTTTAGGTTTCAGATAAATATTTAATTCCCCATGTTTCATTGGCCAAAGCGTTAAGTAGTAACAGCATAGCTTTTACTACAACATGGCGCTAGAGTTCGAGGGAAACACTACTAAAACACTGTTAAAAAAATTGAAATGCCATTACTGACTTGGTGATCGCATTTTTAAAACTTAAATTTCGTACAAATACTATATCAAGATATCCTATCTAGGACCCACGATCAGACCGTTCATGCTTATATTATCATAATAGAATATACAATATCATAATATAATCCTAGGGTTTATTCCGCCTGTGATATAGAAATTAGGCCTTTTATGTCATGACATAAAAGGTTGATGCGAATGGCATGTCAAGATGTCTGTTCTTCACAGTCAAAGTACAGTCGCTGCCTCTTGGCTTTGTAGAGCCGTATTATTGGCTAAGCCTATTACATTTACGACCTTGAAGCTTCAGAAGCAGAAATGCTATTGACAGCATGCGCGGGAAACTGCTGACCATTTCCTCAAAATGCTGTTGGCTGTTTTAGTTTGCGGAAGTGCACACAAGGGAAGTCTTATTGGAAGACTCAGTAAAATATATTTGAATAGGCCTAATTGTTGTCCAATTGAATATAAAAAGCGTTGTTTTTTTTGTAGATATCTAAGCGCCCTGGCAAAAACAGCTGATGAGAACTATAGAGGTGAAATTCCATGATATCTGGCGCTGATATCCCATGATATCGGCATGTCCTATACTATTGAGGTGGAACCTCACGTCACGGATACCCACAAACAGGAGTCCTTGATCAATGTGAACACGCAGGTGCTGTCCAAGTACGTGACTTCGTCTAACATTACCTTATCCGGACGAGACACGGAGGAGAATGTGACACAGCAAGCGGTGGACCCCGTAAACAACTTGGGGCATGACAACCTGGGATACACCGGTACCAAAACCTCGCAACCCTTCCCGGAATTATCTAGGACGCCTTACAATTTACAGGGGAATTTTTTATCCGCTGATATCACAGCCAACGGCAAGAATATGGCGCCAGACGCTAATGACAAGAAGAGGGCGCCTGCCGAAGAGCATGCTATCACGAACGACGACGATTTGGTAACAAAACCCCCTAAGCCAATGTGGATCTGCAGGATGATCTGTCACCACCCGTGGAAATCACTAGGTAAATACACGTAGGCCTAAATCGTCAACTTAGATATGGAAGGGTGTATCCGCCACATTACAAAGTGGCTGATACACAATTTCATTATATAAGGTGCGAAATAGCAAACCCAGCGAACCGTGAGACGTTGGCCCAATGTAGCGCCAACGCCGTCGACGGCGGGCCAACGGTAATCCAGCGTTGGTCCAACGTCTCATGTTTGCTGGGTAGGAGGACGCTGTTTCGTGTTCTACAAGACTTTGCTTCATCACAGGGGTATTAGGCCTATATATCAGATGTGATGTTTTAACCCTTTAACCGCCGGTGCCGCATATACTCGGATTTTTATTTTTTATTAGCACATTAAGTACCACCTTTTAAACATGTTAAAAATAAAATGTGACATTACCAGCAATATTTGAAAACAGTTGACCTCCATTTTGTCAAATCTGAATAATTTTCACTCACTTGACGCGATCCACAACTTCAAGTGGGTGAAAATTCAGATTGAATAATTTGGCGGTTAAAGGGTTAACTGCGACTTGATGATCTGCTTTTCAGTAGCTGCGATGTCCAAGAATAGTCCTACTTGCCGCATGGGACTTTTTTATTTTCAGTTATGGTTACGATTCTGATTTGTTATATTCCGTTGCAACAGTTACTGCAACACATAAATAGCCTACTAGTAACCCACGCCCTTAAATGATTATAATTATTTGTTTTTATATGACAACATAATCTTCATCATCACAAACCATTCATTATTTTTTATAAATAACTCCAAGTCAGAATCCGTTTGCTCCACTGCCCATTCAATTTATTTTATTTCTTTCCGGAATAAAATCGACATACATTTAGTAGCTCCCGTTGAAAAAGCGGTAAAATACCAGAATAAAAAATATATACAAAAGAGTACACTTCAACCCCTAAATTTGGTATGCCAGCGATGTTTACATGGTCTTGGAAAGTATATTTTAATAAGCTTTCAACTGTTGTGATTTACTAATCAATAGCTCGTATCATTTATATTTCAAATGTCTTTTCTGATGTGCAAACAGTTGGTTTAAACCTTTTTAAATTAATTGCAGTTCAAATGGTTAGAAAGAAGACTATATTTTTACATCGTTATTTCGTAACGCCTCTATTACCACTTCCGCTTTTCAGGTGTGGCTGGTGGAATTCAAGTAAGTTTCGTAGTGATCAACGCTATTCTGTTCGCAGCAGGTTATGATATATTGCCCATAAATTTCAGAGATGCACCACTACAAATTCAAGATTCCAAATGGTACCTGAACGGCATGGCCTGGCTCGCGAGAGACGACGCTGCCGATATGCTGCCTGAACTTTTTTCTGATGTTCAAACACCTCTGCGAACATTCAAAGCTGAGCCTTGCCTGCTTAACTACGAGGACAAATCCGGCAACGACAATGTGTTCACCGCAGAAAACCTTAAAGGCATACAGCAAGCAGAGAATGCGATGCTTCTCGTTTCTGGTTTTGACCAGCATTGTTACAGCGATATCACCGGGAAATGCATCAAGCCAATGTCAATTGTCAATTTTTTTGATGGGACGTACGGTGCTCTTGATCCTATATTTCAAGATAATCCAGAGTTTGCCAAGATCCCACACGTTTTGCAGAAAGCGATGGATTACGAAATAACGAGGGCGCAGTTGGTCTTTCATCTTGGAAATGATTACAAGATTAATGGTTCAGTAGACATTGCACAATGTAGCATCACTCGCTCTATGATGTGGATGGGTCTGCCACTAGATGGCTACACGTCCGTCAAAGATCGTGAAGACGATCAGCTGGAAAAAATAGAAGACTTCTTGTCCAATGAAGTGACAGACCAACTCTGGAGTTTGAACGAAAAAGGAGTTGGGACAATGGAATTCACATTCAATGGTTTAGTCGTCTGGTTTAACGATCGGGCTCGTCAAATAATGAGGGACTTTGTATTGGCAGTGGCCAGTTTCGTTTTTATCACGTTATTTATCATTTTTCAGACTCGCTCTCTCCTCATAACAGCAACAGGTATGATCGGAATTATGACATCATTTTGCAGCGCAAATCTTGTCTACAGAATCGTGCTCGACTTCCGTTATTTCGGCATATTCCATGTTCTCTCGGTATTTATCATGCTTGGAATCGGTGCCGACAACATCTTCATATTTTACGACACTTGGAGACAATCGGCTCGTACTAAATTTGTCGCACTAGAGTACCGTCTCTCCTATGTTTACCGGCGAGCTTCAGCCGCCATGCTCGTCACATCACTCACCACAGCAATAGCTCTGTTTGCCAATATGATTTCCAAGCAGCAGATGATCAACACGTTTGGTCTTCTAACGGGTATTGTGGTGATGTTCAACTACTTAACGGTGATCACTTTGTTGCCTTGTGTTGTGGTTATTCACCACCTTAAGTGGAAAGACTGGACATGGCCATGCTGCAGGTGTCTGCCATGCGGTAAAGATGAAAAAGACAAAGTTCCACCAACAGTCAGCGAATCCAATACACAAACAGATCACGTGAACACCACGTCCACAGGGAAGCCAAATATCATCATCAGATTTTTTTCTGGACCATACAGTTCCATCGTGATGCATAAAGTTCTGAGATGGTTCATCATTGCTGGCTTCTTGGGTTTAATAGGATTTTTCACATACAGAGCAACAAAGATATCACCACAGAGTGACCGAGTGAGTATTTAGTATTATATTAGCTAAGGAGCAAAATATGGTGCTATGTTGGTACACTTATTTTTCTACCTATAATTACTGCCTAGATACATCCGAATGAGGTAATATTAAAATGACTAGATTGTGTATACATATTCGCATGTGTAATTGTAACTTTGTATAGATAATAAATAAAGGTACTATTTTCTCGCCTTTATGATACTTTAAAATACCATGAATAAAAAAAAGGAAATGAATTCAGGCCAATATGTCAATATGTAGCTATTTTATCTATGGTTTTGGTGCGGGAAACTTAAAAATATCATGCCAATGCTGTTTAACTGTAGGTTATTTTAAATAGTTCTCATGCATATTTTATTTAACCTGTGCTTGTTTTAGTATATAATGTCGTTTGATTTTAACATGTTTAAGTTAACTTAGCATGCATTTTTTACCGAACTAATCCTGTTGTATATAGTCTTGTAAATATGTTCATTTTAATGACGCATAAGTCTGCATAGACTTACTTATATCTGTCTAAACCGCCATGATATCACAATTGGTCTATACAAAGCTACTTATTCCATTTCAGCCTAAGATTTTCAGGGACACTCACCAGTATGGTAAAGCGAGACTCCACGAGCAGCATTCCTTCATTCCTAGCTTTGACATTGAAGTTATGAGAGTGTACATCGTCTGGGGCATGAAGGCCCAGGATAGGAGCAGCTGTCATCGGACTGACTTTGAATGTGAAGGCGAGAGTGTCTGGGACGAGGGGTTCGACCTTAATCCTGCCCCAGCCCAGATGGCTATGTTGGTGAGTTGATGGGAGTGCAGTTATGCTGTATTACAAAGCCAAAAGGCAGTAACTGCTTACTTGAAAAAAAGACAGTTAGGCATACAGCCTTTTAACTTTGCACGACTGGATAAATCAGCAACAAATAAATTGCGTAAAAAAAATACCCTTAGTCAATTCAAGTCTGACATCAAAACTTACCTGTTCACGGCGGCTTTTCAATAATTTTCCAGTATCTGTGAATTCCTCAGTGGAGATATGTTTTTAAATCCATCCTTACTCGATTTTAATATATAGTGTTTTATGTTTAAATAGACGCTGGACTGGACAATTTATCAAATGTCAAGCGCCTATGATTGTGCTAGAGTTTATGGCGCTACAGAAATGTTTATTTATCATTATTAACAATGACGACTTATTATCTTATGTTTGTTTATTGTCACTTGCTAAGTACTTCCAAGAAAATAGTTTTCGCGCAAATCAGTGATATTTGCGCCTTCATCATGCGATATCATTATGATATAATGTGAGTCGTTTTGATGACCACATACATTATACTGATCAGTAGTCAATCACGGAACACGTGTGTCGTAATTCTTTATAATCAGTGTGATGTGTGTAATAATGGGAAATTAAAAATAGGCTCTCCCCGTTACGGGGTAAATAGACACTCCCTTAAAATAATAAGCACAGCTGTGATATTTATTACATTTACCACGCTACAACTGAATAGGTTCATGATATCTGACATAAGCAGGCCTACAGTAAACTAATTCCTCAAAGCTTTTTTGTTACTATCTGAATGTAGAGTAATTAACAACAAAATGTTACATGTGAATACATTTATAAAAAAAGGTCCATGTATGGCTGCCTTTTTTGCTTCTAAACAAGTCTTCGTGCGCAATCAGTGGTTTTGTTACCTTAAACTCAATGTTGTTTCAACGTTGGCCCATCGTCATTGAAACAACAGTGGCTGGGTCTATACGATCTCTGCCTCTATCAAGCAACACCAGTGAGGCACTGACATTGTAGGTACATTTACACTAAAAATGGAAGTAAATAAAGTATTGTAATTTTTTTTATATTGTACAGAGATTTTGTGAATCACTGAAGTCGTTGAGCATAGAGCAGAGCGAGAGAATGCGTATCAGACGGGATGTATACGGAGATATAGAAGCCAAGTGTTTCATACAGAATATGAACGAGTATATGACGGTAAAATTACACATACTTATTCCGCACAGATGAATGTTGTGACATCGTTACGTTTCAATGTTGTGATACTTCACCTGCTTTACTACACGTGCTTTGCTTTACTCAGGTGTAATGTGAATGTGATGATATATAGTAAGATTTGCATTACCTATAAGGTGATAATTATAGGTTGTTTCTCTGTCGATTCTAAACAAGTGTCTATTCAATTTGCAAACGGTATTGTTCAGTGGACATTATGTAAACTTCAAAATGCAAACCCCAAGTATTTGGCTACTGCTTATGACTGGTCAAATCCTGTTGTAGGTCTACATACCTGAAAACATACAATATAACGTAGGCTAGAGATGAGGAGATCTGTGTGCATCAGAGAGGCAGATTAGATAAAAAAAGGGTCTTTCCTTGAAAAAACTTGGATAGACATCTGAGAAATTGAGCCTTCTCTTGTAATAGCGTGTTTTAATAAGTTGATATTGCCCTGGAGCTTTATTAATAGCCAATTTTCAAATCTCCCAGTACACTTTACATAGACGCATAGGTTATGGATGGCAGGAAATAAAACTTCGCCTTACCATACTTATTAACCCTTTAGCCGCAAAATTATTCAATTTGAATTTTCACCCACTGACGCGATCCACAACTTCAAGTGGGTGAAAATTATTCAGATTCGACAAAGTGGAGGTAAAAAAATGTCATATCTTGCTGAATAAAGACACTTTTTATCTTTAACAGGTTTAAAAGCTGATATGTAATGTGCTAATATAAAATGTAAAAAACGAATATGGATGGCACCGGCGGTTAAAGGGTTAACAAAGACTGAAAGTGTGCATTTGGTAGCGCTGACATGGTGGCTGAATCACTATGCAATATGACTTTATCTCTGACTAGTGCTACACCCAAAGAACCCTTCCTCAATAACTCTAAAGAGGTTTTGTATTGTATTTATTCAGGGACATTATCATGATTATAAAGCCTAGTGTTGTTTTGTGTCCCTATGAGTCATCTTTATGCGCTTATTAGTTATTTTCTGAATATAATATGTCTGTAATCAATCCAGTGATTTGGATTATTTGCAGTTATGTCAGTTATAACCGGTGATGGTTATGTCGGACCAAGGACGTGGATGTAGTCTAAATGCCGCATGTGAATATAAATAATAAGAATGAAGGTGTGAATGAAAATATGATGTTGGCGAGTAGATCTATTTGATGTGGGTGCAGATAGGAATGATGTTGGAGTGGGTATAAATATATGTGGGTTGAATATAAAGTGGATCAGAATCAAAACATGACGCGTGCTGGTATATTTTGATTCGCAGGTGAATGAGGGAATGGAACAGCCACTGAACTCTCACAAAGTAGGAGGTTTGATGAGCAGCAACGATCCTGGACTTTATAACGCCTCTGTTATTAATGATGTCTACTACAGATATTTTGAGGTTGGTGTCTGTAAGGATATGACTCCACATGGATCTTTAGCAGTCTACGTGTCGCCTGTACACCAGTATTGTGCAGCTGTACATGTGGAAGTACCTCCAGCTCACACTAGTATCATGATTATTATCAATACTCTACTACTAACTGATAGAAATATATAATTCCAATATAGCAGCTTTCTTTCGTGCACAGTACATCAAATAATATAGTAATCGTTGATGTGTCCGCATACCCCTCATATTTCCAATGGGGAGCAAGTTTATTTTCAATCACCAAAGGACTTCTGTAGTTTTCAATTATATCATATGCAAGAGGAACATTTCTGCTGCAAATGTCTCTTTGGTATATCTTCCAGAGGTCGGTTATCTCAATTTGCATTCATTTAGTATTTTTATTGACTTAATCAGATTGTTTAATTAATGCTTAAGCTGGTTACAGAAACCAGCCTTACCATGACTTTTCAGACAAGGATGACGAATATTATTGGTCCAGCATCGCCCAATTATTTTGTTATATCATTTGCATGTAATGGTAACAAGTATGACTTTAATATCAACACAATTTATACCCTTGTAAACTAAATCGTGAAGCTGTTTTGTTCAGACAGCAGCTAACTACTGGTTGACTGACGGCTACATCTCACCCAAAACCTACACATATGATGACTACAGCGAGCTGATTGGTGAGATCTTGGACAGATCAGACAGCCACAAGATCAGAAAACCAGGTGAGTGATCAGAATTTAAAAAACAATGAGCATGAGGAATGTGTATGCCTGCAATGCTGTAAGACAATATGTGTAGTTTAGTATTGCATTAATCCCAATGTGTGTAGTTTAGTATTGTAAAAATTCCAATGTGCATGATTGTATAGATTAGTAAGCCTATTGCAGAACTCCTAATGAGTGTAGTTTAGTTTTGCAAAATCATAATGTACATACGTGTAGATTTGCGCAATCGATGTTCTTGGCAGTATTTTTACAGTCAGTCGATCATTATGGAGCACGCTGTGGTCGTGTCAGGGTTTGTGTTTGTCTTCTGTAGATCACTCTGGAGCACGCTGTGGTTGTGTCAAGGTTTGTGTTTGTCTTCTGTAGAACAGTCTGGAGCACGATGTGATCGTGTCGGGGTTTGTGTTTGTTCTCTGTAGATCATTATGCAGCACGCTGCGGTCGTGTCAGGGTTTGTGTGTGTCTTCTATGGATCACTATGGAGCACGCTAAGGTTGTGTCAGGGTTTGTGTGTGTCTTCTGTAGATCATAATGGAGCACGCTGTGGTCGTGTCAGGGTTTGTGTGTGTCTTCTGTAGATCATTATGGCGCACGCTGTGGTCGTGTCAGGGTTTGTGTGTGTCTTCTGTAGATCATAATGGAGCACGCTGTGGTCGTGTCGGGGTTTGTGTGTGCCTTCTATAAATCACTATGGAGCACGCTGTGGTCGTGTCGTGGTTTGTGTGTGCCTTCTATAGATCATTATGGAGCACGCTGTGGTCGTGTCGGGGTTTGTGTGTGTCTTTTATAGATAACTGTGGAACTCGCTGTGGGTGTGCCAGTGTTTGTATGTGTCTTTTCTAGATCAGTCTTGGTCACTCTCTGGTTGCGTCAGTGTGTGTGACTACTCTGTCACTTGTGTTGATCAAATAAAGCCTGTCAAATGTTTTTAAATATTTGTAAAAACGTAAACATTGCTAACGTTATTTGTGCTATTTGAAAGCCGTGTCAACTATCAATCAATATGAACGCCACCTGGTGAATATATAAACATAACCGGCTTATCTCTCGCCCATCCAGTATCCTGGGTATTTTAATTTTAACATGATGTTGTTGCACAGTGAACCACCACATAAAAATCACCTCCAAACCTCGTTGTTTATTGTGCTAATACAAATATTAAACACTGTCGAATTTGTAGTCGTGATTGCCACGCAAATCACCCTACTTCGCCCAAACCTATACAATAATAATGGTGAGTTCTTATATAGCGCACATACGATGCTCTGTGCGTTCCACACATATTACCCCTGGTCACTGGACCTGCTCATTCATGTACCATTTCAACTCCCTTTTTGGAGCATACAGCACTTGCAGCCATTTCGGCGCTAGGAACTAGTCGCATACATTGCCATCTCTGTCCTACCAGGTACCCATATACACCTGAAACAAGTGAAGCATGTGAGAATAGAGCGCCTTTCTCAAGGACACAACTGGGGTTCAACATGATATACGTCCCTTTACAGGGGCGGATTTAGACAGGGTTGAGAGGGTTCCAGAACCCTGTCAGAATTTTAAAATCGATCAGATTAAAGGATTTCAGACCTAAAAACGGCATTTTTAAGGTTTGGAACCCTGTCAGCGTTTTAAAATCAAAATGACCGGGTTCAAAAACGAAAGTGACATGTATCTAAGTGACATGTAGGCATATCAAGTAAATTGATAAGCCTAGTCGTTGGCGCTAGAAGGTGTGGAGGACTCGGCTGCACTAAGCCTTTAATTGCCACGCCTCATTGCTGTGTAAACAATGGATCACGCCGATGTTGGCGTCTTGAAAATTACATAACATTCACACCACCCCTTGTGTCCTAATACCTACACAAATAATATAAAGTTTTAGTCAATCAAGATATATATGTGGCCAAGTGTACTAGATATGAGTAAATTGGAACCCTGTCAGATTATTTTCTGGATCCGCCCCTGCTCTATACATTGTAATACGCCTACGTTGATAAATAAATTACTGCGATAAGTGGAAATTGTTACGTCTCGCTAAAACTTTCAATCCCGCAATAAAATGTTCTGTCTTCTTGTACGTCCAGTTGTGTTTATAAGAAGTTAGTCTCTTGAGTTAATTTGTACCCACCCAGAAGTCGCTGCACAACATATACAAATGGCTGATCTTTGCCAATTAATATAAATTTGTAGATCCCAGTGAGTTTCTCATGGTATCAAGCATCCGTTAAGTCACAGATTGATGATTTTCAACCTCCTCAATTTAACCAGGTTTTCAATTTTTTTTTTACAGCAGGTACCACGAAATCTTACCTCGATGCTTATTTTTGTAATGTTGAGGTTTCCGGGCCGCCCTGTCAAATGACCCACATTATTCTATTTCTGGATACGCCACCGAATTAGGACCCCACACAATCTTCAATCAATATGAACACTATGAACTGTTTTTTTTTTCTACAGGAGTGTTCGATAACACTTACTACGGTACCAGACTGCGCTATGCCGCCGTGGTGGTCAACACCACAATGTACATGTTCAATCACGGTTTTGAAGAAGGTTTCCCTGTGAGAGACGCTTGGGAAGAATTCTTGGAAGAGCAAGTAAGACAATCGTTATAGTTGAAAAAATATAAATTTGTGTTTTAGTGTTGTATGTGACCGTTATCGCCATAATAATTAAATATACTAAATATTCAAAGATTTGTGCTTAGTGTTGTAGGCCTATCTGGCCGTTATCACCATTATAAAGGTAGTAAATATTCATAAATTTGTGTTTAGTGTTCTATCTGGCCATTATCGTCATTATATCCATTATAAGGATAGTAAATATTCAAGTGAATATGAAATCTCAGAGCGTCCCTAATATTAGGTTGATGTATTTTGAATTTTTCTTCTAATTTAATTTTACATAAAATATGCCTTATTTGCATAAATATGACATGGGGGTTGTTTGTTAATTAGTATGCGGTTCTTCCCCTTATTTAAATTGTAATAGGTAAAGTGATAATAATGACCCGCCACGCGAAAAGGTCCATATTATTTTTTTCAGTTGATTCAATGGCCGTGTTCTTTCTGTCTCATTAGCTGAAAGAATTAAAAAAAAATCTTCATAACTTTCTGTTTTAAAAGATTTTTGATTTTTTAAATTTAATTATGTAATCATTTAAATTAAATTTTAAATGACGTCATAAATAATTTGAATAAAGCCGCGAGGAGGTACCTTCTCGCGTGGCGGGTCACATTATCTTAAAAAATTACAATGTCGGGGTAGGAATATGGCACAGTTCTGATTTTACTGATTTGATCTGATTTTACTGTTTAAATTCCAGTGGGCACTAATTTGTAATTTTGTGTAGTCTGATTAATTAACTATGATTATTTTAGAAAGAGTACTTTGCTCCTTCAACGCGTGATCCAATCATGTGCACACCAGAAAAAGAAAACGAATGGCATTGGCTGGATCAGCAATACGTGAGTAACAAGTATGTCATTTGTATGACCAAAGTCTTCCGTAGATTTCACGATCGCGATCGTGAAATCTACGGAAGACTTTACGGATACAGAGTGGCGACAGACACATTGAAATGACCTCGCTTATTTGAAAAATATATGGTCTACCACGTACGTGAACGTGGAAGCCTATATCAACTATATATGTCACACTTTGTTGTTCCAGGAGCTGGTTCAGTCGGCCTGGCAAGGAATTGCAGTTGGTATCTCTGCCTCCCTGGTAATAATCACCCTGGCAACCCGTAACTATATTCTAGGTATCTTAGCAACCGTTACCATCTGCTTTGTGACTGTGTCTGTTGTGGGAATCATCAATCTGGCTGGCTGGTTTATTGGCGTAAGTTATTTTGATATGACGATTTTTTTTCACGAATACTTATTATCAGCCTTCCATGCCATCTGGCTTTGTTGGACAATCTGCCTTTGAACAACAAGGCAAGCTAGTCTGCAAGGCTGGTTATTGTCGAGATACGATATTTGGAAATATTAATCATTGTCATATTTGTAATTACATGTTTTACACCAGTTTTTTTAGGATCTTATCAATTGTTTTCCTTTCATTACAAAATTGAACATCAAATAGCTTTTTTTCCAACCAAAATTTTAAATTTGATGAATATTAAGTAATTATGTCGGCTTGTGAGCATGAGAAAAGTGTCACAAAGTAACTTGCAGCGAAATGTGTATTGTCTGATTATAGCTTATTGGACTGAAAAGTAAGCAGTGTATACTATATATTTCCGCTTTCCACAATAGTATAGTACCTGGAAAACACGAATACGTCAGCAAATACTGGCTGAACATCGAGCCAACATTGGGTTGCTGTAGTAAATGTGCTACTAGAACTGCAATATAGCGCAATATTTTGTTCACCCCCTCCCCATGAATTCAGCGGTGGAGATACAGTTATGTCCAAAGTTAAAACATTGACAACCACCACATAATTATATAGATTTGACCATCATGCTAATTATTGCCACTTGATTGATTTCAGCCTTTGGAGGCAGGTAACCTGGCTTTGCTCGTGGGCTTGGCTGTGGACTACTGCGTTCATTTGGCAGAAGGCTATCACTTCTCCAAGCATCAGAATCGTCGAGGCCGAGTCCACGACATGTTGTCAGAGGTAGGAGTGTCTGTCATCTCGGGAGCCTCCACCACCATCGGCGCATCAATATTCCTGCTGTTCGCACAGATCCAGTTTTTCTATGAGTTCGGACTTCTCATGATTTCCACTATAGGTTTATCTATGTTATACTCCCTCGGTCTGTTTTCCACTGTGTTGGCGATAATTGGACCAGAGGGTGACACAGGCTCTATAATGCCATTGTTCAACCGTATATTATCATGTTTTACTTCGCACAGCTCCGCATCGAGATAACCATGACCTTATCTTTATTTACACCACTTTTAGCATGTTTTACACCAATTTTAACATGTTTCACACTGATTTTAAAACTTATTTTACACACTGATATTGTTTTATTGCTCACATCACACCATGGGAGATTTAAAAATGCCATTTGATATTATTAGCCAGACGGATGAAGTAGTTTATATCAGCACGATAACCAGTGGTAACGTTATCCGTGCTGATACTGATTTCATGTGAGCTCGCGTTAAATCAGTATCAACACTGGTAGCGTCTTGCATTCTCCACAACTGTAGGACCGTTACCGTTAGAATAATTATCTTTTACAGATAATATTGCATCCACCAATTTTTTACCACAAGCTGGCTGGGAATGATTATCTGCTGATTAACCAATGGTACACTGAAAAGGCAAGAAGCAGTAACTGCTTACTTGAAAAGTAAGCAGTTACTGCCGTTTGGCTTTGCACGGCAGATGGAAATTGACCCTGCCAGTATGCATCATTCATTAATTTATGAATGTTTTGAGGCTGTACAGTGTAGGTCCATCTTGTGTGTCACAACTGATTATTAATAAAAATATACATGTGCACTTAGTTATCGCGTTCACTAGTCGTTATTTAATATGGCTCGATCACGTCCGTCGAAACAGTGTCCCCATGACCGGATCAACCTTGCATACCCGACACCTATAGCATTATATTGAAAGATGACAAAATTTAACTTCAAATATCAAACTAGGGTGGAATTATCTATGGATATAAATGAATATAAGATCACTTTTTTAAAACTTGTGATATCAAGATGACCGACCCAGCCACGTTTTCGATCAAACATCAAACGATCAAACATCAGACGGTGTCAACAGACCCGCCACCCATTCAAAATCTGTATATAGCCGGTTCCAAGACACTATTGTATATTCAAATCAAATAACAGTCGCCAGCCAGCCGTAGGCGACGCACGACCGGGACGACAATACCCCTTCGGGCAGTAGCTTAGTTAAAAAGTAAGCAGTTATTGAATTTTGGCTTTGTCCGACAGTAATGGTTTCTTCTTTGGAGAGACACCTACTTATGATACGGTTTATCTGTATTCAAATTTGGCCTAAATCATAGGCAAGTGATTGGTCGAGATTCAAATGTTAACAAATCACAGACGGGTTGTATATTGCAATACATAGGCAAACATCAGTCAGTAACTGCAGCTTAAAACGGCATTGTAGATGACATTTCGTAGTACAAGGATAGATAATGGCGACCTGCACGTCTCGAGTGGTAGATAAACACCCAGTTGTTCTGGACACGGCGTGACACAAGGAGGCTGAGGACTAAGACAAGCATCCAACACTTGTGTTATTAATGGAGTATCAAGATGGCGGATCGATCGTCCAACACTCATGTTATTAACAAATCAACCCTACAAGAACCCGGGTATTAAATGTAATATTCTGTCAATAAAGCTGGGTAACAGACAGACAGACAGACAGACAGACAGACAGACAGACAGACAGATATTTTATTGACAGAAAGGAAGTCATTATAGACTTATTTGTCATAGAAATGAGAGGTAACGTAGGCTAGATATTTTGAATCGACGAATCTCATTGAGACATGTCGGACTGTGACAGGAAGGTTTGAACCACAGGTGAAAGTGTTGAATCTTTGGTATTCCTACAGTTTTGATATTGGTTTATCTCCACTGTGTCGAGATGAATTGCTTTGCGAGCTGTGCCTACTTAATCTGGATCAAAGGAGTTGGATGACAGGTGTAATCTAGCCAGTTCCGGGTGTGAAGCCTGGACGTACCACAGGTGTTGCTGAAATGGGACTGTGGAGAGCGAAAAGGTGAGTTTGTTTGTTACAAAACATTATTCTCCTGAACACACAAGTCATAATATAATTATCATCAGTTTTCATCTTTCTTTTGTTAGCGTTTGTAATGAAAAAATGAAAAAAGATTATATGTGGTATGTTGACGAAGCTAATTTGTCTTTGGACATAATTTTTATATCATTCATTATAGGTATTCTTATTTAATGAACTTATTGCTGTCGCAGGTTTTTGTGTTCCGTGTCTCCTGGAGATCAGGCTGAAGTAGATCTACCAGCTGGTAGATTTGACAACATGACCAACCCTGATTACTACAACCTGCCTGATAGTGGAATTATTGACATCACAGCGGGAGACGAATTGTTCCGCAGCTCCGTTGAAGAATTTTTCAAATCATGTGGTGGTCAGCCGCCAGACGATAAGAGATTACAGGCACTAAAAGATCTGTGCCGAGAGATCCTCATGTCTAATAAAGCAAACAAACTGAAAATCTTGATAGAATACTTCAAGAGTGTTGGAACTCTCGGGCATGGTCTCATGGAGATTTTAATGGTTTGTATCGAAAAGAATTATGTGGAAGTTATTGGCTGTGTCATCAAGTTCAACAAGCCACTGTGCACGTTCGTAATGAGAGAGGGATGCTACGAAGGCCTGTCGTTATTTCACTATGCCATAGTCATGAACAGAAACAAATTAATTTGTGCAATACAGGATGTCCTTGACGGGGAGAGTGATGGCTTCAAGCGAAGACTTCTGCATCTGAAGGCAAATGTTCCAGATTACGTGGGTGGAGCTGATGCTAAGGGTCGTGCTCTTACAGCTGGCGGAAACAATGGAGCGGTTCCGGAGCTACCATTGAGTCTGGCGGCAGTGCTGGGACACACTGATATCATGCATCACCTGGTAGGTTCAGGAGCTGAACTGGCCCAGCAGGATAGCAAGGGCAACAATATCCTGCACAGCATTGTCTACAGCAGTGTGGCACAAATGGAACAAAGTGTCAACATATTCAAATTTATTATGAATGAGTTACTTGTAGATTGGGCTGCGATATCTGAACGATGCACCTTTCTGACCCGCATGCCACCTTCCGCAGGGCTGGTCAACGCCAAACGCATGCTTTGTTATGCAAGGAACATAGCCGGTTATACACCACTATCACTGGCTGCTAAGATGGGATGCACGGAAATGATGCAGGAAATAATGAACGTGGATGCTGTTTACAGATTCCAGCACTGCAGTGTGGGACCTTACAGTACAGCTCTGTACGATGCCACAGAAGCTGAAACTGCGTTGTTGCCTGAAGTTGAAGGAACACCCATCTTAGGTATGCTGGAAATAATCATATTCCAAGAGGAGAAACAGAGTTTGTACAGCCTAATATCACAACCATTATGGACATTAACAAACCAGAAGATCAGCTTCACAATGCCCTACCTTCTCGGCTGTTCCACTATACACTTTCTAATCATGATAACGTATAACTGGGTGGCATACTACACCATCCTGCCCCATCTCTACACCCCGTTTATAAATGAATCTTTGTGCGAGGAGTATGATTTTAATAATAGATTCACCTACCAAGTTTGGGACTACTGTCTGCTCTTTATTGCTCTGTGCTACTCAATCGTATTCGGGCAGCTCATGTGGACGTTATATGGCAAGATGTGGAGAAGAAATCACCTCAGGTGGTCTACTATACTAAGTCTGAGCCACGTTCTCCAAGCCATGACAATCTGCCCTTTCATAATCACCACACTGTTGTACCTGATTTTAAAGATTTGTAAATCGCACTGTGAAGTGATTTTTCTGTCCATGTCGATGTTTTTTGGTTGGTGGAGCACTTTCTGCGTAACTAGAGCTTTCAAAGCGAGCGGTTTCTTTGTTCTCATGTTGGAAAAAGTGTTTCTGAAAGAAGTGATTCGCTTTCTTGTGACCATCATCATGACGGTGACGGCCGTCGTCATGGGTTTCCTCTGTTTGATGGCTGCCGATTATCAGCTCGATGCCTCTCCTCTAGTTTCCACATTGGATTTTATTATTAACTCCAATGGATTCACCACCCACGACAGGGTACGAATTGATGCGTTAACGTACCGCGGAGCAGCCGTTCTCTATATTGTGTTCTTCATGTTGATGGTTGATATAATGCTGAGGAATTTGTTGATAGCATCTATGAACAATACTTACAGAGAGATAAGTGACATGGCCAACATCTTGTGTACCAAAGTACAACTTCGAGACGTCATCGTGGCAGAGATGGCACTACACTGGTGGTCTAAACGTCTGATTAGGAAGATGTACACTGAGACAAAACTAACATACACTGATGTAAATGGAATCAAACACGACCGAAAACTATATCTCGTCAATGTGAAGCAATATTCTAACCGTGCTGCACAAGATATTTTGTGATAAAACGTTTTTGGCTAATAATGTGCACATATAAGCCAGCTGATAGAATAATCATAAAAAAATTGAGTTGACAAGACTGATTGTCTCTGACCTATGTATATTTTGAAAGTAGTTATAATGGTATACATTTTGTTTTTTAAAACCAGTTGTTAGATTTCAGGCATTTATATTATTTTTCAAAAACGATATCGCGTTTTATATTTTGTTCCCTAGTTCCTAAGTTAATAATATTTCTATTGATTTGATGAAAATAGTAGATTTTAACAAACACCCTTTGTAACATACAAGTCAAAAGGGGGACAAAAAGTATAAAACCACTGGCTGGCAGACATAGAGACAATCAGATATTGTGATGATCGAGCAAGCGATCGGACGAACGAACTAAAGAACGATAAACGATGAACGATAAACAATTTATATAACGTTCAAAGCCTCAGATACCCAAGCTGCGAGCTAGAGGCGCGTCATGAGACATGCTGTATCTGTAAATTCTACTATATATGTTATATGTAGCTTAATATAGCTTCAACGATGTGGGAGGAATGTAGATGTAGTAATACAAGGGGTGTCTTGTAATTTGTTGTACCTTGAAACAATTGTTATGCAACACTTTGTTGACGCTGGTATTGATGCAGAACACAAATCAGCCAAAGAAATCGCCAAATGAATGTACCAGTATTACATCATTATTTTTAATGGGTATAGTAGGTTTTTTGTCGTTTAAGGTATTTCATAGTTTCTGTAAAAATACTTTTAAAAAGTTCTTCAGAATTTGTTTCATGATTTCAGAAAACAGCCAAGCAAGACAAACAATCATTGTGGATCTTTAATAAAAAGTTCCAATAAATTTCATTGACGATTATCAAATGTTACTATTTTTGTGGTACAAAAATACATACAAATATGTATTTATCGTAATTGAAGGATTTATAGACGACTTAATTTGACAAAACAAATGTGTGTGGCTTATATAATTATACAATATATTCTGATTTGCGTCCGTACTTTGCAGCTTATTTTATTTTGCTTACCTTTTTTCGAAATTTATTGTCATGCCACGATTAGTGAAAAACATAATGTTTTTTTATTAAGAATCTATAATATACTGATAAAATAATAATATAATATGTATAGTAAAATAATAAAATTTATTTAATGCCGGTATCAAATTAGGCAAGAATTTTTTTTTATCTTCAAATTCAATGACGTTTTGTTGATGGGCATGTAATAAATAAGCTTTATATATTATGTTGATGTTTTTATGGACATGGAAAGGCCGTCCCTTGAAAACTCCACACACAATAATAATTGTCACGTGGACAAATGAATGGACAATCCCCACCCCCACCAGACAGAAGAAGTAAGTACAAAAACAAACAGTGATTAATCAAACATGTTTTTTATTGCACAACTATATGTATAGGGCCTACATTGTATGAAGCCATCGTACATTCATTAACATTGTACTATTTATATAACCGACAAACAAAAGAATGAAATGTCGGTCTTATAATACTACTGTAAATGCAAAAGGCAGTAACTGCTTATCTGAAAAGTAAAAGTTGCTGCCTCACGGCTTTGCAGCCAGCATACAAAACGGCTGATCTGAAAGGCAAAATAGAGCTCATTCATCAATAGCCTGAGATACATATTATAAAGAAAATGTATATTGAAGGTAGAAAATGAAAACAAATTGCACTTTACCATCCCCCTTGAGATTCGCCCGCCTCCAATTTGTTATACCGCAGACAATATAAAACGTTGACTGTTGTTTTAATGATGAGCCAATATCGCAGACACTGGATCAGCATTAAAACGACATCAGGTGGAATATATCGATTGTATGTTTGGACAATAAAGGCTATCCAACTTTGTTTTGTTATTTAATGGGTCTTTTTGTAATTGATTGGACAAGCCTAAATAGCAAGACTGGAATGTGTTAATAAATAGGTGATGTGAGTGTACTTTGTGTGCATGGCAAGAAACCACATAAAATGAGATAAACAACGCTTTGCACTTCCTCTAACATAATGATCAACATCTAGGATATCAACAATGCAATAAGAGCAGTTAAACTGTATACAGATTGCCTTACTATACACTTCACACTTGTATTAAGGCTTTACATCACACGATGACTGTTCTATACAATAATAATATATATATAATACAGTACGTTAGATGTACATGCTAAAACGAACTTGCTACGATTATAAAAGTGTACAAAGATTATAATATAGTGTTGTATGTCGTTTTTAAAAACAGTGTCTGCTTTAAAATGCTGATGTTACACAAAATGACACCAGTATGAATTCGTATAATAGAAAACAATGGATAACAAAATAGGATTGAACAACTGTAAATAGTAAATATGGCGTTAAGTTAATACCTACATTAGACGCAAAGGTACGTATCACGTATTGTATATGAATGAACATCGTGTACTTAATTACCTTCAAATGATTGTCTTGTAACTTTATAACTCAAATACTCCATTTCCTTGGTCTTGAAATAACAGACATCTTAATGCCAAGGATATCACTTGTTCTATAATATTAACTTTTTAAGCGTGAGAACCAAATATAAATATATAATACGTTATAAAAGATATATAAGTAAAATACAGTAGCGTTTTAAATGATAAAACTAAATGATTGAACTAGATGGGGTGAAAATTAAAAAGTTAAATTACTTCACATTAATTACTTTTCATCGTTTGAAAGTTAGTCAAAATGAGTAAAATCAGATCAATTCAGTTCTTAAAGTTTTTGAATTAAACAACATTGCCAAATGTGAAATCAGTCAAACGATTGAACATTATCACATTTCACTTCCTAAAATTTATCAGGCCTAAAAGCGTTTCACGTGTGTGTACAAATCTTCCCTGCGAAGCCAAAATTCAATAACTGCTTACTTTTCAAGTAGTGATTACCGTTTTTTTAATTTGTACGTAGAACTATTTAATTATAACCTCGACCAGCAAGTCTTTAGCGATCACTTAAACATGTTTTTTACTACGTTTTCCAGATTTCTCTCTATTATTACTGGTTTTTCCCTTGTGATTTTTTCTCAAGTGCTTTGCTTTGGCTTTCTTGCTTTTTTTATTTTGCTTTTTCTCGCACATCTTTTTATAATCTTTTTCTTTCATCATCATTTCAATGGAGGATATAATTATAGGCCTACTGGTAGATTTCGGTTTTTTATCCAAAATTATGACGTACTTTCCTTTAATTCGCTTAATGTCATTCTTTGCAATGGTTTCGTCAAATTCTAGAATGTATGTATGTCTTCCTGAAGTGAACTTGGTTCTTTTACCTCTTTCCTTTACGTTCTTTACCCTGCCCTTGACGACTACAAAAAATATCAGGATCATTAGATCATTATGACGGATATTGTTTTTAAGGGGTGGACTAACAATGATTTACACGAATATTCTCATTTAAATGCTAATCAAACACTCTATAAAATACTATTAATACAATATAATATGAAATACTTTTTGTGCATTAGTAGAAAAAATACATTGTTATTTTAACATGTTAAACAACGTTTATGTAGAAATCTTATAAAAAAACGTTAATAAAAATATTGTTCACCCGGACCTTCACACGCTCTGGTACATTCCGAATGGGCAATATTCTGCCGTACAAAGCCGAAAGGCAGTAGCTGCTTACATTTCAAGTAAACAGTTACTGATTTTTGGATTTGCATAGCATTATTATCTTTATGCTATTATCAATGCCATTGGTAAATTACAACATTAGCTAATAATAATCATCGCAAAAAGAACGATGGATTATTTACCTAATAATAACCATCACAATGAGTACGAGGGATTATTTACTTAACAATAACCATCACAATGAGGACGAAGAATTATTCACCTAACAATAACCATCACAATGAGGACAAGGGATTATTTACCTAACAATAACCACCACAATGAGGACAAGGGATTATTTATCTAACAATAACCATCACAATGAGGACGAGATATTATTTACCTAACAATAACCACCACAATAAGGCCAAGGGATTATTTATCTAACAATAACCATCACAATAAGGACGAGATATTATTTACCTAATAATACCCATCACAATGAGGACAAGCGGTTATTTACCTAACAATAACCATCACAATGAGAACGATAGATTTTTTACCTAACAATAACCATCAACAATGAGAAAAAGATATTATTTACCTAGTAATAACCATCACAATGAGGACAAGGGATTATTTACCTAACAATAACCATCACCATGAGGACAAGGGATTATTTATCTAACAATAACCATCACAATGAGGACGAAGGATTATTTACCTAAAGTAACCATCACAATGCGGACGAGATATTATTTACTTAACAAAAATCATCACAATGAGGACGAGGGATTATTTACCTAATAATAACCATCACAGTGAGAACGATGGATTATTTATCTAACTTAACCACTACAATGAAGACGAGAGATTATTTATCTAACAATAACCACCACAATGAGAACGATGGATTATTTATCTAACAATAACCATCACAATGAGAACGATGGATTATATATCTAACAATAACCATCACAATGAGAACGATGGATTATTTATCTAACAATAACCATCACAATGAGGACGAGATATTATTTACCTAATAATAACCATCACAGTGAGGAAGAGATATTATTTACCTAACAATAACCACCACAAAGAGGACGAGGGATTATTTACCTAACAATAACCATCACAATGAGGACGAGGGGTTATTCACCTAACAATAACCATCACAATTAGTACGATGGATTATTCACGTAACCGAAGAATTCATAATTATAGACTAGTTTAATAAGTAATCTAAACAGGAATCAACTGAGAGATCGGCTTGTAATAAAAGCACGAGACGTTGACCAATGTTGTTTCAGTGTTGGGCCAGCGTCGCCGGCGGTAGGCTAACAATAAAACAACATTCGAATCAAGGTATCGTTTCCACTGGGGAGGTAATACTAGCAAATTGCAGCAATTGACCCAATGTAGTTTGGATGATGGGCTAGCGTCGTAGATGGTGGAACATGATAAAGCAACATTGTTTCAATGTCAAGTGTTTGCTTGACAAACGTTTGCTTTGACCTGCTTATAAATCTAATATGTCCCAACAAACACAATACAATAAGCTAATGTTGCTGTAATGCTGGTCCACCGCCCGCATTACTGGCCCAACATTATTGTTTGAATGTATCGTGTTTGCTGTGGTATCATAAGCGATGCCAAAAAAACCACAGCCCACACAAAATCCATGTGTTTTTAGGGGTCAGGTTAGCCAGCCTCGAGGTATAGGTTTATTAGGGCTAACAACAGGAAGGTGGCCTATTTCTACTTTCACCAGGCGGATAAGGGTGTTTTCAAGCATCATTAATCAATACACCATACCATTGTCACAAGAAGATGTATTTTCTATCAATAGATTGTGACTGACATTTTTTGCCAGTCTATATTACACGCCTGTGTATGTTCTATCATTGCTTGCTAAACTATTGTTATTACTTCATATAAGTATTATACAGCAAAAGTACTAATGCCATGATTTACAGACATCTTATAGGCTACATACACTTGTCACCATTGGGAAGGGGAAAGTATCTTAATCAACTAATAATAGACCGAGTTTACCAAATGTTATGATTTGTGGGCGCGACTCAGAAGTTGCTGTACGTTGTTTGATAAATAACATTCTGAAAGAAAGACATACAGATAAGCAACGCAACATAAGAATATATCCATTAAGCAACAGATAGACAGAAGCAAGAAAACAGAAAAATGTGTAGATCAAGGCAATACCGATTAAAGCAGTAGTAGTGCAAGAGCATTAGGGTTGAACCTGGAATAAAATTGCAGAAAGTTGATTTTTTCAAGAATGATACATGGACATCTCCCCAGACGAATTCCGAAGATGCCCCAAAAATCCCCCTTGTGCATTTTTTTTAATTCAAGATGGCCGCCACCATGTAACGCCATTTCGAAAAAACAGGGGTAGACCATAATTCCTCCTTTTTGCAGTTAGAATTTTTTTTTTAGGTGTCTCTACTTATGTTTGAGGACACAAAGAGTCCATTCAGATGATCAGAAATGATATCAGTACTTTTCTCAATACCAAAAATCCAAGATGGCCGCCATATTGATATACTGAGTATGTTGAGCGATCTCTTAAAAAAACGAAAATATGAGGTAACTATCTCGTTGTTGAGCCTAAAATGTATTTTTCTTCTAAACCCATGGAGTCTAGCACTTATTTAGATCACCAATATTTTATTATATTGAATTTATCAACATAAATCCTACATAGTTTAATGTTATGTAACATCATATATTTAAAAAAAAAACAGGAGTATACCCCAATCCCTCACTTTTGCAGTTAAAAAAAAATATTTTGGTGCCTCTACACATGTCTTAGGGCACAAAAAGCTCATCAACATGATCAGAAATGATATCATTCCTTTTCTTATCTCCACAAATCTAGGATTGCGACCACTATGTCAATCGTCTCCCCCTCTTCAGAAAATCACTTACGTGCCATAATTATCATGTTGTTGTACCTTTTTTTCAGGGCCATGGAATCTAGAATATATTTTCATCACCAATTTTTTTAATAGAATGTGATTATCAACACAAAATCCAACATGGCTGCCATATTGGTAAGCTCTTTTAGCGCAGGTGCCACGATTAAGCGATGTCCAACTGATTTTTTATATGGGAATATAAATATAGATTCATCATATTTACAAAATATCATATGTCAGAAATCATTGATTAAAAATTCTAACATGTCTCATTTTTAAATATAGGGGTATTTTCATTCATTTGAAGCTTGAGATAGCGTAAGAACACCCAACGACTTATTCCGATGTAGGTATTTTATATAGTAGGCCTATATAAAAAAAAATCGATTTTGGTTAGGTATTAGTTGTGATTATTCTAGGATATGAATATTAGCTAATTTTGTGTGAATGTACATAATAACAGAGCCAAGTACAATATTACACCAGCTTGAACACGTGTCCTACGACACTGTTGGTTATTTACATGTACGACGTACTACTAAATAAGAAAATGTTTCAAATCACATCATTTTACTGGCAGAGTTTGGCCATCTATAGGCCTACGTAATTTGGTCAATTTCCTGAAAATGGTAATAAATACCTTGGATTAAAGATTAGAATATTCAGATATTTTATTTGAATATTAGTGTATTACGTAATAAATATATTACATTGTATGATATTGCAATGTGATATTACATTTAAATGTCAGAATATGACATCAAATTAGAGGATGTGACAGTTTAACGTCAGGATATGATAGTTTTATGTCAGGATATATGAATATGATATCAGGATATGACACTTTAATATCATGATATGTAATATAATGTCCAAACATTGGTGTTTGATATAGCAGAATCACGTTATGATGGCTCAATAAAGCTTTATAAAGGCAGTGTATAGTGGCTAAACATCACGTTGCTGTATTAAAATGAAAAGATCTGGCATCATATTATCACGAAATGCATTACAATTTCGTGATATATCATTTTAACATCACTATCTTAATGTAAGGATATGACATTTGAATATTAGAATATGGTACTTGAATATTATGATATGACTTTATACATTGGTGAAATGACACATTGAGGTCATAATAGAGCATTGTAATGTGATGATGTGTCATTATAATGACAAAATGCTATTTAATATCGAATATTGTATAATATGCTTGCCGGATTATGACATTAAAATAGGGAAAACATAAAAGACAGTTCGAAGTCAGGATCTGGCATAATAATGCCAGGATATTGGCTTGTAATTTATCAGAATATGACACTTTAACGTCATGAGATGGTATTTAATATAATGTCCCAATTTTGTCCTTTTATATCACACAATACCATTCGAATGTCAAGATATTATATTTTTTATGATAGGATATGACATTATCAAATCAAGATATGGCGGGCTTGGCGGCATTCTAATGTGACATTATAATGACTGAATATGACACTACAATATTTTAATGTGACCATAGAATGTCAGGATATGTCACTTTAAAGTCTGGATATGGCATTTTAATGGCAGGATATTATATTTTCATGTCAAGGTATAACATTTCAATAACATTATGTTGAGAGACGCACGTTACCATATGGTAATACAGAATCGACATAGAAAATTCCAATATCAGGATGGCACAAGTCAGTTCAACATATATATCGCAATATAATTCAGTAAGTAAAGGCTTCTACATTGCTCAAATACCGGTACTCCAAAACTGCCAACAACAAAAGCACTTCGGAAGATTCTATAAAATGGAAAGTAAGATAGGGTTAAGACACATGCTCTTTGAACAGCATGTGTCCTTACCCTCTCTTACTTTCATTTCCTCTTAAACTAAAATGTCAAATTGTGATGTTATTATGCTATATTATGATATTATAATAATATCGTGACAATGCACTAAAATATCCTGTCACTTTAATACCATACCGTGATGCTTAACCACCATACCCTGCATTTATAAGCTGTATCCAGACATCATAACGTCATTTTACTATAATAAAGAGCAATATTTGGACATTACACAACAATATCATGACGTTAATGTGTCTTGTCCTCCTATTATCGTGACATAAAAGGATCCAATTAAAGATCCAATTAATTTAATGTCATATTCCGATATTCTGATGTAAAATCATCTCATTACAACACCATACAATGGCATAACTTCATTACGAAATATAGATATCCTAATATTTAAAATGTAATATCTTGATATTTAAATTATATATTTCATGATATTAAACATATTGACATTCGCAGATCATGGACAAAAGAAAGTATTTAAAAGAGCATTGTTACAGGACGATTATCAAAGATGTCATGTACATGTAACGTGTGAGGCGCAAGTCTTATCTTGTAATTGATTTTTTTCTAGAAAGCCTCCCTTCAACGTCACCTACTGCCCCAGCCAACACGGGGAATTAATCCAATTCTGTTTAATTTTTGGGCCAGCGTCGAAGACGGTCAGCCAATATTAAAACAGCATTGGATGAATGCCTCGTGTTTAAACTCCATTATGATACAGAGCATATTTTTCTGTACAGGAGGGGGTGGAATCTACAGTCTGGGAACGGATTTTTTCTCGTGGTCGTTTGTGATCAACGCAAACTGAAAGAGCAGTCGCTCCAGAAAGAGTTCTAAAAAGAATGAGTTGCGAGTGCAGAGTGGCTTGTTCAAAGGGGGGGGGGTCTCACAAATCTAGACTATTGTACAACGATGTGCTCTTTTTGTATTGGCCAAACATGTAGGAACTGACAGCTCGGATGATTGAAACGCAATAATTTCATTTTTTACCGGAGATTAATTTGTTAACTTGACAAATCTCAATCTACATTTCTAGTGGGAAAACAGTTCGAAAACACTCCAAAGCGTCACCCACCATGGTAGAATTAACTACCATGTGGGATTCATGTCGATAACCTCAATATAATAAAATATGGTCATCTAAATAAGTTCTAGACTCCATGGGTTCGGCTAAAAAAATACATTTTAGTTTCAACAACGAGATAGTTATCGCATATTTTCGTTTTTTTTTTAAGAGATCGCTTGATAAAATATTATGGCGGCCATCTTGCATTTGTGGTATTAAGAAAAGTACTGATATCATTTCTGATCATCTGGATAACCTACTTGTACTTTAAAACATAGGTAGAGACACCAAAATCATTGTTTTAACTTCAAAAGTGAGGAATTGGGGTATACCCCTTTAAAAAAAAATGGCGTTACCTGGTGTTATTTTAAATTAACTACTATGTGGGATTTATGTTGATAAATTTAATATAATAAAATAATGGTGATCTAAATAAGTGCTAGATTCCATGGGTTTGGCCAAAAATTTCATTTTAGGTTCAACAACGAGATAGATATCACATATTTTCGTGTTTTTTTAAGAGATCGCTTAACATAATCAGAACAATATGGCGGCCATCTTGGATTTTTGGTATTGAGAAAAGTGCTGATATCATTTCTGATCCTCTGGATCAACTCTTTGTGCCTTAAAACATAAGTAGAGACACCAAAATATTTTTTTCCAGCTACAAAGGTGAGGAATTAGGGTATACCCCTGTTTTTCGAAAATGGCGTTACATGGTGGCGGCCATCTTGAATTAAAAAAATGCACAAGGGGGATTTTTGGGGCCTCTTCGGAGAGATGTCCAGGGGAGATGTCCAGGTATCATTCCTGAAAAAATCAGCTTTCTGCAATTTTATTCCAGGTTCCTGTGTTTTTTTCACTAATGATCTTGCACTATAGAGCATATAGTGATATAGAAGCCCAGGCTTCAGTGGATTTTACGTCACGACTGCTTCAGTTATATGATGGGGGGGGGGCGAGTTAAGCCTACCAAACTAATAATCAAATCTAAAATACAATACTACATCCAACTGTTTGTATTTTGCTTTTTTTTAATTTAATACATTTTTATTCGTTGTCGTTGATGATGCCATCTAATAATGTGAAGAAGTGAAACATATTCAATTAGATTTTTTGAAGGGTATAAATTTGCAGCCACCTCTGCTTTTCGATGCTTTAAATCAACCATCCTCGGCGTAGTTGAGTATTAGGACACGTTATGAAACAGATTATATGCTGTCAACAGGTTAAGGACATATGTCTATTGTTCACCCGTGGTCTTGTTTTCTGCCAAGCCAACCTTTCCTAAACCGTCTCCAAAGTCATAAACCTTTTGTCTGTGTGCGGTAAAATGACTTTGAATTAAAGGTGACCAATTTTTATAAAGATATAAATATCCTTTCATTTCCTCTGACACACGAAACGGGAAAAGTTTGAAAATATTTTCTGATCTGACAAGATCAAGTATCTTTGCTAGTATTCAATAGGCCTATTAGCCTATATCATCCACATTATTATTCATGCAGGCCCTAAGTTATTAAGAAACTTAGAAAATAATGAAACTCGACTCAAAATACCAACCACATCATTGGACACTATATTCTCAGCTAGCACAGATTTTGACACAATAATCAATCAAATTCTGCAACTTTACCAGGTACTAGTATTGAACAAAAGTTGTGTCACTATTGTGCTTGCTCGATCAACTAATATTAAAGTCATAAGAAGTACCTTCTTCCTTGAAAAGTAAACAGTTACAGCCTTTTGTCTTTGTGCGGTAACTTGACTGTCTAAAACTAAACTTCACTAAATTATACTCTACGGTATATTAAAAAAACTGTTTCTTTGTAGGTTATATAGATTAAGTGGTGCAATTTGTCTATTTGTGGTGCTGCATATTATTCTATTATTAGTTAAGGCTCGAAAAATTAGAAATATATCTGAATTGTTGTGCAGGAACGATATTTTCGTGTGGTTAAACATACGTGAATGCTGACACAGCTGTGCTCTAAATAGTGTAAAGTAGATAATGGCTCAAAAACTTCAGTGTGAGAATTAAACGTGAACATCAATCTCTTTGGATTTCCTTAATATGGTTTGCTAAAAAATAAAAATAATAATTCAAGAGCAAAATTAATGCTTGGAAAACATTTCTTTTTTACCTTGACTTATGACCTATTTTGTCAACTAGATCTTAAAAAACTTAGTTTTAGACTAAGTTTTAAAAAATAAATAGGAAAATTACAATTTCAACCTACTCAAATTATCGCTACCAAAACTCGCGACTTCAAGTGAGTAAAACTATTAATCACCTGTTATTACTGTAAAATGGGACATCCATTAAACAAATTGTCAAATTGTATTCACTTTAGATGTTTAGCACTTAAATTAAATTAAGAACTCATCGGCAACCGACCAAAGAAACGAAAATCACTCAATGTTCAAGAATTCTACACGACTTACACACGTGAATGTTACCTGCATCAAACTAATGACTACGTGAAGTGTTCCAGACTACATCATTGTGCTGACAATGTTATGTGCAACACTGAATACTCTAGGTGTGTGTGCGCTATGACACGACATTGAACACAATATGTATTACCTGACTGAAGCTATCAATGTCGTATATTAGGGGAAATTTAAACCTATGTCTTTCCGGCTCTCCAAGACTTTTTGCTGGAGTGCCTCACGCTCTTCTGACTTTTGTAGTAGCTGCACATTAACTTTTCGCTTGAAAAAAAACACGATAACAATAAATAACAAAACAATAACCACCACCATTATCATGTACATCTATCAACAATATTCCGCCAGTAACGTATTTAATGACATTTTATATTGTGCAGAAGGCATGCAATGTCTTAAATAATTATTTTAAACGATTGAAATATTACAAAACGTAAGACTAAGATCAGATCAATCAAACAATAGTACTTACTCTACGGATCATAATATGTAGAAGCAGCATGAAAATAGTGCAAATATATAAAAGTAATTAAAGATAGAAACACATAAGTAGCGTATGTACACTATAAATAAACTATGAATGTAGCGAATCATAGATACGTAATTATCATGAAAGTGCAAAAGGCTTAAATTGAAACTCTCAACAAGTTAGTGCACTTAAAACATTTTGCACGTTCACGTTTTATTTGTTATTCCCACACCACCCATACCCGATATATCATGTAATATGTGTCTCCTAGAGAAACGCTGTTTCACCAGCATTGCATAGAGATATATGAACAGACAAAATATAGGGATACACATAAAATTGAAATTTTCCGTTACTAATTTTTTGTTACAAAATATAATTTAATTAAAAATTTTCAATCACAAGTTAAAATTATTCAAACAAGGTAACTGTTACAGATTACCACTTAAAAATATATAAAGGGCATGAAATAATTTTCACAAAACGTCCATGACATCTTTCTATTGTTAATAAATGTGCAAATACCTCAAATTAAAGGCTTCAGTGGGATTAATGTACGAGTATTTGCGAACGTACCTTCAGAAACTTTAAATATATCCTAATAATCGAAAGTTGTCAATTTAGTTTTCAACAACAACAGCGATGGGCTGTACAATTTAAAAATGAGATAATTTTCAAAGCAATATTATTGCGGCCAACCAGTCTAATCCGTATCAAGGCGTGTACATATCTCCCCTCCCCCCTTAACATTCAAATGTGTATGTCACTTGACAGAGTAATAAATAAACCCTTGAAAGTGAACATAGGATTTAATGTAAACGTACTGCTGCGCCCTCACGCATATGTCGATCTAAATAAAATAGTAGAGAAAAAGGTCATCTACATTCCTTAACAGTTCACAGAGCCACCAGTATGTACAAGTCTTATATACAGTGTAGACCATCTTAGTAGCTAAATAATATATACCTTCACCAAAATGACATAGAACGAGACAGGTTCAAATGACGGCAAGTTTGTAAAAGTATCAAAGTACGTAAAATTTAGCTCTTCAGTTTAAAAAGGGAAACTCACAGTAAATATTTTAGGTAATTTATATTATGGCCTCATTTGAACAAAATATAGGTATACGTGTAGATAATTTAGCCAACAAGGAAATAAATTTGCTCATATCAAATAAGCCTTCATCTGAACCTAACGTGTCCTAATTTACAGAACAGAAGTGAGAACATATTAGACATGTTAGAGAAAGCAGAAGTTGAATTTAGATTATTACCGATTGATTTACAATCGTGTGGTTTGTTAGATGTGCGTTTTGGTGCAGGATCTCTCTCACGCACTGGTGGCTGTGTTGGACACGCCTCTTCTTCTCGCCTTATTGGTTTTTTCCGTGGTATGATACGATTTTGCTTATTACACAGTTCTTCAGCTGGATGGTAAGCACTACCTCCACAACATTCCATCCCCGGTAAGTGTACCAGTCTGGTACCACAACAGGACTTTGAGTCGGGGTTGTAGTTTTTCTGTCCGCAGCATGTCTCACCCAGTCGTTTTTCACCCAGGCTGTGATTATCACCTCGCCCACAGCAAATCTGCTGAGTTTTGTCGTAACATACGTCACGGCCTTTGATCCTACACGTGCCGTAGCGAGCGTCATCTGGTGAGCAGATAGCAGGACAGAAGTCTGAATCCTCGTAACACTTGACAACATCTGTCCTTCCTCTACAGCTGTAAACATTCAGAGAAAAAGACAAATACGTCAAATGGGTTTCTCATAGATTAGCTCTAATTGATATAGACTTACACATTGCAGTGCAATGGCAAGCTGTTGTAAATGCTTACTAGATAAGTAAAAAGTTACCATGGTCACAGCAGTTTGCCTCTGAACTGCCTCATAATAACATGTTACTTTCAACCCCCCCCCCCTTATGTATGTATTTTAAGTTTGGAGACAGTTAAATTCAAATTAAACATCCAGTGTTTGTCATGATGTGATGACATTATATTTAAAATATATCAGTGCGAATTATCAGATGACTATTTCAAATGTTAAATGTTGATCCAAGTACAATAATTACCACATAAACGTCACTTTCTAAAACGTGATGTTAGCCACCGAAACAAAAAAAAATGCCGCCATTTTCCTAGATGGCCCCCAGGTTTACCTGTGATTAAATGTGCGTTTCCCTTAACTATGCCTACCTGTGGTTGCTAGGGTGGTGATGCGGAAACACCTGTCCATCACAACAGAGTTGTGAGTCCGGTTGATATACGTTAGCTCCGGGCAGACAGCAGCGATCACCGGGATCAGTCCTGTTAGTCACCGTGTCCAGACAGCAGAGCTGACGAGTGTTATCATAACGCTCACCACCACACAGCTCTGACATCTCTGACTTAGATACCACGCCCCGACCTGTACAAAACTGGAAGAACACACACAACACTGAAATCAACCCCGGGTTGTAAAAAGACACTCATCTAGTTAATTGTGGTTTTATCTCTAAAATAGATACAGCGAACCAGAAAACATTTGCCTCACTTTTATGAGGTCATCATAACGTACATCGGCATAAGGTTTAATGTATGACTGTATTCAGTTGTATGGTACTCACATGAGTGTTGGGATTGTAGATGCCCACGAAGTGTCTTGTGGTATTTTCACAGCATTCTGGATGAATGCCATGAGGATGGTACTCTGTGAGGTTATGAGGACCTGAGTGAGGACAACACACCTGTCCTGGCTCCAGCAACCACTTTCCTGCACAGCATTTCTCATAGGAATGGATAATGTATTCTGTAATCAAATCAATCAGAACTACTACGATAATGTTACCATGGCGTGGTTAAATTAACATAACATTTCGCCTCCACTTACTGCATGGAATTTATGTCAGAACCAGACACCAGGTATTGTATAAGTTAAGTAAATGGAAGTGGCAACTGCTATGAATAATGGGTAATTTAATACTTGTAAGCATGTAAGCATGTAGTCTTAGCTGGAAAATGACAATAACCTGCTATAATGACATTATATTAAGACGCATTAGCAAAGTTATCTTTATACGTGTCTCAAACGTTTCGTGGTTGAGACTCAAACTAGGTTTATTGACATTTTGCATGGCAAACTTGACATATTCTGCTGTATGAAGGTGAACATCAATAACCAAGTAGGCCTACTTGAAAGCAAGCAGTTAGTGATGTTTGTATTTTCATCGTAGTATTCAGTATATTGGTCCTTTTTTATGGCTAATACTTATTTGTAAAGAATGAGAGATGACCTACCACCACATGGTTTCTCGGTGTCCAGGTCGTAGATAGTTGTTTTGTTTCCTAGGACACAGCCTTGTTTCTGACTGTTAAATGGGGTTTCACCACAGCATACGTCACGATCCCCACGAGGATGGGGCGAATGGTAGCAGCAAAGTTCTGACAGCTGATCCACGTAACCTGTAGGCAGGGAATATAAATAAAATATTACACCTATGCAATTCCGTCGAAATAACCTGTATACAGAACACCCTGCCGAAAAGCAGTAGTTGTTACCTTTTTAGGTAAACAGCTACTGCCATTTTGTCTTTGCAGAGCAGTGTTCATCATGGTCACTTATTTCATAAATTAATGTGTTTTCTCTGTGCTATTATTATCCTATATTTACCGTGTGGGGCGCCACTGCAGCACACCCGCTCTTCTCCGTCCACCTTGGGGATCACGACTGGATCTGATCCTGCACAACATATCTCATTCTCTGGATTATACCTAAGTGTTCCACAGTCACGCATTTCTGAAACCAACAAACACAACTACACTTTAATATCACAACAGCAAAGCAAAGGTTTTTTTAAGTCGATGTATCACAACAGCAAATTAAAAGTTATTTAAATTAACCTAGGCCAATGATAAGTACACACAGTACGATGGTATAGCAATCAATGTCTATCGTAAACAATACAAAAAAGCGGAAAAACAAAAATAATTATTATTATCTTAAATCGATGTATTAAAATTATACAGGGCCGGGGCCCTGGTACAGAGGTTAAAGCTGCCTGCTTCAAAAGTAGGAGATCGCGGGTTCGTCTCCCGCATTGCAATTCAAGTTTAAAGAAACAAAAAATATTTCTTCTCCACTCACTCGTAAAAAAATAATATTGTGGGAAGCTTCCGTGGCCGAGAGGTAGCGTAATCGGCCTCAGACCGCCAGGGCTCAAATTTCGAGTCCTGCGTCTGCATGGAGGGTAGTGTCATCTCACCATCCTCGGGTAGCTCTCGTGGCGCTGTTTAGCCTATATGTGCACAATGGTGGCCTAAAACCCCATTCATTTCATAACTATACATGACATAACCAGCCCAGCCTAAATGTGCACAAAAGTGGCCTAAAACCCATTTATTTCTTTTCATAAATATACCGAACATAACCATGGTAACCATTCTACGGGATAAATTTATGGCAAGAACGGTAGGCCCTACTGCATGCATGGATTGTGGTGGAATCAAACCACGATGTGCCGTGATTCTTCAATGCTCGACAACCGTCGGGAACATTGTCTGATCATCAACATTGTAAACGACTAAGCATGTAACATCAAGTTTCAACTATAACATACAACATTTTCAGTTAGTTATTTGATTAACATATTACTCCACCTCACCCTCATTACAGGGAAGCCGCGCCCCTTTTATCACACTGTTGCCAGGATCCAGATGGTCAAAACAGCACTTTCTTTGACCTGTATTAATCAACTCCGTCCCACAGCATTCATGTGCGCCTGAAATATAGTAGAATTATTTCAAAAAACAAGTTTAAGATTATTAACTATAGGCTTGTTCCTCCAACATCGAATATGTGTTTCATCGGATTCGTTCTTTCAAGAAACGTTATGCTTTAACAAGGTCTGTAGTTTTTGATACATGATCATGGATTTAATTAAAACTAGACAAAATAAACATAAATTATGAATTTGACAAATTTAGGCCTATACTTTCTGCAAAATCTGATTACTAGAAAATGCATCGACATGACGGAAAATCGAAC
This sequence comes from Flabesymbios commensalis, assembly GCA_964017125.1. Classification (NCBI taxonomy): domain Eukaryota; kingdom Metazoa; phylum Annelida; class Polychaeta; order Terebellida; family Flabelligeridae; genus Flabesymbios; species Flabesymbios commensalis. The sequence continues at coordinate 33,775,341 of OZ024906.1, read as the reverse complement.
GTCAAGGCAGAAATGCGGCGGGCGGTATGCGTTTGGTATGCGGGTTGTAATTCACAAGCAGAAGTCTGGTTTAAAAACAATACTCAGAAAGAAAACACATTAGTTGCCAAGTGAATGCGATCACGTACGCGGTAGTAATTAAGTCTTTCTAGAATATAATTGGGCAAATCTTGTAGCACTCACACATTTTCAGATTGTCGATTGCCGCTTAAATCTCCACGTTTAGTGTTTCAATAGTTTTGCCATTTCGTCGCCTCGGAGCTAAAGGATCCTATCTGACACACGTCAGAGTGGCAGATAGGATCCTTTAGCTCCGAGGCGACGATTTAGTTTACAGGCTCACATAGATTGCTTTGTAGATATAGATTCATTTATTTCAAAGTACCACACAAGTTGCAGAGCATTTATGCGTAATGTCACCACCCGATCGTACAAAGAGCTACCACGACGGCCTATGATATACTGAAGACTCACCACCAGGAGCTTGATCGTACAGACGACCACTGCAGCACATCTTTTTATCTCTGTCGTAGGTTTCATCAGAGCAGCAATCCATGTAGAAAATTCGCCGTTCCAATTTTCCTCCACAACAAATTTTTTCGCTCTCGTTGTATAAATCCCAATCATCGTCCACTGTAATAGAAGATGTTTGTGAGTGAATATTGCTTTACGTCGCTTTCTGCACAATAATGGCAATATCACGAGAAAATGAACTTTGTCATTGAGGCATGCTTGCTTGAAAGTAGCTTTTATGCTTTACGCGGTTCGATGTGCATATAGGCCTACGAACCGTAGCCTGATTGGACATGACGTTGTAGGACCACTACAATCGTTTTGAGAAATTTTAGAATTTCAGATTGCTTTTAAATGTGGTGTCGAAACCTTTGAATATTATTTTTTTCAGATTTCTGTCAATCTACTAGTATATACTTTAACATGTTGATTGATATGACATATATTAGCAGAATTCTTAAAATTTAGTATCCATTAGTTTATATTTATCATCTAGTTGGAACTGGAATGATTAACAATGTCTGGTTTCAAGTCGACGATAAATATTATATTTGCCTCCTTTATAAGCATCCATTGATAATTGGAGATCACAATTATGTTGATATACTTTAACCCTTGAAGCGCTGAATTATTTTGTAAAATAAATCGCAACCCAAGGGTTTTTTTCAATTTGAAATCATCATAAATGTCTTAGTTAGCTCTCTCTGATTCATTTGAATACCTATGTTATGGGTTTTCGGCTATTAGAATTAATGTTGATTCTTACAGTGCGGGGATCGACTTTATATTAGTCTGTAGACGTCAGATTCTGACGACTAAAGTCGATCCCCGCGCTGTGAGGGTTAAATTTATCCCCGAGAGATACAGACGAACAATCAAAACAGCATAGCTGATTAGGCTAAAAGTTCTACAATTTAACTCACCCTTGCAGCATCCTTGACCGAGGGTGGGAGAGTCACAAGCCGCTGTGGAAGAAAAAGGCAAAACATGAATGTCGACAACAATTATTAAGGATTCCTGGTAAATCTCGTAAAAACAAACTATGAATGGATAACATGAGGACTAAAATATACATGTACGGTACTTCAGACACAGCATTGATTCCATAGCTGGTCGCGCAGTGCAAAATAAAAAAAAACGTTCGCTCTGTGTAGCCTACACGGCCATACAATGCTGCTGGAAAATTGTATGAACTAAATTAGTTATAAAAAAGTTGTTTACAGGTATTACATTATAAAAAAAATTATCTTCAATATAATACCATTAGATATAGTTATTTTTGTCAGATGATGACATTGATTTAACAGTTTTTTAACAAAACCCGCTGTATGACTCTGACATTAATCGGTATACAGTGCCAGCATACTTTTGGTAGTAGGTGCACCCGTCAAAGCCTGAATACATCGTGGTTCATAATGACAACTCATGAGCAGATTCCTTGATGCTGTCCATGTGCCTGCTCCAAATATACGAATGGATATGAGCGCTCGTTGGCTGTCTATACGTGCTAAAGAGGGATTATCAACGAGCCTTTTCATTTTCGCTAGCTGTAGGAAAATTTCATGATAATCTTGACAAACAACGAGAAAAATGTGTTGATAAAACTGGACCTTGCCAGTCAGACAGCCGAAACCAATCGATAATCTGCACTGGGCCTACATTGCTGACGGTGGATCAACAACATGGTCTGCTATTCGATCTGAATTAGTAATAACAAAATCGATCTGAATGAATGAATCAATGAATCAATGAATGAATGAGCCAACGCATCAACGAACAATTGAATGAATGAATGAATGAATGAATGAATGAATGAATGAATGAATGAATGAATGAATGAATGAAATGAATGAATGAATGAATGAATGAATGAATGAATGAATGAATGAATGAATGAATGAACGAACGAACGAACGAACGAACGAACGAACGAACGAACGAACGAACGAACGAACGAACGAACGCACGAACGAACGAACGAACGAACGAACGAACGAACGAATGAACGAACGAATGAATGAATGAATGAATGAATGAATGAATGAATGAATGAATGAATGAATGAATGAATGAATGAATGAATGAATGAATGAATGAATGAATAAATGAATGAATGAATGAATGAATGAATGAATGATGAATGAAGCCACTTTATAAGCTACCTTTGTGCACACACAGACTTGTGGATGGTAAGACGAATCATATGACACCACAGTCTTCCAAATACAAGAGTCGAAATTCGAGCTATACTGGTGTGAGGCCAAACACGCTACCGTCCAGTCACTACACTCAGCTATCAGTGAGTGTCACAGAGACACTGGTGACACGAGTGAATCCAGTCACAGGCAAAGAGAAAACAATTTGCTTTTTTACAGTCACAAACAGTCAATCAGATGTAAACGTCAAATGTGTGACAGGTGCGACATTGTTAAGACGGCCTTGGCTATAACCATGTTACGTTGTGACACATGTCGTAACCTAGTTACATAGTATTTACCTGGTACTTAGATAACTATAAGTCATTTCCGCTAGTTTGTCGTCTGGCGTTGCAGGGCAGTTATATGGAATATAGAGAGGTTTCACACACCAGGATATGTGATATTCACAAAATATGAGATTAACCCTTTCAGTGCGGGGACCGTCTTTATATGCCAGAATCTTGCATATAAGACGGTCCCCGCACTGAAAGAATTACAATATTTCTAATGGTCGTAGACCCGTAACATAAGTATTCAAATAAATCAGAAAGAGCTAACTAAGACGTTTATGATGATTTCAAAATGAAAAAACCCTTTGGTCTCCATGATTTCTACAAAAATAATTTAGTGCTTAAAGGTTGGGCCGCCGTCTCTGACGTTCAGCCAACATTGAGACAGCGCTGTAGTATAGGCTATACATGTAGTCATACGTGTAGTCTGACAGCAAACACGAGACCTTCACCCAATGCCGTTTCAATGCCGGGCCAGCGTCGAAGATTGAAACATCATTGGGTGAATGCCCAGTGTTCACTGGAATGCCAGTGTCATATGAACTCTGCAAACGCAAAAGGCAGTAACGCCTTATTTGACAAGTAAGCAGTTCTTGCCTTTGGCTTAGCCAGGCAGATAAGTACCCCTCGATGAGTCATATATGAGTCATATTGGGGGCATTTCATCACAATTACACGATGTTTGACCAGATATAACCAGCTTCACGCTGTCACTGGACATGATAGATTTCACGACAAAAAAAACCCCTGGTAGAAATTAAGGAAATGTACACGCCCACCTTTGGTACGCACGCTATAGCTGCATTCCACAAATATCGCACCCTTCAATTCCGATATTTCAATTACAATATTTTAGCAATAATAAATGGTTACTTTGAAATGGAGAGGGTGTATCTACCTCATTTCAGTGTAGCAGATATACCCTTTCAATCCCAGGGGGAGAGGGGGATATTGATTGTGCCAAATGGTTAAAATAATGTATGAGATAGGGACCTAGTTTGTTCTATATTGATTATTTTCGTCTCGCGTACATCATATTGTACAAAACAGGTCAAAGGGTACAAACTCCCCTTTCAACCCTTTAGGGTTTGCAAAGTCAAAAGGCAGTAACTGCTTACTTGCCTTTTGGCTTTTGGCCTTTTGGCTTTTCACGTCAATATAGGCCTAACTTGCTTGATACTTATAATACCTTAAATGGCACCTTTCAAAGTTGGAACGAGAGTTTACAATATATTTCTCTGTTTTAGATGAGCGCGCGCATTAGATTTAGGCAGCGCATTACAAAAAAAACATGTTTTTTTTCTGCCCAGCGCGCGCATTTGGATTGTTGCCGATTGCCGAGAAAACGGCCAATTTCAGGGGATGAAACAAAATTCCGAAAAAAAAGTTTAAAATAAAGAAACATTTCTCTAGTTATGTTTTATTACTTGTTTTTTCGTCGCCCTCATTAATTTTTTTTTAAATACGTCAAAAGTTTTTTTTATTTCGTCGCCCTCATTAACTTATCTAAAAATTTGTCCTTTTTTTCCGTCACCCAAAAATAGATTCAATAGGTTTTTTTCTTATTTTGTTTCCGCCCTTCCTTATTAGAATTTGGATTTTTCTGATCTAAAAAAAGATAAATACAACATAAAGGCCTTATCCTGCGACCTGGGCACATACTAAATAATGTGCGGAGTGGAGAGGGTCGGGCCTAAACTGCCACCGCTATCAACTAATATACTTTAATAAAGTATAATCTGTCAGATTGTGATCAGTAATCAGATGAGACTGTCGTCTGTCTTGGTTCTTAGTTCGCTATATATAATAATTGTCTGTCACGGACGCCAGAATACCAATACAAGATCTAGAGAAGCTGCGCTATTGCCAATACACCAGTCAATACCCCCCCCCCCCCCAATCCGATTTACAAGTGGATGAACACCCCTATAAACTTAGAGTGCTAAAAATAATATATTTAAATGTCTATGCACATGTAGGCCTACGTATACCTTGAAATATTCAACACGGAAAATAAAGCATGTTCTATAAAACCGGATCAAGCGACAAATAGTGCTATGATCAGCCACGCTTGACGCGGGCGGGAATTCCTCTTGGGGAAATCCCAGACTTCTGGATCACACGGATCATCGCGGGTATCCCGTTATTCTCACGTGCCACCCGGATGTATAATAGGCCTACATGTGAGGATTAAAGCGGAAACATTGTTACGAGGCAAAAAAATACAATGTTGTTCATTACAAGTCAACATTGTTGATCCAGTGTTTAGCTTTCCTATCTGCCGTATTTGCCCGATCATCGGATGGCATCATCGGATGGCATCACTTGTACATGTACTTCCCTATTTGTGTTATTTTTAGGACCCGGAAGATACTCTTCCGTGACATTGAGAAGAGACGATATTCTGAGTTCTAAAATGCATGGTGCAGTGTTTAAAGCTGCTAGCCATGTTGTCCGTGGATTGATGTATTTGCTTTACACGAAAAACTCGGCCATGACTGAGAGCGATCTCGACCCCAAGGACCGAAAAATGTCCATAACTATTTATTGACTGTGCGACCGCTGAGTTGAGCATGCTGGCATGGAACTGAAATGTTACTGATTCTAAAAAAAATATTTTAAACCTGATTATTCCCCGATATTTTCAGTTTCCAAAGAAATGTCCCACGATTTTTTACGCGGTCAATCTGTGGTTGAAATCTGTCTCAGCCACTGGGGCTATAAAGCTGCCTGCCTGGAAAAGCGGACATCGCTGGTTCATCCACCCCTCTAGCTGGCATTCAAGTTTCAAAGAAACGTCATGTTTCTTCCGGGAATCTTCTCTGCTAACTCGTGAAGATTCAGTACAGTGGAGAGCCTCCGTGATCGAGAGGTAGCGTATTCGACCTCAGACCGCCAGTGCTCGAATATCGAATTATGTGTCTGGAGGGCAGTGTCATCTCATTCATCTCAGTCACCATCCTCAGGTGGTTCACCTGGCCCAGTATAGCCTATGTGTGCAATGTGCACAAATGTGACATAAAAGCCCATTCATTCATTCATTCATTCATTCATTCATTCATTCATTCATTCATTCATTCATTCATTCATTCATTCATTCATTCATTCATTCATTCATTCATTCATTCATCTATTCATTCATCTATTCATTCATTCATTCATTCATTCATTCATTCATTCATTCATTCATTCATTCATTCATTCATTCATTCATTCATTCCTTTCTTCATTCTTTCATTCAAGCTTTATTGAAATATACACAGGCTTTTATTTAATGCCAGTCGTCTAAATGTGTGTGCACTCTCATTCCGGAAAATTTACCCAAGATCCTGTTTAATTGTGTTATAAATCAGAACGTCAAGTCCACAGATTAGTTCCGGATTTATATCCATATATTCAAATCCGTATAGGCATTCAGCCGATTCTGATTGCTGAGAAATTTTATGAGCACTGATTCGCAGACCTCCAGCAACAAACCTCGACATTTCAATCTCAAGAAATTTTCTGGAGTATTTCAATATGCCTATACTACACAACATAGAGATTAACTTCTCAACCACACAATAATTTTTCGAAATTTACGGGGTCGCAACGTGGACTAGACATTTAGCGGCGGAATAATCAATCCCACTTTACTGCTCTGCAAAGCCGAAAACCAGTCAGTATTTACTGGCCAGGTGTATGCAGAGAAATGGGAAAATCTATTCCCCCCCCCCCCAGTGGTTAACCCTTTAACCTCCAAGTTATTCAATTGGAATTTTCACCCACTTGAAGTTGTGCCTCGCTGACGCGATCCACAACTTCAAATGAGTGAAAATCATTCAGATTTGACAAAATGGAGGTCAACTCTTTTCAAATATTGCTGATTGATGTCACATTTTATCTTTAACATGTTTAAAATGTGGTACTTAATGTGCTAATAAAAAATGAAAACCCGAATATATGCGACACCGGCGGTTAAAGGGTTAAAGTGTCTAACAGATGTCTAATAACGTGCTAGATGGAGGAGCCTTACCTTCAGCCTGATTGAGTAGGGCGCAGCAGATCACCGCTAGAGATATATACATCATTGTATTGATCCACATCGTTCTGTTTATCCCGGTCTCCGGCCTGTGTGTGTCAACTATTGACGAAGTCTTTTCAGCTTCGTTTTAAGTCAGGGTTGTTGTCTAATATTGTCTGTTTTCACGGGTTCGTAGATGGACAATTTTTACTAGCTGCTGTTATCAGTCCGTGAGACAGTAGCTCGATAGAGATATTTGGCGGATTCGGCGGCTTTAAACGATTTCAATAACCATGATAACCACGGCGGGTCGAAAATGTTGTCATTCAGGCCAGTTTCGAGCTTACGATTTGGAATTTCTCATTATTTTGTATCTTCACCGCCATGGCAGCTAAAAACTCACCTCCCCCCCCCCCCCCCCCCCGCATGACCTCATCATCGCCGCCATTGGCAGCTGTTCCGTAACGTTCACGCGTGAATCATTTTCCTGATAAAATGTGTGGTTTTCTTTGATAAAAATAGTATAAGGCGAGGTTATTCACGGCATGCACACGACGTTGAACAAATCTTGGTTTAATGTAGGTCCAGCATCGTAGTTAAAATACTGACTATTTAGTAACTACATTTGAATGATGAGGTTAGCTTATATTATGTAGAAATACCACAATCTCAAGAAAATTATGAAAGCTCGTGCCGTCCATATTTTGATTGACCAAATAATCTTGGGGGACAATTTTTCTCTATTTAATATAAATTCGTAATTCGGTATAATTTTTAGCTAGATGTGCCAATTGTAATAAGCACATCCACCTAATAGAAAAAACCCAACGTTTTTAACATAGGCTCAACCGAATAGACCGACGATCATCCAACAAACACGACACGTCGACCCAGTGAAACTTATCTACTGTATTAACCCTTTAACCGCCGGTACCGCATATATTCGGGTTTTCATTTTTTAATAGCACATTAAGTACCACCTTTTAAACATGTTAAAGATAAAATGTGACATCAATCAGCAATATTTGAAAACAGTTGACCTCCATTTTGTCAAATCCTAATAATTTTCACTCACTTGAAGTTGTGGATCGCGTCAGCGAGACACAACTTCAAGTGGGTGAAAATTCAGATTGAATAATTTGGCGCTTAAAGGGTTAATGCCTTTGCAAGGCAGGAATACCTAACCTGTTTGTTTGAATTATATACCCAGCAAACACGAGGCATTAGTCCAATGTTGGTGTAATGTTGGTCCACCGTCTGCGACGCTGACCCAGCATTGAACCAACATTGGACTAATGCCTCGTGTCTGCTGGGTACTTGACCTCTAAATGCCTTGATGTGATGGAGGTCAATTCACCTCATTTTTCACACACATGGTAAGTTGGGTCACCTTGGAATTGAAAGGGTGTGAAGTGGAGGACCCTTCAGCACCAAGAGGACGTCATGTACCGAGGACGTTCTTCCTATTGACCTTTTTTGTGGATCTTGGAACCACGATCAAGTTACAAGTATGAATGAATGAATGAATGAATGAATGAATGAATGAATGAATGAATGAATGAATGAATGAATGAATGAATGAATGAATGGATGGATGGATGGATGAATGGATGGATGGATGGATGGATGGATGGATGGATGGATGGATGGATGGATGGATGGATGGATGGATGGATGGATGAAAGGGTGTGAAGTGGAGGACCCTTCAGCACCAAGAGGACGTCATGTACCGAGGACGTTCTTCCTATTGACCTTTTTTGTGGATCTTGGAACCACGATCAAGTTACAAGTATGAATGAATGAATGAATGAATGAATGAATGAATGAATGAATGAATGAATGAATGAATGAATGAATGAATGAATGAATGGATGGATGGATGGATGAATGGATGGATGGATGGATGGATGGATGGATGGATGGATGGATGGATGGATGGATGGATGGATGGATGGATGGATGGATGGATGGATGGATGGATGGATGAATGGATGAATGAATAAATGAATGAATGAATAAATGAATTCATTCATTCATTCATTCATTCATTCATTCATTCATTCATTCATTCATTCATTCATTCATTCATTCGATCATTCATTCATTCATTCATTTATTTATTCATTTATTCATTAATTCATTAATTCATTCATTAATTCATTAATTCATTAATTCATTAATTTCAATTAATTCATTAATTAATTAGTGCCAATGCCGTGCTGATGTTGGACCATCGTCTACGACGCTGGCCCAACATCAGCACGGCATTGGCCCAATGTATCGTGTTTGTTGGGCAGTAACTGCTTACGTGAAATTGATCAGCTACTGTCTTTTGGCTTTGTATGGTATAGATCTGACGTCATAAGCAGATAAGATGAAAAGGTCTGTCTGACCAAGAACTTTATGGTCTGACTGAGTGATACTACAGGGACATAACATTCAGTTTAATCATAATCAGATAATATATTGCTGTCCAAATCAAACAGTAGTAACTGTAATCTACTGTTGTTTTATTTACCTTAGAAGGACAGAATATTGTTCAAGGTTTAATCCACTATCAGACCATGGTGTACTATCTCCACTATCAGACCAGGTGTCTTTGCTGAATACAAACACGGGACGTTGATGCAACGTTGACTATTATTGGCCTGTCAACGTCTGGTGTTTGTTGAGTGCACTTCTTCATACGGATACATATCACAACCCAGCCATAAAAGTATTGTCAACATTAACAGTGAATCGACGCGTAACGCTAGAGAAAGACCATCACCATCACCGCACCATCACCGTTGCCGCTAATACAACGTTCACTCAACATCAAGCCAACATTTTCACCTGGGCGGTCTGAGCGGAGTATGTGTAAACAACGCTGGGTGTATAATCTATCCTCACATTTATGTTTGTACTGTGTGGCACACGCGTGGCCTTCAATAAATGAAAACTGATCAATAGAATAAGTCAAATAATAAATTTAGTTGGAATAATACCATACTAGACCGATATTTTGTCCCAATGGTGAGATAAGGCTGGCCCAATGTAGACCGACTATCAGCTGAGCATTGTGTCCGCTTGGTTGTGGCTTCATGTGGTGTGCTTTCTGAGCATTTTTCGGGGGTGGGGGGGGGGGGGAGTGGTGTTGCACTGGTAAAGCAGGTATTTTTTTTAGGGCGGGTGAGTTGTGGTGAATCAGGCTTTATTTTTGTTTTGCTGGTCGGCTCATTCCTAGCATACACGAGTCATGAACCAATTCTGGTCTAATGCTGGGCAATCGTCGCAGACGGTGGATCAACATTAAAACAACATAGGCCTATATGTTTACTGTCTCATGCCTTCTTGGAAGAAAACGGCTTACCAACATGAAACCAGCATTGTGTCAATGCCTGCCAAATGCCGGGATATGGTATAAATCTTTCACATCGTGGTCTATATGTTTGTTGTTTGCACGCCCTCCCCCCCCCCCCCCTCCACGTTGGATCAACGACAGGGACAACTTGACCGGGCCAGATCGTACTAGTATATATATACTTGAGAGAACGTTGACCCAATGTCTATTTAATATTTGTCCGCGGTCTGCATGTCGGCCCAGAATTAGGCCCGCAATGTGTCAATGTATATGCTGTTTGGTAGGAAAGCACGGGTTTTTCTGATGGTGGCGATGCGTGGGCTCACGGAACCCGGCGTCCATCGATATAGATCCAGAGGAAACCCAGCGATGTGTCAATGCTGGGCCAACGGCTTCATAGTGAGAGCGATGACTGGGAGAGAGCTCCCAGTGGACACTAGACATTGAGCCACTGCTGGGATAATGCTGAGCCTGTGTCGATGACAGTGGGCCAACATTAACCCAGGGTTGAGTCAATGTATTTGCCGTGAGATGACTGGGAGAGATACGAGGGACACATTTATAACAGAAACTCGACCCTGAAAGTCATATCCAGCAGGCACAATGCGTTGACCTATGTTGAGCCAATGTTGGGCCAGCGTCGTAGACGGTGGACCAACATTGGATCAACATAGGGCCAGCTGGCTATTAATTGTTTTTAAATGTTGTCTGTTGCAGCCGCTGACCCAATATTGGTTCGATGCTGGGCCACCGTCGTAGACCGTGGGTAAGCAATAAACCAGGGTCAGCGACAATTAATAATTGTCTACGATGCTGGACCGACCTTAAATTGACATTGGTCAGTGTATTGTGTTTGATAGGATCGATAACACATCTCCGGCGATTTCGAAACGGACAATGAAATATGATTTAAATAAAAGTATGCATTATGTTAAGAGCCGTTATTAGTCCTGGAGCCAAGGGATATTTGCGTCGAAAAATGGGCCCGAAATCACCCACCTGTTCTTGATGATAGATTACCTGGGGCACATGGCATTCTGAAACCAGGCAGTAAGTGAGAAATTTAAGATTGTGCAGAAAAAAAATAAAACCGGAAAACTCCGCCCAAATTAACGATTTTATCCATTCAAAAAGGCATATCATCACCTAGTATTAAACTGCAGCAACATTAAAGCCCTCAAAACTAGGGAAAAATCAATAAAGTGCAAGGTCACCAGAGGTCAAAATGTGGCGTTATATGACTCTGCTCAAAATAATTTTTAGGGGAATTACAATTTTCTTAATTTTGTGTTTTATTCTACATAATTTCATTTTTTCGCGATTTTGGGAATATTTCACATTTAATGATAACCAACAGCATCATTTAAACCCTCAAAATGACTAATGTAGACCCCATGATAAGGTGGGGTAAATAAATTAGATTGAATAAAGTTCAAGGCCACAAGAGGGCAAGGTCATGTCGAGATTATTTTAGCAAACTAATTAATATATACTATTATTATGTCAAATACAGCCTTGTGGAACACTTCCCCGCAACAAAAAAAACACTTGAAACTGTAAAAAAATGTTTTTATTAAATATCTTAGCTGGTTTGACCTTGAAATTACCTTGACATGACCTTGACCTGACCTTCGAGTAGTACCCCAGCAAAGGGCAGCCCCAATCAGTTGTGGGTGCCTCAGGTGCTTTGTGACTTCAAGCCCATGTTCCACAAGGTGAAGGGCCCAATTAAAACATGACGACGAGTTCAATTTGAGACCAAGCATTGGCGATTTCGATGTTTGAACACACATTTCCTTCCCAATTACAGTGATTTGATCAGCTAATAAAACAAATTAACCCTCTTAACGCTGAACTCCTGGGCACACTTGCATCCCCACCGCTGAATGGGGGGGGGGGGGGTAAAAAAACCCAGAATATTTTGTAATGTTAGATTTGTATGAAGACACCAACAAGATCTTATCTTATGAAAAAATAACAGCATGAGAAGTTGTGCTTTACTGGTGGATAACACCAAGGTCATGTCAAGGTCACATCAAGGTCATTTCAAGGTCAATATCGCAAAACATATTGAAAATACCCACTTTTTATCAATTTCAAGCTGTTTAGTGGTGCAGTCATCCATTAGAAAGGATTGATGGTGACACATACTTGGTCGGGTATCATTTCAGCACACATTTTTAGAAAATCTATGGCAGTGCTGATATTAGGAGGGGTAGTGCCCCCATCTTGCCCTTATTAAACCTCCATTCCTTAAGGTTCAATTGAACAAGCAAAATTACAATTATGCAGCAGCGTGTAGCACCAGCATGGGCTTCCATCGCAAAATATTGATACATAATTGGGTATTGAGGTTGACATGGGTTGAGGTTGTGCGTTACTGCATGGATGCAGCCCAAAATAAACGTGAAGGTTATGTCAAGGTCATGTAAAATGTCAGGTTTATGGGTGATGTGTACTAAATGCGTAATTTTTAGGTAATGCGTAATGATCAGGTGTGCAACCATGCAATCCGTACTGCTGCGATATCTGTCATCTAAGAATTAATATAGCATTTTAAGCATGATGATGATGCCAAAGGAAGGTATGGTTTGTTTTATTGTATTCTTTGATAACAAAAATATATGGTTTGGTGAAAAAATCAAGTCTCTATCTCAATTATTGAGAAAGTTATGATCATTTTATTGATTTTATGGCGGCCATTTTGAATGTTTCGTTCCAAGAGAATCCTTTAAGAATGACAGCTCCACATGGGCCCAGATATTTTTATGGGGGGATATCCATGCACAATCAAAAGAGAAACAAACTTTTATCAGCAAAAACAAGTCTACCCCCATGATTACCGAGGCTACCCCCATGACCACATTGATTTTACAGACAAAAATACTAAAAAACACACTCTGCACCCGAGTATACTCGGGGTCTGCGACAGGGAGACATCTTTTGCCCCCGAGTATACTCGGGGGCCGCGTTTAAAGGGTTAAAAGCGACTATAGGCGTGCTTGGCGCTGAGTGTTGATATGGTGAACGCCGTATAGGATAAAGCCAGAGGAGCTCTACATTCTCAGCTTTAAAAAGGCCGAGGCCGAAGGCCGAGGACTTTTTCAAAGCTAAGAATGTAGAGCTCCGAGGGTTTTAACTGACTTAAAAGACATACGACCATAATCAAATAATGAAAATCCCCCATAATCAACAGTTCGGTCGCGCCTGACTGATTATAGTACTATGTACCTCTACCATGATAATTGGTCTGTACTTGATGAACAATATTATATGTACAGACACATTATAAAACTCGGTCAACGCCTGATATGTAAGCAACAGTGACATTTGCTTCAAAATTTATTGAAATGCGTCACGGCTGAAAGCGCTCATATAACACCGTCTTGGCAACGCACCACAAGACCAGGTCCAATAATTCCATAATTACACTCAATCACGATCGCACACAAACTTTTCGGTGTTATAAACATGATAATGTTATATTTTAAATAAGTTAATGATGTCAGCACGGCGATGCAAGGCTAAAACGCAGTTACTGAAGCAGTCACTAATTCTTTGGCAGTATTATTATTCTGAACGCTGATCAACGGAGAAGACGGACTTATTTGGCTTGCTAAACCCTCAACCCTTCAAGCGCCAAATTATTCAATCTGTGAGTGAAAATTATTCAGATTTGACAAAATAGAGGTCAACTGCTTTCAAATATTGCTGATTGATGTCACATGTTATCTTTAACATGTTTAAAAGGTGTAATTAGTGTGCTAATAAAAAATGAAAACCCGAAAATATGCGGCACCGGCGGTTAAAGGGTTAAACTGCTAAGCCTTAGTCGTTTTCAATAGTTTTATCAGCCTATGAAATCACTGTTATTCGGAATGAAGTCATGTGAGTAATTTTCACCCACTTGAAGTTGTGGGTCGCGGTAGCGAGACACAACTTCAAGTGGGTGAAAATGTAAAATATTCAAGTTAGCTCCTTTGTCACACTGTATGCTCCACATACCATATTTCAAAACAAAGTGATTGACTAAGCAAATGTAGCCTAACCACAGAGCCGTTCTGAGGTCTCCTTTCAGATATTATAGGCCTGGGCTATTAATGTGTATTGGACCACTGTCTTGCTGAATTGTGTGTTACTGTTTCTCAATCATTTGAATATTTGGTGAGTGGCTATTGCTTTACGTCGCTTTCTGCACAATCGGGCGGGGGGCCTAGGGTAGTAGTTAGCACCGCTGCCCTTCACGCCAGAGTTCGGAGTTCGGTTCCCGGTCTCGGCGGTTTGAAAGAAACAAAAATGTTTCTTCCCCATCCACGTGTGAAAGTCAGTAGTGTGGGCAGCCTCCGTGACCGAGAGGTAGCGTGCTCGGCCTCAGACCGCCAGGGCTCGATTTTCGAATTCTGTGTCTGGAGGACAGTGTCATCTAAATCATCTCACCATCCTCAGGAGGTTCTCCTGGCCCAGTTTAGCCTATATGTGCACAAAGGTGGCCTAAAGCCCGATTCATTTCATTTCATTTCTGCACAATCATGGCGATATTGCGACAGAAGGAAACACGAAAATGACGAAAAATATTCCTAATAATGACTATTAACGTCTTTCAAATTTAATTATTTGATCAGTTATACATCGGTCACAAAGGCTCGCAAGTCCAAAAGACTCGTACGAATCTTCATTTCCTAAAACAAATAGCGTTCGTGCGGCATCACATAGTTTTTAAAACCTTCTCACGAAATTGGCAAAGTTACCATTTAATTCGTATGAACGTCTTACTGTCGCCTCACGATACCCGCACTCACACCTTGAGGCGTTCATATGAGCATAGTATGAATGTTCACATTCGTACGGCGTCCATACATGGCCAGAAGAGGCCCATAATAGCAACTTGATTAATCATTACGGCATGCTTACGATCACCGTAGGAATAATGGTGCTATTCTTGAGTTTGGTAGTTCTATCATGTAAACGCCTGGTCACAATGACCCGTACGTATACGCCGTACCAACGATTTCGGAAACATTTCTTGCGGCCTTCTCAATGCGGCCAGGAGAAAAGAATATGTATCTCGCTCTTAGCTCGTAAACAGTTCTTGGAGATGTAAGAACGATATACGAACGCAGCAAAAAACTCCACCATCGTAGGGTGGACGCACGATCGCACGAAGTACGTACAGTATTTGCAGATTTTTGTCTGTGTCACGATGACCGTAAGCATGTTGCAATGACTCATCAAGTTGTTCTTACGGAGTTCTTACTGCGCTTGCATGAAAACCTTACGAGCTTGGTAACACGACTCCACACAACCAGTGAGGCCGTCCCAGATGGCTCGGGCCGGGTCGGATGCCTGTCATCGGGGTTGTGCATATATAGCTACTATAAGTGTTCCAAACTGTTCAGAGGTATGGGGTGTGCAGGGCTGTTTATGTATACTGTGCACCATCAAGAAACCTTGAAGTCCTTAATTTTCTCGCGATAATACCATGTTTGTGTAGAGAGCGACATAAACAATATTCACTCATTACCAGTGAGTATAAATGCCAGAGATCAACGATAGGCCCACCCCCTCAGGTCTGTATATTCCCCTACTTGGCAAACAGGAAATATTGACCCAGCGTTGATTTATGGTTGGGCCCCGCATGCGATGCTGGCTCAACGTTAAGCCAGAGTCGTTTGTGTGGGTCATGTGGCCACTTGAAACCCGTTAAGCGCTATAACTGATCATCCAAATAACAGCTGTACGTCCATCTGTCAAACAAATAACAGACAAACACAATATATCGATTAAATGTTGGTTTGATACTCGACCAGCAGACGGTATATTAAAACAAGTAATCAATCAGTTGTGTTATATAATAGGCTCTTTCACATTCACCATACCTTCATATGATTTATCTGTGAACATCGTACGTGGTTCGTAGACCTGTCCACGAGTGTAAGAATGGACTACGAAGATGTTTATTTCTTACGCTGCTACTTAAGATGCCCGCATTATAATAATAAATCATTTTGCGAATATAAAATAAAAATGTGTTATGTTATATATACAGTGATGTATACGTTACGTCGCGTTACGTTAAGTTTTGTTAAAATACGCTAAGTCACGTTACGTTCGTTACCAGTGCTTACTTTACTTTATGTTACGTTACGCCATGCCATGCCATGCCATGCCATGCCATGCCATGCCATGCCATGCCATGTGTTGGCGAACATTGGATCAATGTTGGACAAAAGCTTGCACAATTTAAATATAAGGTAAAGTCGCCTGAGGCATAACATGGATCCACTCTCACATTGGACACTGAAAACTCCGGGATTTCCAAACTTTCAGCATTCGTCCTGGTTGTTATTCACAACTAGAAAACCCAACCCATTAATGGCCTCTGGGTTAACTGGCTGCTGAGCGGGAACAAACGTTCCCGGCAATAAATGTATTGGTTCAACCTTGGACCATCATTATTAGATTGCCATAAAGCAACACGGCAGTACGGTAACTGCTTACTGACACTGTACACTGACTCAGCGATAAAGGCCATGTTTGTCAGACACAATAATTTTCCTGCGGTCAACTATTCTATCAGCCCCATTTCAACGAAAAAACATGGTTGAACAGCTTTGTTAAATAATAATCCAATCAGCTGTCCCAAATAACGACGTTCTGTTCACAATTACACACAAAACAGCAAGGCTAGTAGACCCGTTATAGGCCTACACCTTTTTTATTGTTCACAAAGAAGGGCATCTTGTTTTCAATTAATATTTCGAGCAGATATTAGAGCGTGGTAAGCTAGCTAGCGTTAAGACCTGTCTCACAAGAGTTATGATTCTTTTCCGTAGCTGTATTCCGGTTTGAAATGAACAAAATGTTTCCCTCTCGTCCATTCGTAAAAACTTAACCTAAGGTAATTTATTTAAATTTTCACCCACTTGAAATTGTGTCTCCCCACCGCGAGCCACAAGTTCAAGTAGGGGGAAATGTCCATATTTGTTTAGTTTGAGATCAGTTATTTGAAAATGGTGATGTTTAAACACACATTTAATTCTTAATAACAGTGATTTGAACGACTAATAAAATGAGTTAAAAATGACCATAGTCTCGCCTAGCGTTTTATTGGTTTATAATCCTGTGTGGTAGCCTTCTTGATCCGGCAGGTAATGTGCTCGATCCCAGACCACGGCTCTAAGTTTGAATACTGTATCTAGAGGACATTGTCATCAGAATATCATCTATTCATCCTCACAATTTAACCCCAACCCAGCTTGTCCTCTATGTGCATAAAAGTGGCTTAACCCTTTGACCGCCAGTGCCGCATATATTAGTTTTTTTCACTTAATTATTACAACATTCAGTACCGCCTTTTAAACATGGTAACGCCATAATGTGACATAAATCAGCACAGTTTGAAAAGAGTTGACCTCCATTTTGTCAAATCTGAATAATTTTCACTCACTTGAAGTTGTGGATCGCGTCAGTGAGACACAACTTCAAGTGGCTGAAAATGATAATTTGGCGGTTAAAGGGTTAAAGCCAGATTTGATAATAAATAACTTGATTCATCCAGTTTGATGCCCGTAGCAAAATGAAATGAAATGAATCGGGCTTTAGGCCACCTTTGTGCACATATAGGCTAAACTGGGCCAGGAGAACCTCCTGAGGATGGTGAGATGATTGAGATGACACTGTCCTACAGACACAAGATTCGAAATTCGAGCCCTGGCGGTCTGAGGCCGAGCACGCTACCTCTCGGTCACGGAGGCTCCCCACAGTACTGACTTTCACACGTGGACGGGGAAGAAACATTTTTTGTTTCTTTCAAACCGCCGAGACCGGAAACCGAACCCCGAACTCTGGCGTGGAAGGCAGCGGTGCTAACCACTACCCTAGGGCCCCCGTAGCAGTACATGGTTATTTGGTGGGCTGTTTGAGGCACGTGTCATGGTAACAAGGGGATCTCGCTGTTTGGTTCAAATTTTAAAAATAAATCCACCCGAATTTTATCGCTTCAGTAGAATAGTTATACATAATATTACCAATATACTCAAGCTTTTGAAAACATCGGTATAGGACCACAGACAGGTGGATGCGAAGCTGTACCGACAAAGCAATGCATTTCCATTCCTACTGTGCAAAGCCAAAAAGCAGTAACTGTTTACTTTTCAAGTAAGCAGCTACCGTCTTTTGGTTTTACAGTACATATTACATGCAATGATTTAATTTTGAAAAGTATGAGCACAACTGCCCAAGGAAAACATCGCCGTGCACATCAGAAAAAGATGATTCATAGCAAGATTAGTCTTTTCATTATTATTCGTGCTGATAGACCAATGTTGTTTTGATGTTGGCCCATCGTCTACGACGCTGAGCCAATCGTCTACGACGCTGGGCCAACAGCAAAACAACATTGCCTAGAACAAAAACGTGAGTTTGAAGGGGACTATGTTCACTTGAGGCTCGCAATTTGTACAAAATGGCCCCGATTTAACACAGTGCCTAAACACACGTTCCTACTCTTATTATATGTATCATCACAATCTAGCGTTTAGAACACTCATAACAGCGTAAATGTTCATTGATGCCCTGCTGCTGATCATGTGTGTGAATATACAGCAGTGCTCTATATCTATAATAATAATAATAATAATAATAATAATGATTTAGATATATATTTATCATATGATATTGGGGATACATATTAGCGTAGATTGGCGCCATTTTCTCTTGATATAGATGTTTAGAGCTAACTCCCAGCCAACACAAAACATTTGCATAACATTTGCACAACGCCGGCCCAACATCTTTGACGTTGATCCAATATTGTACAAATGTTATGCAAATGTTTTGTGTTAGCTGGGCTGTACTCAGTGATTATTATTGATTAAAGTACATGAAATCAGGTATGACGTCATCGTAGAGATGTCTGTCGGAGAAAATATTTTATACTTAATAGTGGTTTTTATTTGTCTCTCAGAATATGGCCAGGAACTCTATTTGTTCATTTTGCCACCAATTGAAGTTTTTCGTAAAGCATTGTTTTCCTACTAATCATTCTAGAAAACTTCCGACTCATTTTACCCCTGCCTGGGTACAACGTCACGCCATCTGTTTTAAATGGAAAAAAAACAAATCTAAAAAAAGAGGGCGAAAAACATTCGAAGATTTAAAAAAATTGGACAATTTTTTTGAAAAGTAAATAAAGGCGGCGAAATAAAAAATAGACCTATTTTTAAAAAGTTAATGAAGGCGAAGAAAAAAACAAGCAAAAATCGTCACCAATGCAATGCTCGCGCTGTGCAGAAAAAAATATAATGCGCGCGCTCATCAAAAGAAGAAAAACATAGTGGCCTTAAGCGCTGTTAAGTTGTTATTAGTAACGAAGCGGTGGCTGTGGTTAGCAATAAAGATTGGAATGAAAGAATATTTGCGTCTGACCGATAACAATGATAACCTGATAACGGTAAGTTCACTAGAATTACCGTGAGTCATCAGTGTTATCAAAAACTTTATATAGAAAGTTCTTGGTGTTATCAACCACAGAGTATTCTGCAATGTCGAACGTCAATATATATAACCAACAAACATGAGACGTTGGCCCAACGTTTGCTTACTGTTGGCCCATCGTCTACGACGCTGGCCAAACAGTAAACCAACGTTGGGCCAACGACTCATGTTTGCTGGAAATATACCTACGTCAATTGAATTGATCCTCGCCAGGAGTAAAGGGTTGTATGATCTGCCACTAGGTCAACTGGCAAATAAGCGCTTTGATACTGAGGTCATGATGTGATAGTTTCACAACGAACTCCCAACAGCAATAGAGGAGTGGGGGGGGGGGGCATGGTATAATGATTAGCACTACCGTCTGTCACGCCAGGGTTCCGACTCGTTCACCGCGCCTGGTATTTAAGTGTCAAAACAACCAAAAAGTTCATTCCCTGTATATTTGTGAAGATTCAATATTGTGGAAGCCTTCGTTGCCGGGAAGTAGTGTGCTTGGCCTCAAAGCACCAAAGATCTAACTGCGGACCCTGTGCCTAGAGGGTAGTTTGATTTGATTCAAATTACCATCCTCAAGAGGGTCTCCTGGACCAGTTTAACTGCATATTGCATACAAGTGGCCTGAAGCATCATTGATTGATTGACTGACTGACTGGTTGCTTGGCTGGTTGGTTGGTTGGTTGGTTGGTTGGTTGGTTGGTTGGTTGGTTGGTTGGTTGGTTGGTTGGTTGGTTGGTTGGTTGGCTGATTGGTTGGTTGGTTGGTTGGTTGGTTGGTTGGTTGGTTGGTTGGTTGGTTGGTTGGTTGGTTGGTTGGTTTTGTGGTCAGGGTGAGAGTTAGGGTCCATGGTTTGGGACGGGTGAGGGTTCCAGTAACTGGTTCCCCATAAAACCCGGTATCAACCTGTCAACCGTACTCTCATCATACCCCCTTCAAGGGCATGCCTTTCCATGTTCCCAACCTAGTGCACTGACCGAGGAGAAGTATAGCTGGTTGGTAGGTTGGTTGGTTGGTTGGTTGGTTGGCTGGCTGGTTGGTTGGCTGGTTGGTTTGTTGGTTGGTTGGTTGGTTGGTTGGTTGGTTGGCTGGTTGGTTGGTTGGTTGGTTGGTTGGTTGGTTGGTTGGTTGCTTTAAGTTATTAATTTACTTTTCTTTCTGCATATTATGGCAATTGCGCAACAAGATAAAGCCTTTAGTCGGTACTTTTGTTTTATAGTGCACTGTGACCTACATTATTGTTGCACAACCACATGTGCTCAACCACAACACGTTACCAATTGATCCATCAGGACCGGCAACGAAGTAAGTGCATGAGCAAGTATTTATTTTATTGTTATAATTTTAAAATAAACAATTCCGGGTCTTTACTTAACCTGATATAGGCCCTACATTGTGTGAATTGACCCAATGTTAGTTTAATGTTGACCAACCGCTACGATCGCCCAATATTAAACTAACATTGCGTCAACAATTTCGTACTAGGCCTATTTTGTTGATATGAAGGAAAACCAGCATATTTTAGTTTTCTGACAATGATTAACGAGTTGGTATTACATAACAGTCACCAGTGGAGGCACAGGGGGGGAGGGCGGGGGCATGGTCAGGTGCCATGGGGATGAAGAAATGATATAATGAGAAATTCCAAGTCGTTAGCCCGAAACTGATGTCATTTGCAGAATTAGGCCACCGATCCGTCCGTGGTTATTGAGATCGTTTATAAAGTCACCCAATCCGCCAAATATCTATATAGAGGTACTGTCTCGTGGACTTATTACAACTCATAAACACTGTTCACCCGCAAACCGGAGATACAGACAGTATTAGACAATCACTTTAACTTGATGGGACATAAAAGTATAGCCTACGTTTCTTAATAGTTGACACACACGCGTCGGAGACTGGGATGAACACGACGATGTGGATCAGTACATTGATTATATCTCTGATGGTGATCTGTGCCCTACTCAGTCAGACGCAAGGTAAGGCGCCGCTTTATATCACGTTATTTGAGGTGATATTAGACCGAGCGCTGTCATCAATAAATATCTGCCGGCATAGACCGAGTTCATAGAGAGTTCACAATATAAATCAAGGGACTTTCTTAGTATCACGAATTAATAGCGATGCTTCCCGGTCCCGGCGGTTTGAAAGAAACAAAAAAGGTTTCTTCCCCATCCACGTGTGAAGGTCAGTATTGCGGGGAGCCTCCGTGACCGAGAGGTAGCGTGCTCGGCCTCAGACCGCCAGGGCTCGAGTTTCGAATCCTGTGTCTGGAGGACAGTGTCATCTCAATCATCTCACTATCCTCAGGAGGTTATCCTGGCCCAGTTTAGCCTATATGTGCACAAAGGTGGCCTAAAGCCCGATTCATTTCATTTGATCCCAAAATATGTTTTAGTCTCCATTATATGTATTCATAGCTCGTCTTGTACCAGTTTGTTTTAAGTAACGTTAGTTGTTAATTGCTGGCATTCATCATAATTGTATTGTCTTCTACAGGAGCGTGCGATTCTCCAAGACTCGATCAAGGATGCTGCAAGCTAGGTGAGTTATCTTGGAACATTCGTCTTAAATCACACACAGTACTCAGTAATATAGCATTTCTCTTTGTCGTTTATGAAATCCTGTATCTCGCGAGAAGGGTACAGGTCCTGGAGTAGTGGTTACTCCGTATACCTGTCATGGCAGAGCTTCCGCTCTGGTTTTTAGATTTTAAAGAAAAAATCTTCCCTGTCCACCTTAGCCTCTATGTGAACAAAGGTGACCCAAAACCCTATTCATTTTTTGTTTCTAAGTTTGTCGTGAAATAAACCCAGGGGAAATCCACGTTTATTACCAATTATAAATAAATTATCAATGGGTGCTGAAATAAAATATTTATGACCGATTTGATTTCAACTTTTTTTCCAAGGAGGTACATTGTTTAAAGCCGCCTGCTTGGAAAATCGGGTAATCGCGGGTTTGAGCCCCACTCTGCCTTCAAGTTTGAAAGATCTCTTCTCCGCTCACTCGTAATAATTCAATATTGTGGAGAGCCTCCGTGACCGTGAAGTAGCGTGTTCGGCCACGGTCCACCAGGGCTCGAATTTCGAATCCTGTGTCTGGAGGGCAAGGTCATCTCACCATCCTTAGTAGGTTCTCCTGGCCCAGTTTAGCTTATATGTGCACAAAGGTGGCCTAAAACCCCATTCATTTAATTTCATTTTCGAATGATTACAAACAGTAGTTAGTGCAACGAGTTGTTCTCTTTTATAGCCAATCTGCATGTAAAACTGAGGGGTAGTAATTGCTTACTTGGAAAATAAAAAGTTACTGCCTTTTGACTAGCTAAGAATTTCAGCCCCTTGGTCCCCGCAGGGCTGTTTCAATATCACCGCGAAACAGCCACTAGATGGGGCTACCTTTTGGTTCTGCATGGCAGAACATACATGTACAACTAGCAATATACAAATGATAATAGGCATATACAGTAATGATAATGATAAATTCAATATAATAGTATTTATCTAAACAAATTTACTTTTTGCTATTGAAAAAAAATGTCACATTAGGAGTATTTTAGAAATATAAACATATACCCGGATTTTTGTCCAAGATTGTTTTGTGATATGAACAAATCATGAGGTAGCTAGACTCCGCAATGACTGAATCAGTGTACAGCGAGCGATATCATAGTGTGTGATAAAAATGATGTGCGTAGCATTCTCTTGTGTTCAATATAAACATTGCAAATTTAATTTTACGCCTAAAAGTCAACTAATCAACTAATGCGTCGCTAGTTGACTACTACTTTGGGGATAAATTTCGCATATATTAAGTAAAGGACGAAAGCGTTGTTTTTCGGATTGTGTAGAATGCTTCATCAATCACTGGATAGTGAAATCGTGAAATACACTGACAGCCATCCGAAATATATGACAGGACTCAACCCCAATTCAGAAGCAATCTCAAAATGGTGACAAAATGAAATAAAATAAATGTGGTTTTAGGCCACATTTGTATTCAACTCGGTCACAGAGGCTCTTCACAATATTGCATCTCTCCGAGTGAGCTGGGAAAATTTGTTTGCTTTTTTGAAACTTGAAGGCCATGGTGGGATTCGAACTCGCAATCTCCGACCTTCCAAGCAGGGAGCTTTAACCAGAGCCCCTACCTGAAAATGGTGACACCAAGTTTGACACATAAACTGAAAACTATTGGAGTGATCTTGGGTCCATATAAGTCACGGTATGTAATATACATATCTGATTATACAATATCGTACAAAAGACAGTAACTTCGTAATTTTCAATTAACCAGTTACTGCTTTCAGGCTTTGGAGAGCAGCATGTACAGACATATCCAGTGTGCCATAATTACTTTGATTACAGTGGACGATGATCATGATGATTGGTATTTGTACGACAAAGATAAAAAGATTTGCTGTGGAAGAAAGCTGGAACGGCGAATTCCTGACATAGATTGCTGCTCTAATGAAATATATTTCAAACGTGAAAAGATTCACCGCGAAACAGCCACTAGATGGGGCTACCTTTTGGTTCTGCATGGCAGAACATACATGTACAACTAGCAATATACAAATGATAATAGGCATATACAGTAATGATAATGATAAATTCAATATAATAGTATTTATCTAAACAAATTTACTTTTTGCTATTGAAAAAAAATGTCACATTAGGAGTATTTTAGAAATATAAACATATACCCGGATTTTTGTCCAAGATTGTTTTGTGATATGAACAAATCATGAGGTAGCTAGACTCCGCAATGACTGAATCAGTGTACAGCGAGCGATATCATAGTGTGTGATAAAAATGATGTGCGTAGCATTCTCTTGTGTTCAATATAAACATTGCAAATTTAATTTTACGCCTAAAAGTCAACTAATCAACTAATGCGTCGCTAGTTGACTACTACTTTGGGGATAAATTTCGCATATATTAAGTAAAGGACGAAAGCGTTGTTTTTCGGATTGTGTAGAATGCTTCATCAATCACTGGATAGTGAAATCGTGAAATACACTGACAGCCATCCGAAATATATGACAGGACTCAACCCCAATTCAGAAGCAATCTCAAAATGGTGACAAAATGAAATAAAATAAATGTGGTTTTAGGCCACATTTGTATTCAACTCGGTCACAGAGGCTCTTCACAATATTGCATCTCTCCGAGTGAGCTGGGAAAATTTGTTTGCTTTTTTGAAACTTGAAGGCCATGGTGGGATTCGAACTCGCAATCTCCGACCTTCCAAGCAGGGAGCTTTAACCAGAGCCCCTACCTGAAAATGGTGACACCAAGTTTGACACATAAACTGAAAACTATTGGAGTGATCTTGGGTCCATATAAGTCACGGTATGTAATATACATATCTGATTATACAATATCGTACAAAAGACAGTAACTTCGTAATTTTCAATTAACCAGTTACTGCTTTCAGGCTTTGGAGAGCAGCATGTACAGACATATCCAGTGTGCCATAATTACTTTGATTACAGTGGACGATGATCATGATGATTGGTATTTGTACGACAAAGATAAAAAGATTTGCTGTGGAAGAAAGCTGGAACGGCGAATTCCTGACATAGATTGCTGCTCTAATGAAATATATTTCAAACGTGAAAAGATGTGCTGCAGTGGTCATCTCTACGATCAAGTTCCTGGTGGTGAGTCCTCGGTTAATCGTAGGCCGCCGTGGTAGTTATTTGTACACCGCCGTTCGGGTGGTTGATGTAACACGTATGTAGTCTGGAAATGTCGTGGTATTTTGTAATCAACGAATCCATATACTGGTTTAAAATATTTAAAATGTCTGGTGATCGATTACCATATACTTATTATGGAATGTTAAAGGGATTGGATGATTGTAATTGAGTTACATGTGCATCAAATATAAAAATGTTATTATGTAAATTTGTTTCGAATATGTTTGGAACGCACAGGGTGTACAAGATGAAATGTGTTCTTATGTGTCTTTGAGGACAGGGTTAAACCACATTTTGTAACATTATGGCGAAATGAAGTTTTAAACTCAAGAAAGTTATCTACATATGGTATGTTTAAAACAGAATTTGTTCTAGAACCGTATCTTGATATTTTAAAAATAAAGAAGCACAGATAAATATTTTGCAGGTTAAGATGTTCTAATCATTCGCTTGTAATAGAGACAGGTAGACACACTGGTAATTTTTTAGAAATAGCTGAACGTGTTTGTCCATTGTGTATCAGGGAAGGTCTATTTATTATTGAAGATGAATTCAAATTTGTATTCTGCTGCCCATCGTACTCGGATATCAGAGAACAATGCATAATATTTATCCTGGAAAAAGATTTTGTAACTTTTTTTAATATTATGTCTTCTACTGATCCAAATGTAATCAAACCATCAGCGTCATATGTATATCATTCTTTCAAGCACCGTGATGCGATTCTGTCTGATACTGGACCATATTGTTTGTTTATCATGTTTACCTTATGACTATGTACGTATGTGTATACAATTATCTGTATTTGTTTGATCATGTTTGTGCTATGGGCCGATGGCCTTACAATACTAAATAAATCAATCAATCAATCAATCAACTAAGCCCATAATTTATGAATGCCAGTACTGAAACATGTAAAGCTCAAAACTCTAAACGCAAAACTCCAGAGGGTGTTCCCTATCTGCTATCTGGCCTTGTTCTGTAAAATTAATGATTCCACTTTCACTTTTGTCTATGTCTTATTTAATGAAAAGTTACCCAGTGAAAAAATAACTTTTCATTGTTTTCGTAGAGAGCATCCCATGAAACACACATCCGGTGCTGCCCCAGCATTGAAACAAATTCGGGTCATTGTTTTGTGCTTGTATGAATTGGCTTACTTAGCTATTTACAAAATATTTTCCCATAATTCTATTGCGTTTCAGGCGCACACGAATGTTGTGGGAATAAGTCGATTGATACAACTAAGCAAAAGTGTTGCTCTAACCTTCTGAATCCTGGAAGTAGTGAAATAATAACAGCTGAACATCCCTGCAAATATGGTGAGGTTGGTAAATGGAATAAAACTTGAAAATGTAGAGGCTTACGTAATCGTTGACACTTTCAAGCAAACACGAGAAGTTGTCCCGATGTTGAGCCAATGCTGGGCTATCGTTATAGACAGTGGCCCAGGGTTGGCCCAACATGTCGTGTTTGCTGGGTTGATATTGTCGATAATTAAACAGTTAAACCAGCATTGGGTCAATTTAATTAATAATATATTCACCGGATGTAGGCCTATCATACTAGAATTTCAGGAATTGTGGAATAATACACTGAACTGTTGTTTATATCACCTTTATGTATTCAGATCACCAATCCATGTATTTGAACAACTTTGTATGGTTGCTGCTGAAATTATTTGTGGTTGCCAATAGGCCTACCATAATTTTCTACATTGATTTGGTTATATTTTATATTGTTATAATGATTATACCCATTTTAGATCATACTTTTGTTGTTCCGTTGCATTGCACGACACAACTTTGTACTTTGCTGTACAAAGTTGATGTTATTGTGAACTTTAGTCTACCTTGATTCAAACTACTTTGCACCTTTGCTGTTGTGGTGTTATTGTGAGCTTCAGTCTACATCTATTCAATCTACTTTGTACTTTGCTGTTGTGATGTTATTGTGAACTTCAGTCTACATTGATTCCAACTACTTTGTACCTTTGCTGCTGTGATGTTATTGTGAACTTTAGTCTACATTGATTCAAACTACTTTGCACCTTTGCTGTTGTGATGTTATTGTGAACTTCAGTCTACATTGATTTAAACTGTTTTGTACCTTTGCTGCTGTGATGTTATTGTGAACTTCAGTCTACATTGATTCCAACTACTTTGTACCTTTGCTGTTGTGATATTAAAGTGTAGTTGTGTTTGTTGGTTTCAGAAATGCTTCCTGAATGTGGAGGACTTCGATATAATCCAGAGAATGAGATATGTTGTTCAGGATCAGATCCAGTCGTGATCCCCAAGGTGGGCGGAGAAGAGCGGGTGTGCTGCAGTGGCGCCCCACACGGTAAATATGGGCTAATTATAGCCCAGGAAAAAAAACATACATGTATGGAACAATTCACCGTAATTCTGCTCTGCTTTTCGTAAAAGTCACTCTGCAGTAGCCACAAGTAAAGATGGGATCTCACAGGGCGGGCCACTATTTGGCGACATTGGCGGATGCCAAATTTGTGAAATTTCCCAAATCTTCTACAAACGTTCCGCAAGATCTCTCAAACGTTCTGCTCTTTTGCCAAACGTTTTCTCGAAGATTTGGAAATGTTCAAAACTCCCGCGAGTATTCGGTGATCCTGACACTTTGATCAAAATCTTAAAATAGTTGTTGTTTCCTCCCTAATTTTCACCAAGCTGTGGTAAACATAATTATGTAGGCATATATACGTCAACTGCTCGCTACTGTTCGCGAAGTTGTTACCAAAAAAACGTGAAACTGGCGAACAGTTGAGAATATTTGACATTTAATTTGGGCAATTATGCAAACAGTTTCCCACAAATTGGGGAGCTAGCTAGGGAACGTTTAGTCACTCTTCCGCCGAATATTCACGTAATAATCGCCACAATTCGCCATTTGTTCACCATTATAGTTGCCAAACTGTCTCCAAATATTCGTCCATTGATCGCCAACTGTTCTCCAATTTGCACCAAATGTTTGTGAAACGATATCGAAACAATCACCTTTCCATCCCCAAACGATCTCAGAATTCGTAAATTATTCGCTGACTCTGTCCATCTTCGTCACCAATTTATCGTTAATTAGTGGTCAAATATTCGCATGTTGCAGTCACACCACATTTCTGCAATCAACGAACAGTTGGTGACACATTTGTTGCCAAAACTTCTACGATTTTTTTGTCGCCACAATTCGCCAACATCGCCAATTCATCGCCGTTTGGTGAGATCCACACTTAATCAGTTATTGCCTTCGGGCTTTTGTACCGGTACGTCAGTAGGCCTATATTTTCTCACATGTAGGCCTATAAGACAGAAGGATGCAGCTATGCCATGAACGTCTACAGGTTCTCTTGTTGTGTCAGCATCTGTTGATGTTGGCGCAGCTTTGGCTCAGAATTGGGTCGATGTCTTGTGCTCAAAATGAATTACTTTTATCCATCATTACTGTATTATTATTACTAATATCATTACTTCTAGCTAATTAATTAAAACAAAACAGGATCATTAAAATGTATTATTTTTAATTATTATTATCCTGATTATCAGAATATAGATGAAAAACCTGCAATCTCTGAAATCCGTCAAGTTTCAGGTTTTCTGTCTTCTTGCCATGTATAACGTATATTAGTCAGGCAGATTGGTGTAACAATTGTGGGTTTATACATAGAAGCATGAACTTTTCAGCATGTTTGGACAATGTGCCTAGGCAAATTTATAGCTATGGGGCCAATCTAAATAATGTCTATGTGAGCCTTGGCAGCCATTTTACAAAATGGCTGCCAAAAAAACACTGCGATCGTATAGTATTTTGCATAATGAGACACAATCAATTATTATTAATTGAGTAAACCCATCCAAATAGTAGACAATATGCCTAGGGCAATTTATAACTATGGGGCCACTCGAAATAATGTCTATATGAGCCTTGGCAGCCATTTTTCAAAATGGCTGCCAAAAGAACACTGCGGTCACATAGTATTTTGCGTAATAAAACACAATCTATGATGTTTGAATGATTCAACTCATCCACTTTACAACCTTTGATGATATAACATACACTTAAGGGAGCTGAACCTCAAGTAAGGGTGATTGGTATCTATACTGTACTTAAATGTGTTGCAAAGTCACTGGTCTTCAGGCTTTACGCATCACAGTCTTGTCCACAACACTGGAACAAGGCAGTACACTTCAGTGCTGCTTTATTGCACTTGCATTGTCCCCTGCAGCCTTGTTCGCAGCCACAAGAAATTAGTTCCCTCGTGGATGTGCTTGATTCTGACAAAGTGGTTCAGCCCAGGCCCAGTCATTAGGGGGTGACGGCTTTTGAGCAACTGCAGTTGCCTGGCCCAAGCAGTGCCCCCTGGTAGACTGTTCTCTTGATGTGCTTCACCAAGGCACCTTTTGTTGGTGGGATGGCAGGCATTCATGATGATAGCTCTTCCCTTCTTGGTGAACAGCTCCTTTCGAGCTTCATCTATTTTGGTAGGGTCCCGCGTACGGTCAATATAGCAATGGTGAAACGCTCCAGCACGGCAACATCGTTATCAGATGCTTGGCCTGAGGACAGAGCCAGGAAAATTAATGTATCATATTCAAATACTTCCAGGTTTCACATGCTGACTTCTTCCCCTTTGCACCAAAGGATGATACCATACGTATCACACCCCGTATATATGCATGGAATATAGGGATATAAGAGATCGAGCCTTGTCAGGGCCGAGGGATGTAGCAATCTCGTGTGCAGAATGTACCTAAAGTGTCAACCTGTCCTGAAAAACACCCAGAGCTCCCACATTGAAAGCATCTTCCAAGTGCAGAATCATTCGGCTGTCGGCCTCTGCATGGTTGCACAGGGCGAGGGAACAAAAGTCTCTGGGGAGACTGCACAGAGCATCCCCACAACTTGTAGTAAATACTTGCTTCTCTGTTCCCATGTGGGTAAACTACTCGATCGTTCCAATCCGCCAAAACTGTTGCCGAAACTGATGCCAGTTTTCTCGGAGATTGGTGGAGCCTTCTACCCTTCTACAGACACCATTCCCGCACTTCTCTCTGGTTTAGGACTTCTGTATTGGTCCCAGACCACGTCAACCATACTGGCATGTTGCAGTTGGGCCTGGACGTAGGGTAGGACTATCTTCATTGCATAATCATCAAAAGTCTTGGTGGCATGTGGTTTGAGAAAGTTGACAACTAGAGCTCCAGCGAAGATTATGACATCAGCTCTTGGGGCTTCACCTCTGGCTGCAGCACAGTTGCTCTCTAGGCAGCCCAAGAGGTCTGCCTTGGTTCCCGATCTGAAGTTGCCAAGCTGAGCTAAAGATGGGGGGGGGGCACGCCTGATTTCATGTTGGGAAAAGTCATTTAGGCTGTTATCTCTTGACTGACAGGC
This sequence comes from Flabesymbios commensalis, assembly GCA_964017125.1. NCBI lineage: Eukaryota > Metazoa > Annelida > Polychaeta > Terebellida > Flabelligeridae > Flabesymbios > Flabesymbios commensalis. Next base: position 33,744,392 of record OZ024906.1, on the reverse strand, counting down.
GATGCATAGCCGCGAAAATGGGGAGCAGTCACTCTTCAAAGATGAAACTTAAAGGCTTGTTTTGGATTTTTCGTTTTCAGAAGGTCGACTGACAACTTGTTTTTCTTTATGGGTTCAGCGATGGGAGTTGTTTGCTCCACCAATCGATCAGTCATGAACTTCTGATACTGGTGTTCTCAGCCTGACGTAAAGAAGATGCCACAGTTGGGTCAACGATGTCCCTGGTGTTGGGTTTGGTTGCCCATATCTTCTATGACATCGACTAGTTCCTTGTCCTGCTTTCCAAAAGTCACCTGGAAACTTTTGGTCTGCTCATTGTGACTGGTATCCAGAAGCTTGTGGTGTTTTCTCTCCAGGGATGCCTTAAACTCACTAGTCATCATCACCAGCTCAGGACCAGCGACCACCCAGCGTCTGAGGGCCTCGGGGGATTGAGTAAGTCCAACAGCACCACCGTCACTATTTATGTCAGCACTGTTTTGCTCATGTGCCTGGTCCAAAGCCATGGATAAAAACACCCTTTTGGTTTTTGCGAACAGTAAAGTTGCCATTCATGAACTCCATAGCAGTTTCTGGGTGGATTATGATTAGACCGAACAGGTCTCGAATTTAGACTGGTACTCATCTTGCGTGTTGGTGTGGTCCAAACTGAAGAATCATGGGGTTACCTTGGTCAGGCAGTCCGCATACAGAGCAAAGCCTGTCTCGTGTAGATAAGGACGAGGAGCTCACCATGTTTGAGTTGGAGAGCTGTGTGCCAGAAATTGAACTGTGGAATCACCTGATTTTTTCAGGCAAACCAGTCATCAAACGTTTCTGCTTGGCATTCTGGCTCCAGGGACTCCAGGAAGTGGGCATACGTAATTTTGAGTAGGATGTACATGCTGCTTGCTGTAACTTGGTGAGCATGCCTAGTTCTTGTGATATGAGAGGCCTTCAAAAAGGAGTTTGCTGTACCTGCCGAGAAGGGCTGTTGTGCTGCAGAAGCTGAGCTTTATGTGTATCACTGCTTGACTGTGATAGGGACTGGATGTTGGGACCATCAAGAATCATGGCTAAGATTGTTAGAAGTGACTGGGGTACAGAGTTGAACTGGCATGGCTCATCAAAGGAGCCTGTGATTGTAGCTTGCAGTTAGAACATGTCTTTCTGCACAATTTGCACAATGGCTTCGTCATCAAAATCGTCCTTGCAGAGCTTACGTAGGGCAGCTCCCATGTCTATGTCAAATGTAAGGAGTAGGCTACACCCCGCCCTTCTCTCTAAGCTTTCAGGTATGGGAAGTGGGCAAGGATGCAATTTTAAGGTTCAGTGCTGTGTGGACGAGTGTCTTGCGCAATGCCAAATTGCTGGAGCCGCGCAGAATACAGTTTGATCAGGTCTGCTAGCATGAAGACTGGAGCTTCATTCATCCTCGATTCATCGATGAAGCCTATGTTAGCAATTCAGCGAGAGCAATGTTTCTGCTGAGGTTGCTAGAGCTCTGTTGTAAAGTGATACTAAACAAAGAGTAGTAAAGTGTTACTAAACAAAGTGATACTAAGCAACCCGCGTCTTGTGCTATCAAGTCACCAGCACTGAGTTTATCCAGAAGTTGCTGATCTCGAAGATCTGTTGCACATTTTGAAACTTTCTTGTTGAGCCCAAAAGTGGCTGCTTCGTGTCTACTGTGTCTACTGTGTCCTCATCCCCACGGAAAAAGCAGACATGTTTTGTCGATGCTTCCTGTGTAGCACTTTGTCGAGTATAATTCTTGGAAACACCTGAACTGCGGTCACAGTCTGTCACAGAATGTTTTCTTGAACTCATTGAAGCGTATGAGGTGTGTTGAAACAGTTGAGTAGCCTACCCTTGACCAACATTGACATCAATCCGCTTGCTTTCAGTAGGGAACTGCATTGATTCGGGAGTTATTGTCTGGCAAAGGCAGCATATTGTGCAGTCAGTTATAAATGGGCTGTGTTACTCGGGAGTGAGAGGGACCAGCCGAGCCACCAGCCTGCTGTGAATCGCCAATATTTTACTTTTTGTATATGGCTATACGTCTACCACCACCATTTAAACACGTTCACCACATATTTAATAAATAAGGGAGTCATGGGAAGATAAAAAAGGCATTTTTGTTAATTTATTGCCGTGATGTAAGTGACCCCTGGAACCATTAGCACAAAGTTGGTTATGATGATAACGGTAGCTGAGCTATTTTGCTGAGTCAGCATAATTTTGAATGTCTGCATGGGCACAAACACCCACATATACTGTTTGTAAAGTGCTGTGGTAGTTTAAGGTTTAATAATAAGGCAATGCAAGGCCAATAACTGTCTTACATTGCCTTAGTAGTTGAAGTTGTCCGTGTCACAAGTGCGTATTGGACGCCATTTTGAAAAATGGCTGCCAACACTTACAAGGGTCTTACTTCCGGTGGCCCCATAGCTGAAAAGTTTGCCAGGACCATAGTCTAGACATGTGCCAAATTTCATGCTTCTATGTATAAACCCACAATTGTTTGCTATATTTCACATATCTGCCTGACTATATCTTGTTATACATGACATAACTTGTCTAGTTTTATTTCTTTTATTTTTTTTACTAGCGTGCGTGCGTGCGTGCGGTATGTATATGTAAGTGTTTAAGTTTGGTCTCTCATAACTCTTGGAGAGTGGCCTGGTTACTTTTACCTAAACTGTTTTTATTGTGAATGTATCAAATTATTGTAACTAGGGTGAGACATAAATAAACAATTTGTCTGTCTTGTCTGTCTGTCTGGTTATTGTGATAGAATTGCAGAGGTGTAATAGTTTTTTAAATATTCCCTGCCTACAGGTTACGTGGATCAGCTGTCAGAACTTTGCTGTTACCATTCGCCCCATCCTCGTGGGGATCGTGACGGATGCTGTGGTGAAACGCCATTTAACAGTCAGAAACAAGGCTGTGTCCTAGGAAACAATAAAACTATCTACGACCTGGACACCAAGAAACCATGTGGAGGTAGGTCATCTCTAGATACACAGAAACCCTCAGGACCGTATGCTGGTCTCCTTCGGGGGGGGGGGGGGGGAAAGAGTATTTTTCCGAGTGCAGCGGGTCATAAGAGCATCTGAGGGGTTCGGGCTGCTCCCCCCCCCCCCGCAATTTTTTCGCGACTTTTTAAAGCACCTGACATGGATTCTGGAGATATAATGGATTTGTTCATGCACATGATATTTTTGGCCAGACAAACAATGTACTTTTGAAAATTCGTATACAGGTAAACCAAATATTACCCAAAGCCTTCGAGTCGACAAAGGGCTATTCAAACAAAATCATTAGGGGCCTATGCCTATTTTTAAAATATTATTCCAATTATTGGAAGGGTATTTGATTATTATATTAATTCAGGCAAAAACCAAAATCATAATTGTACTGACACGTACATAATCAAGTACATAAATACATAATATATCTTGCATCCATAATATATACTTAAAACTGGATTAAAAAAAATACCCATCACTACATAATCAGTCACGCAGAATTATCGTATAATGCACATTAATTTAGTCCTGTGAAGTAATTTTAGTAATAATATGCTCTCGTCACAGTTCCAGCAGGCTACTTCACTATGATAAATATGATATGGCCAGAATCAAAGTGTGTGTCGTAATTAAATCTACCCCTCCATCCCAGGATCTACCCACCCTTTTTAATGATTAGGTGAAGTATCTTCTGATCCCACAATCTACCCTTCCGTCCCAGAATATACCCCTTTTAATGATCTATATACGACCCTCCTAGAATGTACCCCTCCCTCCCAGAATATACCCACCTTTTATATAAACATGATAATGCGACACTCCTAGAATCTACCCTATACCCCTTTTTCACAACTATATGCGACACTCCCAAGATCTACCCCTCCCTCCCAGAATATACCACCCCCCTTTTAAAAATCTATATGCGACCCTCCCATAATCGACCACTCCTTCTCTGAATATACCCCCCCCCCTTTAATCATCTATATCGACGCTCCCAGAATCTATCCCGCCTTCCCAGAATCAACACCGCTCCCCCCTGAATATACCCCCCCCCCCCCCCTTAGATACGCGACCCTCCCAAAATCTACCCATCCCTCCAGAATATACCCCCTTCTTCACCACTATTTGCGACACTCCCATAATCTACCCCTCCCTCCCAGAATATACCTCCCTTTATGCGACACCCCGGAATCCACCTACCGTCCAAAAATATAGCCCCCTTTGAAACACTTATATGCGACCATCCCACAATCTACGCCTCCCTCCCAGAATAGGATAACCCTCTTTTTGACAACCATATGCGACACGCCCTTAATTTACCCCGCCCTCTCATAATATATCCCCTTTTATAAAAATGACACTCCCAGAATCTACCCTTTCCTTTCAGAATATACCCATTTTCTACAACTAGGCCTATATGCGACGCTCCCAGAATCTATCCCGCCCTCCTAGAATCTACCCTGCCCTCTCAGAATATACCCCCCATCCCCAGATATGAGACCCTCCCAGAATCTACTCCTCCCTCTAGAATATACCCCCTTCTTCACCACTATATGCGACACTCTCATGATCTACCCCTCCCTCCCAGAATATACCCTTCTTTAAACATCTATATGCGACACTCCCGGAATCCACCCTTCACCCCAAAATTTACTCCCCTTTTAAACATCTATACGCGAGCATCTTATAATCTACTAATCCTTTCCAGAATAAACCCCCTTTTCTACAATGTGATTCTTACAGAATCTATCCCTCTGTCCTGCCTGGATCAGTGTGCATGCTCTAGAAGGCATTATATATAGGTGAGTCACTGTGTTCAGTATATCTGGACTGTGACAGTTCCATCCACAAGGTTGCATTTTACCAATCTATGTGCGGACCTTGGCATTGAGGTGAGCCTGGCGGACCTTCTATACCTATAGCGGGGCTGAAGGTGCGTTCCGTACCCCCAGCACACGCCCCTGATCCATTAAATCCTTTATAGAATATGATAGGTTAGGTCATGACTAGACAAATAGAAACCCTGTGAAAGTAGGTCATCTCTAGACACATTGAAACTCTGTGGAGGTAAGTTATGACTAGACAGAAAACATGTCAATTCTCAAGCGGTTTTCTATTCATTTGGAATCTATCCTGAAAATTTAATAAAAACATATTGTATAGTTAAAAAGCTAGATCATTTGACAAGTGGTAAATTTATAATTGTAACGCCCCTCTGTTAATCAATTTCATTCCGGTTTATCCTTAGAATTGTGTTACAATTTTGAAATACTGACTGGAATTTCACAGCTGTTGTCAAATGACTAGATAAGAAAGGCTGCAAAATTTCGTAAAAATCGTTCAGAATATTGACTGAGCAATACTTGAAAAGCTTTCATTCATTTTGAACAAGCCCCCACCGTCGGACAGACTATAGTGGACGACTCTTGATTCTAGCACTTCCCACGTGTAATATAAACGGCATGGTCACGCTTAAAGGTGTAGTCAACTGTCAAAATTCGCGGGACAAGGGTCCCCCAGAAGGCAATAGTGCCCGTGGGTAAGCCAAGGCCCTATTCCATAATAATACTAAATATGCGTTTCATACCCAGAGCCTCATTAAGAGCAAGTTCTCAAATCACAGCAAGTTCATATATACTTGAGCGACATCTATGAGGTAATAATTCAAAGCCCTTGTCTTTTGCCCCTACTTGGTCGCCTACTTGCAAACAAACTGACTGTATTACTGCGGGGATTTGGAAACTGCTTGAACCCCAAGTTTGTATTGTCACCCAGTAAACACAAAACATTTGTATGACTTTATGCAGTTGGACCAACGTCGAAGACGTTGGGCCGACATTGCATAAATGTCATACAAATGTATTGCGTTTGCTGGGCAGGAGGACTGTCTCTCAAACATTGTACATTTATCTAATGTTGGTTCAATGTTGAGCCAGCGTCGCAGACGTTGGCCTAACATTAAAACGGAATGGGATAAATGTCTCGTTTGAGTATATCTTGTAATCAGTTCAGTGGCTATATTAATGCCGTCAATCTGTACTCAATAGGCTACTGTTGGGCTACACTTGCCCGTCCCAGGCATGCGCGTTTAGAAGCTGAATGATTCTTTAACAACATTGTCACAGTAGTTCTAATTGATTTTATTACAGAAGGCATTATCCAATCTCATGAGGAATGCTGTGCAGGAAAGTGGTTGCTGATTGAGCCTGAACAGGTGTGTTGTCCTCACTCAGGTCCTCATAACCTCACAGAGTATCATCCTCATGGCATTCCTCTAGAATGCTGTGAAAATACCACAAGACACTTTGTGGGCATCTACAATCCCAACACTCATGTGAGTACGATACAACTGAACACATTATCTATCCTAGCCACATTTTTCTTTACCTCGAGTTTAGAATTACTATCGCTATTCCCACTACAAGGTTAAGAAAATTATGACTTGATTAGATAAAATATCCAAGTATAGGCCTTTATCAGATTAAAACTGTAATAACATAACCATCATCTGAATGTACTCCACAGTGTCAGTGAATAATCCTCCGACCTAGAAACTAAATCACCTATTTAACAATCACACGTCATGCAGCGCGCGCAGTACCGGTAAACAAGATACGTTGATCGAATGTTGGTTTATTGCTGGACCAACGTCGTAGAGAGTGGACCAGCAGGAAATCAATATTGGGTCAGCGTTGTTGTGTTTTCGTGGTAATTTTTTATTCCAGCAGTGAAACTACATGTAGGCCTATTAAAATTGAACTGTTTTCCTCACATCCATAGTATACCTCCGAATATAAATTGTATATCATGTATACCATTGCCTTGCTTACAATCTACTCGCTGAAACCATTTAAAAAAATTCTGGAACCTTTCCTTTTAAAATAGATGCCTTTGCTTCGTTAATATGAATTTCTATAAATGTCTATAGTTATGTCCTCAATTCAAAAAGATCTTTTAGTGCGGCTCCCTGCTGTTGCGGCCATCTTGGACGACATTATAACAAACATCTTCTGAAGACAAATTGCACTGTTTTTAACGATGTTACAAAGTCACTTGAATAACCGTCCCCAAAAAACATCCTATATTCTTACTTACTTACAACCCGGGGTTGATTACAATGTTGTGTGTGTACCACAAGACACTTCGTGGGCATCTACAATCCCAGCACTCTAGTGAGTACCATACAACTGAATACAGTCATACATTAAACCTTATATTATGATGACCTCACAAAGGTGAGGCAAGTGTTTCTGGTTCGCTGTATCTATTTTAGAGATGAAACCATCATTAACTAGCTGAATGTCTTTTTGCAACCCGTGATTTGATTTCAGTGTTGTGTGTGTTCTTCCAGTTTTGTACAGGTCGGGGCGTGGTGTCCAAGTCAGAGATGTCAGAGCTGTGTGGTGGTGAGCGTTATGATAACACTCGTCAGCTCTGCTGTCTGGACACGGTGACTGACAGGACTGATCCCGGTGATCGCTGCTGTCTGCCCGGAGCTAACGTGTATCAACCCGACTCACAACTTTGCTGTGATGGACAGGTGTTTCTGCATCACCACCCTAGCAACCACAGGTAGGCCTAGCTAAGGGGAAGTACATTTAATCACAGGTGAACCTGGGGCCATCTTGGAAAATGACGGCTATTTTTGAGTGGCCAACATAATTAGCCTACTTTTGGGATAGTGATATTAACGCGGTAATTGCTGGGCTTGCACCAACATCTAAAAATATCCACCTGCTTATTTGTACGGATATATGTCAAACTAGATCTGCCTGAGAGGCAAAGCTAGCGTCTCCACCCGCCCCACATAGATATAGCAGCCGAAATACAATTATAGAGAAATACAGTACTGTCACTATTTTTTTTATATAAACCACGTAAAATGTGATGTCAGAATCACACCAAAATCTAATCAACATGAAACAAATCCATGAAGCAGTTCAAGCTCTACTGAGTGCCCTAGAATTTTGGAGGCCATCTTGGATTTTGTTAAATAAGCTGAAAAACGCCAAAAAGATTACCGGACAATTTCCCTAGGGCCAATATGCATACTGCCAATATTTAAAATCCGAGCAGGGGTGTATATCTATATTACCAAATTTTGATGATAGCTTAAATGAACAAAACTGAAATATCCGCTAAAATTTAAACGTAAAAGAATCAATGATTTAATTATCAGAATCACACCGAAATCAAATCAGCACACGGCCAGGGTAAGATCTTTCCCTTAAACAAAACTTGAAATAAATTCATATAGCGGTTCAATTTAAGCTCTGGAGAGCGACATAGGATTTTGGAGGCTATCTTGGATTTTGTTGAAGAAAAACGCAATAACAAATTACCAGGCATATTCCCCTGGGCCAACATGCATACTGCAAATATCTAGAAATAATCCGAGAGGGGGTTTTCGAGTGAGAGCAGAAACAAAATGTAGCAGCGGCGACGGCGGCGGCGGGCGGACTCAGCAAAAATAATAAGTCTCCACCACCACATAGTGGATGGAGACCTAATAAATATCATTATTTTAGAAAACGCGAGACATCTTATTTGTGTTTGACTTTTAATGTTTACAATCTTTGAATGTATACAATGTGTGAGGGGGGAGGGGGACGTATTTGTATCATTTTAGTTAGACGGGGCACCTGTCTGACACTGCCGGGGGCGGGACCGGTTGACAATGTTGACCACATTTTAGTTCGTAATAACAGACTCTGTGTGCGATACAGAGTCTGTAATCATTGCCATTCGTATTAGTTGTGCCCCAAAAAGTCGGTGCTCGTACCATTGATTGCGCATTGAAATACTGCTTGCCATGCAATGCATATCTATAGGAAAAAAGCAGGAACAGTAAAATTCTGGTTTTATGTAGGCCCATAGTTGACGATTCTGGCCCAACATCAACCCTATTTGGATCAGCATCCTGTATTTCATGGGATTATTTGTGTTGATTGTATATTGCAGAAGACCCATTTGACGTATTTGTCTTTTTTCTCTGAATGTTTACAGCTGTAGAGGAAGGACAGATGTTGTCAAGTGTTACGAGGATTTAGACTTCTGTCCTGCTATCTGCTCACCAGATGACGCTCGCTACGGCACGTGTAGGATCAAAGGCCGTGACGTATGTTACGACAAAACTCAGCAGATTTGCTGTGGACGAGGTGATAATCACAGCCTGAAAGAAAGACGACTAGGTACGAAATGCTGCGGACAGAAAAACTACAACCTAGCCGAGCATCAGTGCAAGAAAAAGCGTATAATTCCAATCAGGCGAAAACAGGAGGCGACCGAGGCGTGCCCAACACATGAGACCAAACCTGCACCAAAACGCACACCTCACGCAGATTTGAGTTGTAACTCAATCGGTAATAATCTAAATTCAACTTCTGCTTTCGCTAACCTGTCTAATTTGTTTTCACTTCTGTTCTGTAAATTAGGACAAGTCACGTTTAGATGAAGGTTCCCCATAAAATGTATCTGAGAAAGGAAATGTTATTTCATTGTTTGCTAAATTATTAACATGCAGACATAAATGTTGTGCAAATGAAACCGGAAGGTAAATCGTTTTCTTTTTGAACACCTCGTCATAAATGTGACAAAAACATGAGGGTCTACTGTGAGTGCCCTCTCTAAACTGAACAGCTAAATTTTACATACACTTCGATACTTTGACAAACTTGCCTTCAAATGAATCTGTCTCCATGTCATTTTGGTGTGAAGGTACATTTTTAATTTAGCTACTAAGATGATCTACTCTGTATATATAGGCCTACCGTAACACTTGTACATACTTGTGTCTCTGTGAACTGCCTACTTAAAGACCAGGTAAAGTGATTTTAGTTTAGCAAACTAATTGAAGTATATATCACTATGACCTGTTTTGTGAATTCGCATATAATTTTAGTCGATTGATTAATAGTCATCAGCAAAAAAATGGAAATGTAGGCCTACATCCTTTTTCGGTGCTGAGTGGAGTTCAAATAGATGAATCTGACTCTGTAGTAAATTTGTAATTACGACGTCTCTCTATAAATCCATTAAACTGGTTAAATTAAAGCTTGTTTTTAGCTCCAAATTGCACTACATGCCAGATGGTCTTACTTTTTAGCTATACGATATTTTCCGATGAAAATTTCACGGTAGTCGCCGCGTGACCTGGTGACTCGAAAATAGTCCTTACAAAATTCCATCAAAATCGGTTGAGAATTAACTGAGAAATCGGCGAAAAACATGCGATACAAGTTAATCTGACGGCGGGTAAAATATAATATAATATAATATAATATAATATATTATAATATAATGTTATTCACCTCTATTGGTAAGTTAAATGTCTTGTTGCCACGCATGCTCACATGGCATACGATTTATCTCTATGTTCCCGAAGAATTTTTCCTTTTAGAAAACTTACATGGCGATACCATAGGGATGGTCCAGCGTTCAATTGTTTTTTTTCGATGCGTCACGCGTGCTTTGACTCCTCATCGTGTGCGACGGTCGTGATAAATCAACGCTACTTTACCCCATTATAATATTGTCCGTCATATATGATCTAATAATTATGATATGTTTTGTTTTGTAGTTGCCCTCAAGGGCAGGGTAAATAACGTAACAAGAGGAAGCAACAGAACAAACTTCATATCAAGAAAAAACAATTATACTCTAAATTTTGACAAACTCATTACAAAGAAATATATTAAAAGAATGAAGGGAAAATGCGTCATACTTTTGGATAAATTACCTGAATCCAACAGTATGAAGATATCCATTGATATGCTTATGAAAGAAAGGGACTATAACAAGATGTGCAAGAAAAATAAGAAGAAGACGAGTAAAAAAGGAAAAAAAGTCAAAGATAAGTCAGTAAAACCCTTTAGAAACGGCAACAGAAAAAACAATAAGAATAGAGGTAAATCTGTTAAACGTGGTAAACGACTGCGTGAAGTAATTGCCAATGACTGAATGTTAATCATAAACTTGGTAGTCGAGGTTATCATAGTATATTGGTGGACGCATTTTCTGCCGTTTTATGTACATTTAAATAAGTTTAATCTGATTCTCTGTATTTGCTGCGCAATATATGTGATAATGATCGATTTATTGTCGGCTATCACATCACAATCTCAGCACCTCTAAGAATCTAGAACAAGAGTAATAGATGTGAATAAGTTGAGATTAATTGAAATTTCAAACCGTATTATATTCGTCTCTCATGCACAAGTGATTAAATAAATAAAGAGTTAATAAATAGGAAGCACATTATTACCTAGGCATTAAAGAGCATGGCCTTTCATTAACTAGGAAGCAAAGTATGTAAGTTGTAAAATTACCAAACAAATTTAATTTTTCTTTATAGGGCTAGTAATGTAGTCTACTTACTTCGTCGGGTTCTTTTAGTGTAATTTCTATAATAGTACGTACATTACATACTCCCCTCTAATGTAGACATTATTTTACTATATCATACTTTTTAAATCCTATTTTATTATCTATTTTTCTATAATGTAAATTTAAATTTATATCATATTGTGAAACATCCGGATGATAGAAACACAATGTTACCACGCAACGTCAAAAGAGAATAACTGCTTACGGTACTTGAAAATTGCTCAACAATATAGTTATATATATGATCTTGTAAAGTGTGTATCATGGTGTGTATCAAGATGTAAGGCTAACGCACTTCAGGTGTTTATAAATATATTGTCATTATGTGATGTAAAACCTAATGTAAGTTTGATGTGTAGGCCTACAGTAAGACAATATCTATACATTTTGACTTTTCTCATTGTATAACTATTTTGAATATCACACATGCTCATCTCTGTATCTTGGGAAGTACAAAACACCCTTTCTCATTTTATGTTGTATCTTGCCCTGTAACAGAAATTGATAAACAGTTGTGAAAATTTTATGTTGTGTAGAATTAAAATTATTTAAAAGTTTTAAATTATTTAAAAGTTTTTTCTCACTTCGTCTGTTTTCTGGGTTGTCCAAACAATCACATAATTAAAAACAACAACAACAAAAAGTTGGGTAGCATTATAGCATTAAATCCCAACAAAGAGAATTAGTTGACCTAATATCGCTTTAATGCTGACCCACCGTCTGATTTATAGTGCAATAAAACATAATTTAAATAACAGTTAACATTTTGTGAGATTAGCCACGTGACATAGTAATGGTGGTTTTTCTCCTGGACAAAAAGCAATAGGCCTATAGTGGTTTGATCTGTACAGGACCAATTCAACCCCAGCTACGGAATAATGCAGTATCCAATCATCTACGTGTGATTACTTCGGCCTCTAGCTGTTACTTCCGTTTTCGTCTAGTACCATGTGTTTTTAAGTGACTTGCATCTGGAGATTGTGGGGAAAATAGCATCTTGTGGATGTCATTGTTGTCAAACCTTGCCTTAATTGTCATGGTTCTGTGACAGAAAGGTTTGTCTTGTTTGAAGACAAATGGGTGCGACCTGTCCCTCAATATGTTTTGCGTTTGTAATCTGGAAACGTTACTTACTGCAAAACAATTGCTTCCGAAATGTGACTGTAGGATACCCTGATGACATCGCAATGATCTGACACGGATACCTCCATTTTTTAATGGAAAAATTATAATACCATCACTACATTTTGCCAGCAAGGCACTTGAAATAGCTTTCTCAATTTCCTGCCATCCGTGTTTTAAGGTAGGCAGCGCCTGTGTCATTTTTACACAGCTATAGTGATTAAATAAAATGGCGGTCAGCAATGACGTCTGTACAAAGTGAGTTAAGAAGCCCAGTTATGCCGGATAAATGTAGGAGTGCTGGTTGAGTTTTCCATCAACGACCACTAAATTTCCAACACCATAGATACTGAGGCATTGTCAGACCACGACGGAGATGTTGCTGCGAAACAAAAATCTCATTGCTTTTGGATTCATGCTCTATCCAGTCTTTCTCCAACATCTTTAACGCCCATTATCACTGCGTAATGTGAACTGATACACTCATCGAAGGACACCACAAAGGAGATTATAGTCGGCATTCGTCAACGGAAATTTTCGTCGGCATACATGTATCAATGGACACCACCCAGCAACCATGAGACCCCAACGTCTCATGTTTGCTGGGTAGTAGGAATATTGCTGGAATTCACTTGGGCTTGGAAAACAGTGAAGGGGTTAGGGCCTAATCGAGGCCAATGTCCGTCCAAAGAATGAATGATGTTCCTTGACGAGGCCTCGGGAGATATTGTCTTCACGATAGGGAATTTTCTTCAGTGATAGCCTACCGTTAATAAAAATGGTTATATCTGATCAAACACTGTGCAATTGTAATGACTCATTGAGGGGTATATAATTATAGTTTAACACCGCATTGTAGACTACATGTAGGGCCTACTACACTTGGCCTATATGTCTATGTATCTATATTTAGGGTAACGATCGAGGGGTATTATGAGCACCATAACTTTTATTTAATTAGGGCCTACCTATGTCGGGCAAATAAATGATGTAATCTAATTCAAAATTGATTTGATCGAATGTTTTTAAAATTATGCGGTAAATCATAATATTAAATAACTTTATTTAAATATATTTAAATAATTAGAGCAAAAAACATAATTTTGAAAGTATGTTCATATTACATTACCCGTGTATGTGATATGTATGAGCATGTGTTGTGTGGTAATATGAGCATGCGTAATTAATTAACTTTTACCAATAGGGTAAAAGGGGCACATAAAAAAGGACATTTTTTAAACGGTTTAATTTGAGCTTATATCGATTAATTAGTTTACCAACTTGGCTCTTATGTACCTTGATGTGACTCTTATGCTATTAAGTGTGACAGCATTGTGTCGCTTCACCCCAGTACTGTTCACGCCATTCTCATTCATCAGATCCACTATCCTTCTACTAGCGTCAGCTAGTGGCTCTGATTGATTGCACGGTAAACTGTGTTCTGTAGACGTATGTAATTCATGAATTTGACCTAATTTTGTATCTGGCCAATAAGGAAATACCTGACAAAAATGGTGTCCTTGACATTCTAAACCACATGGTTAGGCCAAGGAATACATGTAGCCAGACACGCTTTTAACCTGAGAGTTTGTCTACATTACTACATCTAAAATGTTATATTTGATGTTTAACTTGGCCTGACATCTTGTGGATATTTAGGCATGACATTATGTTTTCCTGTCAGTATTGTCTGATGAGCTATAGGCCTACATCTGTACATTTATCATTGTGTATTGACTATGCTACTGGTATAGTTTTATTATATAAGTTAATATACACATGGTCAATGTTGGTTTTATGTTGGGCCTGCGTCGTAGACAATTGACATACATCAATCCAGCATTGTCAATCCTACAGCGTAAACAGGTTAGGCCTACACCGGCCCAATGTTTTCTTTATGTCTGGCCTGTGTTGCAAACGATAGACCAACGTTAAACCAATATTGGGTCAGTGTGTCGTACTGACTGAGACTGCACACCAGTAATAACGATGATCCAGCACTGGGTTTATGTTAATCCACAATCTGAGATGCTGTCCCAACATTAAACCAAGAGTGGTTTTTACCATCACTTTGGACATTCTGCTGGTATCTTTGTCTTACACAAAAACAAGTCTACAAGAACACTACAACACACAAGTGAAAGACGCATATCCTATGTTGTGTTTATGCTGGGCCGTCAATGTATAGGATGGACCAACTATAATACAACGTACACAGGTTGATCGCATGTACGGGTCATAATAATACTAGGCATATAATGACAACCATAGCCCAGTATAGGGGGGACATAATTATATAAAATTGTCTCTCATAGGTGTATGGAATCCTCGAACTTGACATAGTTTCAGGGTCAGGTGTGGGTCACGAGACACCAGTTTGTGAGGACCTATTAGAACGCAGCAATTACAGAAGAGATTATCAAAGCACTGTAGCAGCATCTTCCCACACAATGCTCGCTGCTCCCGAGGTCGTAGACATCTTCCCACACAAGGCTCGCTGCTCCCGAGGTCGTAAACCGAGGCCTTGCTGAAATGGTGTTAAAACCATCTATTGGAGTGGGGACTTTCTAGAAAAAAAAAATTCAGTTTGACCCAAGTTTGACCACTGGCATGAGTGCTGCTTTAATGCAGGCCCACTATCTTCGACGCTGGCCTGACATTAAACAACACATGTCTGATGGCCGAAAATTTCACCGGAAGTATCACAGACAGCTCCCACCACATCTCACCAGACACGAGACGTTACATGCGTTATATAACTGGATTATTGTTGAGCCAACGTCGCAGACAGTGGGCCAACATTAAGCTGACATTTTTTGAAAAATTAATGAATATCCAATAGGCCCCTATCTAAATCATCTTCTCTACCCCAATAGGTGGATGATATGACTGATTCAGCAAGGTTTCGGTCTGCGACCTGGGGAGCACCGAGACTTCAGGAAGATGTGTAGCAGGGCCAACTAGCTGTGTTAGTGTGGCCCTGAGAAGGAGGCTGGTGCACGCTGGCTGCAGACCGAGGTTCTGTACACCAAGAACCCTTCCAGAAAAAATATATTACAACAAAGTAGTATTTAAATGTACACAATCGTGATGTTTATACTTTATTAAATTCATGACTAATTTTATGGAAAATAATAATTTATTTTATACAAAGAGATACAAACAATAAACCGCGATAAAACGATAAAACGCGTACTGATCATTGGTAGCCATATCAGTATTCTCAAGTTGGCACATAGGCCTATGCATGCCAAGTATTTAGGCCTATGTTGATCGCATATACCTAATTAATGTTGTAGTTTGACTATCACTGAGCCTAAATTGTGTGTCACCGATAAAATGGGAGAAACCACACCAAAAACATAGTTTTAATATTTAATAGAGGCCTACTCCCGGGGCCTACTGTAGAATAGAACTAGTTTTTTGTAGGCCTGCCTAATCATCCCCAATTGTGAAACTACATGACTCTTAGCATTATGATTCTTTTTACACTTTTGTGATTTCTAGAGACGTTGAGCCTATGTTGTTTTAATGTTGAACCAACGTCGTCGCCAGTGGCCCCGCATGAAGTATTTATAACCATGTTGTGACATCTGCCTTTATTATACCCAGCGAACACTAGACGTTGAAATAATATTTGGCTAATTCTGAGCCAACGTGGTTGACAATGGACCAACGTTAGTCAGCACTAAAGCTTGTTGGGTACCCGCACTCTAAGGTGCCAGTATGTCTGGTTGCCAGATTTTGTTTGTTCTTCAGACTTTTAGGCCTATTAAAATGGGCCGGGCTCGGGCCCTACAATGACTACTACTTGAAGCCAAGGCTGGCCCGCCGTCTGTGACGCTGGCCCACATTCAGCGTGGCGTCAAACACGACACAGTAACCCAATACTGGGCTAATATTGGCTCAGCGTCGTAGACGGTGGGCCAACAATAGCCTGACATTGGGTCAACGTCTCGTGTTTGACCGCCTGCATGATAGAAGGAGAGAACGCACAGACACAAAACTGATGTGACGAACAAATGAGAGGTGAGAAGTAAAGCAATATATCTCCACCTCTATAGAGGGGAGACATAATAAATATAGCGTGCTCAACCTCTGGCCGTCAGGATTTCAAGCTCGTGCACGATTATCAGGAAGTTGTCCTGGCCCAGTTTAGCCTCTACATGCACAACAGTAGCCTAAATCTCCATTAATTAATTTGTTCCTTCTTATTATTATTGAAACATCCTTTAATAGCGCTCCATTCATAATTCCATTTATCGTCCATCCAACCATCCATCCATCCATTCATTCATTCGTTTATCCATCCATCCATTCGTTAATTCGTTTATCCATCCATCCATCCATCCCTATATTCATATCCATCCATCCATCCATCCATCCATCCATCCATCCCCATATTCATCCATCCATCCATCCCCATATTCATCTCCATATCCATCCATCCATCCATCCCCATATTCATCCATCCATCCATCCATCCATCCATCCATCCATCCATCCATCCATCCATCCATTCATTCATTCATTCATTCATTCATTTATTCATTCATTCATTCATTAGTTTATTCATCCATCCATCCTTTCGTTCATCCAATCTCTCTATACCGGATATTCAATCTTCAAGAGAAGAATGACGAAATAATAATCTAAATACTACCTGTTAATAGGACGCCTTTATGCACAACTGAGCAAACCAAAAAATGGAAAATGACTTAAGTGTGCCAAGTGAAAGATATTATGCTTAGCCTTTATTTAAAGAAATAACTGGAATTCCAAATTACACCCAGCACGCCACCTGGCGGCGCGGAAAAAAACAGCAAATGTAAAATCGTAGGATTGATTTATGCACAACTAGACCAACCCACACATCCATTTATTCCATCGGCCTCACAGTGCTCGTGATTTCACCGTAGCTATATAAAATACACGTATTTTACTAATAATATATTTAATAATATATTTATTTCGTATTCGGGGTACATGTACATGCAATAGAACAATAACATTTAAAGTGTAATTATGTGAATATATAGAAAAATCACTCGGTGCACAGAAGATCGATCCCAGATATTATGTCCTCTCGTGGTATGTTACCTAAATGTACATTGTTTCTTAGTGTCAATAATTGATTAATACAGGCTGATACAGCGACAACATCATCAGCAGGCATGTCAAATTGTAATGAATGTCTGGACGTAGGTACATTATGGCGTGATATATTATACAGAAAAGATATATGGCTAACACTATTTGAAACGGCGGAGCTGCTGCCTTGCATTGTAAGATTATGACATATTTTTATTATTTCATTTTCAGTCTGAGCATTCTTATTTACAAAATTTACAAAACGTTTATGGAGTTGAACATGTATGGGTTTAACATCCCACAATACAGGTAATATAATTTTATGAGTTTTATTAGGTAGTCCATCAATGCGCCTGAGACATTTCCTCCACGCGGTATAAAATGCCTCAGGAGCATTGGTGGAGTAGTCCCAAAGTTGGGAGCCGTACACAGCCATACAAAATGAATTAAAAAGTTTTCTTTTAACATTACCTTTGATAAAACCAAAGCTTGATAACAACTGATTCGTTCTCATATACAAATCATCAGTTGAGCGTTTTATACGTGAATTCATTATGTTAGGTCCTATAATATTTCCTAGGTGACATTCTATACTAGTATTCGTTAATGTTTTTACATCGAAACATATTTGTAACTTTTCAGATTTAGATGAACTACAGGGAAAATGTAGAAATTTACTTTTATCAGCATTGAAAATCAAATCAAAAGTTTTTGTAAACTCGGAGCATATTTTCAGCATCAGCGACATAGCGTGTTTAGTGGGGGCCAACAAAACAACGTCATCGGCATAGGCTTGAGCACCTGTAAAAATGTTTCCTATGTGGCATCCAATTCCTGACTTTTTAAGCTTAAGTAGTAGCTCATCTAAGTATATTTCAAATAGTATTGGAGATAATACACCTCCCTGTTTCACACCATTAGATATATTAAAAGTTTCAGAATGACAATGATGCCATTTCGTACGGATACGCTGATTCAAATAGGATTTCAGAATAAATTTAGTGTATTTAGGGCACACACCTTTTTTCATCAGTATTTTAAAGAGATTAATATGGTTAACTCTATCAAAGGCTTCACTTGCATCTAAGAGAACTACATAAACGTCTGATTGTTTTTTGTTATAGTGATTAATAATTTCTTCACAAACATATGTACATTGAGAGGTAGAATGGTCCGCCTTGAAACCAAATTGCATATCCGTAGTTTTGAATTGATCTCCGTTGGTGTTCAAAATAATCCAATCAAAAATCTTACCCAGTATACAATCTTAATGCTATTCCTCTATAATTAGTTGATGTCGTTAATGATTTTCGTTTATTCTTAGGTATAGCTATACTGGTATAAATAGAAAACTGTTTTGGGGAGTGACCATGTTTAAGCATTGATGTGAATAAATCTGCGATAAGCTCATATAATAAATAGGGAGCCGATTTAAAGTGATCAGTGTATAGCCCCGTGTTCCCGTCGTGCTTGTGTCTTTTGAGTTTTTTGATGGCCTTGATTACTTGCTGAGTGTTGACCATCTGACATTTATTACAGTTTCCAAATTTGGAATGCGACTCAGCTTCCTGAGTAATTAATTCTTTAAGACGTTCCACGTCCGAGTTATCGTATGAGACTGAATTGAATAAAGTGTTATACTTTTCAGTGAACAAATTATTGATATTTTTGTCACCTTTAACTCCATCTATTTGAGCGGGAAGAGATACATTATTACTTTTAGACCTATTAACCTGTTTCCAGAAATCTGTAACATTATTATTTAATAAGCTAGAAATTATTTTAGTTTCTTTACACATTTGTTCATGCTGCTTAACAGATCTCAAAGCATAATGATAATTAGCCCGAGTACGTCTACGTATTTGAGCGACTACACTACGTCTTGGAGACCCACAACTTTTCCAAATAGCATGCCAGAATAAAGCGTCACTTCTATGACCTCGTACATAGATATCCCAGCCGGTGACATGCTTTTTATTTTTACTTTTAGGTTGACATAATGTATGTCTGCTGGCGGTTAAACATGCATTTATAATTTGATCGTGAAATAATTCAATGTCATACGTGTGGCTGTCACATTTACTATTTCTGCACTTAATAGCCTCCGTGGGAACCTGAATGTCATTTAACAATTCATTGAGCATGTCAGTGTACCGAGCATGCTGCTCAGCACTAACATGCTTCCAATTAGGACGATTTAAAGGTGGATCAGCTGTATCAGCTGACCCGGTATCACCTGTACATGTGGTATTTTTCATATCGAGATTCAAAACAGTATATATAACAGAATGATCGGACATGCTGTCTCCATCATGACGTACATCATATGTTTGCATAAAGTCAAATAAATTAGGAGTCATTAAGATATGGTCTACAATAGATCTAGCTCCGGTAGCTTTACTTTCAAATGAGTAATCTATTTCAAAATCATCCTGTAAAGAGGGAATAACCAGTGATTCTTCATCAGTAAATTTACATAATAGCTGTGTATGTAAAGAATTGTGACGAGACATATCAGTATTAAAATCACCTGCGCATATCACATGATCAGTATTCAGTTTTAGACTAAGTGTAGATACTTCAGTGAGAACATCCCTGAATAAATCAGCATTTCCATGATCATATTCAGTATCACATGGCATATAAACATTAAAAAGTAGCAATGATATATTATTAAATTCAACATTAACGGCACATAGTCTAAAGGCGTTCAACAGCTAGATCTACATAAGACTTAGAGAATATGTGCTAATTATCGTATTTTTTATAAATATTTGTTAAATTGACAATAAATGTGGGTTGGTCCACTTGTGCATAAATCAAAATCTTAAAATTGATTTATGAACAACTGGACCAGCCCACACCTTTGTTGTCCCCATCATCCTCGCAGTCCCCGTGATTATTAAAAAGTACACAGATTTTTATTATATAAATTTCAGAATAGATCAACAGAATATGTAGAGTCTGTAAAGTGCTTATTATTGTAAATTTTCAACATATATTTTTATTTGTTTAATTTACAATACATGGTGGTTGGTCCAGCTGTGCATTAATCAAAATGGTCATTCTTATTTATGCACAACTGGATCACAGTTTGTTTGAGACAGCGAGGCTCGAAACCTGGGGTAGTCAAAGATGTGGGTATTTTCCATGTATAGTGAATGTGAATGTCGTGTGTTGGTTTAACTCAATATTTTCATCATTCGCTTCCTTAAATTTACAGAAGACCATAAACTTCAACTGCATTTATCTCGAAACGAACTTTTTGGGGTTGGTCCAGTTGTGCATTAAGGCGTCAATATTCTTGTATATTTAAAATTAGATATCATATGGCTGGTTTGAAGGTCAGTATTTTATTTTACAATATTCTAAATCTAGCATTGTTGTGAAATATTTGCTCCTGATAGCCAAGATACAAGATGATGTATTACAGCATAAGGCCAAATTTATTATCAATAGGCCTATGGACTTTAGAATAAATGTGTTGTCGTTGAGTCAATGCTGGTTTAACGTTGACGCAGCATCGTAGACGTTGGGCCAACGTTGAACCAACGTTGAATAGACGTCTTGTGTCTGCTGGGTTATCTTTGTAGGCCTACAACACATGGCCAAGCTTCCGATCTGTTTATATTATAAAACACTTAATTCGAAATTAAAACAAATCTAGTTTTTACTGTAGGCATATTTTCATTCATTTGTAATATGCAGAGTTGCAACAATCAATCTAGCTTCAAATAAGGAAAAACAATGATGATAATAGGGGTCTACAGTAGGCTATTTGTAGAGCTAAATATAATTAATAGTACCGGCCAAAACCATGTTTACAAAGGCCATTCAAAATATCGAAAACGACTGTAGGCATACTCATTGTTATATAGGCCTACATGCATGTAAACAGTAGCGGCCGTGTTCTGAGACGATCTTAAAATTATGTTATGAGCTGCATGGATATATTGGTTGAGATGGACTTTTAGGATCGTCTCGGATCGGAGCTGCAATTCGACATGGGTGCCTAGGCCTATAACAATTGGGTATTTTATATAATTGGATAATTTCTTTGACTGTGAGTTGGAAATTACGGAAGCAATTCCCAACTCACAGTGAATGTAAATATTATGACATTTATTGGGTAGGCCCCTCAAGGGTTAAAGGGGCGAAACTTGGTGTGATATCAAAAATTGACAAAATGACAAATCGGGATTTTAAGAACAGATGATAATCAGTTCGTTACTGGGTTACCGCATAAATCGTGACATGGTTATCAGTGGTTATACTGCCACGCAAAGCCAAAAGGCTTGTCAAGTAACCAGTTACTGCCTTATGGCTTTGCGCAACAGTAGCCTATAGCCAAGTCCGTCTGTTATTAACATTGTTTACGTCTGTCTTGGCAATGTACTACGTGTCTCACCTATCTGTTGCATTCGATTGTGTAAGAGTTTGCAATAACCACCATATCTAGAACACAACAGAAGGCTCATCGCACGCGTACCGCTTCCTGACGATAACCCGACGTTGTGCCAAAGCCGTTCAGAGACATCTGAGAGGGACGTGAAGTAGCCCACCCAGTAAACACAAAACTTTTGTATAACATTTACACAACGTCGGCCCAACTTCTTCGACGTTGGTCCAACATAGTACAAATGTTATACAAATGTTTTGTGGGTTTG
Organism: Flabesymbios commensalis; assembly: GCA_964017125.1. Taxonomy (NCBI): domain Eukaryota; kingdom Metazoa; phylum Annelida; class Polychaeta; order Terebellida; family Flabelligeridae; genus Flabesymbios; species Flabesymbios commensalis. The sequence continues at coordinate 33,722,113 of OZ024906.1, read as the reverse complement.
TGTTTACTGGGTATTGATAGAGTGATGTTAGGTTGCGGCGGCGTCGCTGATCCGCATATCCGATCCAGTATGCGATGTTGGCACCACGCCAGCCCCCCCCCCCCATTGGCTTAATATAGGCTCCTATTGTCTCCTGGGAACTAAAGGGTCTTATCTGTCACTCACTACGTACAGTAGCCCTGAGGCGCCGATATCGAGTGCGCACTCTAGTAATGTTAGGCCTATTCCAGCAAAGACGACACATTGAGCCAATGTTGGGCTAATGTTGGGCCACCGTCTGCGACGCTGGCCCAACATTACTCCAACACTCAATGTGTCGTGTTTGCTGGGATAACGTGTTTAACGTAGGGCCTATAGCCATCTTCACACAGACAAAATCTGCTGCAGTGACCGCATTATTGGTTGGTTTCAGTTCTGTGGCAAGATTGACTCGAATCCCAGCACACACTAGCGATTGACCCAATTGTTGGTTTAATGTTAGATTTATAACAACCAAGAAAGCTGCTCGGAATGAGCCATATAGGCCACTACAATTCATTTGTAGTTTAGTAAGTTGATGAATACATAGGCGTATGTTAAAAAAAAACACTTGTGAGATATTATCATGATCATAGGCCTGCTTAAATGCAAGTAAAGGACTGTTTTGTCCTCGACGACCGCATGACGCGTAGACCTAATCAATGCACAACCATAATATAGCTTGTATACCGGTAATATTTAAGGCATCCACATACATAAGGCATATTGTATTAGGCTACAGCAACATATGAGACACTGTGTATTTTATCATACCAAGATGAAATGTGGTCAGTTTTAATCATATAAAATGAGTACTTAATCGTTAAATAAACATAGTTATTTGTGTTATCTGGTTATAATACGTTGACAAATTTATCATTTCATTCTATTTCAGGAAATATTTATACTGTAGTAGCTGACGAGTAGGCTATATATCAATGTACATTTTGCCTTCTTTTATACAATATACAGCCAGCGCCATTCCTCTTTGTTGATACAGCCACAGCTAGTTCCATTGGTGGATCCAGCTACAGCTGGTCCCATTAGTCATGTTAGTGGATCAATCCATAGCTAATCCCGCTAGTGGATCCAGTCACAGCTGGTCCCATTAATGAATGGATACGGATGCAGCTGGTCCCCTTAGTTGATGCAGCTGTCTCCCTTATTAGACTGTCAATTATTATAAAAAAAATTATTTTGGGTCTGTTCCTTTAAGGGAGTCCTGCTAAAACATTTTAACAATGCTAATTGTTGTTCTGTTTTAAGCAATCCAATGCTATGTGATCAAGAACATACATTTGTTTTTTTTATCATTGTAGACAAATATTTTTAGGTAAACGAACGTGTGATAACTGTCACATTCTGATGATTAGCGATGAAATATCAATGCATATATAGGCTAATAGCGACAAAATCACAAACCACAGCACGTGAAGACAATGAACAGCGGTCCAAATGGTAGCAAAGTGCCGGCCAACTCTTGCAACTTGACCCAACACTGCACCTACCACCAGGCCTCTGTTTCTGGCGTGGAATGCACAAACGTGCACACTGATCATAAGCTCGGCTGGACATTTTCACCCTCTACGCTTAATGCACAGTGTATCCGGTCAAATCCAACCATATTTAATAAGGTGGTACAGGACTATTACTATTGTCATTAATTATTTACTGGGTGGTGTACCCTGCCGCAAAATCGTGACCAGTAGTTCTAGGTTATCATTTATAATGCATTTAAAATAATCATGATAATAATACATGTTCAATGGAAAAAATTCAATTATGAAATAGTAATTATGATTCGCAATAGTGACTGTAATTAATAGTTCTCGGGCTGATTCTAAGAACTAATCTAAATCCAGAATTTGCTGCGCCCCCTCAAAGTACACAGGTTTCTCGATTTTTACCTTGAAAAAATCAAATTTATGCCTTGATAAACACCAATTATTACACTGCAACATTTTTATATATATAAATATACTGTTAAATACGTTCCAGGTGAAATTTGCAATAATTGTTATGAATTTTGTCAGATACAAGTATACAAATGGCATTGTTCTCATTTTCACCAGATCACTATGACCGACTGCAGGAAATAGTTCTCAAAAGGGTCTTTCAGATACATTTTGACAGGGGTAATCATGTTTTTAAAATGAAAGCTGATGAACAAAACAAACAAAATATAGAACCTACGTTCTTCTAGGGGTGCGACAAAATCTAAGTTTTTAGAATCAGCCCCAGGACTATAATAAATATGATGAAGTAATCGTAACCATGATTGTAAAAATGAATGGTAATAATAATTTTTCATATAATCGTAATAAAAAAAATGTGATGTCAGTTAATCGTAATTGTAATCGATAACACAAATGAGCTGTAATTATTATAATCGCCATCCCTAATTGTAATCAACAGCGATCCTGTTGCCTGGTTATTTTTTTATCTTCTAGATCTACTCAACAATACAAACATGTCGCCAACTGCATTCAGGATTGACTAGTCAACAATTATACATTCAGATTCATTTATTTGATCAAAACAAGATGCATATACATTGTAGTTTTTTTTAATCAGGAGATTTCCACTAAGACCAATCAATGGTCGCTAGCGTGTAGGATAACAGCTATTGGTATTCTATACCTTTAGCTAGTAGTGTACATGTACAGGACGATGTATCATAGCAATATATGATGTGCAATATACATAACTATTTGGAATCCATTAAGGCCTATATCCCCAGCAAGCACCATACATTTATCTGTTATTGCAACATTGAGTCATCCGGTATTATTATGGATAAAGATGAATTAATAACAAAAGCCGGTAACAAGGTAATTATTAAAAATGGAGTGGTAATATCCATAAAAACAAGAATATATAACCTTTATATATTCTTGCTTAACCCGTCAACCGCCAAATTATTCAATTTGAATATTCACCCACTTGAAGTTGTGTCTCGCTGACGCGATCCACAACTTCAAGTGAGTGAAAATTATTCAGATTTGACAAAATGGAGGTCAACTCATTTCTAATCTTGCTGGTTGATGTCACTTTTTATCTTTACCATATTTAAAATGTGGTGCTAATAAAAAATGAAAACCCGAATATATGGGGCACCGGCGGTTAAAATGAATAACATCACTTGGATACCACCTGGTGATAGCCTGCATGACAATATAGGACAGTCCAACACTAATATAACAGATAGTAAATGTGACTCATCTGCACATGTTCAGTCACACTGCGCATATTTCAGTAGTGCATAAATGTCAAAACTTTTGAATAAATTGATTTATAATATAGTACTTTCAATAACATCTTTCAGATGGTTTATTTTAAGATTTAGGGGTTCGAATGAAGATAAGTCCTGAGGGTGTGGACTTTTTTCTTACAAAATTATATCATTAGCTGATTTACTGAGAAATATACATTGCGACTGACTTCATGCAGATGGGTCAAAAATATGTATGAGCATGCAAGACCATACTCGATCTCATATAAACATGCATGTGTATAACAATCAATGAGACCACAAGGTTAGTTAATCTAACAACAAGCTATTTCTCTCATGTTGGTTCCCATTCAGGAGTGAATAGCTGCTCTAATTCCCATTTCGAGATGAATAAAAATAACCTGATTTTATTAAAGACTCGGGCGTGATGTAGGAAATGAAAGCTTAGAATGTCCTCATTTTCACGGAATATACCATTTTTCTTTTAACTCTTACAGCACTGAAATATTTATGTATAAAACATGGGGACCAAAGGGTGTTTTAAAATCATCATAAATGTCTTAGTTAGCTACATTCACTTCATTTGAATACCTATATAATGGTTCTACAGTCATTATAAACATTTTATTTATTTCTGAATCTGACGTCTGTAGATGTCAGATTCTGACTTATAAAGACAGTCCCCACGCTGAAAGGGTTAACACTCCAAACACACAGCTATTTACCATTATTTTATGCACCATGATGTATTATACTGTTTTTGATTCAATGACTTTCACTCAAAATATGCGATGTGGAGCTGAAATGTGACAAAGTAGCTTAACCCCTTCACCACGAATCCTCTCTATAATCATTTGAAATTTGTTTAAAATCACTGTTATTGTGAGTGAAATGTGTCTCAAAGAAAACAAATATGAGTAGTTTGCAACCACTTGCATTTGTGGGATGCGGTAACGAGGCACAACTTCAAGTGGGTGAAAATTTAAACCAAATAACATATTGGGAAAGGTTGCACTATTTGGACACGAGCTTCCTGGGATAACTGCCTCTCCACCCGAGCCTCCTTAAGGAGTAGGCCCTATTGGTGATGTTATTATTAACCATTTTTATTATAATTTGTGGCGAATTTTAGAAGGCTCTGCACAATTATCCTGACCGAATTCACAAAGTAATACTGCAGTAATATTATCAGAATGCTGTGGCTTGTTGAGACAGTAAATTATGCTGTCATAATTTTATTTATAATTTGTGTTCTTTTGTGTTTATTAACTTGGTTCATTACACAATATTTGTGATTATGTCAGACTTGAGATGGTTAATTTCATACCGATATATAAGTACTTTGGTATATATATGATGTACTTCAGTATATATATGCAGATGTTACAAAAAATACCGATATATCAGTACATCGGGTCCGAAGGGTAATATGCAATAATAAGGCTGTACACTTCATGAGGTTTTGTGTACAGCAATACAGTCTGTCATGATTGTTAATATCTCTTCGAGTCCAGTGCACGATTCCAGGACATCTGGCAACATTTGCTTGGTCGCAGGATCTGTATACTTCTGCTGCTCAAAGAAACAAAATAAAGCATGAGGACATAACTCTCCAATAATCAATTCAAAAAGTGGAAACACCTTCAATATATCAACCCCTTGAATATGAAAGGGTGTATCTTCCACTTTGTGAATTGTCAGATATATCCCTGAATATCCAAGTACAGTTTAACGATAAAAGATGTATACTCATGCTACTGAAATAAAGAAATGAAACAGTGAAGTTATACACCCCAACGCTATGGTGATCAACTGTGTTTTACCCATCCTTTTTCGACATGGCGCTGCACCATGCTGCTTCGTGAGCGCCATGTTTCCGCAAGCATCATGTTGCTCTTCCAATATTCAGTAGGTGCCATGCCCATTTGTACTACTGTCATGTCGCACCCAGGATATTATAACTGATTAAAACTGTGTAAACATCTAATAATCGTTTAAAAGGGAATATCATTTGTAAATATATAATAACTATAACTTTAGAATGTTGACTCCACTATATTTCATGACCATTTACTTCAAATTAGTCATGTTAGACAGATATTTCCAGATATTACACATATTACAGTCAATGTCGGCCATTTTGAATTTGATGAGTTTAATTTTTTCAATTCACATCCCTCCCGGAAGCTGCACATTTTATTTTATAGTAATGGTCATGTTAGACAGATATTTCCAGATATAAGGCATATTAAAGTTAATCATGGCCGATAGTCTGCCATTTTGAATTTGCTCAAGTTGGAATTTTTCGGGGAATATCCATACCTGAAACAGCACATTTTGTTTGAAAGCGATGATCTATCTGCCAGATATCTGCCAGATATCAAGCATACTAAAGTTAATTATGGCTGATAGTCGGCCATTTTGGAACTCATCCAAGGTATCGGTGAAATAGATATATGGCATAAATTTTCGGGCGACACATAGAAAATTGTTGAGTGAAATGCTTTAATGATAAATTTGCCAAACGGGAAAAATCAAGGCCATACAGGTCAGGAAAGTCAAATGTGAACTCAATCAAGGCTTATTCATAATTACTGGAAGTCCCTAACTTGGTGCCCCCACACACTATGAATCCTAAATGAAACACTGATTCCTTAGATATGAAACAGACACACCCTTTCATATCTAAATTTGATATATTGTAAATGGTTTAGATACAATTTATTTCCAGTGGCGGATCCAGTGTTACTTATATGCTCTGGATTTTGAAATCTAAGGCCTTAAATGACGCATTCTAGACTATATTTTTGCCAATATATGATAATTTTTGGGACCCTGAACAGGGGGCACTCGCCGGCCGCGCCCACCCTCCGGATCCGCCATTGATTTCATAATAGTTATTTTTCTCAGTCAAATCAAGATGCTCTGCGCAACGGAACAAAAGCAAGTCCTGAGCCTTAAAGAACCAGGGTAATAACAGATTAGCATTCAACAGAACTATCAAATGGATTTGCTGTTAAAATTGACTCCAAATAAATATGAAAACAACTTGCCTTGATTTTTGTTAGGATGCCTTTCAACATGAGTCTACCTGATGAGAGCAGCTGAATTTTGACTGTAGCATTATCAACCTTCTCAGCACAAGATAGATAAACTGGAAAATAAAACATCCTAATTAACCCTTAAATAGCCGCTACCGATTATATTCGTTTTTTTAATTTTTATTAGCACATTGCCTATCAGTTTTTAAACATGTTGAAAGTAAAACGTAACACCAACCAGTAAGATTTGAAAATAGTTGACCTCCATTTTTATCAAATCTGAATAATTTTAACTCACTTGAAGTTGTGGATCGCGTCAGTGAGACACTACTTCAAGTGAGTGAAAATTCAAATTGAAGAATTTGGCGGTTAAATGGTTAACTCTTGTGATTCAGAATAATTTGCTTCAGTCTGTCAATCAATTGGATGTGGACTTGCTGATGAAATTATCAGCTTCAAATGAAGAGAAATATCTCTATTTGTGGTAAGCAGACATCTCCCCGAATAACTCAGCATCTCTCACAAAATATCTTCTGAATATTCCAGCTATTTTATTTTTTGGAAACATACCTAAACATGTATACATGATACAGTCCTAGGAATACATGTGTTCATAAAAAACTAACGATAAATATACCATGTGTCTATGTTAATAATAATGATAAACTGTTCATATAAGGGTTAGTGTCAGGGTCTGCACACAATAACATTAGGGCTGTTACAATTCCAAGGCATTTCTAGGACTTTTCCAATTTAGATTGTGATTCTTCCAGGTACAACAAGAGTGCTGACACTAACGATATCCCCCGCCATTGATTAAAGTCAATAATGGCCTCATAGTCAAAAATTAAAAAAACGGGTAAAGGTCACAACCCTCCAAAAAGCACATCTACACCCCCTAAGGGATGTGTGTGGCAATATGAATCCAGCAAACACTTTCCGAGCTATCATCCATAAAAACTTATCTTCTGCCATCAATTAAAGTCACTAATGGTCTCAAAATAAAAAATTAAGTCAGAGGTCACAACCCCCAAAAGGCACATCTACACCCCCTGAGGGATATGTGTATGCAATATGAAAAAAATCAAGCAAATGCTTTCTGAGATATCATCCAGAAACTTAACTTATCATCCGCCATCAATTAAAGTCAATAATGGCCTCAAAATTGAAGGTCAACAATTAGGTCAAAGGTCATAACCCACAAAAGGCACATCTGAGGGATGTGTGTGTGCAGTATAAAAACAATCCAGCAAACGCTTCATGAGATATCTTCCGGAAACTGAACTTATCATCAAAAATCAAATAAAGTCAATAATTGCCTCAAAATCAAAGGTAAAAAATTAGGTCAAAGGTCATAACCCCCAAAAGGCACATCTACACCCCCTCAAGGATGTGTGTGTGCAGTATGAAAACAATTCAGCAAACGCTTAGCTAGATATCCTCCGGAAACTGAACTTATTATCCTCAATCAATTAAAGTCAATAATCGCCTCAAAATCAAAGGTCAAAAACTAGATCAAAGGACATAACCCCCAAAAGGCACATCTACACCTCCTAAGGGATGGCTAACGGTTTCAGAAATATCGTACAGAAACGAAACACGGACGCACGGCCATACGGCCGCACGGCCAGACATGGTGATGACAATGCAAACATAACACGTACAACGAAATAAAATGGTGCTTTTGTACATTTTGCTGTATGGGAATAATGGTCTATAGTGCAGAAAAAATATGTAACAGAAAACAATTTATTTTTGTTAATTTCGTTCATGTTAGAAACACACAACTCTGATCTGTAGGATTTTTTAAGCAAAATAAACCATTACGAATTACACCGTTTTCATGACGATGAACCACGATTTATAGTGAATTAAAAATCGTTTTTGCCACAGTGAATTAGAAGTAGGCATTCAACTAAAGTTAGAAGAGAATACATTTGCATAAAAACTAATTTATTTCAAAATAGAGCTCTTTAACCTTTAGCGACATCACAAGCATTTTTAGCAATCTCGTTGCATTTCTCTATGTTTTTCTCCCAGCCCGGTGTCTGTATGCTGCAGCGATGTGATTTCTGTAGAAACTGTAGTGCCTGGAAATACAGTGACACACATTTTGAAGCAAAAATTTTGTTTGTGCATTGATGCAATCTTAGATTTTATCAGTACACAAACACAATTTTGCTTCAAATATTTATATTCATAGATGATCTATAATGATAAATGTGACCCGCCAATGCAAGAAGTTACATCCCGGCGGCTTTAATAATTTGTGACGTCATTTAAAATTTAACTTTAATGTTTACATAACTAAATAAGAAAAAACTAAAATCCCATAAAACAAAAAGTAATAAAGTTTTTCCAAAAATGCTTTCAGTTAATGAAACAGGAACAAATCAACTAAAAAATTCAATTTTGAAATTGTTCACCACCCTACCCTTTTCCTGTGGCAGTTCACAAATATTTGAAGCAACAAAAGTTTTTGTTTTTGACACAGATAAAAAGGATAAACTGGTTTTCTCTTACTCTTTCCCGATCTGTCTGGGATATATCCGGTGTGTCCAGCAGCAATTCACCATACGCGCGCCATACGTCTGAGTCTGTGGTTATCTAAAAATATATACATGTCACATAGAGATATAACTAAAACATTTTTAGTGACCATTTTAGAACAATAAATATGTCATTTTAACCGTTGTGATGCTGGGATCATATATAAATGTATGTTTTCAAGCATGTTTCAGATCAAACTAAACGTCACTAGAATTTATAAAATAGTTTGTGTGAGATGCTTTGTTAATCAGATAATCCGATTTGGGAGATGTCTATTTTCAAAAGTTAACATATTTTTAATCCTTTAGACTGGAATTGTGTTAAGAATTCCAGCTATAAATGAATGAGAAATATGGCTGGTCAGGGGAAAGGGCTGAAAAATCGATAAACATTTTGTTTCCTGATGTATTATACTCTTTTGTAACAAGTAATATTTTATTTAAAAAAAAACAGAACCTTTGAAGTGACTCTTCCAAACAGCTCTAAAGCCTTTGGTCTCAACACTGATGCATGCTCCCCGCTGGGCGATGGAAGATTTTCATTGATAGCTCTTACTAATATTTGCAGTACCTGGAAACAACAATGGCATAGCTTACGACTGATCAACAATATTTTTAATTTATATTATAATTTTTATAGATTAAGAGCTTCAACAAAGTTTTATAAGACCAAGCTCTACTCTTGGTAGGCCTCATCTGGTGTGTCCAATAAAAACGGAGGTATTGATGCTTCTATGGGGAACAAAATTTGACATCCCTCCATTTAAATTTGAAACTGCAATAATAAATTCTTCAAATGATATATAAAAAGTGTAGGCAATAATTTTAAATGTTTATGAATTGCTTTCCAGAGCAAAAGGTCAGAAATAAATTCAACATGCTGGTGAAAATCTTAAATGAAGCATAAAATGTCGATTGATTCAATTAGCCTGAAGCCAACCTGGTGCAATTGATGCCAGGCCTTCGAAATCATAGAACTGACATTCTTTCTTGCAGCAGCTTGCTAAATGAAAGCAGCAAGCAATAGATATTGGTCACATGACTATAATTTGTGTTGAAGTAAAACAAATTGATTATATCATTAATACAAAATTAAATAACAAATTCTGCTTACATCTGCTGCAGCATACTTTTCTTTAATGTCTATGAGGCGGTGGTGAGCTCGTATAACCTCAGAGAACTCTCCACAGTCTATTCCAACCTACAACATCAAACCTGTCTGCATCTCGACAAATATTTATATGCAAAATAAAATATCAATATGAAATTGAATATTCTACTATTTCGATATACCATATTTTTTGGTGTATAACCCGCTACTTTTTACTCCTTGGAAGGCCTGGTGCGCCTCCAAATATGTTGTTTTTTCTGTACTTTACTGCACCACATGGGAACTAGCGGTGGATGGCCACTACACACATTCCCCACTCTCACAGTGAGCTGGCCCTCAGTAATTCAGACATTGCATCAACGAAGGTGTGACATTTTACTGCCAAGGGACGCGGTTAACGTTCAGGCCCCAGAATGTCTTCCAGCACTAGACAGGTCTATGACGTCACCAGAAAGCAGCAGACGTTTGGGCGCAATTCAGCTAAGGTGTTATATTCACCTACAAGTGTGGTGTATGTGTACAGGCAATGCATTGTATATACAACGGCGGAAGACCAGCTATACCGTTACAATACACAGTGACACGAGAGGCATGCGTAGGCCTACATGTAATATATACTAACGCGCAGATCTTTATCTCGCCAACCATCATGGCTTACAGTCGGCTGTTTATATACCCAAAAAATGTTTTTAATAATGTATTATTATAATATACGGCATCAGTACTATTTAAAACATATCAGGTTTACTAATTTAATATTGCTATATAGGCCCAGATATATAGGCCCAGCTCTAGGACGCAGTATGCTCGTCACAACTGTAGTGTATCACAGATCGGCGGCGTGAGTGACGATGAACACGTGGGGTATACCTCGGTGCAGGGTATCTAATATCAAAGCAGCAGTTGTAGGTTAAAATAACCCTCTGCGGGCTATACTCCGGAGCAGGCATTACACCAGAAAATACGGTAATTATATTTGAATAACTACAGCAGTAAGTTACATAGAAAATAAATAAAAATTAAAACTCCTAAATACATTCTGCTATTGTAGATAGATGTAATATCTTACATACCACTAAATAGTTTTCCCATAGTCTCCAATTCTCATAATCACATTTTATGGCCTCTTGTAAAATTGAAAAAGCCCTTGGTCTGTTAAAATGATAGTATATTACATGTTTATTTCACATACACATACATGTCTCTCAAGTGATATTAAGTATTGAGTATAGCTATGTGAAGATGTGTTTTAAAAACATAAATCCTTCCCATTCTTTTTGAGCTGGAAATTGTCATAGCAGACCTGTTTTGTTTTTAATTCTTGAACAATAAAAAGTAACAATTTAGAGACAGAAAGTTATAATTCATGATACTGTATAATCAATTATTTAGTGAATACTTACTTCTGATCTGATTTAACATAGGCAGTGGCAAGATTAGCCCAAGCTTCATAATTCTGAAACATAATAAGACATATGTATAAAAATTGTTATCTCAATCAAATGAAAATATTGTCTGGAATTTACCAATTCTGCAGGTTCATATCTCACTCAGATAAGGGACTGTCGCTAAAGTTTGCAATGTTCCAAAATATGAACACAGATTGTTTAGCATTTGAAAAAAATCCACCCACCCCCCTAATACGAAACAATGGGACATGAGAAAATTGGTAGCAACTCTATACCGTTGCTGATATATAACATATATACATATTTCTATCTGATGTTTTAATAAATTAACAAAAAAAATCTGCATTTTTTATATAGCAGAACACACAAAATGCAATTAAAACTCGATGTAAGTGTTTACCATGTAAACACCCAAGAAGGCCCCCTCTCACACTTTTCAAATAAGACTTATACATTAATTATAATTTTACCAGATAATTAATTTGTACATGTAATTATTGAGTAATAATATGAGGCAGAGGCTAGTAGCTTTAGGCCGACTACGTGCTATTTGGACCCCAAAAGATGGCCGCCATTACCCTGATAATTTCCCAAACTTTCTGAAAAATTGATGCGGTCTAGGAATTAATATTAGTGTCAGCCATGCAGTATATTGAATATTGAGTGTATTGGATAAGCAGCTTTGAAGTTATCAGGGTGACAAGGTTCTAATTTGACAAAAAAAGAATAAAGATGGTCGCCATGACCCGGATATTTTCCTGAACTTCTGAACAATTGATGCAGTCTAGGAATTAATATTACCAGGCAGTATGTTGAATATTGAGTATATCAGATAAGTGGCTTCGAAGTTATCAGGGTGACAAGGTCCTAAATTGACGAAAAAAGATTAAGGATGGCCGCCATGACCCGGATATTCTTTCGAACTTTCTGAAAAATTGATGCAGGCTGGGAATTAATACTACTATTTTGAATATAAGAGTATATCGGATAAGCGGTTTTAAAGTTATCAGGGTGACACTGTCCTAATTTGATGAAAAAAGATTAAAGATGGCCCCCATGACCTGAATATTTTTCTGAACTTTCTGAAAAAAATGATGGAGCCTGGGAATTGATACTTGCATCCAGTATGTTGAACATAAAATGAATCAAAAAAGCGGTTTTAAAGATATCAGGGTGACAAGGTCCTAATTTGACGAAAAAAGATTAAAGATGGCCGCCATGACCCTAATATTTTTCCAAACATTAAAATTTTTTTATGCAGATTAGGAATTAAAACTTGTATCCAGTATGTTGAACACCAAATGAATTGAAAAAGTGGTTTTGTATACATCAGGGTGACAGGGTATGTGAGGCGGCGGCCATGTGTGTACAAAACCGTGCAAAAACAAAAAGCCTCCTCCTGGTAGGGGGAGCCTTAAAAATCGCAAAAGGTCTATACTAAAGTGGCAGGCAAACCACCCACCTACCAATACGAAACGTGTTCATATTTTGGAACATTGCAAACTTTTGCAACAGGCCCTAAAGAACCAGTTTCACATTGAAATAGGTCCAGATTTAAATGTTGGACCAGCATTAAAATAACATAGAAGCAACATCCAATATGATGCTTTAATGCATCATGAGGACTTGAAGGATGCATAGAGTTAATTAAGAAATGTATCCCTGTGAATAAAAAAAAACACCTTCACATCCCTAACTTTTGTAAGACAAAGAAGTAATATATCACAGCCAACAACTAATAAAGTCTTATTATCAAAAATGTGATCAATTTAGATGTGGGGGTTTATTTGTAAAATACGCACATGTACTCAGACTAGCATTGCACTGCTAGCACCACCACCACCACCCAAGTAATTCCTATCATTTTTATACACCTTAGAATGCAATTCTCACCAGAGAGTGAATGAAATACCCAAGTGTAAAAGCTCTAATTAAAGTGAACAATGGCTTTTTGTGGTGGAATATAGCATCTTATATTAAATTATATTTGTTATTATAACATGAGGTGCATAAATCTGACTATGGTGCTCAAAGGGTTGAATATGGAGTGGTGTTGTTGTATTTAGTAACTCACATCAGTATTAATGGTGACACATCGCCTGAATGCCTTTGTCGCTTTGTCATATGTACCACATGCCATGCAAGCGCAGCCATATGAAAACCATACTCCTACCTGGGAAAATATTGTTGCTTTGATATGAATATAATGCGCCCAGTGTCATAATACAATTACAGAAGTTTCATACATGAGAAAGACACAACTTTTCCTGTAATGTTTCCAAATAATATTCCTGCAGTTTTACAAACTAAACTACATGTAGCTCTATTGATACATTTAAATTCATAGCATCAATAGATTGCCAATATATATATTATGCAAAAGGTATTAAATTCTCTTAATAAATGTTTCACAACCTAGATCTCAGTATGTTAAAGAATAGACAAAGTAAATAGTAAAAAATCTATTAAAGTATATGTATGAATTACAAATTGAAAGATGTAGAATTGTCTGGCTCTCCACAACGACTATTTGGTAGCAGCAAATTTCACAAGTTACAAGCTTGTGTACATCCATATTTAGTGATATATTATACTTTTTAGTTGTCATAATTTCTTTACACATCAAAGTGAATGAAAGATGGCTGACTAAAACAAAACACGGAAGCGTAATATATAACTCGAAGAATTCAAAATGTATGCTTATGCATGTTTGAAGACTTAAAACTTACTTGTAAAGCATTGATCTCCAGAGACTTCTCAAAACATGGCAATGACTCTTCAAACTGCAGGAAAATATAAATTTTGTAAGAAATAAGAAAACTTACAATACCTGGGATAATAATAAAAGGTAAAATTGCACCAAATATTTACTGATTGTTAGGCTTGGCAATGCTAATTTTAATAATTTATATTCTCAACCCCAGTAAGTGGGAAAAATAGTAATTTTACTAAATTAGAAACATGTACTCTGTTAATTTTATCTTAATAATATCAAGATGCAGAATTTAGAAATTTTATCATAAAGACAATATTAAACAAGACTACATAAGTCCAGGAGCTCCCGCGACGAATTAGAATTTGATTTAAGCAATTTTGTATAGGGTTATTAATGTAGTCCTAGTCTAGGTCAAAAATCAAGACGCAAGACAACTAGGTCTAAGAAGCCCAGTCTAAGAGTAAGATAAGAACTAAAAAGTCTGTCAGAGATTGCAAACCTCCATTGAAATTAATGATCCTAATCAGTATCCCAGTAATGGTCTACCTATCTGGCATAGTTTACCCGATATCAGGCCAATCGAGTTAACTAATAGCTGATTTACGGTCATTTTGAATTCGATATAAATTAGTTAAAAACTTAGGGTGCATCCTCCCCCGAAACCTCAAATTTTGTTTTATAGTAATGGACTAACATCTAACACAGTTTGCAAAATATTGGGCATGTGAAAGTAAATAATGGCCGATAGGGGGCCATTTTGAATTTGAACGGGTCAGAATTTTTCAAGATGCATCCTCAGCTGAAATCTCACATTTCATTCTATAGTAATCGTCTAGCTATCTAGCACGGTTTACCAAATATCGGCCATGTGAAAGTGAATAATGGCCTAAAGGCGGCCATTTTGAATTTGATCAAGTCAAAATTTTCCAAGATGCATCCTCAGCTGAAATCTCACATTTCATTCTATAGAAATGGTCTAGCCATCTAGCACGGTCTACCAAATATCGCCCATGTGAAAGTGAATAATGGCCGATAGGAGGCCATTTTGAATTTGATCAAGTCAAAATTTTTCAGGATGCATCCTCTCCTGAAATCTCACATTTTGTTTTATAGTAATGGTCTAGCCATCTAGTAAGGTTACTAAAAACCGGCTATGTGAAAGTGAATAATGGCCGATAGGCGACCATTTTTGAATTTCATCGAGTCAATTTTTTTCAAGATGCATCCTCTCTTGTAATCTCACATTTTGTTTTATAGTAATGGTCCAGCTATCTAACACGGTTTACCAAATATCAGCAATGTGCAAGTAAATAGTGGCCGATAGGCGGCCATTTTGAATTCGATTGAGTTGAAAGTTTTTAAAAGGCATCCTCTCTCGAAACACCACATTTTGTTTTATAGTAATGGTCTAGCTATCTAGCACGGTTTACCTGATATCAGGCCGATCGAGGTAAATAATGCTGATTGTCGGCCATTTTGAATTCGTAAGTTAAAAATTTTCAGGGTGCATCCTCCCCCGAAAACTCACACTTTGTTTTATAGTAATCAGGTAACGGTCTAGCCATCTAGCACGGTTTACCAAATATCAGCCATGTGAAAATGAATAATGGCCGAAAAGGCGGCCATTTTAAATTTGATCAAGTCAATTTTTTCTAAGATGCATCCTCATCTGAAATCTCACATTTCGTTTTACAGTAATGGTCCAGCCATCTAGCACGGTTGACCAAATAACGGCCATGTGAAAGTGAATAATGGCCGATAAGCGGCCATTTTGAATTTTATCGAGTCAAATTTTTCCAAGATGCATCCTCTCCTGAAATCACACATTTTGTTTTATAGTAATGGTCTAGCCATCTAGCACGGTTTACCAAATAACGGCCATGTGAAAGTGAATAATGGCTGATTGGCGGCCATTTTGAACTTTGACAAAATGATTTTTTTTCAAAATACATCCTCTCCTGAAGCCTTACAATTTGTTTTATAGTAATGGTGTAGATATTTTGAGCGGTTTTCATGATATTCCACAATATCAGGCCTGTCGAGGTGAATAATGGCTGATAGGCGGCCATTTTGAATTTTATCAACTTCAATTTTTTCAGGATGCATCCTCTCCTGAAACCTTACAATTTATTTGATATTAATGGTGTAGCTATCTTGAGCGGTTTTCATGATATTCCGCAATATCAGGCCTGTCGAGGTGAATAATGGCCGATAGGCGGCCATTTTTAATTTTATCGGCTTGAAATTTTTCAGGATGCATCCTCTCCTGAAACCTCACAATTTGTTTTATAGTAATGGTGTAGCTATCTTGAGCGGTTTTCATGATATTCCGCAAAATCTTTCAGTCGGATTTACCGATGTTATAAATTAGGTCAAAGTGCTGGGTCAACTTCAAGGTCAAGGTCCAAAAACCTGAAAAGGCACAACTAGGGACCTTAGAGAACATGTATGTGCAATATGAATGTCATCGGCCCAGTACTTTTCGAGATCTGCTCCGGAAACGAAGTGCGCGTCAAAACGTCTAAATAGGTCATAGTTCTGAACCAGAAGTAGGTCAAAGTTCAAATACCCCAAAAGGCACAACTAGACCCCCTAGGGGTGTTGTGTGTAAAATTTGAGGACAATCGGACAAGTACTTTCAGAGATATGCTCCGGAAACGAATTGTTTACGGACGGCCCAACGGCCCAACGCCGTCACATCATCATTTTCTCCTCTGCAACCTTGCGTATTGAATTCAGATTAAAAATATTTTAACCAGTCCATTAGCCACCTGGAAGTAACCCACATACCAAAAATTGTTATCCTAGCTTATTTTCTCACAAAGTTATAGGCAAAAGAAGAGGCAAAAAAAAAACGGAGGTAGAATCCATAGCTCCCTTCGCTCACCTACTGTGACGGCGGGAGCTAAAAAGAGTGCTGAAATTGTTCTCGATTGAAAAAGTAGACCTGCCTTTCCTGTTCTCAAGTAATGAAAACCAAGACATCTCTGTGCACGTGCAAAATGCCCTCCTGATAGCTCCCATGCCTTCTGATAGAATGACACCTCATGTGTAACTTCCCCAAGGTGACACCACAATGAAGGTGTTTCCTTCTTAGCCAGCTGCTCTCGAATTGCTGCTTCTGCCTACAAGATATTTTAATTTGTACAGTCGTAAAACTAAAGAGCTACAGAAGCAATGAGTTTTGGTCGGATAAATATAAATATGACTAGGTTAATCTTAATCTATTTATTGTTCTATAGTACTATTTTCTTTCTTAGTGAAAAATATACATTTTTAAAAACAATAAAAAACTAGAAAAGGATGTTTTATTGAACATGTGAGTCCCCGGCAGCAGTGTATAGGATTGATAATTGTCAGCCAAACTAAAGTACTTGGTCAGCTCTTTCGGATTCATTTGAATACCTATGTTATGGGTCCACAGCCATTCATGATTAGAAATATGTTCCTTTTACAGTGTGGGGATCTGACGTCTACAGACATCAGATTCTGACGTCTAAAGTCGATCCCCGCACTGTAAGGGTTAAGCAAGTTGGTATACCTGGGCGAAAGCGAATTTGATTTTTTATAATAAAGCAAGCATATGTAATAGGATTTTTTTTACAATTACTATTAAATCAAACCAAGTAGTAGGCCTACACGCAACCATACAAAATACAGGCCTACAAACAACACTCATGACTTGTTAATCATGCCTAGGCTGCCTTGCTCACAACAATGGACTAAGATTGACACATATTACATGCATGGTATTTAATAACACTCAGAATAAAAATACATATCCCAGTGTGCATGCACAACAATTATATTAAAGTAGGATCCAACAATTTTGTTTACAACGTTCAATGTATATAAAACACTTTAGTATGCATAATAGATGGAGCGACTGAAATTATCACAAACTTTTTCAGTACGTCCTAGCTTTTGGTAGCACTGTATCACTTCCTCCCACAGCTCAATTTGCAAATACACCTCCAGTGCTGCAGTAGTAGCCCCAATCTTCTCAAAAAACTGTCCAAGTTCTCTCTGTCAGATAGAGAGAGAACACAATTATTGTTATGAAGATCTTGTGATCCAACAGAATACAATACATTTCTCTTCCCTAAATATATTGATATATATTGTCATAAACATACCATTAGCATTGGGGACTGCCGTGTGGCGGTGATATTTTGAACTGCGCTGTACATAACAAGTGCGCGATATGTAAGGCTTAAGCACCAAGAAAGGCCTATAGACCAGTGCAATTACGGTAGTATAGTCCACAGTAATCCACAGAATGCTAAAAGCCTATAGGTCTAAGTATCAACAGGATTACTGGCGAGTAACCAGACCCTGCGGGAAATTAAGATCTGTCTGTATTCTGGTCGGTACGGTAAACCTCTATTGATCTCTGTATTATTTATCAAAATATTTGATCACTATAAAGGTCAAGTACCTGTATCACCCACGTAGGGGGCAGTTGCACAGAACAAGCCAGGGGGAGCCTTTTCATCACTGGAGGGTTTCCTCTCTTAGTTTGGCTGACAAGTTCCTTTCAATAAAATAATATGACAAGTTTTATACAAACTCAGTTATTAAAACATGGTTCATACAAACAAAAGCTGATGGAATTCAAGGCTTTTAAAGGTAGTTCAAGGCCAAATATCGCCATTTTCAAGGCCCTATTATGAGCATGAAGTAGGGAGTCATGACAAAAAGCTTCCACCTTGCAAGCAAAATAGTAATAATAACAGAAAATATTTATAATGGCCGTAGACGGTAAGAACCATAACATAGGTATTCAAATGAATAAAAACTTTAGTCTCCATGGTTTAAACAAAAATAATTCAGCGCTTTAAAGGTTAAGGACACAATATATATACCACAATATTCATACATTTAAAGGAGAAGTGCATGATAAGGTGAGATTTTCACTAACAAGACAAGTGGCAGCTACAACAAAGTGCTATACGTCATGTCCTTCTCTATTGTACATAGTGACACAAGGGGTACATAGCCCATAACATGATCTTAGGTATATGTTATGTGGACTCAGGTGTCCCATTTGAACATAATTCCGTGATTTTATTCAGGTGTATTAAAACTTTAAACGACTAATCACATCTACTCTATGGCCATATTAAGGCTTTATTTTTGTCCTTTCAACAAAAACATTAAATGAGAAATGAGAATTAAATTTGGTAGATTGACACAATGTATTGTTTTTTTGCATATTCGAGTAAGTTGTGGGTCGTGGTAGCGAGACACAACTGCATGTGGGTTAAAATTTACATTTGAGCTCTTTAACCCTTACACTGATGCATAACATTTGCAGCAAGTGCGGTTTCCCACTAAGTAATATCTGGCACGTTTTTTCTTCAAAAATAAAACATCTGATGAACAACTGATAATAAAAGCCATTATATTACAAGATCAGTCAGTTAGCCATCTTTAAAGTGTAAATAGGAAGAAGCCACATAACAGAAGGAAAAAAAAAAATGTAAAAAAAATTTTTTTTATAGAAATTACTAGGCGATTATAGTTGCCCACAGCAGGCTGCGCTAGGTTTATTTTGGTCGACTATACTCGCCCCAAGCAGTGTGAGGGTTAAAATTTTAGATAAACATATGGGGAGATCTGCCATATCAAACATGTTTCAATATCAAATAATACATTTCATACCAAATTTTCCTCAGAAGGGGTGGAAAACCTGCCCGCCAACCTCAATCGCTGAAATCTAACGTGAACATTATCTTCATACATTCTATATACAGATGAGCACTTGACTTTGAAGCTGCCCATAACCAGTTCTACTTAATGCTTAAAAGTTGATAGTTATACACAAAAAATCAGTTGATGGCAATCATACCTCTAGCTGAGTCATGCTACGCTGCAAACGACGTGAACTATCACGCTCCCAGCGAGTTCTCATCAGTAAAGCTGTACTCTCTACACACCAGTTCTTTGGCTCAGACAAAATTTTCTATAAAAGAATTCACATCAAAAAAGATAATTATCATTTCATCACATAGGTCTACTCTCAAAGAAAAATAAAAGCAGTCATTAAAAACCCTGTTTCCAAACACTTATACTTTCATGAGATATAAATGTCAATATTTTTAATTTTAATTTCAATCTTTAATCTTCAATAATTTATTATAATACAAAAAAATGCGATCATAAATAATATAACAATTGTGTTCAAGCTTATATCCCGTCATTATTCTTTCTGTGCACATTAACAAATAAGCCATTACATATTGACATATTGAACTGTTTAGCAGAAAACTTTTATTTACGTCGCATTATGCTGAAAATTTTTCTTAGAAACAGACACACTGAATTTAATACTATGATATATTGCAAGTCAAAATGAACTAACCAAGATAAAAGCCATGGACTCTTCTGCAACAATATCTCCCTGACCTTCGTGTGTCCTACGATGATCATAGCTGTATAAAAAAGCTGTCATCATAGAAAATAATCTTCAACAAACAATATAAATTACTGTATATTAGGTTTTTCTTCTTAAATTAGTCGGGCTGTCATGCTTCACTGAATCAAAATATTTACGTTACGGCAGACCCCACGTTGATCATGCTGTGCATGCGTGTATTGGGTGCTCTAAATGCGAATCATAATGACCCACCTTAAACATTACAAAGTGACTAAAATCCCCTTTCTGCAGGTGTTTCTCTGTCAATACTACTTCGTGCAATCAAGTGTTAGTAAAAGCTGAATACAATCCCAAAACCTCTTCAATGGAAAAAGTTTTAGAAAATTGTATGAACCATTTGAAAATTATATTGTTGGCATACATCAGCATTATATTCAAAACAGCATGGTAAAGCTGGTGCTGTCGTAAGTGACTTCACACAGATTTGTAGGTACATGTGGGGAGCATTGTATTGAAAAATGAGCTACAAAACATGAGCTACAAAACATTGAACTTTGGAAAATATAATTTATTGTTCGAAAATAGAGGGGTTTTTTGGTATTTAATGAACACATATCCAGAGGAGCAAGTTACACAGCAAACACAAAACTATACAATGTTGGCCAAATGTCTTCGACGTTGGTCCAGCATTGCATAAATGTTATACAAATGTTTTGCAACCCACAAGTGGGCACAAATTACTTACATATGCTCAATTCAAATCAAACAATCTATCCTTCTAATGCTCATTTGTGACCCAGCTCCACAAAATTAGTCACATCATGCATTTTTCAAAAAATACGATAATGTAAAGGTGTAAAAAAGCTCAAAATTGATGAACTATTTTTTTTGTTTGAAGAACAAATAATAACGCTAAAAAACGGATATAGAAATGATTTGCACTTAACCCTTAAAGCGCTGACAATTTTTGTAAAAAAAACATAATGACCAAAGGCTTTTTTTCAATTTAAAATCATCATAAATGTCTTAGTCAGCTCTTCCCGATTCATTTGAATACATATGTTATGGGTCCACGACCATGAGAAATATTTTTAATCTTACAGTGTGGGGAAAGACTGTAGAATCTGACATCTACAACGTGAGATTCTGACGACTAAAGTCGATCTCGCACTGTAAGGGTAAAAATCAACATTGATACTCAATAAAATATATATATTTCTAAAAATATACTTCAAATTTATACAGACCAGAGACCCAGGATTAGGGCCTGTTCTATGGGCGACAAGCTAATTTCTTCTCTCTCCTCCTCATTTGATAGCTGTATTCTATTTAAAACAGTGTCATCGTCCAATGGTACATTCTGAAAAAAAAAGTACCGCTCAATCATTTAAAAGTATAATTAATATTACATATCATATATTTAAAGCTGCATAACTGTTTTGCTTATTTCATTAAAATATTATTCGGTGGAGAAAGGTGTTTTAATTTTTATTTTTACTTCCCCGGTTACTGGGTTATTGAGGATTTAAGTTTGTTGTTTTTTAATATTGTTGCCCCACCAAAACAAACCAGATCACAGCGGAGTAAGACACACTGTCTGTATAATCAGGACATTAAAAGTACCAACTGTCAGATAACGATCATCATTGAAAAAAAAGTGAAAGTTTTTAAATATTATTCTTATTTTTAAGTGGTCAGAGATACAATTCACATTAAAAAGTGTAATATCTCATGTCATTTAGACATGTCTAGGAGTTATTACTTAGTGTGATATGGGTGATATATGCATATAATGTCATGTTTAATTTAGGTACTGGTATGGAGAATGTCACTCACTTGCAAAATAAGGACTCTATTTCAGTATGGTGCTTTTAAGTGTGGGCCAGCATCTGAGCCATTGGCCCACCATTAAGACGCTCTCCCCAGTTCGTGGGAAATTGTTGGCGGAATTAGCGCTAAAATTCAGTGATGTAAATCATCTTTTTCGCTCTTTTGATTTTCGTGATTTTCTTGAAAAACATTTGTATTTCTTTATTCGGTATCTCATAGGCATTTCAAAATATAGTCAAAATGCTTCTAGACAATATCAGACTTTATTTTATTTTATTGTAAACATCACATACGGTGATATAAATCGCGTCATGTGGTAAAATAAAATAATATTTAAAACATCGGACTTTACTGTAACCGATTCCCAACAGTTTTTTCACCTAGTCTCAGGACGTCTACCACTGGTTATTTGGGCTTTGTATATCAGCTAACACGAGGCATTGATCCAATGGCAGGCTAATGTCGGCCCATCGTCTGCGGTAATGGCCCAACATTTTGCCGATTCAGTTCAACATCTAACGCTTGCTATAAGGCGGTTTGGTGTTGTCCAATGTAACATTATATTGGCCCATAACCCTACCACTATTACATACATATTGTACACAAACCGATTCACTACTTAATAATACTTGATGGCGTATCACATGGGGAACTAATTCCGCTACATTTACCCAGTTTTAGTGCATTTATAAGGCCTTTAAGACAATTGAATGATTGTTTTGTACTTTTTAGGTTATTTTTATTGAAATAAACAAAACAGTTATGCAGCTTTAAATCAGCGAGTGAATTCCTCAGAGAAGTATTATAATTTGTTCACATATTGTATCTTATGCTAATTACAGAGAAAAAAATAAAAAAACACAAATCTGAGGGACATTCACGACAAACAAGAGGCCAGCCGGCCACCATAATCCCCCACCCCGCCCGCGTGATAGAAATTCCACAGGGTGCATACTTCCCTGAAGTCTCACATTCTGTTCTACAATAATGATCCACCTATCTAGATTACTGTGTATATTACAGATATTGAAGTCAATGTTGGTCGCAAGTCAGCATTTTTTTAGTTTGAGCAAGTTGCCATTAAGAGGGTATATATATATATATCCCTCACTGAAACCATACATTTCGTTTTATAGTATTTATTGGACTGGTACATATCCTATGGAATTTTTGTTCCAAGGGTTGAAGCTGTGAATAGATTTAATGCCTTATCATTGTTGAATTTTGATGGTAGATTTTAATTTTATGCGTTTTTCTCTAGCAAAAAAAAAACTTTTTTTCACCCTAAAAAGTGACCCATTTTTGGTGCGCGGCTGCTCTAAAACTATATTCCTGGGGTTTCGAAAGGGGCGTAGCCGTAAACGGTGATTGTACACAGTTGAGACGATGACTCACTTTGCTTCTCCTGTGCACGATTCAAAAACTTTGCTAACAATTGGTCCGTTTTGTTTTTTGTCTGCCATCTTGAATTTATGCAAATTTGGACAGAATGAATATTATTTTTTGGATCAGAAAAATTAAAGAAGTGTACAATTAACTTTTATCATCATCATTTTCCAAATTATGCCAATTTTGAAGGTTAGAGCATCTAACTATCTGGCACAGTTTGTCCGGTATCAGGCATAATAAAGTTAATTATGGCCGATAGTCGGCCATTTTGAATTTGATCAAGTTGAAAATTTTCAGAGCATATCCCTACCTGAAACCGCATATTTTGTTTTGTAGTAATGGTCTAGCTATATGGCACGGCTTGTCAGATATCAGGCATATTAAAGTTAATTACGGCCGATAGTCGGCCATTTTTAATTTGATCAAGTTGAAAATTTTCAGAGCATATCCCTACCTGAAACCGCACATTTTGTTTTGTAGTAATGGTCTAGCTATATGGCATGGTTTGTCAGATATCAGGCATATTAAAGTTAATTACGGCCGATAGTCGGCCATTTTTAATTTGATCAAGTTGAAAATTTTCAGAGCATATCCCTACCTGAAACCGCACATTTTGTTTTGTAGTAATGGTCTAGCTATATGGCATGGTTTGTCAGATATCAGGCATATTAAATTTAGTTATGGCCGATGGTCGGCCAATAAGGCAGGTAAAATTTCAAAAAACCCAAAAGGCACATCTGCACCCCCTATGGGATGTGTGTGTCAAAAATTAAAGAAATCCATGCACGGGTTACCGAGTTCTGCTCCGGAAACGAAATGCGGACATCCGGACGCGTGACGGACGGACGGACATCCGAGGCGACGCCAATACCCCCCGCCCTCACTTCGTCGGGCGGGGGATAAAAAGGGAGAGACCGCGATCCACAGGATATCATCATGCTTGTAATTTATCAAATTATGGATTTTTCTTAGTGCCATTTATTTGAGAAGGTGATGCCTTATATTGATGATTATTCCGTCCACTTCCATATATAAAATGTTCTGTCAATGGAAATTTACTGACAGAAATATTTGTGCTAAATTTGTAGCTGTTAACCATTGTTTAAACATCAAGATTTATAAATGTTTGGTCTCAAATTAAAAAAATATTGGTAATTTTCACCCGCTTGAAGTTGTGCATGGTTGCGGTAGCAAGACATAATTTCAAGTGGGTGAGAAATTAACGAAATTCGAAGTTAGTGTTTACCATGTAAACACCCAAGAAGGTTCCCCCTCGCACTTTTCAAATAAAAGTTATAGATTCTTTATAATTTTATCAGATAATCAATTTGCACATGTAATTATCAAGAAATATCATGAGGCGGAGGTTTGCAGCTCTAAGCTGACAAGGTTCTAATTTGACCAAAAAAAATTAAAGATGGACGCTATGACGTGGATATTTTTCCGAACTTTCTGAAAAATTGATGCAGTCTGGGAGTTATAATTTTTATTTTATATATTAACTATTGAGTACATCGGGCAATCAGCTTTGAAGTTATCAGGGTGACAAGGTCTTAATTTGACGAAAAAAGATAAAAGATGGGTTCTGCCAAATGCAGCGGCGGTTAAAACTGTACAAAAACAAAAAGCCTACCCCTGGCAGGGTGAGCCTTAATTAACTTAGCGGGATAAAGGACTAATGTGTAGCAGCACTAAAGTTAACACATACATATTTAAACCTTTGATAAAGATGAATAATAAAAAGCATAATAGTAAGTATGTGCACAAATATTACATGTTGGCAAGATCGGCTGACTGAATTACATTATTATGGTACAAAAAATATTCATCACAGGTATGCAGGTGATTATCTTCAAAAATGACAAAAACAGAAAGTCCGGATTTTGTTGCTTTCTTACAAGCTCATGACATGTTTTGATATATCTCAAGGGATGTTTTACCAGTCTAAGATATTCTCTCTGATTGTGTAAAATGCAGGGTTACACCAGTCAGCAGAATTCACAAACGTCCAATGTTCACAAACACTAATCAACAAAGCTTTGCAGACTAAAATTCTAGAACACCTATGCCAATACATTCAGTATTTTACATTATCGGCTCAATAGCACATTTGTGGCAAAACTGTCGTGGGCCACTTTTGATGGGCTGTTTGTCTTCCCAAAATCTATCAATTCAAACAGAACACATTTACATAGGCTTCTTATTTTCACACATTGTCAAAGCTTTGAGCTGTTTTTATCATACCCTTGGCAGATTTTCCTTTACATCATCTTTACAAACAGATGTCGATATGGCTGTAGCTAGATTTTGCTCATCCAGTCTTGCCACATCTAAAAAAAGCTGTGAAACCTCACTTTGCTGGTAACGAGTCCTTTTCCCCAAGGAACCTGGAAAACAAACATTTACAAATGAACAATATCATATTTTTTCATCATGATTCTATATGTATATTGTGTCAATGGATTTAGGTATCACTTTTCAAAGTGGCAGTTTCAACTTTTTAATTCAATAGAAAGATTTGTGGTAGAATATTTATTGTTGTTAACAAAATGCCTCTTCATCACATTCAATCAAAATAATTGCTTTATTCAATAATTGCATTTTCCATTTGTTCTAAGTTTTAAAAAACTTGAACAATAGGAAGGGTTAAGCTGACTACTTCAATTTTATTTCTACTCATGAGGAAACACAAAATAAGCCAAAAACAGGAAAAAACATTATAATAAATGTGAAGCATTAAACTAAAAAAATCCACCTGCTAACTCTATTTTCAGCCCTGATGCTTGTTTGGCTTGTGCAAAATGCTCAGTGGCTTTTTTGTGTTCATAGTAGTAATACATGAGATGTCCTGCCTCCGTGTGAAACAGTACAGACAAATCACTAAATAAACAAAAGAGACATTCACATAAGCATGATAAATATATAGAGTATACAATCATAGTAGAAATATTATTATGCAATAAGGCAAAAGTTTAAAACAGATTATAATAGAAATAATTATAAACACATGACACTAAAGGAATGTTGGAATAGCATTAGACCACTGTCTGCGCTACAGATGGTGAACCAACACTGAAACAATATTGGTTCAATGTTTTGTTGACCAATCTAAACTGTGAGCAACAGATCAACTCTGGCTGGATCACCAACATTATGACAGAAATGTTAAAAAATAGGATTAACATTTTTTAACTTAGGGAACAGAAACGTGTTAATGTAAATAATGACATGATATGTAATAGGTGAACAAAATAAGCTAACATATATTACCCTTACACTGCTGCATAAAATTTTCAGCATGTGTGGTTTCCCACTAAGTAATATCTAGCACAAACATATGATGAACAACTGATTTTAAAAACCATTATATTACAAAATCAGTCAGTTAGCTTTCTTTAAAGCGCAAATAGAAAGACACCAGTGAAAAAAAGTGAAAAAAAATTCAAAAATTTTTTTTACTATCTATTTATTTTTTAAAGAATTTACTCAGCAGGCTGCGATTGGTTTATTTTCGAGGACTATAGTCTCCCATAACAGTGGAATGGTTAACATACAACACACTGTATGTGTATACAGCTGAAATCGGAATTAAATACAAGCTATTTTCAGTGGTGAAATATTTTCACATAAACCAAGAGACCAAAGGGTTTTTTCAATTTAAAAACATCATAAAAACATTAATGTGCTTCATTTGAATACCTATGTTACGGGTCTATGGCAGTCATTAATATTTTACTCTTTCAGTGTGGGAATCGACTTCAACTAAAAGGTATCTAAAGTCAGTCCCCGTGCTGAAACGATTAACTACTGCCATTGCATTGAAGTGTGAACTAAATTTCAAAAGTTAACTCATAAATATGCTGAATGAGAGGCAGCAACAACAGATAATAATCAATGAAATGTAGTGTTATTTTGAGAGTAACTGTGTTTATGTGTGGCTTAATCATAAATGTATTATTTAAAATGCACTGGTCTGGTATAATAAAGAGTAGTTCTCGCAAAAATGAATCATTTGTATGATATTATTACTCACCAGTGATTTGCAATCAGTGATTCATTGGCAGCCACTATAATAAACAAGAAATCAGGTAGAGCTGTATAAATTACTAAAGAAAATAATATATTCCTTAATACATTTGTCAAATTTATTTGTTTATACAATTAAGAAACTAAAGGATTTGATCCAACCATTCTATTTAGTTGTGCTATACATATCCGCTCGACACTAGATTATTATTACTACTTACCAGTTTCCGTTTGAGCTTCACTTTGATATTTGGGAATCTTATACAATTGTGTAATTTTAATTTACTGTCATATGGATAGCTTACAATGAAATAAATAATGATGAAAGAAATTACCAATTTCATCTCAAAAAAAAGGTTAAAATACCAATCATGCCTGAAGTATTTTTGATGTTTTTTGAAAAGTAGTTTAATTTGAAAGTGAAATAAATATTCTGTATTTTAGGTACGCTGGAAGTTGGAGTAAAAATACCTAAATTTTTAAGTGAAAAATTGAGCAATTTATATGTTGTTAACAATATATAATCTAGAGAATATAGAATTAGATTTTTAATATTTTTTTACTTATTTGATATCAATATTTGCTTTAAAATTGATCATTCCAAAAAGTGTACTCTCAAAAGTAATGATATAAAAATATAATATAATGCCATTAATTCATTTCCTGGAGTTTCTTTGTGACACACATTAATAATGTCATACATGTAGATAGGGGTTGGTTCTAATGCTCCAGATAACCTCCTATTCACTTTCTCATTTTGTCATCGATGCTGAAACTCTACTATATTACTCTGAAATTGTTTTCTTCAAAATTGTAAATCAGAATGTTTTGGAAGCTCTTATATACTGAAAATACAAAGCCCAGGTGAGAAGTACCGGTGACAAAATAGACGACACAGCAGGCATGCAAGACAAACCATGCAGGACAAACTAACGGCACCAGAGCCACAAAATGTTATGTAAAGTTTTGTAACAAAATAATTGTGTGTGCATAAATTCAAACATGGTGAGTGTACTTTCACCACAAGAATAATTTATCACTGCGTATTTTTTTTTAAATTTCAGTAATTCAGCAAAATATACCTTATTTGGAGACTGAGTTTAATCAGCATAACTTATTTCACAGGAAATGTTGACCAAATTTGGAACAGCATTACCATAGAGAATAACAAGTTAGGGGCCATGATTAAATCCTTAAATAACTCCAGCAGTATTAGACTTCTAATAAGCTAAAGTGCTACAAACCATTATCAATTAATTGCTCAATGGTTGACTTCAGTGTTGGGGATCGCTCATCTAACAGCTGTTGGTGTTTCCACAGACATCTCATTAGCCACCAATCAGCACTCTGTACAACAAACTAACCCTTTTATCACCAGAGAAGATAATAAAATATTTCGTTAACAAACAACTAGATCTTACTAGATCGCAAAATGAGTATTTTTTTCCCATTTTGAAGATATGGGTCGCGGTAACAACACACAACTTCAAGTAGGTTAAAATTACTTTTCATCAAGTTTGAATTCATAATGCTAAACATAATACATTTTATATCAAATACAGTTATGTGAATATTAATGATCATTGACACAGGCAAACAAAAACAGAATAAATTAATAACTTAAATTATAATATGATATAAAATAATTCATTGAAAAAATTTATATACTGTAATTTGTGATGCATAATCCGCTACTTTGTATTCTTTGGAAGGCCTGGTGCAGCCTATATAACGCATTCAGATTATCATGGTTATCTATGGTTCAAGTCCACAATTGAAGGAGGGCAATATTTGAATACCTGTAGTTCAATGCAATATACTACTTTTGAAGGAAAGAATGGAAAGGTCAATAGCTACAACGGGCTATGCTAGAGTATGTGCAATGGTGCTGGCACTTTCTTCATAGTAAGTCTACAAGTAGCTAAATGATTAGCAGTTTGAAGGCCTGTCAGGTGTCTGAATTCAACAGTGCCAAGTTATGATTTTTGTTCATATAATTTTAGCGATTGCTGCTTTGGGATTCACTAGCCCATTGTCTCAGTCAATACCAGGTAGGTTGAAATCACTTGGTATTCAGCAGGGAAAATTTCACTGGTTGTTGAATATTCTTATGACACTGCATAATTATAAGAAGGTGATGTAGATAATATAAATATCATTGTGTGTTATCATGGTTATGCAGAGGCAAATTTATTCAAAATTTTACAATCACGAAAACTGAGGGACCTATTATGCTTTGGCAAGTTTAACATAACAAAATACCTGAAATTGAATCAGATGCTTCCTGCAATTCAAAAGGATTGTTCTAGAGAGAAGCAGATAAAATGAACCAGAAGATAAGCCATAAATAGGTTCACTGTCAACATCCAGCAAATCCACAGACTGCTTATGCAAGGATTTATTCTAAAAAAAAAATAATAAGAATCAAAAACTATTACTGAAGATCTTCCAAAAATAGTTATTTAATATGTACCACTCCAGTAGAATGTATATTATAACATGGGTGTCTCTTTAAAAGTCGTACTATATTCTACAACACATGTCAGCCCCCGACATGTGTTAGCTCACACATGTCAGTGACGTCATATCTGGCTGTTCCAGTCTCCCCCTGACATTAGCATACATTCCTTAATTTCATAACTTCTGTAGTTCTGTCATGTCTGTAACGTTAGGCCTTAGGCTTTACAATTAGAATCCTATTTGATAGGGACCATTTTTTTTTAAGATCTGTGCCAATGTAACTTACGACGTCCCTTTATAAAACTAGGCCTATTTGGTTTGAATTGAAGTCCAGAATTGCTGCCTTTAGACTAGGCCTACATGTCAAATGGTCTGGCATCTGCATTGGTAACCACTGCCACTGGCACGGACTGTTCACTTATTTTTTTATATTAGGATCGTTGTATAATCATTCATGGTAGGACTATCCTAGATCTAATTGTTCTGGAATGGTTCCAAGTAAAGTAAGACATTTGGCAAGTAGGCCTTGTCGAATAGACTACACTGTAGGCCTAGCCTACAGAGTAGTGGGCCTACAGGCCACTCCCCAGAAAACACAAAACATTTGTATAACACAATTTGTCCTCGACGTTGGTCCAACATTGTAGTAAGTACAAATGTGTTTACTGGGTCGTCGATGTGTCTGTGTCACTGTAGTCTAATTTTAATGGTGTTAGGCTACTGTTACTGTTTGTATCTATAGGCCTAACTATTAAAATGGAGTTATAAATGACAAATATTCTTGTCAGTCACATATATACAGAAATAATTTATCAGATTTATATCATAAGTAAAAATAGGCCTTCATTCCTAAAAAAAAAAAAAAAAAACATGATCGGATTCAAACATGGAACTCTGGCTCTCCAGGCATGTCGCCTTACCACTCTACCACGTGAATACTTGTAGACTATGTGGTGCAAAGAAACGCAGCAGTGAACCACTATATTGTCAAACAGCAGGGGTGTGTTCAGTCTTCGGAACAGCCAAACTGCCGCATTTTCTATCAATAATAATATTTATTGTGGCCCCTGACGCCCAGGGCTACGTCCAATAACATGAGAATCCAACACATTTCAATATCCAAACTTGATTCCTATAACACACTATATCTTAAGAAACAGTATCAGTATTTCATTTGCCAGATAAAGTATGGAGAATTACACAACAGCTTGCAGTGAGAAAAGGGGATTTGACTGATATGTCAGATAACCTTGTTTTTATCAAATTGACAAGACAAAACATGTATACAATAAAATAACTAAATATCATAGACAGAATACATAATTACACATAGTTTTTAAAATAAATTTTACCTCTCCATCACCATCTAAATCAGGATTATTACTGGTCAACAGCTCATTTTCAAGTGGCGGTCCAAGCCAATTAGCTTGTATAAATAACTGGAGAGCTGAAACTGCAATGGCTAGAAGGCACAGACACCTGGAAATCCATCACATTCAAAACTTAGGCTAATAGTGACATGTGTCTACATATGTATTTTTTAAATGAGTACATGATTAGAACTTACATTTTGTTCTAGAAAATGACCTTGACAAATGTGACCATCTCAAAACAGACGGAAGTTGGAATTTTTTAAAGTGAAAGAGAATTAGATACTGTAAGTTACGATTTGGCCTCAGTTAAACTGAAAAAGATAGCAACTGGGAAAAACGAAAACATAACAAATCATTCTTAAAAATGCAATTAGAGGTACTTGAGAAATATTTTCCACTTTAAATATTTCACACAGTGATAAAAAAATACAATTTTTTTCGCCCTTTTGACCAGTGCTTAGATGGATTTATAACTGTTCCACAAATGCAGACTTCCACCTGAATTTGATGTAGACAGTAACAAATAGGAAGCATGAATTCATTTTCAAATAAGCATGAATTACCATTAAAACTGCTAGATTAGATAATGCAAAGTCCAATCACTGCTTGTTCTGTATTTTTTCAAATCTCAGTTCAAACTTTGCTTACAGATTTGTGTAAATTTGAGATAAAATATGTAGATATTGCAACTACAGAGTTTTAAATACATATGTCACTTTCAAGCATATCTATATTTAAAGTAATGTTCAATTAAACAACGATGTAAAAAAAATCAAATATTGTGATACCAAGGTGGCGTATATTATCATTTAGTATAAGAGCATTGTATCATGACGTATATCTCTTAATTCAGACAAAGAGTTGTTATTGTTGAACCTTATTGTCTGCACTGCTAGCTCGACTTTAAACAAACATAAGCAAAACATTTCTTGTGCACTGGATCTTCCAAAGCTTCAAATTTAACAATTAAAGGGTCAATACATGTAATACCAGCACTGACCTTTCTACATCTTCAGGTTCTTGTATGAATGATCCATCCACATTTTGCTCAATATTGATATCAAGTGGTAAATCTTTATTGGTATGTGTAACAATTTCCTTTGTATATGCGCAGTTCAAAACTTCTTGAAAATGTCCCCGGTGTAATAACTTTAGAACTTGAAGAGTGTCATCTCCTACAAAAAATAGAATCATATTTTGATTGCTGAAGAATTAATATTTTCACCCACTTGAAGTTGTCTGTCATGATAGCGAGGCACAACATCAAGTGGTTGCAAATTACTAAAATATGTACAACTTACGCCAGTCTAGCAAATTTAATTATCTATGAAATGTTCGTGTTTGAAGTATGAATTATGTATTATAAATATTATAAAGAACCATTATAAATATTTTAATGCTTTCAGTCCAGGATCATCTTTACTCTCGTGGACTTGTGTAACCAGCCGGTAACAGTTTTGCCGAGAAGTGTGATTCATGACAACTCAACTAGTGTCAACAGAGAATTATCAGCAAAATGAGACGCCGAGCCGGAGTTGGTTTAATGTTGGGACGTCATCGCAAACGACGGGCCAACATTTTACATGTATCAACATTGGGTCAATGTTTCATGTTTGCTGGCTTAAAGTTCTGGAAATAATTGTATTATTATTTTATTAATGTTTTCTTTATATATTCGCGTAAGCATGATCAAAACTGTTTAACTATAACTTTTGTTTCACTTAACAGCATTTTTTAACATTTGTATTTAAAAAGTAATGCTTGTCTCATGGTTATAATTTTAGTTCTTGTATTTGTTATATTTTTGTCATTTGGACGTCTATAGTTTATAAAACAATCACGAGTCATGGATAGACTTAGGTTAATGAATGGCTTAGAACATAACTATCGCTAGTCCCTCGAGTTGGTAGAACAAAAGAAATATCGGGACTTGAAACGATTGCATTTCCAATAGACTTTGAGCCAATGCTGATTTAATGTTGAAGATGGTGGAGCAACATTAAGGCAACATTGGTTTAACATCCAATGTTAGTAAGAAGGAAGTTATGCAACGTTGCCAAGCCCTCTAATTGACCCTTTAATTACTTCGCTAATATGCCTTTTGTGCTCTAGAGATTACCCTGATATATTTTCTGAGGGTATATTTAATCGCCACACGCTAGAATTAAATATTAACCTCTTCACTTCCAGGTCGAAGTGCATGCCAGGATCCAGGGATCATGGTGTAACAATAGTAAATCCGACGGAAATTTCCGTCATGTATGGTTACGTAACATGGCGAATAACGACGGAAATTTCCGTCATGTATGGTAGTGAAGGGGTTAAAAAATAGCATAATCGGAAAATAAATAATGTGAATAATTGAAATACAACAATAGATCCTACGTTGCTTTATTTTTAATACGAGTTTATTTGAGTGAGGTGTGGGTCGACACGCCGTAGCCTCCACAGGGTCAGACTTATAAGAGTTTCAAGTAGCACGGCTTGTCGCGAGACATTGTGTTAATTACACTGCCGTGTTGATGGCAATTGTGGAGTGACAGTTAGTCTATAGAAATAAGTAAATTTATCAAATTGAAAATGCAAAAATATTCTTTCCTGGTTCCATCCCTCCTTTACATCCAGATATTTGCATTACAGAATGTTATCAGTGGTTCCACACGCCCAATAATTTTTAAATATAGGCAGCTCTCTTCTATTCTTTTGAAAAACTCATTCGATATTATAGGCCTATGAAGTTCTAATGCAGAAAAAAACACTGTAATTGAGATGTAATTGAAGTGTAATTGAATCATTTACAACCTTGACATTTTCAATTACAATTATCAGATTATAATGCCACATCTTTTTTTCAATTACAATTACATAATAGTCACACTTTTATCATTACAATTATAATTAGACTGTAGTTATAATTAATTATTCATTTCAGGGTTGTTCAAAAAGAAAATTGATGTGGCAAAAGTGAAGTAGCCAGTAGCAAAATACATGAACGACAAAATGGTGTGATGCGTCATTAAACTTTAAAGGCAACCTGGTTGCAAAATTATGCATTACACTCGCAAAAAATGTGAATTGTGACAGCTTGGCCACCCATTTAAATACAATAGAATCCCCAGCCTGGTGACACTAGAAGGGCCCAATGTCACTAGAAGCTAACTTCAAATCTCACAACACTGATTTATACATGTATGTGAGAGCTACCGTCCGCGAGAATTGACGAGAGAAGGGATGGTTTACTTCCTCTGTAAACTGTTAACATGTGCTTTTTGATCGTTTTTCAAGGGTATGTTAACATTGTGTTGATCACAATTTCAATCACAATCAAATTAATGATCAACATTAATATAGATCTTTCAAATCGTAACAAATGTATTGGATAAATGAATGCATTATAATAGTTCCTTCTGCTTCATTATCAAAAGTAATTAAATATTACAACAAGAAAAACACATCCGAAGCACATAAAGTATGCTTCTCCTGTGAAAATGTCATATAGATCATAGACTTATACACACCATGTCCAATACACCCAGTGACTCAGCAGCACCTATAGGCCTAATGTGACGTCTATACACAGATACATATATTTATTTCAATATGATAATTGTCCGAATTAAGGTCGACTGACATACTGGCTTAGTAACCCAGCAAACACGGGGCATTCACCCAATGCTGCACTGGGTACACTACAGTCAAGTTTGAAACAGCTTCACTTTGGCGTCTAATTTAAATTGTAACCTCAATTGTCATTGTTTTTAATGTATATATTTAGCATAAACACAAAAAATTACATTATTTTGAACAATTAGTTGGTTCAGTAATTTGAATTATAGCGACAACATAGCTCAAATTACTCGCCTATCGAGCTGATGAAAAACAAAAATAGATAGCAGGAAAGGTAGACCGGAAATCAGTTATCCCTTTTCCTAGCCGCGCATGCGTGCCGTAAGTTCACGACTATCTCGCGCCAGTTGATAGTCCATATCTCGAGGTCTATCAAAGAATGAAAAGTAATAAAAGCGGCCCATGGAACTGAGGTAGTTTACATGTTTCAATGGGACTGGCATTTGTTTTGGTGAGACCTTATGTACATGTGCTATATGTCATTGTCACCTCCAGATTATTATATTCACATTACCCTGGTGAATGATTTTTCCTGATTTCTCCGTCAATTCTCAAGCAATTGTCCGGAAATTTGACAAGCACAGTACACTGAAAATTTGATTGAAAAATATTGTATAGTTCAAAAGTTAGTCTATAATAGCATGTAGTAAATACATAAAAATGTCACTTTCTATAAACCCATTAACTTCGTCCAAGAATTTCATCGCATGTCAGATGCCGAGATGGTTTAACTTCTGAAATACGTATTGAACATGCTAAAACTTCACAAAATTTTCAAAGTAGTCGCCGTTAGCCCTGAATACAAGACTATTCCGAGACCCGAACTAAAACTGGTTTTTGACCAGTTCGCGGTCTTTTAAATTCGCGGGGAAATATTTTTTTGAAGTTGATTTTTTGGCCCTTGGGACATTAAAGGGACATGCTCAGGTATAAAATCATCAAAAATTTGGTGATTTTATTTTGGCTTGTAAATAATAATAAGTGATTTTGCATTAGCAGTCACAGTCAGTGTCACATGTTTTGACCATATGATGTAAACATGTCCATAGACTAGAACTGCTAAAGTTTTTAAATTTTTGTGCTGCCCACTTACCAGTTAGGCTAGATATACAGACGAAATTGCCGTATTTCTTATTTTTGACATGGTTGTCAATAATTAGAAATCAGGAATTTTGTCTCTATATCTAGCCTAACTGGTGAATGCGCAGCACAAAAATTAACAAGAACCCTGCGGTTCTAAACATTATTGAGAGTAATTTTTTTGCATTAGACTGAAGTTGATATTTATATTAAGCAATGGGCCATGTAAAATGGTAATCAAAAGAAATATATTTTTCGCCAATACAGCCCAGCAGATACTATGTTAAGCCAATGTTGGCATGAAGTGGGCCAGCATTGACACAATCTTGACACTGTGTGCAGATGTGTACTGGTAGCTTCAAATCACTGTACCAGATAGCGATATCCTTCTAAAGATACGACTTTTTGAAATTAGCTGTTCACAGACTGTGTCACGTCTGCTGATGTTTGCCGGCCTTGCACTGACAAGATACAACTTTTTATGTTTCCACATTGTTGGGACGCATATCATATCAGATGCTTTCCAGTGATATAACTACTTTTACTGTATCTTAAATACGTTTTCTGTTATTAATTTAAAACCATGTTTAAATGGGGTTTTCGGTATTTATTTATTCACATGCGCTGCAGTTAACATCCAATGCACCCTTGGCATTACAAGGTGCATTACACAACTAATTAGCAGGGGACGTCAGCGGTGTCCGTGTGTCTGCTAGTTGTGATAAACATCCCACTTCAAATACCTAACTTTTCCAATTATGGTCGTACGGACATGTAATAAATATTACCAGAAAACTTAATCAATGCTGAAAATAATTATATGAATTAGGTAATGATAGCGCCTAAACTCGCAAAGTTATTGATTTGAAAAATAAGACAGGGTATAGTAGTCTATCATCATTGAGAATAAACGTAAAAGGGGTACGCCGCCACGAGACGCCAAGCCGATGCCGCCATTGAAGACGATGGGCCATAATTAGAACAACACCTCACCAACGTCTGGCGCCGACCATATTTGCAGCCACGTGCAATACAGTGCCTCAGAGTGTAATACACGTGAATATCTGTGCTAGTGCGTGCGTTGTCGTACTGTTTAACTCTAATCTTGGTCAACATAGAAGACGCCCGCCTCGTCTGTTTGCCATTGAATATTGCATTGAGAATACAGTGTACATTCATAACATTTGTTTTTAAATTTTTATTTAGCAATGTATTATCGATCAATCCTAGAGTTTCGGTTTGAGTCAGAGTGTAATGTCTGTGACACATTAACAGAACCATAACGTGCACAGTGTCAGCCTTGATCTCTCACAGCTATTTTTCACACCTGATGTCTGCACCTGGATTAAGTAGGCTCTACTAGGTTGTACGTTGAGTTGTGTCAAATGACGGCAACTCGTCAGCATTGCTTACAACATAACCACATATAACCTGTTACTCTAATTTTCAACCTCCTTGCTTTAATTAATTATTAGAGTAACAGGTTATATGTGGTCGAATCCCTATAGTGATGACTGCATGGTCATTGCACTGACTCAGTGATCATTGAGTCAGACAGATTGATCAGCGTTTCAGCCATGAATATCGCGCCGCTGTTAAATATCACCCACGCGCTCTAAGATAAAAAAAAGTAGCTTGGTATAGTCCAATGATCTCAGTGCACATATATAATAAACCAGCCCCTACTGCGTCTCCCTACCTGGCACGTTTTTAGGGATAATAAGGTACCTTGTCTTGCTGGCCCAGAATGGAAAACCAGGACTCAGTATTCAGCCTAGAACTCAGAATAATTTATTTGCCTCTTTTACAAGTACTATACAGTCTGATAATTATACACAGATTATTAATGATGTAAAGGGCATGGAGACTTGCATTAAGATCAGTAGTTTTGATCGCTATCATGCAAGCCACCAGATTTAATAAACATAACATGAACATACCAGAATTGCATGGATCAAGCGCGCCACGTCGACATGCATCGAATAAATTGCAGCAGCCCGTACGCCGCCCCCCAGCCGACTCACAGAAAAAAATATCTGTGGGCTAGCCGGTGAAAACACGCACGAAGCCGGCAACACGATGCACGACCCAGCGCCAAGGTGGCACACTCGAACCCCAGACTGCTGATATGGTATCGGAACATTATAATATTAATATTATAATATGTGCAAAAACTATGTGAGACTCCACGACATCTCATATGTGGACATTTAAGTCCGCAAATGAGAGGTCGAGACAGAGCATATTCAATGATTCTGAAACTAGTTCACCCGACTCGTGACTAGGTAACCTTACATGACAAAATGTAATTATTTTATTTTAGAATGTCATCGACTGCATACATAACAATTTTCAATGAAACATTGGGGCCGGTACATTTAAAAAAAAAATATTTACGGGTATACAATATAAAACCTGAAAAACTATGAGTAAGAAATTTGTCTCGAATTTTGTTTGGTCACTGATTTATTAAATTGGGAATATTATGAGAAATAAATTTGGCAGCAAATACATGATTCACTTTTATTGGAGTAAGATCATCACACCGTCTAGTGTTAAATCTAGATTGCCTGGTAAAATTTAAGTTTTGAAAATAATCCGGTAAACTCTTTATCAAATACTTTTTAATAAAATTTTAACTGATTAGGTTTAAATATATCCTGTATTTTTAAAAGATTGAGTTTAATAAAAATTGAATCCGTATGTGCTTAATATTTACTTTGTGTTATAAATCTTACTGCTCTTTTCTGTAATTTCTCAATTCTTTCATTGTTATGTCCCCAAATTAAAATGCCATAATGTACGTGTGGCAAGAATAGTGAGCTATACAACTGTAGCAAAACATTTATGGGAAGTACATATTTCATTTTATTGATAATTCCGAGGGTTCTTAAGAGTTTACAGGATAGTTTCTCTATATGATCGTTCCAATTTAAATTTTCATCTAATCTAAATCCTAAAAAATCTACCACTTTTGTGTTACTAATAACAGTATTTTCGATCTGTATTTCCGGAATTGATACTTTACGTTGTTCTTTATGGAATATACAAAATTTTGTCTTTAGAAATATTTAAAGACAATTTATTGAGTTTTAACCACGTGATAATTTTTTCTAGCTCCATAATAATTATGTTAGCAGTTTCCTTGTTATTTGTGTTTATGGGTGCAAAAATTGTTGTATCATCGGCAAATAATATAAATTTTAAAAAGTTACTTGACTTAACAATATCATTTATATAAATTAGAAACAACAGCGGTCCTAAAATTGATCCCTGGGGAACACCTGATTTAAATCCAAAAACTGTGAATTGATGTCATCAAAAACTACAAGTTGTTTTCTATTTGACAGGTAGCTCTCAAGCAATTTTCCTGGACCATCAGAGACGCCATAAAATTTCAACTTTTTTATCAAGATGTTGTGATCTAACGTGTTGAACGCTTTTGAGAGGTCCAGAAAAATTCCCAGAGGCACCTGTCCCTTGTCCATCATGTTTAGTAACTTATCAACTAATTCGAATGCGGCAAATTCGGTCGAGTGACGTTTACGAAACCCATATTGACTTCCATAGAAAAGTCCATTTGTTTCAAAATAAGCATACAATTGATTAAAAATAACTCTTTCTACAATCTTAGATGTCGATGGTAGTAGTGATATGGGTCGATAGTTTGTAAATAAAGTGTCATCTCCTGATTTGAAAATCGGAACTACTTTAGCTATTTCACTTTTTCTCATCTTTTTGTATAATTCATTGCAAAATTTGATAGACTTCAATATACCATAAGTAATCCAACTATTTTTCTTATGTTTTCGGGGATTAAACTCTATTTTTGCAAGGTAAAAATTTGTCTTTATTTTTTTCAATAATAGAAGACATAGTATCATAATTTATCTGAGGATCAGCTTCGGGATTTTGATCTATATTGCCTAAAATGTCTGCAGATATTAGCTCAGTTTTGAATTTTTCAATATTTTTGGGACTCCGGTTTGAAACTTTAATGTATTTTGGATGTTTGATATTAGAATGGTTACCCTCTATGCTTATAAAATATGGTTGATGATCTGAAAATTTATCTATTAATATACCCAAGGACGCACGAGTGAGCTTTTCGGAATTTTTCCCTAAGAAATTATCAATAAGTGTGGCACTACGTCTCGATATCCTAGTGGGCAGTATTATATGTGGATGAAAACTATGAGAAAGTACAACATTAAAATAATCACTAACTATATTACGTTTTAATATGTCAAGTAAATTAATATTAAAGTCACCTCCTATTATAACTTCAGCATTGAATGTATTTAATTTATCTAATACCTGACTAAATTGATTATTAAATGTACTATAATTATCTAGTGTATCTCTAGGGGGTCTATATATATTTCCTAGTATTATATTACTACTTGTATTTCCGCCCGAAACTTTAATAAATTGACCTTCCCAGATATCAGACTTTTCGTAAATCGGTAGATTTGAATAACTATAACTATTATGTAAATATATCATCAGTCCACCTCAGGTACTAGACATTCTTCCTTGTGATATACATGTATAATCATCCAGTTTAAACAACGCTACATCATCATTTTGTGACAGCCAACTTTCTTGTATTATTATAGCACTTAAGTTATTTTGTTTTAAATTTTCAACAAATAAAAATAACTCATCATATTTTACATTAATACTAGCTATATTTGTACTCAACACTGTAAAATTTGTTTTATTTTTTTCCAAAAAAGTTTTTAAATTGGCAGTATCCATATATGGTGATTTATAATTTACTTTTAATTCGTTTTCAGTATCTTCAATTGAATCAAGTATAGTCACTAAAGAAATATCTTGGTTACCATCAAAAATATCAGTCATCAAATTATCACTTAACGAAACAGCCATTTATATTCAGTGTATAATGAAATTGTAAGACAATCATTTCAAGAAATGCATTCCATATAGGGTTTAAAAAACTATGCATATTGCATTCAAAGTAAAGTATTGTTAATGTGTACACAGATTGAACAAGCATTGGTAATATAATACAATAAGCAATAGTCACGAGAGGGGTGAACAGCTTCTGCACAAAAATGCGTCTGCTATTTGGGACACATTGTGTCACAAGCAACAAACTAATGTACATGTCATGGCCCACAATGAGTTGACCAGGACATGTACTCGTACTGACAGCTGCTGACCACCCACATGATTCCAAATCGTTAGATTTCCAATCATGCGTGCAGGCAAGCAGATGCCAATACAACAACGTATAAACAATCCAAAACATAGTGATAAGTGCTATAAATGGCATGTTCATAGGTCAAGACTGTCTTGACCCTAGAGTATTTTAGCTTAGCTGATACGTGTTTGTGAACCGGAACGATAATTACAATACAATAACATTATGATTTGTAAAACGCATATCAGTAATAGCAAGAATATATTAACCATGTATTCTTGGTAATAGTGATAATACAGAGCGAGTGTTCATGATATTTGATGTACAAATTACTAAAGTCCCTTCAGTTTATCGCGAACGAGTTTAAGAGCCTCACCAATTTTATTTTTTCCTGACCACTTCGTAGGATCCGCTGCAGCATCGTCATTTAAAGCAGCACCAGCTCCCCAAAAACGCTCACGAATCCCAGCAATAACA
Source organism: Flabesymbios commensalis (assembly GCA_964017125.1). Lineage (NCBI taxonomy): Eukaryota > Metazoa > Annelida > Polychaeta > Terebellida > Flabelligeridae > Flabesymbios > Flabesymbios commensalis. Next base: position 33,680,226 of record OZ024906.1, on the reverse strand, counting down.
ATTCGTTTGTCACCCGTGACAAGTAATGCTTTTTTAAAGTCTTCAGATTGATCGGATTTGGCTTCGATCAGTTCACACATAATATCGAAACATTGATCACTCCACTTGTCCTCAGAAAAATCTGTCACTTTACGCCCCAACACACGGCACTGATACGGGTCTGCTTGGTTTCTAACTTCTACGGCCGTCGCAGAATCACCAAATAATAGAGATTTCTGATGCTGTAGTCCCTGTTCAAGAGTTTTATAAATCGTATGATTCACCTTGAAAGTGGATTCGTGAAATGCTGAGAAATTGAAGGTTTTCCCCACGTAATGACACAGTCTTCTTTTATCTTCACACACAATTTTGCTTGGTTTATATCTTCGGGTAGGGAGTTTAAAGTGTCAATAGTGCTTGCCATCAACAAACACTTTGTCAACACTGACCTTTGCTCTGTAACCCTTTTCTTTCGCGCGGTACATTGACTGCAATAACACATGTCGTTTCTCCTGGATTTTTTTTGGCCAGTCTTGGGTGATCAAAAACGGTTTCTTTGAGGCAGATTTTTTGGATAAAATCGTCTGTATATCCCCAAACCATGCTAACCAGTGAAATTTAGCTATAATCGGTCTGTTACTTCCAGGCTGTTTTCCTCCTTTTCGATGGCTGCGCACAATTTTTATATCACTATAGTCTGAAACTTCGATAAAACTAGTTTTTTAGAGTCATTTTCAGTTTCTTGTGTATTTTCCTGTATTCCAAAAAACAACAAATTATCTCTTCTTGTTTGACACTCCTGATATATTACACGTTCTTCTAAAGTTTTATTTTTTTGTTCAGCCATTTTTAGACGACATTCTAAATCAGTGCAATGTTCTTTCAGTTTAAAGAATCATTCAGCTTCAAAACGCGCATGCCTGGGAGGGTCAAGTGTAGGCCAACAGTAGCCTACTGAGTACAGATTGACTGCATTAATATAGCCACTGAACTGATTACAAGATACTACTCAAACGAGACATTGATCCAATGCTGTTTTAATGTTAGGCCAACGTCTGCGACGCTGGCCCAACATTGAACCAACATTAGATAAATGTACAATGTTTGAGAGAAAGTCCTCCTGCCCAGCAAACGCAAGACATTTGTATGACATTTATGCAATGTCGGCCCAATGTCTTCGACGTTGGTCCAACATTGCATAAAGTCATACAAATGTTTTGTGTTTACCGGGTGACAATACAAACTTGGGGGTCAAGCAGTTTCCAAATCCCCGCAGTAATACAGTCAGTTTGTTTGCAAGTAGCCGACCAAGTAGGGGCAAAAGACAAGGGCTTTGAATTATTACCTCATAGATGTCGCTCAAGTATATATGAACTTGCTGTGATTTGAGAACTTGCTCTTAATGAGGCTTTGGGTATGAAACGCATATTTAGTATTATTATGGAATAGGGCCTTGGCTTACCCACGGGCACTATTGCCTTCTGGGGGACCCTTGTCCCGCGAATTTTGACAGTTGACTACACCTTTAATTATCGAGACTGAATTAACACCAGTTGAAGCAAAGGCTTGTGTCGCGGTATCGTGTGCATATTCTAGAGAGTGATTAATACTCAGCTCTAGCTCTTCAAATCTGTTCAGCGAACTATACATGACTTGTGCCCATGGCGATTTGGTACGCTGACCATTCTCCGAAATTGAGCTGAAATCCATTTCTGTGTTTGGTCTTTTATCTCTTCTTGTCTCTTCAGAATCTATCATTTTTCTATCAGCGTGAATCTTGAACCATTCATGTACCAAATTGGTTTAAAATTAAAAATATTACCGATATATTTCCTATCAAAAATCAAAAATTATCGTCCAGCCACTCTCACACGTGTTGCCTATCACACCGCCATTTTATTATTCTTAACTTTTGACGGGTCGACATCAATTGAAAGTATAGCTGTCACAGTCAGTGTCACATGTTTTGTACTGCAAAGCATAGGCCGATATTGAAATGTGGAAAATTACTTAGTGGGAAACCACACATGCTGCTCATTTTATGCAGCAGTGTAAGGGTTAATATTTCACCATACTTTGTCCTTTTTCCATGTCAATTCGTCGCAATGAAAAAGTTAGGTTATATATAACGGGCATTGCTATATGTTTCTGTATAACCGTGTGCATTGATTCACAATAACCACTGGGCCAACACTAGCCCAGCATTGGGGCAATGAGTTGTGCTTGCCGGGTGATAGCTGATCAAAGGCATACCACATCTGGCTTTCCGTCTCTGTACAGTTAGCTCGATCCTGACTTTAAAATTGATCATTTCATCAATATTGGCGCTAAGAAAGTCTGTAATATATCTATCTTGAATAGTTTGAGCTGAAAAGAACAAATATATATCTTGAATCCTGATATATTCACAATTTAAATAGATTTAGTTCACAGTCAGAAGTGAGAGGGTGGCGAGTCCTCACGTATTACATAATCACAGTCAGCCTGGAGCCAGGTGTGTATCATGTGTATACACTGACATACACAGCCACAGTTAACAAACACAGTAGCTGCTTACATTACAAGTAAGCAGATACTGCCTTTCGAGTTTATAGCAGTATTAGCTCACTCACCGAAAGTGTGATGGCTCTTCAGTATATGACTGACCCAGATATCGTGCATGAGATTGGTCGAGATCACTTTCTCGACCAATGATGAGCCTGAGATCAATGTATCAATGTCACGTGTCTGTCGTCCATGTTGAAATATCTAGAGATGTGAGTGACCTAGATGTTCTGTGCATCTCGTCCAATGGTTTGCCTAAGATGTAGATCAACAGCACTAGAATTTTTTCAACACATTATTGGCTGTGGCGCTAGATGCTATTAAGACCAAGGGTTAGATGTTCAAAGGCAAGATATATCATTGCAAAATATTGCATCTATATCATAATATATTTGCTTTGGAAAGTAGAACATCTGCCAGCTTCCCCCAGTTTCAGACTCTCATTGTGGCAATTTCTTAAGATTATATTTGACTAGTTTGATCCCAAGGTAAGCAATGTTTTCAGTAAAATTTATTGGCTATCTACAGGGTATAAACTGATGTCTCAACCCACAGCTCAAAAATTGGAGACCACTAACTGTCGTAAAATTGACTTCGGAAATCCTAATAACTCAGCAAAGACAGATATTTATGCTTATTCAGAAACAACGTTTAGTGTGCCTACTGTAGACTATGGAATGACAGAAAACTGAACCTATGCGTTTTGCCGTATTTGAGAAGATGTGAGTGATAGTCATTTGGGACACACATTATATTGACAAAAAAAAAAACAGTGCCCAGAATCCGTTTTGTGAACCATATTAAAACATTATTGGAATGAGTTCCAATAATGTAAAAAACGTTTTAGCAGTTCTAGTCTATGAACATGTCTACATCATATGGTCATATTATTGAGCTAAAATAAAAAAATCAATTTTTTTATGATATAAACCTGGGCATGTCCCTTTAATTTGTTATCTCACCGTAACGACTGCCGTCACCCTTCCCGACTAGTAATCACTATGACGCAACATCGTAGGTACACATAACGGTATAATCACTGGAGGGGGATGACCGACCATTGAGGCTAATCCCCTTGACACAGCACGGCTCATTAACCCTATCAATCCAACAAGTTAACGTTTAATTTATAATTATCCTGCTGTTGATTTGCTACATGTGTCGTTCCAGTAACATATGTCTATATATTTTTGGCTTTATTTTTTTTTAAAGCTCATTGTATCTGTTTGAATGGGGGGATGTTAAAAGAAACTATATGTGCACATATTTGTGAAAACAGACCGTTATAATTTTTTGTCTTACTAAAAATATATTTGACACTTGTCATAAGGTCATTGTCATTCAGTGATTTAAATATCAATCCTAGGACCTAAACTTTCACAAGTTAGCTTGACAATCACACGATTAGATTAGCCTACATAACCACAGTCGGCTGCACAGCGGCAGTCACACTCTTTAAAACCCAGTCCCAAAGTTCACGAAATACTAGTGGTGAACAATATTTGGCGGGAATATAAATTCGCGCTCACGGTCCTAGCGCGAAATGCGCGAAAATTAATTCCACGCCAAATAAAAGTATATTACAGTAGCCTTTATGCCAGCCAAAGGAAATATCCCGGATTCTTCTCTGTGCATGTGTTACTATGTATAGTGTGAGTGAGCCAGCGACTTCACGCTACTCACTATACACGCATACGGCTGAAACCCACTGTCCCAGGATATACTCTATGGGTGGAATCAAGGCCATGCAGCTCGGGCCGAATTGCCTTGTATTCAGGGCTAAGTCACCGCATGACTACTGGATTAGGGGAGACCGGGGCACAGTGGACACAGGGGCACAGTGGCTATATTTAGAAATTTAAACCATGGAAATCCCGATGACGTCATCAATTGATGCCAAGGGAGTTACCTGTTTCCCACAAAATTAAGAAGAGGATAGACCACACTGTTTCTATTTTATCAGAAAAGGTATGTTTTTCAGTCAGAAAAGTAAATATTTCTCACCTGATATCAAACCTGAAAATCTGTAGATAAACTATCACTAAAGTATATTGTCCTGTGTAGTGCAATTTGACTGAGAATTCATGGTGGCCATTTTTTAGCCTGAAATGTCCAAGTGGTACGTCTGGGGCACAGTGGTTCGGGGCACAGTGGTTCATATCATTATCAGGTTCGATACCATGTCAATAAATACACTCGCATTGAAATCTTTACTGGATGTAGATCTTCGTACGGCAAACGTATAAAGATTTTCACCCGGGTGTATATATTAACCTGCTATGTGTACATGTAGGTAAACAATGTGGCCAGGTTGTAGGATATACAACATTTCATACATGCACGTCCAAAATAAGAAAAGCGGGATTATGGACCTATCAAGAAACGAATCAGTACATTTACAACATATCATATTGCGAATATATTATTGCATCAGAGGAGCGATATTGACTATGTACATTCAGTATCTAGCTATGATAATGATCTTGTACCTTATCCTACATTTCAGATATATCATAGAATAATATTGTCTTTGAAATATATGTCATTTTTATAAGCATTATGTTCTTAAAAATACTTTTAAAATGTAACTTACCGCAAAATTAACGTTTAACTAAACACTTTGACCAGTGTACGCTCCCAAGATGGCGAATTTCTGTACAGAAAAAAACTACATGTTGGTGCATACAAACCTCCACTTACTAATGGAGATTGACTGCACGGGTATGTGCTACAACCTGGTCACATTGCATACCTACACTTTGTACACTATATTTCAACATATTGTCATCAGTACACAGGGGGTCTACAGATACAAAATAATTTGTATCGATTTACAGCTTCTCTAACATATATTTTCAATTTTGTCAATTACATTATTAGCATTCCTTTTGGTCTAATTAAACTTACTGAACATTCGGGCAAAGCTAAATATTATAAAAAATAAGCAGATAATCTGAAAAATAAACGTAAAAATCGAGTCATACATAGTAGGTTAATATATACACCCGAATGAAAACCTTTACACGTTTGCCATATGAAGATCTACATCCGGTAAAGATTTCAATGCGATAGTATTTATTTACATGGTATCGAACCTGATTATCAGAGATGAGCCGCTGTGCCCCACCTATGATATTGTGTATAAACTATGTGATTATATTAATTGGCCATTGCATTATTGAATATTAATGTTATAAACATATATATTTGGTTTAATGGAAAATTATTAAATCTTAAAAATAAAATCAAGTGTGTTTATTTATTTTTGATTCACTGTGCTTCACCGAGTGGGGCACAGTGGATCATGATTTTTATTTTTGTCAATTGTCTATAAAAATGGCTGGTAGAGCGGGCTCGGGTATTTCCGAACGGGGGGTATTTCCGAACAATGCTAATATATTTCATCCCGCTGCTGGCCAGACATGAATAAATGGTGTCAGGCAGAGCTGCCCGTAGTGCGTAACTGTTCTGTCACGCAATTTCATATCCATTAATTTTGCTATTTTAAAAAGTCACTTTCAACATGTTCAAAATGTCGCAAAGTAGACAAGTTTTTATAAATTAAGGTAATTACACGGAAGGTAATGGTATATTTATGATATGTATTATCTGGAATTATTATTTATATGGGCAAATGTACCTTGCAATGCACCTCCTAGATATAAAAACATCAAAAAACAAATTTTGGCCATGAGCGCCTCATTATTTGGGACGTGTTCGGAAATAGACTCATCAATTAAGTTGGTTTCGTCTAATTACGAACACTGGGCCTATACACCACAGTTTCACAGCGAATGCGTCATTACAAAAGGAAGTACCGCAATGGAGCCATTTGTAGGCCTGCAAACGGTTGTGACCTTACTATGTGGGTTTGAAAAGAAATATGAAGGAAACTATATAAAAAAAATCTCGGATTTCAACAGATTCGGGTAATCTCGAACAGTGGCATTTCCAAATATTTTTTTGTTTTAAATTTTTTTTGTGGACGAATTACAATGGGCATTGATTCTATTTGTATCATATTTGAGTATACTGCGCATGTTCCTGCTTCTAAACTGGTTACTTTCTCTTTGGATCAAAAAATCGGTGGGTGTTCGATTATACCCTACTTGGTGTTCGACATTACCCCCTCTATTTCGAGTATACCCGCCGTTACCTTGGGTACTACAACTTCCTGTACAACTTTCAGATTCATGAATGGCCGTGCACGTGGTTCATTGCGTCATCAATCATAGTTTCATTCATCAACTGATGTCACATGGGGAGTTGATAGACAAATGGGGACACCAGTAATCAAGTCCAGAGGCTTAGGTGTTCGGAAATACCTGAACCCGCTCTAACATAAACCACGCAAATAACATATACTGTATGATCACTCTTAGTAGACCCCATTCATAAAACTTTAAATAAATAAGCTATTTCATATAAGTTTCATTTGGCGTCCAAAAAAAAAATCGAAACCATTGACATTGTGTCCCGGTCCCCCCTACAATAAGTCAATACTCGAAAATACTCAATAGCTAGACATGATAGATTAAAAGTGTGCAAAATGTCATGAATTGGTTCAGAATTGACTGAAAAATACGCAAAATCCATTCACCCTGGTCAGTGAAATTAATGTGAATCTAACTATAGCATAGATCTAGCGCCTAGTGGTACTTCAGGCAGGGCCAGGGCACGGGCCACGAGTACAGCGTGAGCGATAAAAGGAGAAACTGAAAAAAAATGACATAAATATATTTTTTCAGTACTTTTGAGACCATAATATTGTTGAACATCTAAATCAATATTCGCTACGCTATCTAGATGTAACAATTGTCTTTCAATAGACAAAAAATCCATTTTTAAATGTTTTATGGTGATTATAAACAAAACAGCATGTTTTAACTGGGCGCCGCCATTTTTATTTTAATCACGTGCCAAAGGTCAGGGTTCATGTCCGTTGCTAATACTGGTCTTCTTGCGCGCTAGATAAAAATTAATAATTTCCTTGCTTTAATTTCAACTGATGTTCACCAGATTAAAGCTCGATTACATTTTCCAATGCGGTTATTATTGCTTATTCGTTGTGTAATTTACTTTTGTTTTATTTGTAAATGTTACACTATTTTATAATGTTGCTACAGACGCGGACGCATTCAGCATAGTCGTGGATGTGAACAGGCTATTAGTTTACAAGGCAATCTGACATGTCTTACAATCCCGAGATCAATTATATCTTTAGTTACTAAAAACCATTAAAATGACGGATGGTTTGGATCAGCAAGTAGCAGAAGAGGGTAGACCGTCTTCCGGGGATGGTAAAATATCAAGTCCTGTCATGCAATCTGGAGGTGACAATGACAGTTTGCATTCGTCGGAAGGTGGCTCCCGTGTCCAGTCTCGTTTGTCGGGTGTTGCTGAGGATGAAGAGGGGGACGAACTCTCAGGAGATGCCAAAGCACTCAAAGATGAACTTGACAAAATCACTGTTGAAATGCCCACCCTTATCCATATAGAGTAGGTAGCATTTGTGAGTAGAGTCACTACGTTAACAGTTAGAGAGTAGGCTAAAATGGCAATGGCAATAAATGAATAATTATAAAAAAGCCATAAACTTGAAGTTGAAAGATACTAGATAGGCCTAATGATAATCTGATGATAAAAGAAAAGGCAAAAGCCTAGCCCTAGGCTAAACTTGCCTAAAGGCAGCCTTAATTTTGTAAAGGCTAAACTAAAGGGCCAATTCAATTAGAATACAGTAAAACTTGTCCATACCGGAATGCCTTGCCCTTGGGGACAAACTTTTATTCCGGTTTGGACAGGTTCCGGTTTGGTGAGGGTTTTTGCTTTCGGGAGGAACAAACAATGATAGTTAACTTGTACAATTGGCATGAGGGTTTTATTTCAGGATGTGTCGTTGGTAGGTCTACAAATGATAGGTGGATGTATGCAAATAAATTGATATAATAAAATACACAATTTTTTACATTTTTATATTAAAATTAATTCTGTCTCACATATTTCACACACGGAGCGCATTAGCGCTGATGGGTAAGCGTAGCGAGTCGCCTGGACCACGGCTACACGGCGGTAAGCGGAGCGAGTCGCCTGGACCACGGCTAGGAGCGCATTTGTCATGTTATACACGTTGATTTTTTAGCGCCTAATCTAAAATAACATTACATTCTTGTAATCGTCGGTCACACATTTAGCACGGAGCATATTTGTTAACAACAACATCAGCCCGTTTAAATATCAAAGTGGTAGACTAGTAGGAGAAGATGTGTTTCCCCTACGAAGTTAATCATATTGCAGCAGTTTTATTTTTTAAACTGTTTCATGACGACAACACTCGTTTGTTTGGTATGTATGACGCTGGACTGAATGCTCCGATACTGTATAATTATGTTATTTAATACAATTAATGCCTTGACTAAGAGTAAAAGGAATAATCGAGCGATAAAAGAATAATCAAATGTTTCTATATTTTTCCCACCGTTAGTGATTTAATTATTAGGCCATTAAATATCACGAACAGAATAAATCTATCCCAAAACACAGTCTAATGTATGTGAGAATTATTGTTCAATGCACTGATAGGTTTATGAATTGATATGTCCTTTTAATATTTTATTAGTCAAAGATTTTGTTACAATATTTTACTAACCAATTATTGTATTAATCTATTACCGGTATGTTGTTAAATTATCTTACCAATCTCAAAGTAAAGGCGCTAAAATTTTTCCTCTAACTTGAAGAAGGTGTTACGGACACTAACTTCGCACCTTCCTCATTGCATAACTAGATAGCAAGCAGGATGAACATTACGTCACCTTGTCGCCCCCTGTTTAACCCTTATTGCACCGCATGCCATTTATAAAAAAATTATAAAAATTCTATAATAAAAATTGATTTCGGTTTGGACAGGTGAAATACAATACAATTTATGCATTTAGGGAAAATAATGAGTCCGGTATTCAGAGTAGACAGGTTCCGGTCTGGAGAGGGTTAATTAGTATTGTTTTGAGTGTAATTAATTCGGGACCAAATAATTCTTACGGTATAGACAGGATTCCGGTTCGTACAGGGTCCGGTATGTACAGGTTGCACTGTATAATTAGTCCGTGGTCAGACCCTGATGAATGCCAGAATGTGTGGAGGGTACCGAACAACAGCAAGTCAAATTCGTGGACTATAGAATATTCATAATTCAAATTTCAATTGATGGCATTTATTTATAGAATAGGCCTACCTGTAAGTTGCAAAATGACATCAAATGCTTGGCAGACAATGACTAACTTAGTATGTCTTTCAGAGACTGTTTGACTTTGGGGAACAAGCCAATGACTAAATCTTTTGGTGATTGCTTGGCAATTGACTTGTTGTAAGGGGTCTTGTCAAATTGAGAAAGGCAGAAAAACTCAGATTGGCCAGACACCATCCTCCCCCCTACCTTTTTTTCAAACATGTACAAAAAAAAGAACTACACAAAAAAAAGAAAAAAACAGTTGTTTTTTTAATTAAAAAATCAAGTTGGGGCTAGACCCACCCTAGCCAAATAAACCGGTGACTCGCTCCGTAAGGCCGATCAGTGCTGGACCCACCCACTTCCGTATTTTTCTCTGATTTTTTTCAACTTGACAAAACGTCTAACAAAAAGCTATTTTTACCTCATGCTTGGTGAGTGTAGTCACCATTGTCCAAAGGCAATTTATTGTATGAATACTGATCTTGCATTCAACAAAACTCTGAGCGACTGCCCACATTCGCCAATATAAAAAAAATTATAAGTGCATTTTTGGCGAAGCGCCATCGTCAGATAGACTGTACATGTAAGTACTGTCTGTCTGATACTACATGTGAAAGCATCTAGCTGTTCATCAAATTTATGTCTCTATCTGAAACAATAAATTGTGGTGCCTGGCATTTGTTGATGAGCATGATCAAAATTAAATAAAAGCTACTTACCTCATCAATGGAACCCAGACTGATATATTAAACTAATATGGCTGATTGTAATGTTTGATATTACTGCCTTTTGGCTTTGTCTGGCAGATTTTACCGACATTTTATAAATAATCTTTGTTTTCTGTTGACAGTCACCCGAAGGAAGTCTTCGATCCTGCAGATTTCCCAGACAATTACAGTGAAAATTATCCAAAGGAAAAACTGGTGTTGGGTTTTGCAGAAAATTTCAAAAGACAATATGCACATTTATACAGAGATCGGAAACCTTTATTTTTAAATCCTGAGAATGAATGCGAAGTTGAAGTAAGCAGAACACAAATCATTTTTGTGACAAATTAAAAATAGTTTCCACAGTTGTTACAGTGATAGGCCTTTTGTATGCACGTCGCTAAATCTTTAAAGTCAGGTGTTCTATTTTACAGCTGCTACATATATTCATGGTATTTGGTATATTATTTTTTTAATTTCAATAATACCTGATTTTTTTAAAATTACCCGACGGTTTATCTCGCGATGCATTAGAGCTCTAAGATCAGTTAGGCCCTACTTGAAGTTGTGTCGCGAATCAAGTTACAACTATTACTTTGTCACAGACTTAACCCTTAAAGTAAGAGCGCTATTATTGTAGAATGGAAATTACAATCTGAATTACACTTAAAATTGTGTCTCGTTATTGCGACAAACAAGTTTGAGTGAATAAAAATGCTTCAAATATAAATAATGTGATCAAAACATGTAGGAAATTTATGCAAAGTTGAAAAATGACTATAGATGTGATTAGCACTTTAACCCTTACACTAAGTAATATATGGCATGTTTTTTCTACAAAAAATATCTGATGAACAACTGATATTAAAAGCCATTATATTACAAAATCAGTCAGTTAGCTATCTTTAAAGCACAAATAGAAAGACACCACAAAAAAAAAAAAATTCGCTTGGTTTATTTTCGGCGACTTTAGTCGCCCATAGCAGTGTGAGGGTTAAGGGTTAACCCTTACAGCACTTATATCGCCTACAGTAGACATTCTGTGTTTTTATTAGCACCTGTATAACCGCTGATAACGAGCTGATAATATGCCTTTAATCTTGAAACACTGATACCGGGTATATATTAGGACTTAAATTTCACAAATAACATACATTTTCAGTCACTTGAAGTTGTGTATCGTGGTGGTGAGACACAATTTCAAGTGACTGAAAATTTAAATTGAATAGCTCAGTGATCTAAGGGTTAAGGCACATTTCAATTTTAGAAAAAGTGATAATAAAACACAAAAAAACTACTGTAGTCGACATCAGTGTACTAAGGAATAAAATGGTAATACAGTAATACATCTAGACTATGTCTGTAATCAGTGGTAATGCTGAAAATAAGTTGTATCCCAGGCATTAAAATCTTTTATCGAACAACAGGGCTGGTAAATATTTTATCCGACCTGTTTTTTTTTTTACCTGACAGCAAATAATGATCATAACCAGGATCAATATAATAGCTTGCCTGACCGTCGTGTATCCAGTAGGCTTCATTTCTCTGAACGGAACAGTTTTTACCAGGCTCGGATGGACGCTCGGATGTTAGTTTTAATGCCCCCAATCCTACACATTAAATTTAATATGCTGGTGTGGACTACATTAGAGAGGCGTGTCTAAATAGTAAATCTTTGCTTGCATTCTTTAATAAATATTGTTATATATGTAGAGTTCTTTTTTTGTTACAGAAATTTACATGTACTACAATTAGACCCACACAGTTGCCATACAAACAATTATATGACTGGGACGGAGCATCAGAGTTTGTTGCAGATTATTTGAATTTCCAAACACTTGATCCCGCTCATGAACTGGTAAGTATTTGATTGTTAAAAATAGTATGTAACCCTGGATTTTTTGGACTGTTCAGAAATCCAAATTGTGATTATTAAAGCAAAATCTTGACCAACACATGATTCTGGTCTGCAAAGCCAAAAGGCTATCACTGCTTGCTTGAAAAGTAAATAATTACTCCTTTTTTTGGCTTTGCAAGATATTATTTATGACTTACTGATTTTGATCAATATTGCTTTGAGTTATCGCTAGGAGTTAGACCATTAAACTTTCAGTTCATGCATGAATCATGTGAATTCTTTGTCTATTCCCATTTGGTTTTGAAATTATTTCACTCGAATGCTCCATCAGTTTCTTATTTCATCTTTCAAACAAAATGAACTACAGTATAACTGAAATTGATAAAATATTCTGTAATAGATACTGTTAATCAGAACTATTGCAATTTATTTGTTTGTGTGGCACCAAGTAGGAAGGTGCACATGGGTTAAAAAACGAATCAAACGAACGGCGAATCGCCTGTTCTTAGGGTCCAATAATCAGGATTTCAGCTTATAAATAGTGTAAAAAAACGAATAGCGAATAGCGAGGCAAAAAAAGGGGTAAAAAAAGAACTGCAAAGAATCTATAATTTCCAGGACCCATGTGCACCCTCAAGTAGGCCAACATTAATCGTATATTTATGATGTAAATTCTGCCAGGTTACAGCGGATTCACTGGAATTTAATGATATGACCCACCAATGTCTATCTTATATTCTATGTGCAGAATCTACGGGCCATAACTTAACCGTTTAACCCTTAAAGCGCTGAATATTTTGTATATAAAACATGGAGATCAAAGAGATTTATTCAATTTGAAATCAACATAAATGTCTTAGTAAGCTATTTCTGATCATTTGAATATCTATGTTATAGGTCTATGAGCATTATAAATATTTTTACTCTTACAACGCTGGGATAGACTTCAGCTGTCAGAATCTGACATCTGTAGACGTCAGATTCTGACGACTAAAGTCTATCCCCGCGTTGTAAGGGTTAAAGTGCTAGATTATAGAACCCCAAGTGATGGAAAATACTTACAATTGTATCAAAATAAATGACATTCTAGTCATTTTAAGGCTTATTTCTACTTTGAAGTTTTTGTTAGGAGGACAAATAAAAAAGCTGAAAGCGGCTATTTGCACAACAAGGGTTGATAGATGGTTTACATGATTTTTTCAGCCCAGCAGAATGCTCTCACCAACAACTGTTCTGCAGAGACAGAAAGGAAACAGTTTTGAATACAGCACACTTCTGTGTTCACTGTTGATCGGAGCTGGATACGATGCTTATGTCATTAGTGGCTATGCTGACAAAGAGACATGTTTAATGGATGAAACCAGGGAGATCTGTCCCCTTTTAAAGAAAAAAGAAGAGGTATAGCATGGCTATCAATATATTAGTTTCTCTTTTATTTGGAGCTCAAAATTTGGATTTTAAATGGAATTAAATATTTTAAACCTTGTCCTAATATGCCCCTTTGCAAACTAATTAAAGCTCCACTGAAATTGATTATATATTTTGTAATGGATTGTCAGTGATGGTAAATGAAAAAAATAATTTTGAAAAATTAATATATATTTATATTTCATACAAATATTTTTCTTCATTTGAATCTAGAAATTTTGTTTCAAATGAATGAGAAATATCAACTGACAGCTCAGCAGTAGAAGAGTTAAAAAGCTGATATCTTTGAATATTCAATATGGAAAAATAATGCAATCCAGAGGTATCAGGCTTTTTAAGCTTCTATTTGATGTAAAACACTTTTAAAGCCAAAAGGCAGTAACGGCTCACTGTTCATGTGAACAGTTAACATCCTCTTGGTGTTGAGTGGCTGAACACTTTTTACTATTTTTTGTTGGGTTGGGTCAAGTTGGAGTATTTTTCTAACCACTTCACTTCCAGGCCGAAGTGCATTTCAGGATCCAGGGATCCTGGTATATCTATAGTAAATCCGACGGAAATTTCCGTCATGTATGGTTGTGAAGGGGTTAAATACATGTATGGTTAATCGACCAAAAAATACCAACCATTTTTAGAGCTTTAATAAAAGAGTTAAATTGCAAATTGATCACATTGAGTATATGTTTTAACACCACAGGTGAAGAAAGAAGAAGAAAAAAAGAATGTTAAGAAATACACAGTCAGACCACCCAAAGATCTCACCAGCAAATTCACGAGGAAACAAGAACAAAGAAAAGTTAAGGAAAGGGAATTAGAAGAAGAGAAACTAAAAAAAGAAGAAGAAGCTAAGCAAGCTGTGAGTTATTGTGACCACACAACTACCGCCTTACAGTCTTCACTTCTTTCACATCTGTAAATTTTGGGCCTGTATCACAGTTTGATCTGCGGTTCCCTAGTGGTACATATTTTTAATTATCTCTATTGTTAATTATTTTATTTTGGCACTGATGGTCAAAACCCACATACAGCATGGACAAGATTTCAAGAGATTTATCCTTAAAATCTGTGACTGTGTAATCTTGAGACTAGACTATCAGGTTATAGCTATCGATCATCAAAAGATACTAAGCGTCAATTCACCACCAAAAAGCTTTATTGTTTTTCTTTTCACCGCCAAGTTTTCGTTATTGTAGGAGATGGAAAAGCCACCGCACGATGCTCTCCATGGACTGCGTATACACTCCTGGGTTCTTGTGCTTGAAGGCAAACGAGAAGTACCTGAGAACTTTTTCATTGAGCCTTTCACGGGCCTTGCCCACAATCTCAAGAGCCCCCATTACCTCGGCATTGAGAGTATGTGGAACCACCAGAACTACTGGGTTAATATGCAAGACTGCAGAGAAGGTGTCAAGGTAGCCTATTTATTGGACACATGATTTGAGTAATAATAATTTCAGTATTTATAAAATGAACAAATTATCGTTTTTTAATTGTTTATCATGTTGATAATGTAAATTTAACCCTTTAACCGCGGATGTCGCCAAAAGGCGACCCCCTGGCAGACCGCGGCGACATCATTAATTACTGTTTTTAGTTAAAAAATTAAATAATTCAGCGCTCAGGCAATTTATGACGTTATAATTCCGTGTTGAAAGGGTTAAAAATTAATTCCGTCAATTGAAATAGATGCAAATATATGAACAAAGACAATGTGATTGATCAGACTTGTATTTCTCCATTTACCTGCTAGTGACTCATCTGTGAGCACAAAAATATTTAAAATCAATAGAGGTTATAATTTAGAAGATTTAGAACCCATTGAATACAAAACCGCATTTGTGCCATTAATAGTTATTTTAATATCTGCTCTAGCTATGACATAGCCAGAGCTCAACTGAGTAGAAATGAGGAGAAATGTTGTGCAGTATAAAACAAGTTATAGAAATCACATGGTTAAGCAAAGGGTTATCATTGGGTATTATTCATGTTATTTTGTCACCAAGATTGTTATTGCAGTCATCACAAGGAGTTTGAATATGATATATCCTTACGTACCTTTTTTTTTTTTTTAGAATTTGCAATATGATCTTGGCGACTGCACACTATGGGAGTTTATGTTCCCCAGTAACGAAAAGCCACAACTTCAAATTCCTGAGGAAGACGACCTTTTAGACGGTCTGGATGACGAAGTATGAAAAAAAATTCTTTAATAAATAACAAAATGCAGTTTTCAATCAAAGGATTAGTAAATAGTATATACACGTAGTAAGATATAATTTTCTAGTTCATATCAATTATTTTTATTAATTCATCCTGTTTATTCAAGTGGTGAAAAGTACAGTAATTTTATGTGAATAAAAGACTAAATGCAATATTAGCCACCTATTTAAAGACTTTGAAACTTTTTAATACTGTAGATCTCGTAATATTCGCGTGTTTAAATTTTCACAAATTTCTAATTTTGGGACTTTTCACGAAGTTAAGAATTTGCGAATTTTCATTTTTCTTTAGAAGCGCTATTATAAAAATAATTTTCGCGAGATTCTTGTATTCGCGAATTTGTCCTCCTTGCGAAATTCGCGAAAATTAAAACCTCGCGAATATTACCAGATCTACAGTAGTTGCCTTCCCTCTTTCTGATCACATAGTTTTTCAAGCCTGAATTTACAATGGTCATCTTCATCCACTACAAGCCGCGAATTGCTGTCGCAATTCTCGACTTATAGTGGATGAAGATGATTTGAAGTGGGTGAAAAATAAAAGAAAATTGCCATGTATTGGTAAACCAGTTTCATTGAAATTTTCATTCTAAAACCCCTAGCTGTAGGAAAATTAGGGCTGTTTTCAGGGATGTAAAATGATGCTTTAATGCATCTCCAGGGGTTAAAGAGTAGCAAGCTAAAACTGAAAACATCCAATTTTTGATAATTAACCCTTAGAGCTCTGAGCTGTTTAATTTCTATTTTCTGTCACTTTGAAGTGATAACGCAATACACAACTTGCAGGTGGTTTAATATATCAGTGTTTTAAAATTAAAAGACATATTGTATTTTTAACAACTGGTTATACAGGTGTTAATAAAAAACAGAATATCTACTGTAGTCAACACCAGTGTTCTAGGGGTTAAATTATATAATTTTCTTTTGAATGAATTTTATTCAAGTGTGACACGAGTGTATATAAAAGTAAATACTAAACAATAGTGCAATGTTTTTGAATCGTAAATATGAATTACATGCTGTTTATTTTATTTGCAAGATGCTTAAGCAATATTACGTATAACATGGTCATTTTTATTTTAAACCAGGAGCAAGAAGAAGTAGAGAAGCATTTAGATATGCCATCATCATGGGTGAAACAAATCAAAATTTCACCAAGAGGTAATTTTGGCATTCAATACTTTTGCTACAATACAATATATTTGAGTGATTTGTACATTTTTTGATTATAAGCTACATTAGAACCTGCTGTGAGCAACCCCTCTTATGAGCAGCCAACCAATTATGGGATGTTGGTCTTTCTCCAAAATGACATTTTGTATACAAATTAGGAACCTGTTATAAATGAGTAAGAAGGCCACTTTTCCAGTGCCGCCAGGGTGACTACCCATAGCAAATAAAAAAGCATCAATAAAGCATTATTTCAGTATTATGGCACACTAATATAGTCTCGTTACCTTAACCCTTTCAGTGCCGGGATCGTCTTTATACCGACGTCTGTAGACCATCGGATTCCGACGTATAAAGACGGTCGCCACACTATGATGGCCTTAGACCCATAACATAGGTATTCAAATAAAGCGGAAAGAGCTAACTAAGACATTTATGATGATTTCAAATTGAGAAAAAAAATGTATACAAAAATATTTCAATGTTGTAGGGTTGAAAATGTGAAACTTTCCAAGGAAATATCAAAAGTAGCAATATTACTGATCAGTGATATTTCCATTTATTTTTTTACAGATTTTCAGATGAGGTGTCCACAAGGTAAAAAAATGAAGCTGTACAAGAGAGCAAAATTAGAAAAATTTGCAAAATATCTGATGAAGGACGGGTTGGTTTGCCGTTTGTCCGTCTACCAGGATAGGGAATGTGAGTAGATTGGTTAATTAACCCTTCATATGACATAGTCATCTTTATGTATATGGGTTTTATTTACAAAATTGGTTTTTATAACCACAATGTTTTGCTTGATATTAGTCCTGGACTTTTTTAATGGATATTTTCTTCCATATATTTGAAGAACAAACACAGTTGAATATACTTTCAATTGTATTCTCATACATGTAGTGTACTTTAAATAATAAAGTATTGTTATTGTACTTTAAATAATTATGAATATCACTTAATACAAAGCAATTGGCATCAGTATTGACACTACTGACAAAGACTTCAAATATTTTTGTGTTCTTCTCTTTGAATTCACAACATCAACAAGTCAACATGTTTACATGAATAATATTTTAAACTGTATGTGCTTTACTGACCTTTCACCGCTAAATTATTATACAAATTTAAATTATTAAAGCTGCAGATTGTATATGTATATTATATAAAATATCAATTCTGTCCCATAATCCCGAAGGGTTAAAAATCACCAGTGATTAAAATACAAATGTATTGTGACAATGCGTCATAACTGTTTTATAATGTTTACAAAGCTTATTAACAGAAACCAATCAATCAATTATCAAATATTTTATGGCAACAATTTTAATAATCAGTTCTACTGGCTTTTGTTCTCAGTGGTTGATCTGATCCAAACAAAGGAATTCTATGACAATAGGCTTGACAAACTGTATGAAAAAACACAGCACCACAGGACTGGTTTGATCACAGAACTTTACAAACCTGGCCGACAGAGATGTCTGAAAGGTGAAAATATGTCTTATCAATATTAGCCGAGATTAGCCAAGCTAGTTGAATAACACCCCTGGAGCATTGCTGTTGACTATAATAAAATCTTTTTATTTCAAGCAGATCTTTTAAACCAAATAATTGTCTATTAAAGGATAATATAGTTTGTTGGATATGCTCAGTTAGTCAAATAATTCAATTTAGAAGATCTATATTTAAAAAAAATATCTAAATTTTTTTCGTCATTTGATTTTGTAAATAATTTTTTTAATAATAATGGTCAGCGTCAAAACCTTGTGGATCATGGAGCGAGACACAACTTCAAGTGCTAAGGAGTTTCAATTCAATCACTTCATACCTTTACTATAGGTTCTTATTGCAATGTATCGCAAAAAACTTACGGAAAGCTGTATACCTAAGCATTACAATAAAAGTACTGTAAATCTACTATGAGTCATTGCTTGCTTTGGATGAAAATAAAAGAAGCCAAGTATCTGATAATAATTATTTCAATTCCAGAACACATGTATAAGGTCACTGCACCAGGACCTGAGAATGACCGTACCATGAAATTCTATAACGAAGCTCGAGTGGACGGTCTGAAAGAGCGCATAGAGACGCCTTCTGAAATGAATGAGCACTACCAGGGCCGGGATGACCAGTTGTACTTCAGATATGTCGAATTCGGCAAACGTGCCAAGAAATTTGGGCCGGCAGAAGATGTTAACCAGAGACCAATTGTGGTGGGAATCCATAAAATTTACATAATTTATATCAGTATTCATACTGAATTATTTCTATTTTTGACTGTATCCCCGGCGCATAATTGTGCATACACTTGTAAGTGAACATCGCATGTTTTAGGTGTGTTTTGAAATAATTTTATGTTCGAATATAAGTGCATGTTTTTGAAAACGAAGTGTACCCCTGTCTTCAGTGACATTGTCAGCTGATCCCAGATGGAAGCTCGTTGACACCCATCTAAACAGACCTTTGGAAAGTTAATTGCATGCAGACTGGATACTAAATATGCAAAAATAAGAAAACTTATAGACATAAAGGGGAGGGAGGCATCACAATTAACGTGACAAAACATATTACATTTATAGTTCATTTACAGTGAACATGGTGAACGGTATAATGTTTTGATAACAATGACTATATAGTACACATTCCGTCTTCAGTCCAATATGGACAAGGGTGTGAATGTGTCTATTTACAGCTATGATTGTGATGCATGTTATCTGATGCATAACGTTATCCCAGCAAACACAAAACATTTCTATAACATTTGTACCAACGTTGTACAAGTTTGTATTTTTTATGCTCAAAATAGAATACATGCATGCACTTGTATTCAAATATTAAGTGCATCTTCAAATATAAGTGCATGCATATTTATGTGTGGGCCGCGGGGAGACACTAACATTTTATCAATTTCATTTTATTTAGATTTAAAGTTACGGTATACAGGCCTGGCTGGCTTGTACAAGAGTTAATCAGTGTATCATTTATTTGTAATAACAAAACTTCTTCAACAGAAAATGGTTGAAAAATATCACAGAAACGAGCTAAAAAAAGCCAATGAAGATATAAAGGAGCTGGTCTTCAGTATCGAGGAGGAAAAAATACTCATCACTTATCACACCGAAGATGAGAAGATATCTTCTTCAACAAGAGAATTCATTAAGCCGGCAAATTCTGAAGA
Source organism: Flabesymbios commensalis (assembly GCA_964017125.1). Taxonomy (NCBI): domain Eukaryota; kingdom Metazoa; phylum Annelida; class Polychaeta; order Terebellida; family Flabelligeridae; genus Flabesymbios; species Flabesymbios commensalis. The sequence goes on along the minus strand of OZ024906.1, from coordinate 33,659,915 downwards.
GAAGGGAGCATTAATTCAGTGGAGCTCTGACATACACACAACATATCAGGTAAATCTAAGATGCTAAATAATCTCCAACAATTGCCAACAGGTATGTCTTTAATAATTTTGTCTTTGTGGTGTCTTTCCGGTTAATATAGTACCCTTGACTGATTACCTGGCACTCTAAAGCAAAAATGTCCTTAGGAGGAAGTCATTTTTCAAACATTTCGACTAAAACATACATTTATCATATGAAAACTAAGTTCTATGATCCTGGTCATATTCATGTGCCCAACTCATTTACAAAATAATGTCTTGGTCATCTTGCTTCAATGCAACAATAACTACAGTGTACGTTTATTAGGGGAAATCTTGAGTATTTGACTGAGCAAAAACTACCACTACTATTCAAAATAAAAACGGTTCTTTTAGTAATGGTAATACCTATTATGTTAAGGTCGATCCAGTGCAGGGGAGCAAAAAGAAAGTCGATCTGTATCAGATGTTGTTGGAGCTACTCCGGGCAGAAGAGAAATGTAAGCACAGAGTGCGTGACTCGGAAGAAGAGGTAAACCAATTGTTATATAGCTCGGCGAAACTGAAACCCTACACTAAGACATCCCTGCAAACACGAGACATTGATGCAATGCTGGTTTAATGTTTGACCAGTGGTGGACACGATGGCCAAACATTGAAACAACATTGGGTCAATGATTATTGTTTACTGGGATAACTTTATTTGATCTAATATCTAAATGGAAATGTTCACATACTTCTGCCACACTATCACAAGACACAAGTTCAAGTTTGTGGAAATAATAGTGTCAAATGTGAGGCCAATTGTTTTAAGATAAGGATTCATTTTTGACCTTCAAAAGTGTTATTTAAGGCACTAATAAACAGCATTAAAAACAATGAATAGTAGCTGAAATCAGCACATTTGTAGCATTTTATGTATTTAGAAAGTATTCAATAAAGTAACTTGCAAGTTGATTGACATAAAGTAGTTGGTTACAACCACCAACACATTCAAGCAACTGAAAAATTTTACTGCTGGTCTGCAACTGCATTTAAAATGTAGCCTATATGGGAGATTCGGGACACATTCCCCCTTACGAAATTACAATCAATTTTCCAATCAGAAAAGACGACTATGACATTAATTTTATTACCTACCAAAATATCTGTATTATTTGATAAATTTTCAGGTTCAAAATATACTGCGAGATCGTACACGTGAGGACGTGGCTTCTGAGCTATCAATCTCAGTCTACGATACAGAGCGCAACGAAAAGGCCAAAAAACACAGACAGGAATTGGAGCGTCTGGAACAAGAGGAGAGGCTACGCAGACAGGAAATGGAACTGGACTACCTGGCCCCCTTCCTGGCGCAGCTCGGAGTGAGTGACGGGGAAAAGATCACGAGAGATCAGGCATACAGACTGAAGGAGGAATGTCTGGCCGACCTCAAACAGAGATTAATTGACAAGGCCAACCTCATCCAAGCCAGATTTGAAAAAGTAAGTGATGTCAACCCTCGAACTTGAAGTGCTAGTCATGGCCACTGTTCTCTTATTTTTAATCCTTTCGTTTAGAATATTCAAAATATAGCTTTGGTATGAAATATTTTTTTAATTACAAGAATGGAAGTTTATGAGAATATATAATCATTTCCTCCCACTTGAAGTTTTGGGTTGCAGCAGGGAGACAAATCTTCAAGTGGGTAGATATTTCATTCAAATAATTTGGCAGTTAAGGGGTTAAATTACAATTTTTATTAAGTTGATTTAGGTTGAAAAATATCTGTAATTTCCATCCATTTGAAGTTGCGGACCACAGTTGTGAGAAACAACATCTTGGCCCACAACTTAGTAGGTGAAAATTTTACATATCCAATAAGGCGTCAAACCACCAATTAAGATTCGCAAAGTTTCTGGTTCTAATCTTGAAGGAATAAATGTACTTTTTTCTTTGAAGGAGACAGCAGAGTTACAAAAGAAACAAGCCTGGTATCAGCAAAATCAAGTGTCTATGCAGAAAGATGACGAGGAAGAGTATCTTACGTACTGCAGTGAAGCTATGTTCCGTATCCATATTCTAGAGCTCCGACTTAACAGGTATATCATCAAGTGTTTGCATACAGTTTAAACTGTCTGTGTTGCACACATCTAGTTTAATAGTGTAGCCGAAATACACACTTTAGCTTAAAAATAACTTGACCACATGCAATATCGTTGATGGTGTTAACAGCATCCTGTACTACACATTTTTTCTTATTATAACAATATGCCCCTATATTAAATTTCAATGTTTTCAAAAGTTATTTTATATATGGACAGACTACTAATTCCCAGCAAACACAAAACATTTGTATAACATTTGTACAACGTCGGCCAACGTCTTCGACGTTGGTCCAACATTGGACAAATGTTATACAAATGTTTTGTGTTTGCTGGGTTACCGAAAACGTACTGTAATTTTCATCCTGTCAGTAGCAAATTCTTTTAAACTCATGTAGTTGATCTTGTCTTCGGTTGTTTATGAAAAGTACATTTGCACATGTATATCACACATATCGCAAATCTCAGTTTATGATCCTTCATATTGAATTGATTATTTGTATATCTTCTTGTTACAGACACAAAGAACAAGCACCTAACCGTTATATGTCACTTGATCAGAGACTCAAGACAGACTCACGACTGTGTGACTACTTATAAAACCAAAATCAAACGCACAAGAACTGATTAATGAAAGTTGTGGCGCATGGTTATTTTAGAATGAGCTGTTGTGGGAAGGCAAACCCAATAAAGGGGAGAATATAGACACTATAATCTTTGACTGTGATAAATTGTATTATAATATGAATGTATACTTGTTATCTGTATTTTGGAGCACCTTGTTAAAGGTGACATAAAAGTTTATGAATAAAAGTTATGAAATGTTATTTTTGCAAACAAATACATTCCCCGAACCACGAACTAAGGCAAGGGATATCGTCATCCACCTGTCTGGGCGTACGTCCGACGATATCTTGTTTCATATCAGTAGCGCTCTAATTAAAATGTAGATTCTCAACATTATTCTGTAAATGTAAATATTTTAGTCACCAGCACCCATCAGTGGTAGGTGGGCTATTGTCATGTGTGTGTCAGTTCCTTGATCGGGCTGTGACACATTTTTACTGATGGAATAGCCTTGAATTTCCGTACTTCGCAAAACACGAGATGGCACAATTACAACGCTGCAGCTTTAAAATTTGGTGCACTGACTTTTAAAATAATTTGAATTTTGTAAATAACAGGTGGTCCAAAATATGCAGAATACGTGTAGTTGTTGCATTAAGAGAAGTAATCGTTTCTTAAGATGACAATGTTTTGTCAGGAACACGAGAAAGCGATGACAAAGCAGAAATTACATCTGTGTTATCCATTTTAAAAATTTGAAAAAAAAATACAAACAAATCGTAATTCACACGGAACATCCCTCAAGCAAACTGACTGTATTATGCTTACAAAGGACCTCAATTATTTTGGAGCAGCTGTCATATTCAAACTTGGGCAGGGTAATGACGAGTTGCACAACAGTGCACAGGTATATAGCAGGACAAAAAGTGAAAAGTGATAGATAATTGTAGTTTTTTAATTACCATATTGTTCGGTGTAATACATGGCAAACCGTGATTTATAATAAAAACATAAATACCAAACATAATATTGCACATACTGTATATTATTTATATATTTGTTTGAAAGTCATTTTGACAATCGCTGCAGTAATTTAAAATTAAACAAGTACAACATATATTACCTGTCAAACTAATCTAGCTCTAAATGAAAAATTTGAGGATTAATCAATTTCAGAACTTTGAAAATTCTTCATATAAAAAAAATCCCATATCAATCTAAAATATAAGATATCAACATTGATTAGGTGATGCCGCCAAAGTATGAGTACATATACCAAAATATAATTAACGCTGAAAAACATGAACAGTCTATATTGAACTATATTGTGTCCATTGTGGGAAATATGTCCAGTCTTCAAAGGCAAACGGAGGTAACCACTTACTTCTCAAGTAATCAGTTATTTCTGTTTGCCTTTCTAGACTTGTCAATCTAACTACAACAATAGTTCGTCATAATATTTACAGTTAGTTGGTACTTTTTATTGTGGTACACGTACATGTACTTTAATTAGTTTCACCGATTATGTTCAACCCTACTCGACCTTTTGTAAATTACATAGCATGGACACAATGTCTCTATTCTTAAAAACTAGTACATGATCATACATTGAATTTACATCTAAAATTCAAGTAAATGTATAATGCTATTAACTACATGTATAAATGTCTAAATGTATACAACAAAAGAACTGCGTCTACAATGAGTATTTGGGAAAAGCAGCCCAGCAAACACAGGGCATTCACTTAATGATGTTCCAATGTTGGCCCACCGTCTTCGACGCTGGCCCAACATTGACACAGCATTGGGTGAATGTCCTGTGTTTGCTGGGTTAACTGTGCTTAAAAGGTTAACCATCGTGCCACCCGGCTTTGTTTTCATTCCCATGGAGATTCCCACCCTGATGTGAATGGAAATAATAGGATTTCATAAAATAGCTGTCTGTAACATACATCGAAATGTGCTCATTTTTATGAATCATAAAATTATCTCTTGCATTGGTTTTTATAAAACTATGTGATGCATGCTACATTATGTTTTGTAACTTAGCAAATTAGTCTTTTTTTCACCCCAAGCTGTGCATTTTCGTCGCATCTCCCACCTCATGGTGAATGAAAATATCCTGATTTCCTTAACATGATGGCTTTTACCATTTTTTAGTCAATGAGTTATTGAAAATATCCCATGTGGAGCATAAATACAACAGGAGAGCTGAGAGGTCTAAAGGGTTAATATCTTTTCATATTGCATATAATTCCACATTGAGTGTTTTAAAAGAGTTAATGTCTTTTGAAAGTTCATAATCCATATGCGACATTGGGTGCTTGAAGGGTTAACGTCTTTTTTATAACCCAAATCTGCGACATTTGGAGGGCAAAGGGTTAACGCCATTTTATGATGTCCTGTAGTTGCTGGATTATACTGCTCTGGAAAGCCAATAACTGCCTACTATTCAAGTATTCGACATTTGGAGGTCAGAGGGTTAACGCCATTTTATGATGTTCTACAGTACTGTAGTTGCTGGATTATACTGCTCTGGAAAGCCAATAACTGCTTACTATTCAAGTATTCGACATTTGGAAGTCAAAGGGTTAACGCCATTTTATGACGTTCTACAGTACTGTAGTTGCTGGATTATACTGCTCTGGAAAGCCAATAACTGCTTACTATTCAAGTATTCGACATTTGGAAGTCAAAGGGTTAACGCCATTTTATGACGTTCTACAGTACTGTAGTTGCTGGATTATACTGCTCTGGAAAGCCAATAACTGCTTACTATTCAAGTAAGCAGTTAGGCCTACTGCCTTTTGGTTTTGCAGAGTTACGATATATCGTAGGCTTTGGATCGGTCGAGATGGCCATCTCGACCAATCCGAAGCCCACAATATATCATAACTTGTAGGAGAATACAGGCCCAGTACATTGCTGGCGGTGCTGCTGAGCTGGCGGTGTGTTAGCTGAATGGCCCAGGTTTACTGTAGAGTATGGACAGAACTCTGCTGAGAGAAGGTCCGACAGACCTGCGGAGAAACAGAACAATTATATTATCGGCATTATCTCTCTCGTTAGCACATTGATTGTTTAACACTTAAAAAACGCATAGTTCCTTGGGTGAGCCAGTTTGTTTGCTCTGAATTATTTGTTGTATCGATTGTGTACTTTCAAATTCAAATGTTGAAGTTTGTAGTTGTAGAGCGATAGTGTTGAATAAAACGTCATATTCTAATCTAAACGTTGATGAAATTTATTTCTACAAGAAGGCCTATTCCTTAAACGTTATTAGAATCTGATGGCATTTTCTATCGAATTGACTTACCTTTTCATGGCTGCGGCTGGTTTGATGTCTTTAAGCAGATCATCTCGTTCTTTTTCACTATGACACCTTCTGTACGCCTCCATCAAGCTGCAATGTGATTTTGTTTTTCATTAAATATAAATATATGGATATAAATAAAACAATTTGTATAAAATCCTGTGTAGAGCTACATAGAAGCAAAATTTCCCAAGCCAAATGTTTAAATTACTGAAGTCTTTCATTTGAGAAAAATAAAAGAATGTCATAAAAGTACAGATGCTCCATCTGATGTCGTACATAGGAACACAATTTTCAAATATGTAAACAAAGTATATGGACCATAATAATTGCACTCACTATGACTTGTTTAATATTGTACAATAGTTTCATTAATATCTGCTCATCTCAGATCTGGGTATGAATTAGCCAGATCTGAGCTGAGCAGATATTAAGAACTATTAACCCTTAAATCGCTAGAAAAATTTATGAAAACCATGGAAGCCGAAGGGTTATTTTCAATTTGAAATCATCATAAATGTATTCGTTAGCTCTTTCTGATTCATTTGAATACCTATGTTATGTGTCTACGGCCATTAGAAATATTTGTACTCTTACAGTGCGGGGATCGACTTTAGTCGTCAGAATCTGACATCTACAGACCGAATAAACTCAATCCCTGCGCTTTAAGGGTTAATGATGTTTATGGTACATATTCTGTTTCGTACTGGTGCCAGGCGTTAACTGGGAAATGCTATGGACAGGGGTGCATTTGTGTTACTTTTTAAAGACAAGTGCATGCACTTATATTTGTACATGTACATACATCAAATAAATTTAAAATAACCCTTCCCAAGAATGCACGTTTATACATGGGACACTGTGACAGTATAATAAGTTGACGATTTTAATGTTATTTTGACAGTATCGAAACAAATGCTGACCTTGTGGTACGATGAGTCAATTGTTACAGTTACACTTTTCAGTTGTGTGATAATGCATTTTTGAAAAGGTAGTGTTTCAATTATTCAAATCAAACATATGAAATAGCATCTGAACATTTATAGTAATAAAAATAAATAAACTTTATAGAGGTAGAACAGTAAAATATGTGGCCCAGTAAATAATACTGTAGCAGACATACCTGATTGGTGTTGGGTAGATGTCAACAATTGCGGCTGCCTTTTCTGCTGTCAAACCTGATATTGTCAAAAGTTGCTTTCCAAATGTTTCAAGAACACTATTTGCCTGAAAAGTATTTCAAGAGAACACTGCACATGTCATATAACAGATCATCAAGTATGAACTTGTGTGGCAACAAAAGATATAGAAGTAATAATGAACCTATGTTGCATATTATAAGCACTCTATGGCCTCTTATGAATAAAATTAATATAATGATGTGAATTTTATGTAATAACCAGATCATCAAATAGTTGTTTTTAAAAGAAATTTTGCTGGTAGGCCATTTTGAGTTTCAGTAAAATCTTTAAAAAATCATCTGCACGTGATCTCCATGTTGTAAGGAATGTGATTGTAAAATGTGAATAATTTCTTACTTAAAGTCTTAGAGTTTTTGCGCCCACAAAATTTTTTGGAGTTGACCCGCCATTTTAAATTTTGGTAGCATCTTTAAAAAATTACAACATCCCCATGTTGCTAGGAATGTGATTTTAAAATTTCCAAAAAAAATTGAACACTAGTTTTTGAATTTTGCAACCACAAAAAAAGGGGACACCAGATGCCAGACACCGGACGCTGGACGGAATCATGACGCGACTAACATCCCGCTTCCCCTAGGGGCGGGGGATAAGAAGTCCTGTATGCTAAAAGTTCCAATAATCGAATTGAAAACGAGATTAAAACGTAAGCGATCAGTGTAATCTATATGCAGACTGGAATAGTTGTGTTTTCAATCAAGGTAAAGATTGAACTGTGACACATTCACGTTTTTAAATTATCGATGATTGTGCAAGAAGGACATACAATACCTTTGTTTTTACAGATGACTCGTTAAACTCTGGAAATTTCATAAGGCGAACCTCCATATCTTTAAGTTTAGCTCTATTGTTGTATTCTTCCACCACTGTCTTACTGCATGCATGAAGTGTCTTGGTCTGTTTAAAGATCAAAGTCAGCTGTCACACTGTTTTTATTTCATCTACAATTATTCTGAACACAATCTTTACCTAAACTTGTGTTTTTATTTTGGACTGCTGTACTTACTTAAAAGCAAGATTTTGTACTCTTATCCCTCATTCAGAAGTGTTGATTGGAGATAATAGGAAAATTACAAAAATATGCCTTAAGATTTACGCCTAGGCAGTCAAGCCGCAGAACAGTGAGTAGGAGAGGGGAGAATGAAGAGGTTCTCAAACTCCCTTCATGGTTCTCCCCAGGAAAATTTGAATAAATGGAGAAGTTATCTAGTAAAACGTGGTCAATTCGGGAGATTGACAGAGCGATTCGGAAGACTGAAACACATGTGGAAAATCAGGAAAACTCCGCGAATATCCGGATACTTGGGGTCTCTTGTCAACCCTTGTTCTGAGGTCTCCCAAATTTGTCAACCCTTGTTCTGAGGTCTCCCAAATTGAATCATTCAATTTACTAAGCCGCTACCTTAAAAACTCTTAAGAGAAGCATAGTTCTAGAAGCGATGAGGTGTATTATGTACCAAAACAAACTACTGTAAGACCAGGTACTCATATTGACATGTCATTATATGCAGTGGAATATTTACCATGTAGAGACTTTGTAGGTATCTAGTCATAATACTGAGGTATTCTGCTGATTCTTTGATGTCTTGGGTATGCTTTACATGGAATCCATCAATCACCTGTCAAAGATTAATATTCATATTTACGCTTTACCTTCTAGGGACAAATATATGCGCACAAAATATTTCACATAAAATCTTTTTTTAAACCAGATTTACTTTTTCCCCCAAAAATTGAATCCAACAAGTAGAAAACATCCACTGTACCATCAATAGTTCTTATGATATCTGCTCAGCAAGGCTCTGGCTACGGTGTAGCCAAGCAAGCTGATCAGATATCATAAGAGCTATTGTGTCATATAAAACACAAACCATAGGTAAAGAGCTAAGGAATGCATTACATAATTTGTCAGTGGTCTGACAGTTTTTTGTGTAGTACTCATAAACACCTTCCATTATTTGTCATGAGGCTTAACCCTTTAATCTTCATGCTGCATAAATTCACCACATGATAAATTTTCAATATAATTCATTCGGGATATAATGGTATAATCTGTCAAATTGAGAATTTTCTGAGTTTCAATTTGAGAAATCAAACTTGTGTACTTAATAGAAAATAAATCATTTTCATTCACCAAACTAGATGAAATATATGGGTGCTAGGAGAATTAAAGATCAGAATTTAAAATTATTACTGGATATATAGGAGTCATGAATGTTTACTCTAGCTTCATAAATCATTTTTCTTTTCCATGTTTCTCCTCAAAGAGCTGGATATAAAAGTAAATAACAAATTGTGAGGATAGATGTCAAGTCATTTTATATTTTAATATGTTAGCTTCATTCACTCATTCATTACATTTAAATTCAAACCAATTTTGTAAAATATCAAAATTAAACATCTACAGGTCCTGATTTTTTTAGTAAATTATTTTAATTTAAAATAGATCAGATAACGCTTATATATACCCATCACAAGCAGATAAACGGTTAAAGTAACCTGTGTGTTAGTGATGGCTTGAAGTAACGCATCTTCTGATATGCTGAAGTGCTGAGCAGAGCCATATGATTCGACCAAATAAATCCGGTTGTCTAAGCCGCAGTTATGCATTCGAAACTGAAACAAGATGAATAATAGGCCTACATATAGAAACAAGAAACAAAATGGCCAGGAAATATGGTTGGATATTTAAAAGACACAGCCCTCTTTAAAAAGTTAACTTGAGATGTGTTCTCAGAGGAAATACAAAAGAAAGTAATTGATGAACTATCATTCCACCAAACATAACATATTGGCACAATGCTTGTTCAATGTTGGCCTGGACAGTGAGCCGACATTAGGCAGCATAGGCTCAATGTCGTGAGTCTGCTAGGATAGCAATAACATACAGGTTCGCAGTTCTAAGACCAGATCACCTAAATGTATTAATTACTTCTAAGATGTCATTCTTTAATATTGATATGATAAAATATCAAGGAAATTGATAATAAATAATACATATTTATAATGATATAATTAAGTGACATATATTAAAAATTGAAAGAAAAATATTTTACAAAAATAAGCATCAATAAATAAATGTAAGATCAGAAACGTTCTTAAAAATCTGATTCTTATTTACTTTTTGTTCCTTGAACCGACCATCAGTGATGCTCCCAGCAAGATCATCCATCCGCTTCCTTTCTATTATATAGTTCAATACCACTTCCTTTTCAGGCACTAAAGGCAAAGTTTAACCAGGTGAATTAATTATAATCCAATAAAGTACCACAGCTGTATACTGCTCTGCAAAGCCAAAAAGCAGTCATGTATCTGTAAAGTAAACAGATACTGTCTTTTGGCTTTGCACTGCATTTTAGTCTACATGTATATAAAGTATAGCATATAAATTAATATTTATAAAAAAAATCAATACAATTTTTTAATGTTTTAGAATCAAGCTAAACCTTGAAATAAAAAAGCAGCCAGAAACAATAAAGGACAGTTCACTGAATTAAACCTTACAGTGCCGGGATCAACTTTAGTCGTCAGAATCTGCTGTCTGTAGACGGCAGATTCTGATGGCTAAAGTCAATCCCCGCACTGTAAGAGTAAACATATTTCTAATGGTCGTAGACCCACCACATAGGTATTCAAATGAATCAGAGAGAGCTAACGAAGACATTTATGATAATTTCAAATTGAGAAAAAAACATTTGTTTGCAATGTTTTTTACAAACCAGGGTTAACTTCAAGGGTTAACCCTTTAGCTGGCATCTGTGCCATCAATAGCTTTTTTTATATCTGCTCACCACAGCTCCAGCTACGGTGTGGCCATATTTGAGCTAATAACACAAAGTGTTCTTGGTCAATAATATGGATCATAGCCGCTGAGTGGGTGGATAAATCGAGGAAAAATAAATATATTACACAAGTCTATACCCAGCAAACACGAGACGTTCACCCAATGTTGGTACAATGTTGGCTCATCGACGCAGACGGTGGGCCAACATTGTACCAGCATTGGGTGAACATAAAGTGTCTGCTGGGTAAAGATTTCTAGTATTCCATGGAACCAATGATTTACCATACTTATCCTGTGCAATCCAAAGGAAATCACCGACTTGAAGCTTTCTGATATTAAATGAGATGGAGTTTCTCTTTAGCTCACGCATCAGAACGTCTCTGCCAGGACACCTGGTGTAAGATTAGCATAAAACGGTTTGCTTTATATAATTTAATACCTGACACATCAGTTACAGTAACCCACATGCATGTCATAATATTAAATACCTAATATACAAGTAATATTATATTTACCATAATTTCAGATCATAAAATAACTTTATAATTTTTGAAAATATATATCTGTAGGTTGTTATAAAAAACTTTAAAAACATGGTACAGTATGTTACTAATAACAGAGATTTAGTGATGCTATAAATAATATACAACTTATCCCAATTTTATACATGAGATTGGTTGAGAGTATCACTTTGACCACTTTGCTTTATTTGACTTAAAACATGGAAAAAAGGTCAGTATACAAATACATTTGTCAACATGACAACAAGAATATGTCAGGAGACCCCTGCTCAGGTGTAATATTTACACTTTGACAGAGGTCACCTGGATATGAGAAAGATGCTCTTACTTTCCATAATATTCTTGGTTATCCACACAAAGGAGAACTTTAAATGACCCAGGTTGCAGTGTAAAATCTACTTGTGCGTTGTTATATGCGGCGCTACTACTTTCTGATCCCTGTGATTGACTGTCACCGCTAAGTGATGCTATGTCAGCCATAATGATTGGTCTGGTCTGCACTGGATTGGGGAGACTGGATATGGCGGCCGCCACATGTTTTGTGACAGATTTAACTGTTTTCTTTTTTTCTGAAAAAAACCCCAGCAAACGTGGACCAATGGTGGTTTAAAGTTGGGCCAGCGTCTGTGGTCCAATATCAAAACCACATTAAGTCAGTCTTGTGTTTTCTAGGTGAACAAATATCGTAAATAAAATAAGCTATGGCAACAGTGCAGCAGGAAAATGCTGAACATTATTAGCATTTTGAAAATAGCAAGGATGCGAGTACATAAATGATTATATTGAGGCACGGATCTAGAGGGTACGCCCGACCCATTTTGCGCTAAATTCTTTAAAACGTCCCCTAAATTGGCCTAAATATCCCAAAAAAATCTTGGGGATGAGCCCCTGAACCCCCTCTTTTTCTCAAATCCTAGATCCGCCCCTGATATTCAAGACCTCATTAGATACTTGTTAAAAATTCTTTCCAGGTTGGGGTATAAATAAGACCATCGTACAAAGCTTAATTAAGATATGAGACTTTGCTACATACATGTATGCCTGAGAGATAACAATACATGCATAAGAGATTGCTGTAAAGTACCGTATTTATTCTAATAAACGCCCGGGGCGTTAATTAGAATACTCCCTGAGATTACATGGAGGATGGATGGTTATTAGAGTAGTTTTTTAATGATCATAATAGTGTACATGATTGTGGGTTTTATTTTCAAATCAGGGGGGTGGGCGTTATTGGAAGATGGTCGTTTATTAGAATAAATACAGTTAAATAGTATTTTGTCATTTAAATTGTATTATGCAACACACCATATTTCAAGGTTGTAATCATGGTAGACCCCTTATTCATTTTAATTTTACTACTATTCTTTTTTTCTAATTTGAAGGTCGAAGAAACAAAATAGAACAAAATATTGTTGTCTGAAAATTTTAAATTCAGTACCCACAAATTATTTGAAAACGAGTGCATGAACAGAAAAGTCTTACGTTTAGGTTCTGAAGTAGTGGAACAATTTGACTTTGTTGAAGTAAGTTTGCTTGGTGCCGGCTGCTGCTGCTTGATCTCCTGTCTTATCTGCCCTCCTGGAGGGTTAGCCATCTCTTCTGCATCTTCATTATTCAGATAAGCATAGATATTACCATCCTGTGTTGGTCTGAAAAACAGTGTTCGCTTTTAGAAATTTTAACTCTTAACTATTTACAGACTAGTGGCACACGACTAAACGTTTTCAGTGATAGGATATATTCTGTAAGATTATTATTGACATTGGGCAGAAAAGCAGCTGCAAATCTTAATGACTTAATAATAATAATAAAAATAATAATAATAAGCCAATAATTGATTTCATCTTACAGTCACAAATTACATATCATCATAAAGTACAGACGAGCATTGTGAGCTGTAAGCGCCAACAGATTTGTGACTGTAGTTGTATTTGTGTACATATAGGCCTATTTATGCCTATTACGAAACATGCAGCAATAGACCGCCATTGAGCATATAGCGTCCCATGTCTGCGATATGAATCAACCCTTGTTGTCCCGTAAAGGCAATAATATACTAGCGGACATTCCTGATGCAGTACTGTATGTTTCCAGGTTAATAACAACGGGTTAAAAAGACTGATATATACAATCCCAGAAAACACGATACGTAATTTAAACCAAGGCCGATTTAGTGTTGGGCCGGCGTCGGGTACTGCGGGCCAACATTAAATCGGCATTGATTTAACGTATCGTGTTTGCTGGGATATATTATGACGCATTCGCTCAATAGCGGCCTATTACTGCCCACTAGCGTCCACAGGGTCACAGTGACAGTTACTGTTGAAACAACACCTGCCAGTCGTCGCCGGCAGTTCATAATACCTGACTTGTATTAACACCATTCACATGACACAGCTAATCCTGACGACGCGGCTCCAGAGTCGCCACTTCCTAAGTACTTTATCAAATTAAAATGCCTTTACTCTATCAAATTAAAATGCCTAAATAGTCTTTATCAAATTAAACTGCACAATTAAACAGTGCTAAAAGAAACTTATTAACTGCTGAGAATAGAGACTGTAGACGGCTGCCGGGTTTCCCAGACAATAGAAAATCTTTGCTGACGTGCGCCACGCATCCTGTAATGTTTGGCGATTGACGGAGATTTAGCGCGCAGTATATAACGGAGCGCGTTATGTAAGGATTTTACCCTGTAAAGGGTCACTTTTACCCTTCTGCGCGTTATACAACGGGGCACGTTATTTTCCGCCTTTTACGGTATGCATTATTGAACATATTTTTAAACTTTATTTAACCCTTTCACTGCGGGTGGCGCCGAAATCAGTAATTACTGTATACATTTAAAAATTGATTAATTCAGCGCTCAGGCATTTTCTGACATTATAATTCAGGGGTGAAAGGCTTAACCCCTTTCTCTGATGTCTACCTGCAGAAAATAATAAACAAGGCCCGACGGCAACGGAAATAGACCTCAGTCTCTACTCATCATTCAAAAGTGAAAATCATTTGAAACAAGAGCACACTCGACAATAGCCCCCCGCCATTATTTAACTTGTCCTAGATCTGGTTACTAGCAAGATGCAGAGCAAATTTAAGCACGATTCATGAACATTTTTTTAAGTTATCGCACCCACAAATTAAGATTATAAACATAAAATGTGAAAAAAATTTCAGTCATTATTTAACTTGACTGAGAACTGGCTACTATCAAGATACAGAACAAATTTGAGAAGAATACTTGAAAAACTTTTCAAGTTATCATGCCCACAAGGAAATGTTAACGTCGATGCCAATGAACTTCAATTGTAATAGCCCACCTTTTTTAATTAAAAATTAAAAGGTGGGCTAGAAATGACCGCAAGTCTGCAATTTTAAATGTAACTTTGTTGAAACTTTTCAGGGCATAACCCTCTCAGAAACTGCACATTTTGTTCGATAGTAATGGTCTGGCTATCTGGTACGGTTTTCCATTACACATATTATCATCCCCTTGGAGTTAGAAGGTGCTAAACTGCCTCTTCACAAAGTTGCCGCAAGACTGTCATTTTAATTTTATGGAGAAAATGTTCAGGGCATGTCTCTTTCTGAAGCCGCACATTTTGTTTCATAATAATACTTAGTGAGATTATGTTGGATTGTAGTTATTTTCAAAGCAGCATTTTATGAAACATGAAAATCAAACTGACCTTGTCATATCCAGCTGATACCGCTTGCTGCACATGAGAAGATCATCATACAATGCTTTGATTAGGAAACCAACTGAATTGTCATCTGTATATTTTAACAAAGACACAAATGTAAAGAGTACAATCACCACAGGAAAAAAACATGTGTGTTCTATTCATTATTTAAAATACACACACCGTTATATTTACCATTGATATCAATAGCAGCTTCATCTTTCTTCAGAACTTCTTTACCATCTTGAGTAATATACCAAAACTTAAGTCTGCAAATGCAAAGATATACAAAATTATGTGAAAATTATTCATCATGGGAAAAATAACTGTTGAACAAATGTCAAATGACATATCTTATATATTGTCCACTCTGATACAAGTTTTTATACAAAAAAAAATATTTAGCTCACCCCTCTCTGGCTGATATATAAATAGAGCCATCATTTGTTTTTTCCTTCGCATTGTTATTTTTCAATTCTGCATGATTGTTCGTGCCGTTATGAGTTACCCTGTAAAAATACAAACGAACAATAGTGTTTTGACAACAATATTCATGATGTGAAGCAATTTTATTCTTCTAGTGAAGCTTCCACCCAATACTGGGCAGAAGCACAGACATGTCATCCATAGTTGGGCTGATGTCTATTTAAAGGCCGTTTAGAAAGTTATTGTGCATATAATTAATATTTTTTATTTCCTATCAAATTTTTTTAATAAAATGACTTTGTGGAATTTCATTTGTGATCAGCAGAGTACACTACCTCAGAATTACAATGTAGTAGCTTTTAAAAAAAATATTTTCAAACTTGTCAAACAGTCATACGCATGTTATCTGGAGCCCTGTGTAGAGCATTTCACTTCTGAAATTATTTTATAAAAATTTAATATAAGTGCAATTACAACATGTGTGAGGTCGAAAAATACCTGTACTCACTTTCTTTTTGCTTCAGAATGACCAATACTACTTCCCATTCTATGCATGAGGTTAGGATATGTGGGATCTGTTGCTTCATTTTCTTGACACAAATTCTGAATTCTTGAACTACATGTAACATCTTCAGCTATTTCAAGTGCACCAGAGCACTCACTGCTGTTAAAACAATTGGCTTGAATAAGCCTTGTTGCCATTACTTGGCCTGATTCTGTGAGTTTGTACCTGGAATAAAATCAACTGTTTATTTGTACAAACAAATCATTGAATTACAAGTCATATCGTATTTTCTGATATATAATCCGCTACGTTTTACTCCTTGGAAGGCCTGCTGTGGGTTATATAGCGAATGGTTGTAGTCCGAAATTGCAAGAGGACATTCTTTTATATGGATAAATTTTCACTGCTGTATATAATGCTTCTAAAATGCGATGTTTTTCTGTGTTTCACGGATGGGCCATCCCTTGGTCACTGAGTACTCGTGGTAGATAGCTACTATAAAACCAGGGCTCCAGATAACATGCGTATATGAGTAAAATACGCATGTAAAAACAGCAAATACTCATTGATAGAAAATCTGAGGAGTAATATCACTCATAAAAACTATTAAAATACCCATCAAAGTAAAAAAAAACCCAGAAAAATGAAACGATTGTTGTATTTTTTACGTGAAGAGAACTATGTGACTGTAAGAAAAAAATGATGTAAATAAAGCTTTCATGTTGTTGTATGAAAAATACTCCTCGTTTATTTTTTATCATATTTCACTCATCATCACCCATTTCAATGAGTGAAATACTCCTCAAACGAAAAAATTATCTGGAGCTCTGTAAAACCCCACTCTCACAGTTAACTACCATAAAGTAATCAGACAATGCATCATCGCAGGTTTGACATTTTACTGCCACAGGCTGCTAGACGACGTGGTTAACCTGCAAATATTTCGCCCTCACATTTCATCCTCAAATGCTCTTATGTGAGCATGATGATATATAAAAAGGTCTTAGTATTTATTGGAATGATAGGAATGAGTCAGTGAAATATGAATATGCCAGTATTCCAAAGATATAGGTCCAACTGATAAAATTTACGATCGTAAATTTCAAATGTGCAGGCCTCAGAATGTCCTCTAAAACAGACATGACGTGACATGACTATGATGTCACCTGCTGCTGATGTTGGTGGGCCATTAAGCAAATGGTCGTACATCGTCTAGTGTGGGGATATGTACATAGGCGATGGCATTATACAATGTCAGCATAATAAGGACAGATAAGTACTAGTTAAAAAATCAGATATTACAATATTGCCAAAATTAGCCATAGGATGCAATATGTTATGTCACAACTGTAATGTTGTGAGTGGACCATGGAGATCATGTGTTATCAATGGGCAGACCAGCAGTTGTTGATCATTTTACACCTCTGCGAGCTATTCTCCGGAGTGGGCAATACATCAGAAAATATGTTACGTTAAAATAAATATATGTGATTAACAAAAGCGTTGACACTATCAATATCGCCTGCCATTAATTAAAGTCAATAATGGGTAAAAAGTTTGGGGTAAAAAATTAGGTTAAAGGTCAAAACCCCCAGAAGGCACATCTACACCCCCTAAAGCATGTGGATGTTCAATATGAAAACAATTCAGAAATGCTTTGCGAGATATTGTCTAGAAACTAAAATTATAATCCGTGAACAAGTTTAGTCAGTAAATGGCCCAAAATCAAAAAGTTAGGTCAAAGATCAAAACCCCCAAAAGGCACATCTACACCCTCTAAGGCATCTGAGTGTGCAATATGAAAACAATGCAGCAATCACTTTGCGCGATATCGTCCGGAAACGAAACGGGACGCACGGCCGCACGCCAGACATGGTGATGACAATATCCACTGCCCCTACTTCGTGGGCTGGGGATAAAAAGGATGATCACACAAATACCATTAAATCGTAAAATACTTCCAGAAATTGAATAAAGTGATTTTCATCAATAGACTATCTAGCATGTGAGGTTTCACAGATAATGAGCAGAACTGATTAAAAATGTTTTTTAAATTTGTAATGTAATACCTTAGTGTAAAAATTATATTCATGGTCCAGCTATTTTGCCTTTTTTAGATACATATATTAACCAGAAATAATATTGAAAATATATACCCCGCACCGGTGTATACCCCGCGTGTTTCATGCCGCCGATCTGTGATCCACTCACAACACTACAGCTGTGAAGAACATTTTGTGTCCCAGGGGTAGGCATATAGCAATGTAAAATCTGATATGTTTTAAATGCGTACTAATTATGCCGACATTGTATATTATAATTATAATATATTATTAAAAAGTTAAGGTCTATTAACGGCGATAAAGATAAAGATCTACGCGTAAGCCTATATTCCAGAGCTCAGCATGTACGCGTGCCTCTCTGTGTCACACTGTGAGTGTGCATTGTAGGAGTCCTCCCGCTGTTGTATACTATGCGATCCCCGGTAAACACGAGACGTTGAACCTCCACCTGTCCCCGACGTTGGCCCAGCATCAACACAACATTAGATCAACATCACGTGTTTGCTGTGTCTCATATACACATAACCACACTAGACTATATTACACCATCGTTAAATGGCGCATAGCCATCGGCCGCAATGAAGCATGGTGACGTCAGACCTGTCTCGTCTCGTCTCTTCTGTCTGAAGAGATTCTGGGGCCTGAACGTTTGAAATTCAGTCTATAATGGGAAATAATTTTATTAAATATTTTTAATACGGTTATATTCATAATTTGGCGACGCGTTTCTATCATATCAATGCAGGGCTTCCAATGTTTCTATAACTACAAAGATCATTTTTATATATCCTTGTGCTGACAAAGAACCGTCTAAAATAAGGGTAAATTATTTGCAGGCTAACACATTTATTGATGCAATGCTCTGATTACCGAGTGGCGACTATAACTGAGAATGCAAGGGTAAGACTGTGTGTAGTGACCTGTTAACCGCGGCCCGTGGGAGTAAAATGCCACACCCCAATTAATGCAATGCTCTGATTACCGAGTGGCGGCTATAACTGAGAGTGCAGGGGTATGACTGTGTGTAGTGTCCTGTTAACCGCGGCCTGTGGGAGTAAAAGGTCACACCTTCATTAATGAAATGTTCTGATTACCGAGTGGTGGCTGACCGAGAGTGGGGTAAGTTGTGTGTGGTTGTCATGCACAGCCAGTAGCTGCTATGTCCACGTGGCCGAGTGACGGCTCCTGTCCGTGAAGTACAGAAAAAACAACGCGTTTAGATGCGATATAGGTAGAAGAAATTTAACCATGATTATAAAAAAAATATCCTCTTGCAATTTCGGACTTCAACAATGTATAGCCCGCATTTGTTATATACCACGCACCAGGCCTTCCAAGGAGTAACAAGACTACATAAGTCCAGGAACTCCCGCTACGAATTAGAATTTGATTTAAGCAATTTTGTGTAGGGTTATTAATGTAGTCCTAGGATAGGTCAAAAATCAAGACGCAAGTGAAGACAACTAGGTCTAAGAAGCTCAGTCTAAGAGTAAGATAAGAACTAGACAGTCTGTCAGAGATTGCAAACCTCCATTGAAATTAATGATCCTAATCAGTATCCCAGTAATGGTCTACCTATCTGGCATGGTTTACCCGATATCAGGCCAATCGAGGTAAATAATAGCTGATTTACGATCATTTTGAATTCGATATAGACTAGTTAAAAAATTTAGGGGTGCATCCTCCCCCGAAAACTCACACTTTGTTTTATAGTAATGGACTAGCATCTAACAGTTTGCAAAATATTGGGCATGTGAAAGTAAATAATGGCCGATAGGGGGCCATTTTGAACTTGATCGAGTTGGAATTTTTCAAGATGCATCCTCAGCTGAAATCTCACATTTCTTTCTATAGAATAGTAATGGTCTAGCCATCTAGCACGGTTTACCAAATATTGGCCATGTGAAAGTGAATAATGGCTGATAGGCGGCCATTTTGAATTTGATCAAGTCGAAATTTTTCAAGATGCATCCTCTCCTGAAATCTCACATTTTGTTTTATAGTAATGGTCTAGACATCTAGTACGGTTACCAAATAAACGCTATGTGAAAGTGAATAATGGCAGAAAGGCGGCCATTTTGAATTTGATCGAGTCAATTTTTTTCAAGATGCATCCTCTCCTGAAATCTCACATTTTGTTTTATAGTAATGGTCCAGCTATCTAACACGGTTTACCAAATATCAGCAATGTGAAAGTAAATAGTGGCCGATAGGCGGCCATTTTGAATTCGATTGAGTCAAAAGTTTTTTAAAGGCATCCTCTCCCGAAATGTCACATTTTGTCTTATAGTAATGGTCTAGCTATCTAGCACGGTTTACCTGATATCAGGCCTATCGAGGTAAATAATGCTGATTGTCGACCATTTTGGTAAGTTAAAAAATTTCAAGGTGCATCCTCCCCCGAAAACTCACATTTTGTTTTAGATGATAGTCTAGCCTTCAAGCACGGTTTACCAAATATCAGCCATGTGAAAATAAAGAATGGCCGAAAAGGAGCCATTTTGAATTTGATAAAGTCGAATTTTTTCAAGATGCATCCTCTCCTGAAATCACACATTTTGTTGTATAGTAATGGTCTAGCCATCTAGCACGGTTTACCAAATAATGTGAAAGTGAATAATGGCCGATTGGCGGCCATTTTGAACTTGATCTAGTTTAATTTTTTCAAAATGCATCCTCTCCTGAAACCTTACAATTTGTTTTATAGTAATGGTGTAGACATCTTGAGCGGTTTTCATGATATTTCGCAATATCAGGCCTGTTGAGGTGAATAATGGCCGATAGGCTGCCATTTTGAATTTTATCAACTTGAAATTTTTCAAGATGCATCCTCTCCTGAAACCTTACAATTTGTTTACTAGTAATGGTGTAGCTATCTTGAGCGGTTTTCATGATATTCCGCAAAATCTTTCAGTCGGATTTACCGATGTTATAAATTAGGTCAAAGTGCTAGGTCAACTTCAAGGTCAAGGTCCAAAAACCTGAAAAGGCACAACTAGGGACCTCAGAAAACATGTACCGTATTATCCCTAATAAACGCGCCGGGTGCGGAGATGAAGTCGGGGGCGTGTTTATTATGTGCACTAAAATGTTAATTTGTATTTCACTGCCGCATTCAAGATGCATCCTCTCCTGAAATCACACATTTTGTTGTATAGTAATGGTCTAGCCATCTAGCACGGTTTACCAAATAATGTGAAAGTGAATAATGGCCGATTGGCGGCCATTTTGAACTTGATCGAGTTGAATTTTTTCAAAATGCATCCTCTCCTGAAACCTTACAATTTGTTTTATAGTAATGGTGTAGACATCTTGAGCGGTTTTCATGATATTTCGCAATATCAGGCCTGTTGAGGTGAATAATGGCCGATAGGCGGCCATTTTAAATTTTATCAACTTGAAATTTTTCAAGATGCATCCTCTCCTGAAACCTTACAATTTGTTTACTAGTAATGGTGTAGCTATCTTGAGCGGTTTTCATGATATTCCGCAAAATCTTTCAGTCGGATTTACCGATGTTATAAATTAGGTCAAAGTGCTAGGTCAACTTCAAGGTCAAGGTCCAAAAACCTGAAAAGGCACAACTAGGGACCTTAGAAAACATGTACCGTATTATCCCTAATAAACGCACCGGGCGCGGAGACGAAGTCGGGGGCGCGTTTATTATGTGCACTAAAATGTTAATTTGTATTTCACTGCCGCATTCGGCCGCGGCACCGTTATTAGGCCATGCGACATCGGTGAGAACTCACTGCACGTGCAAGCCCCCATCCACTCTCACGACGCCACTCGTGCGCGCTGGCATCAAGTGTAACTGTATGTTAACACAGGCTGACACCTTATGCAGCCACGGCCCGCTATGTAGGCCGAGACGACGCGGTTACCATCACATTCACCTTGGAATGATATTGTTTGGGCACGACGATATCTAAATATCGTATTTGTTTTTAGATACATTACTACTGATTAGAATAATAGAAATGCGTCTGCAACACACTGTATGAATGCTTTAAAAGGCCTAGCTGATTAAAGTTAGGTCTAATTTCACACAGTGTGCAGGCCTCAGAATGCAGACCGTCCCCGGCCTGATGACGTCATCTACTCTTGCCGACCTTAGCCCGCCATTTATCAAATGGTGGTGTATCATCTCTGCGGGGACATCATGTATACATGTGCGCTATAAAATTTGTTCAAAGCAGCAGCAGCATTAATGGGCCAATGCCATGGTTGGATCGTCTGGGTTTAAGCACGTATCAAGTCCTGTGTCTCGGTGCTACTATAGTAGAACAAGATCCATACCTCACATATTTGGATGACCAGTGGACGCCAACTGCTGACGGCCAAAACATGACGTAGCAAGATAAACAGGGGAGACGTTTTTCGTGTCATTAGAGGCTTCAAATCTTACTTAGCATTGAGCCTACCGGTAGGCTCTATACATTGGCGTCGCATTAAAGCGCCGGAAATTTTGGGCGCTTGTAAATCTTTCTGACTTAATGATCACTGAGCTAGTGTAATGGACAGTTATTTCTTTTGTTGTAAGCAAACCTGAAATGCTGTCATTATTCTGACACAACTCAACGATTAATTACCCATCGCACACAGGTGTTATTCAATGCTAGTCCACCTGTACGACGTTGGCACAGTGTTAAAACAACCCGTACAACAACTAGGTTACATGTAACAGTAGCATACCGCGTTTACACCCACGCTCACAACACGCTGACCGTGGCTCAACCATGTTGACACGGCTACATGCAGAAGGCTGGTGTCTGGTAGATTTTTTCAAGCCAGCTGACTGGATATACAGGGTACATGAAAAAGGGGGGCGCGTTTATTAGGGGTGGTGCGTTTATTAGGGATAATACGGTATGTGCAATATGACTGTAATCAGCCCAGTACTTTTCGAGAACTGCTCCGGAAACGAAGTGTGCGTCAAAAAATCTAAATAGGTCATAATTCTGAACCAAAAGTAGGTCAAAGTCTATATACCCCAAAAAGCACAACTAGACCCCCTAGAGGTGTTGTGTGTACAATTTGAAGACAATCGGACAAGTACTTTCAGAGATATGCTCCAGAAACGAATTGTTCACGGATGGCCCAACGGCCCAACGCCTTATTATCATCATTTTCTCCTCTGCCACCTTGCATATTGGATTCAGATTAAAACATTTTTAACCTGTCCATTATCCACCTGGAAGTAACCCACATACCAAAAATTGTTATCCTAGCTTAGTTTCTTACAAAGTTATAGGCAAAAGAAGAGGTAAAAACAGAACTGAGGCAGAATCCATAGCTTCCTCCGTCTCACCTACGGTGACGTCGGGAGCTAAAAAGTAGCGGGTTATACAACAAAAAATACGGTACAAAGAAAAGACGTTTAGGTGTGAGAAACGGACATTTTACATCTGATTCTTGCCATTATTGAGCTTCTTTGGCAAGTTTGTATGGTAAAAACATTGGCCAAGTTTCAGAGCAATCAAATAAAAACATAGATAATTGACAAAGTTTTAAAAAATCTGGTGACTCGATAAATTTAATGCGAGTGTTTTAGCATTTGTCCATATTTTGTCAAACTCCAACAAGATTCCGAGACATTTAGCCCTTGTCCTGCTAGGGCGGCCCGTATATATACGATTTCAACAAGCTTCCACCAAATTTCACTGAACTTAATGATAGTTTGTGGTTGATGCTCTGCTAATCAATAAATAGTTCAATTTGGAAGATGGCTATTATTCATCAATAGAAATAATTTTTCATCATTTGAAGATGACAAACTAAAAACATAAGCATAGTAATTTAATTACATACTTGGCGGGGCTACTATATTTGATAATTAATCCTTTTTCTATTAGACTTCCCATGGATGACCATGCAGTGTACCGGCTTCCTGGATCTGGCTGCAACAGATATCACACAGATTGATTAAAAAAAATCAAAAAATTTCACTACCATACAATTTGGAAAGACAGACACTACACCATTTTAAGAGTAGCAACTATTATTTCTAGCTCATGTGAATGATAAACACTTTGGGTTCATTTACAGTAGCTTTATTCTCAGGCTCATTATAACGCATGTCCTGCTGTGACTTATATGTCTAAATATTTTGTGGTGGATGCACAGTAGATCAAATAAAGCAATATGGGAGGTGCCAATTTTCCATGAATAATTTTTTTCATCATTTGAAGATCAAAATTGCATTAACGATTCAAGCTTCAAATGAATGAGAAATAGAAAAAAAAATTAAGCACTTCAAAACAATACATACGATCCCACAGCTTGACAAAAAATAAAGAGACTCATATAAAATTGTAAAACTTTGAATAGATATGTACCCTATATGTCGAGACAAACTATAAAGTTTGAGAATCTGAAAATATGGACACAGCTTTTTAGACTTCAGACAGAATTGTCTGAGGGCACAAAAACTATAAAGTGTATAGCTGCTTCTGGCAGATTAGAATACTATTTACTTCATTTAAAAAAAAAAGACTCACAGTTGTGAATGACTTCTCAGATAATGGTTCAGCTTCTTTCATAAGTTCTTTCTTCAGCATATGTTCCACCCCCATCTTTAGTGAAAACAATCGGAGTATTGCAGGAAAATTAATTGTAGTAAAAGTGCTATAACATGACCAAAACAGTAACAAAAAGCTCAGAAAAAAATATGTATTTGTAAGAATAAAAAAATTTGAAGTGTAATTTAACCCTCTAAACTTCCTCTTCGCACATTCATTGGGGTGGGGGGGTTATATATTTGAATAAGTTAACCATACAAAGTATCTACATAGCTAGTTTGCATTAGAAAATTACAAGAAAAATTCTGGCTTCAGATCTGAGATTTAATGTAACACTATGAAATGTATTTGGCATGTGAGCTGCAAACAAAGCGTTTAAAGTTTAGCATATTCAGGTCAGATCCGAAAAGATCTGTTTTCTCACAAAATTTAAATGCATGTGTACCTGTGAACTGATTCTTCATTTGAATTTATATGTTGCTTCACAATATTACCTCGATATCCACATTTAGATGCCTACCTGAAGGTTATTGTATAAGGTGATCAGCAAGGCATAGGGTCCACTCCTGTATTGCGGTATGTATTCCCGTGGTGTGCTAGGTTTTCTCTAAAAATGCAAGATTTTTTAATCAAATGGATGCAGATCATTTATTTGTCAAAGTTATGTGTGAAGATTTTAACATACACTTCTTAAATTTCTGAAAAAATTACAAGAAGCCAAAGGCTGCCATAATTACCCACCCTCTTGATAGAAACACAAGAATGTGTGTAAAGTTTCAGCCATAACCCCAAAAAGTGCTCCTGAAAAGAGCTGTTTGGATTGGAGACATAGGTCTTGACAGATTCTCCAACCCATTGATTTGATAATTTTGACTCAGAGATGTAGCCGAGACATTATTAGTGTCTAAGCTATTTTGGCTTGGAAATGTAGGTCAAAAAATAGTTCCATGGTCAAAACCGCCACAAGGCATGTACACCTCCTATGTGTGTGTGCAGTATGAAATAAATTCCCCCCCTGGGTTTCTGAGTTATGCTACGAAAACAAGATTGTTAGTCTCTGAGCTATTTTGGTTGAGATATGTCAGTTAAAATGTAGCTCGAAGGTTGTAACCACCAAAAGTCACATCTATCACCCTCTGGGGGATAAGTGCTTGCAGTATGAAAGAAATTTCCCAAGGGGTTTTAGAGATATACTACGGGGATGAGATAGTTGATCTCCTTTAGCTATTTTGGCTGAGAGATGTCTAGGTCAAAAAGTAGGTCAAGGGTCATGCAACCGAAAGGCACATTTACACTCCCTAAGTGATATGTGTGAAATATGAAAACAATGCAACCATGAGTTTCAGAGATATGCTCCTGAAACAAGATGGTTAGTGTCTAAGCTATTTTAGCTGAGAGATGTCGGTCAAAAGTAGGTCGAAGGTCAAAACCCCGAAAAAGCACATCGACACCCCCTTAGTTATGTGTGTTTGCAATAAGAAAGAAATCCCCCATGGGTTTCCGAGATATTCTCAGGAAAAATTCAGGGGATAAAAATAGCACTTAAAGGTGTGTACAAGAGCCTAGTTTCGCTGTCGCCTCTGAACTAAAGGGCTCTTTCTGCCTATCATTATAGTGGCCCCTTTATCTTCTAAGGGACAAATTATTTACAGATGTGAGCATCAGCAGATAGCTTTACCTTTGCAAGATCAAAGCTATTTTTTGGTAATTATAGTCAGGCACACCTGTGATATATTATATAGCAGATTATCATGATTAATAGCACACCTGCAGAGATTTGGATGAAGGCTGTAGTGTGAATGGTGTTAGCCAACTGAATGACCAAAACCTTACTAACATGCACACTCAATTGGTTTCATAGTTTCAAAATGTTAGGCAGTGGAGTGAATCACTTAATCAGCAAAATTGAATTGCCAAGTAGTTATTACCCAGTGGCACAAACTTAATTTATAGCTTTTCAATATACTATACTATTCTGAATTAAAAATGCGGGTGGCTGTATCACAATGACATATTAAAAAGATAAATGTCAGACAGGAATACACATCATAGGATTTATTTGAAGGCCAGGGATCAAACAACATAATAATGATGATGGCATCTTTGAAGTGATTGCAGCTAGAGATAATTTAGCCCTTACGGAAAAAAATTTGTTCAGTATTTATTTTTTAGCGAAATGTTATCCAATACTGGTCATTTGCTAATCAAATTTGAATTTGATTAGCAAAATATTTATACATCTATGATAATGATGAAGTTTGAGTGAGAGCTTGTAGAGGAAAATCGCTAATCAGTAATTTCCTTTGATTTTTTCTTATATTGATGAATTGTTACTTTTTCATAAATTTGAAGGTGGAATTGCCAAGTCAATTTACAGTTTCAAATGCCAATAAAAAGAAACAAAACACATGTATCCCCAATAGCCTTATTTGACTACCTGAACATTTACCACAACATTTTTTACCAATTTCGATTGCATTTTATTTGGCTTCAAAATATCCTCAAAATGTATATATGTACAGGCCTATCAGAATAAGGGTTAAATAATAATAATTTACAGAATTATTGACAATATTAATATTAACACAGGTACTTACAACCCTTTTTGGTTTTGAAGTAGATGGTTCCTGCATGGTAGATAGAGGATCACCATCTACAAATGCACTCCTAATGCTGGCGGCATCAGGCGGTGGTACACACAGTATATCATCATCCTCGTCGTCATCAGCACCCGGTATCACGTCAGCTGAACCTGAATAAAAATATGCTCAAATATTGCTAACATGCTATGAATTTAGTGAAGCTGTCCCCTATTTACTGGTAACCCTTGTTCTGCTGCCATTAACCCTCGTTCTGCTGCCATTAACATTTGTTCTGCTGCCATTAACCTATGTTCTGCTGCCGCTAACCCTAGTTCTTTGGTTACATATTTTCATTGATTTGAAATTGGAATTGCTAACGCAATTTCCAACTTGAAATGTTAATATTGATGAAAATTGACATCTATAAGTTTGTAATATTTGATTTTGTGAGCATCTACCACAAACTGTTAGATCAATTTCAGACGCATTTCATTTTAATGTGTTAGAAAATACATTTGTACTGTATAAGGTTATGGCAGGATAAGGATTGAAGTTAACTGTAAGATTTTCATAGACACTGTTTATAAATATGATAAAATGTATTTTTTTGTGATTAGAAGCTAGAGTTCATATTTTTATAATGAAGCCACTGAGAAAGAAATAAATCAGGTTTTAATATTCAATTTCATTAGTCAAAAAAAAGTTAACTGTCAAATAGAATGCGGACCAAGATAATATGACACTAATCAGGTTTGTGTCTTAGCATAATTATTACGCACACATCTATTTATTAGATTATTTACAGTGTGTATGTCATACTCACCATATTGTGTAATATGTTTTTCAAGCTTTTCATCCAGCATCTTGCATATTTTATCACCTGACATTGAGAAATATTCAAATTCATCAATAGTAAATATAAAAATAGCCATCAATTGATGGCAAGACACCTTAGCCGTAGGCTCTGTCCATCAATACCAAGAAATAATGAGAAAAAAATGACCCCCACTACCACCATGTCAATTTTTTTTTTAAATGGCTGCGGCAGCCATTTTTCTTTTAATGGGTTCATCCCAAAATTTAATCAAAATTTAATACATGTACCTAGAGAACAACCATACCAAATTTGAATGCAATTCAACCAATGGTTCATAAGTTATCATCCCCACAAGATTTTTAGGCGGCCATCTTTGAAAATGGCAGCTTATGGCTTGGGGGAAAAATAAATATGGGATGAATTGCCCAGGCACATGGGTAATGTCTCTAAAAAATTAACAAAATTCAATGAGAAAAAAATGACCCACACTACCATATTAAGTTGCTTGTTTTCCTTTTTTTATGGTACAAAATATACCAAATCAAAATTGTCTTGAGAGGATAATATATATATGTGACCGGCAACGCAAAAAGGTACATCCCGGCGGTTTTGTATCATTATTTATGACGTTATTTAAAATTTAATTTTAATGATGAGGCCCCCTACGTAACTAATTTTTTTTTAAATTAAAATCTCATCAAACAATCACTTATTTAATAAAACAGGAAAGACACTGCTATGAAATCAATTTTGACCTCACTGCCCTTTTCGTGTTGCATGCCACACATGTGTTTTGATTATTCCATCATCTACTTTTTTTTCAAAGCTTGTATATAATTACTTCAACAAAGGAATATTTATTTTGGAAAACTATAAACGTAGATGGAGAGCTGTGAGGTCAAGGTGAGGTGGGTCAATCTTTGGGAACTGAAATAACACTACGGTTTTTAACACTTTAATGGCCCAGTAAAGTTTGAATTGCCCCATAGGTTTTGTAGGTTAGGGGGCAATTGGGGGGCAGAGTGCTACTCAAATCTATCGCCGTTTTAAGATTTTAATGTTTTCTTTTAAACAAGATAATTTGAAGAAAGAATGAACAATAAATTTGCTATATTTAGCAAATGTTCAGCTGTTAAGACTTAGGGTAAATTATACAACTCAATTACAATTACGACTTTTTTGTTAATTACAATTATGATTATAATTGTGACTTGTGAAAAAATCACAGTACAATCTTTATATTATTTCACGTGGCTTTAGCCATTCTGTGCGCTATGCCACCCGTCACGACATCACTGAACACATCTTCATACCCACATCCTCATCTCTCACTATTCAGCTTTGTCTGCTCCATGTTTATTTACCCTGGAAATGTATAGCTATTAGTGTCTTTTTTTCAACTAAATGCGCAGCATTTCTCAAACGCCATTTCGATTCTGTACAATCATGCAGACACCACGGGACAGTAGTGAGGAATAGAAATATATGACTCTTCACAAAAACTGAAAAAGTGACAATTTAGTACAATTACAAATATAATTGACCCCAACCCTATAATGTTTTAATTCAAATTGTACCTACGTTAGTAATTGCTAACCACTTGAAGGGCAGCGAGACATTTCTTCAAGTGGGTAAAAATTGTTGTAATGTTATAATGTAATTCTTTAATGGTTAACTGCTGCGTGAGAAATTAAGAGGTACTTGGGTGTATGATTTAAACATGGTTAGTCACACACATGTTAACAGTTCCATGAAAATTGTATAAAAATATGTTGTATCTCTTACCGTCAACATTAAGAGTTTAAAACATTTGAATGCAATTTATAGTAATAAATTGTACTAACTTTGGAACGATTGTTTTGAACTTATGACATTGGCGGAATATGTTGTCGTAGATGGGTGGTAGCTGGTAGCCTTGGTCCCTTTAATGGTCGGGCGATGTCTGATCCCTTTTACCGCCAGGACATCAGTATGTGACCAAGGCTTGACATAGCAAGTCGAAACGTCATAAGTTTCAAAATAATTTTTCAAAAGTTAGTACAATTACTACCATCTTATTGATTCTTGGAAGCATGAATAACACATTTTTTTCTACATTTCATGTATGCAGCTAATATTATATAATTATTAGTTTAATTTTTTATCCCACTAAGGGGACCACCACACCGGATGATCCTGCAGGTGACCCAATAAACAAGGTTCCACTATACATTCAATATTCACATCAAATGTAAAATAAATTACCGAAATGTGATAAAATCTTGCATTCTTTTCCTGAGGTCAGTGGAACAGGATATCTTTTCAGTGATGACAAAGCCTAAAACACAAAATGCCCGGGTTGTGGTCAGGCACAAAGAAATATATCTAGGTACCGAAAAGGTACTCTGGAAATGTTCAGGTATTGGCATGTCATACCTATACCTGAACATTTCCATTTGTACCTTTGCTGATAATGTACAGGCTCAGAAACAGGGTAGTTACAGAGTAGGCAAACCACTGGGGGTACTGGTATGATTGGCACAGGTACAGACTGTATCTTAGGAATTTTATAGCTCCTTCCACCAGTAATAGCGCCACTGCCATTCATAAGTCACTAATAAATTAAATATCATACATGTAATTATATGTTTTCTATTGTTTAATTCAAATACACTGCTAATAGCCTAACTGCTAAGTGGGTTGAGCATAGGCTATAAACATAATTACTTGGTGGGATCAGGATGATAGACCAATCTCTTTAAAATCAACACTCACTACAACACATCATATTTAGATCTTGGGGCCAATAAACTGAACACTGGGGAATAAATCAGTGGTGCTTGTGACACACGTCTGTGTAATAAGATATCCCAGCAAACAAGATACATTGAACCATTGTTGATTTAATGCTGGCCCATCGTCTGCAACGCTGGCCCAACATTAAATCAACATTGGTTCAATGTATCGTGTTTGCTGGGAAGGACATCTAATCCTGCCATAGAAGGATCACAGGTCCACATGAAAATCTTCCAGTTTGAATCAGTTATATTATTTTTTCTTCTTTACTCTCATCTTGTAGTGTCTTGCTATTTGCGCCTTAAAGATAGCTAACTGACTGATTATGTTAGATACAATGTAATGGCTTTTAGTATCAGTTGTTCATCAGATGTGCCCTTTGCCATGCTTTGCCTTAGGCACTTGTGTAAACATGAAACTGCAGTCAAAATTCAAATTGATGACGTTGTTTATTTGGTCATTTTTTGTATATATGGTAAAAGACTATAAATGTTATGGTTTCTGAAGGCATAAAAATGTGTTATAATTATTAAAAAACTATTATGATGGCTTAAACTTAGAACTAGGGTCTGGAAGAATAATAATGGCAAAAACCTTTATTATGTCCCACTGTACAGATTCCCGAAAAATTTGTTTGTATTTTTATGACAAAATATTTGTTAAAGTATATATTTTGAACATTCCTTTAAAATTTTATGAAAATCAAAGGGGTAGCACATACTTTTTTTTTATGCCACAAAAAATTAAAGCAACCTAATCATGCTGTGGCAATGTAGCAAGTGTGCCGAATTTATCAGTTGTTCCTGTATTTCTTCTTTTGGACATGCATGTCTGAAATTAAATCTCCACCTTATTTGTCGTTTATCTGGTAAATGCGCGACGCAAAATTTAAAAAAACTTACGCAATTCTAATCTATGGACATGTTTACATATTATGGACATGAAGTTCTGACCCAAAATAAAAATGATAATTTTAACCTGATTGTGTCGCTTTAAAGTGAAATTTAGAAAAAAATTACATTTTACCTTGAGCTTTCATGACATTATTGAAGGTCACTGAAAAAAATAATTCAATATGCAAAAACGTTCTATAATATTTAGCGTTCCAAAAATGTGGGGTTATTATATATTTGAATTTTAAAAAGTAGGGTTTATTTCAAGAACAGTTATGATATTTTTTTTATTTGATTAAAAAAGAGCCTTTTTTGTGCAATACAATACACAGAAAAAGCCAAATTTGCATTGCCGAATATGACAATATCTCAAAACCACAAAAAAACATTACTATGGGACCGTGCTCAAAACACTACTAGAGATTTTTTTTAAATATATTGTTTCTGTTTCTTATAGCTATCACTTCCATTTCTACCCTCGGTGCGCCCCATGAGGAAGCGTAGGGCCGGCAAACAAAACTTCAACTAGTGCAGCCTTTTCTGGGTATCTCAATTCTTAAGAGATTCCCACATTGTTCTGTCAAAACGGCCTTATTGATGGCCGCCATACCTTCCTCATAGGGCAGTGGACATTTTACAAAAATTTAAAAAATGGCACCAGTGTAAAAAAAACTATTAGAAGGGGCCACATCATGCCTGTTCCACTTAACTCTTCAAGCATTTGTTGCAACTATTATGAAATTATAGGCGAGAGCTGGCATCATTTTTCTTAATTTGCGAGAAATCTGATGATGGGAACCCCCAGAAAATGTGATAAAAGTGCATTCAAAACAAATAACGCATTTGATTCTACAATGATGGCTTCATTTCTACCAGTAATAGTGAGCAAAAAGAACAAACAAACAGAGAAAAATATGTCTCTTATTGCAGTGTCTCACAAACTCACATAAATCGTGAGAAAGCACGAAAAAACATCAAAAAGTCTTTTTGTGACGTACCTATTCAAGCTATGTCTCCGTCTGGTCAGACTATACCTTAGGCCAGAACTAGCCATCAGCACATGTTTTTCGTTGATTTCCCCATCAATTATTAACCGATTTTCATGAAATTTTGTAAACATCATATTTCAACAGAATCCTATCAACATGATCAACAATAGAGAATATCCGGCTTCTGCTCTGTGCGCGCGCTGCTATTCACAGTGAGCCAGCAACTCAATCCATTGTCGCTGCTCACTATACATGTATACAGCTGAAACCCACGATATACTCTATGGGTGGATTCAAGGCTATGCAGCTCGGGCAGAATAGCCTTGTATTCAGGGCTAACAATTGACCAGTAGCGCATGTTATTCGTTGATTACTCTGCTAATTCTCAATCAATTTCCATGTAATTTTCAGTGTTTCTGGCTCTAAAAAAAGTTGGAGTCTGACAATATGAAGATTCTGACTCCAAAGCTGGTCTTGGAGTCAGCACGCGGGCCGATCGCAGTTCCAGGGGGGGGGGTTTGGGGGCATGCCCCCCCTCGGAATTTTTTATTTTAAGAGAAGGCTTTAGGCAGAGCTTTATGTGTCTTCTAGTGGTATCAAAAGGTACATTTCAAGCTTTGAAACAACTCATTTTTCATTATTTTTTTCTTGATAGAGTATATATCATTGTCGTCAGAATGGAATGTTTTTTCTTCAGGGGGGGAAGCTTGTCGTCAGAATTGACGACATGACGACAGATCAGAAACACTGATTTTGCACAAGTCATTTTTCAACAGAATCCTAATATCCCTGATAACGGGTATTTCAAAAGTTAGACCATTTGACATGTAGTAATTTGAAATTATGACGTCCCTCTATAAACCCATTAAACCATTTCTGGGACTTTATTACATGTCAAATTAGGTACATCCAAACAGTCATTATGATGGGGTTTTTCGTGTTTTTTCAGGATATATCAGTGTGCATGATTGGCACTCGCCCGCTCGCCGATGCGAGTAGGAAAAAAAACGGGCGAGTTCGGCTGGCCACAAACTCGCCCAGCTTGGCGAGTGCATATTTTTCCGTAATTTAAACATGTAGTCTGCTGTGAAAATAATAATTTGTCAGGATAGATTTGTTTTACTATTAGTTCATGTCACGCAATCGTGACCTGCGATGTTCTAAAAGAGTGGCGTAATTACGGCACGATTGGAGATTTTCGGATCAGCGCGATGACTGCCTGGAGTCGGCAGGCCTACATGTGTATGCATCGCTGACACGGTACACATGCACTGAGCTCTAAGTATGCTGCACTTGTCTGAACAAATGGTCAATTGTGTCACCCCCCTATAGGGTCAATTGTAACAGACATGCGTGCGCACACCTGCATTTGTTGACGAGTAGGTCTACGCGTGTTGTTACATACACGTGCAATGTAGGACATGTAAACAAATATCTATGTCCTGCAACTAGATGTAAACATTGGTAAAGGACGTCACAGACAGTATAATTTAATTAACGCCCACCACTAAATGACATGTTTATAATTAAACTGCCAACTAAAGGATTATACATGTCCATATATGTCACTATAATGTATATGTTCACATATCCTGTTACATTTATTCACAAGTCATTAGTTTTTCGTGAATTTTCCAATGATTAAACACGTCTTAGACTTAGTTGAATTAGAACTTTGTACTCCAGCAGCACCTCCAATGTGGAGTATCAGGCTGCACGGGGGGAAAAGGCCGGTAGACCAGCTGACTCTTGAACGCTGGCACGTTTTAAGAATTAGCTTAGTGCCCCTTTTTTCGGGCGAGTTCAATTTTTACTGGGCGAGTAGCACTTCAAATGCACTCGCCCGAATGGGCGAGTGGTATAATCGGTTAGTTATTCACACTGTATATGTGAATTTGTGATACACTGCAATAAAAGACATATTTTTCTCTGTTTGTTTGTTCTTCTTGCTCACTATTACTGGTAGAAATGAAGCCATTATTGTAGAATTAAAAAAGTAATTTTCTTTGAATGACACTTTGATCACCTTTTCCGAGGGTTCCCATCATTAGATTTCTCGCAATTATGAAAAATGGTGCCAGCTCTCGCCTTTAATTCCATAATTGTTGCAACAAGTGCTTGAAGAGGTAAGTGGAACCGGCATGCTGTGGTCCCTTCTGCTCATTTTTTTTACGCAGGTGCCACTTTAAAATTTTTGTAAAAAAATGCAAAAAATGAAAATAGACTATGTCCACTGCTCTATGAGGAAGTTCTGGAGGACATCATTAAGACCGTTTGAACAGAACAATGTGGGCATCTCGAAGAATTGAGATGCCTGGGGAAGGCTGCACTAGTTTGCCCATGGTAAAACCTGGGTGAAGTTTTGTTTGCCTACCCTGCACTTCCTCATGGGGCGCACCGAGGGTAAAAATGGAAGTTTCATGGCTATAAGGATGAGAATCCATCAAAATTTTTCTTCTCCCATGACCCCCTCGTGGACTTAAAAAAAAAAAAAAAAAAGATGGGGCCGGAGGCTATGCCCAAATTTCTGATTGTTGTGTGACCTATTTGCCGAATTTGCAAAATTAAGGTCACAGCTTTTGGATGTTTTTATAATTAGCTCAGATTTTGATCTGGCACAGCATTTTTCTTGCTCAGTGAAAACTGTGGAATGTGGTCAATTATTTATTCTAGCATGTGGGCAGTTACGAAAAAAGGCTCAGCATAATTTTATTGGACAATTTTAAAATTTATTGAAAGTACCTAGTCAAATGGTCTAACTTTTGCAACAACGTGTTATTCAATATAAAAAAATTTACCGCTGTTACTGTTAACGTTAGTCAAAAGGACATTGATAAATTAGAAAAAATTCAAAGAGCAGCAGCAAGATTTGTCACCCAAAATTATAGACAAACAGCCAGTGTGACATCTCTCATTCAGAACTTGGGCTGGACTGACTTGGAAACAAGACGAGAAAATTCTAGGCTTTTATGTATGTTCAAAATTTTAAATGAGTTAGTTGAAATTCCTATCAATGACCGTTTAATCCCAGCAGATAGAAGAACACGTGGTGGGCACAATCAAGCTTATAAACACATCAGAGCTAACACCACACTGGGACAAAATTCTTTTTGGCATCGAACTATCCCTGATTGGAATTCTCTTCCGGCAGCTGCCACAGAATCGAAAACTGTGGCAGCATTCAAGAGTCAGCTGGTCGACTAGATCTGCCAGCCTCTTTCCATCCCTCCAGCCTGATACTCCACAATGGAGGGCTGCTGGAGTATTCACTCAAAGTCAAAGTTAGGATATCATATTCATGACTTAAAAATTACCTGTGCGAAATTTCAAAGGAATCGGTTCATAATTGACAGAGAAATTGACGAAAAACATGCGCTACAGATTTACCAAAATAATTGTGGCCCAGGGTGTAGTGAGATTAGTGAGCGATAATAAGAGAAAATATTTTTTTTTGTAACCTTATTGTAACTGTATTGTGTTTTTATCCCTTTATTAGCGGCTTCGTCGCGCCACTCTTTTACCCACATGGTGAATAAAGGATTGGGATTGATTGGTACTTTCTTTTTACGTTTTCCTGCTAGAGAAGACATGTCTGTCTCGAAATCTGATTCGATTCATCAGGCAATCAAAACAACATAAAACCCGCTCAACTGAAACACGTGCGAGTCGAATTTCATATTTATCCCTTCAAAATAAAGCATCCACGTCATGCTCGCTGATGGAGTGTATCTGGAATGCCTGCAATCAGTCAAAATATAATCAGCTAGGAGCGTGACATAATTCTTTTGAAGAGATTTGGTTTGACAATCTTCCAAAACCCAACTATTTGCTGATTTATCAGGAGTTAAGGCAATACCTGACAAAAATGGTGTCCTTGACATTCTCAACCACATGGTCAGGCCAAGGAATACATGTTGATTTGAATGCCAGTCGTTTCGGCCCCTTTCCTGTTCGGCCCCTTTCCCGTTCGGCCTCTTACCCGTTCGGCCCCCTAGTATACATAAGTCATCAAGTCAGAGGTGTCGTGGGTGACATGGCATGTTGACCTGTTCGGCCTCTACCAACGATCACCTGCCCAGCCCTGTGAGCTCACAAGTGCGCTAATAGTAATGGTAATACATAAGCTGTCCAGCACGCTCCAGCCTCTTGTAAGTGAGATGACCTGTTCGGCCCCCATCAGCGATAGCCTGTTCGCTCCTCAGTCCAGCCCTGTGTGTAAGTGCTGTCTGGCATACTCTTGTTAACCTGTTCGGCCCCCTAATTAAAATATTAAAATTTATAAAACATTGTCGTAATACTAGTGTTGTCAATTATAAGTAGCACAATTATTCATAGTGATGATCAATATGTGAAATATTTAGGTACAATAGTCTCTATATGTAAATCAGCAGACAAAGTGTCATGCGGCACTTAGACATATGTGTAGGCCCTATAGCTGGCGAAAATCGCAACTGGCAACTGAGATTCTGGCGTAATGCAAGGTAGGTCTAATTTACTGACAACTAATCATGTTGTAGGCCCTATAAAGCTAGCTATTGACGATTCAGAGTCGGTACCGGTATTTTGCATGAGTAAAATCGGCCGGGCATTGATAAAATTATGTGTATTTTAAGAATATTAGAAAAAAAAAAGACATATATAAATGGTACAAATAAATATGTGCGCAAGTATGTATAGCCAATTATTTTGGGATGTTGACTATATAATATGTACATGTATCGTCAACATAGGAATATAAACAATAAATAAAAATTATTATCCCTAAATAAGGGTAGATAAATGGTATATAAAATCAATTATTATTAGTCAGAGGATTAACGCTTCAAGTTAACACTGGCGTCCAGGCGGGACAATTAGTGGCAACACATTCTGAGCAGATCGAGTGAGTAGTTGTTGAGACTACTATTGCTCCTAAACATGTCAAATCGACTCAACAAATCATAACAACACGTAAACACGACACGTTGACCCACTGCTGGGCTAATGTTGGCTCAGCGTCGTAGACGGTGGGACACAATTGTCCCAGCATTGGGTCGGCGTGTCGTGTTTGCTGGGATACCTTACACGATACACGTGGTAGCCCAGTTTCTCAGACGATGGTCCGTCATTGAACCAGCATTGAGCCAGTGTATCTTGTTGACTGGGAGGGTAGGGCAATACCATGTGAGATTTCAAATAATATTCCATTATAGATCTAAAATATAACATTGTTTTAATATAGACTTAGGTTAAATAAAACACTTTGTTTATAATATATAGTCACCGACTTGTTCTTCACTTCATTCGTGTTACTCAGACATGCATAGACATATGCCCCCCCCCCCTCACTATAGTCTATACAGTTGACATAAATAGACATGTATAATCACAATAGACATTTTATCACGTTATTTGAAACAATCGCGTTTTAATTTAGAAAGATCAGGCTGCGTATATTTCATATCTAAGCCAAGCGTGTTTTTTATTTAAAAGTCATTTATGTAACTTAATTAATTTGATGACATGATACAATGAGTTATGATGGAAGTTATGTACGTCGGAAAAGGTGAGCACTACTACAGAGCAGTTTGACACAAGTTGAGTTGTGAAGGGAGTCGCACCTCGGTGAGCAGTAGGCCAACCCTGGAGCAAATGACACAAGTTGAGTTGTTAACAGAGCGATATCTCGGAGAAGGTGATGTTACTACAAGCAGATGACAACTGGTGAGTTGTGAAGGCTGGAGTGAAAGCTTGGATTGAAACTGTAAGTGATAGATTGGTAAGCTGTGAACTCGCTTACCAATAAAAACTGGGTATTTCGACTCAATAGAATTTTTATAATATAAATGTAAGAAAGAGCTGATATATATTTAAAATTAGTTGTTTCAAAATTTATGAAATGATAATAATCGCGGCAATGTCTACACACGCGATAATCTGATCGTGCTTAAAGGTGAAATGACCTGCTTCATTCGTTTACAAATTGTGAATTATTGTATAATATAATAAGATTCATAGATAAGTAAATATGTTTAAGGCCTATATAAAGGCTCATAATATATCAGTTCTAGTTCCCAACGCAATAGACCTATTCATTATAGGGGGCCGAACGGGTATAACGTACGTAGGGGTCTGCTTGGGGGCCGAACAGGCAATGCTTGGAAGCCAAACGTAAGGATAAAAATGTTAAATTAGTGGTTCAAAGAATTAATAAGATAACAGTAAATTGAACTAACATTGGAAGGGTTGTTTTAAAACATCACGGCGTTTCGACTCACTTACTAAGGCAATTTTTCTAAACTTTCTGATTTGTTCGAGATTGTTCTAGGGCTGAGGCTGAACATAATTACCGATAAACAATTTTAATGATTATATTATATGTTATCTAGTATTATTCCGGCCTGTTTTCACAATGTAGGCCTAGGAGCAGATGAGCAGGGTGTTCAGACAAGTAATTTTCAGCCACTTGAAGTTGTGTCTGGCGGTTCAGTGTAGTAGTAGTAGGCCTATAGTATAGCTGTATGTACCACGGTAGGGGGCCGAACGAGTAACGCTCTGACCACGCTGACTCAGTCACTGACAGGCCAGGGGAAGCATTGTATATTAGGGGGCCGAACGGGTAAGGGGCCGAACGGGTGAGGGGCCGAACGGGAGGGGGCCGAACAGGTGAGAGGCCGAAACGACCTGATACCGTTGATTTTATGTTGGGCCAGCGTCGTAGACAATTGACATACATCAATCCAGCATTGTCAATCCTAGAGCATAAACAGGATAGGTCTACACCGGCCCAATGTTTTCTTAATGTTGGGCCTGCGTCGCAAAAGATGGACCAACAATAAACCAATGTTAGGTTAGTGTATCGTACTGACTGAGACTACACACCAGTAAGAACGATGACCCAGAGCTGGGTTCATGTTAATCCACAATCTGAGATGCTGTCCCAACATTAAACAAAGAGTGGTTGTTAACATCACTTTGGACATTCTGCTGGTATCTTGGTCTCGCACAAAAGCAAGTCTACAACAATACAAGTAAAAAACGCACATCCGATGTTGCTTTTATGCTGGGCCGTCATTGTATAGAATAGACCAATTTTTTTTTAATATAATACAACACATGCAGGTTGATCACATGTAGGCCCCTCATAATAATACTAGGCATATAATGACAACCTTAGCCCAGCAGGCCTATAGGAGAGACATAATTATATAAACTTGTCTCTCATAGGTGCAAGGAATCCTCGAACTTGACATAGTTTCAGGGTCAGGTGTGTGTCACGGAACACCAGATTTTGATGCCCTATCAGAGCGCAGCAATTACAGAAGATAATCTCAAAGCACTGTAGCAGGGCCACCTAGCTGTGCTAATGTGGCCCTGAGAAGGAGGCTGTGATACACCGTGACCGATCGAGTCCACCCCTAATATAGCAGCGCACAACTTTTGTGACTATGAGCTTTATGACAACCTGCATCACTCCCTGTCTGAGGGGAGAAACCTCCCAGCAGAAACACGACGTTGAATCAATGTATGTTTAACGTTGGTTTACTGTTTATGACGTCTACGATGTTGGACCAACGTTAAACCAACGTTGGACCACCATCTACGACGCTAGACCCCCGTTAAACCAACATTGATTCAATATCTCAAACTTGTGTGTGCTGGGATCAGTCAATACCGACACAAAGACAGAAACACGGTCTAATGGAACCAGCAGTGAAAAATGTAGATTATTTTGAACGCAGCATTTGCCCCGAGACTGCTGTGCGTCTGGATTCCAAGGGAGCAAGATCATAAACAATTTCATTCACGCTATTTAACTACCATTAATAAATGCATCTGGTCAAATTAACAGCTATTTTTTAAAAAAAACATTGTTTATTTAGAGACAGTATACATTTTAATATCATCGAAACATTGATTTTTATGAGCTACTATGAGTAAAAACGAGCCAGTATCTGATTCAAAAGGGTAATTTGAGGCATTATCGCTCAGTCATCTACAGTCTGTTTCACCAGAACCTAGGAGTAGCCTTTTTCTAATTTGCTCGGTTGTTCTTTAAAATTTGGTAACAAAAATTTTCTCGGATCATTTTTTCATGTTCCCCTAACATCCCTGAAAATTTGGTGCAATTTTGTTGTGTATTTTGGAAGTTAGACCATTTGTCATGTAATAGGATTCCTGTTTCACGGCAATGGTGTTAAAGAGAGCTGTCATTTTGAAAAATTATTACATGCCAAATGGTCTAACTTCGCTAATACACAAAAAAAATCTACCAAATTTTTAGGGATGTTGGGGGAAGGTGAAAAAATAATCTCAGAAAAATTTTGTTAAAAAATTTTAAAGAGCGACCGAGCAAATTGGAAAAAAGGCTACTCCCAGGTCCTGGTGAAACAGACTGTAGTCTTCCTCGGTTTCTAGACACTTCGTACCATGTCCACTTCGTAACCTACCACTTCGTACCAGAAAGCTACCAGTTCGTACCAACGTACCTACCACTTCGTACCAGAAAGCTAACAGTTCGTACCATCGTACCTACCACTTCGTACCAGAAAAATATATATGTTTTTCTTCATAATCGGTAGACAAGTTTGTTAAGCTATATGCAATATATGTATATGTATGGATTACATTCTGCAGATTGCAATTATTCAGAATAATCAGAAATAAATATATGTCTTTGTCTTAATTATTTAGACAGGTTTCTTATGCTATATATGTAGTTGTCGATGTCATGTATTTCTGTGTGTATTTCAATATACATGATATATTGCATCAATACTTTATTTAGTAGCCTACATCATATAAATTACGATTTTTTTACGATAATATCTTTTTTACATCGGATTTGATGATCGATTACTAGGTCTACACGATTACTACAGGTAGGCCTGCTAAGTGTTCCCCTGTGCAAGCCGATGACAGCGTCCGCTATCACTCACAACACCAATGGCTCGGAGCTAATCCCTAACAGGTAGAGTCTCAGTTGGAGTAATTCACAACTCACCTTTGCAAGATGATATATGACAGCTTAACTCGTCAACTGCTAAATTAAATATTTTAAATGTTCACCCACTTAAAGTTGTGTCTTGCTACCGCAACCCACAACTTCAAGTGGGTGAAAATTACAATAGTAGTTTAAGGGTTTTAGGCTGTCACTTACCTCTACGTGGACTAACTCTACAACAGTTTAGTGATAAAGCGCACGCTTGATAAATGTTTATAATTTACTGTTTGGTAAATATTGTACGTAGGGCCTAAATAATTTCAACAAGGAGACATATTATACTCATAATCAGTTGATAATATGCTCCTTACTAGCTGATAGCAGAAAAACTGTATCAAAATAGAAATGTTTCTTAAATCAGTGCAGGTGTTGGCGCTAATTGCCACAGGCATTGTTAGGAAAACACACTTTTGCATCGCTTAAGCCGTTGATTCTCGCACGGCTGGCACCCTTTAGATATGTAGAGAGAGACCGATTTAGAGGCCTAATTAATTAATCAATTTGAAAATAGAATTTAGCATACATCACCAGATGAGCTCGGCACCCATCCATCTTTAATCATTTTTACATCACGTTTAAGCCGTTAGTTCTCCCCGATAATCATATAAAGTTTATAAAGTAGGCCTTCAACATGCTGAATATTAGTGTTAGGTAGAGGTGGTACGAACTGGTAGGTAGAGGTGGTACGAACTGGTAGGTCTATAATTTTTTGTGGTACGAAGTGGTAGGTTACAAAGTGGACATGGTACGAAGTGACCTGCTACCGTCTTCCTCAGGCTCAGTTCCTGTTTAATTTATAATATAATGTCATGGTCAGCCTAACGTTTTACTGTAACTCAGTAGTCTAGATCTAGTTTACTTTTTACAGTTTTTCATAAATTATATTTAAATATTATGATTGCATTTTAAGTGGAAATGACAGAGCCTAACATTATATGTATGACTATTGTATATTTATGGTATGAGCATCATCAGTATAGACCCTAGTCTATAGAAATAATAAAATTTAAAATTTGGTTTGCTATATTCTAGTCTATTCTTTCAGTGCTGTCAACGTCTTTATAGGTCAGAATCTGCCTTCAACAGATGGCAGGTTGTGACGTAAGAAGACAGTCCCCACACTGAAAGGGTTAACTCTAGGCGGGTCTGGTATTATACCGAAAAGACACAAAAAGACGGGATAGACGATATAGGAACTGAATATTTCTTATTGTATCGTGTTTAGTACATCCCACACAGTGTACAATGTGTACATACCAAATATTATAAAAAAATTATTACTTATATCATGCCTAATTCGGCGCTATACATTGCTATGTATTATCAATGGGCTGTCCCGCGTCACCAAAAAGACACCTGAAGACGGCAGGATTATACCAGATCGCATTATTTCTTATTATAGCATGTTTAATAAGTGATCATCGGACTATATACAAAATATAAAATTAAAATATTAAAGATAAGTAGTCAAATTAGGCAATTTAAAGCTAGTCAATGAGCGCTATACATTGTAATGTATTATCAATACAAGTTCAGCCTCACCGAAAAGACACCTAAAGACGGCAGGATTCTACGGGATCGCTTCATTTCTTGATGTGGGGTATTTAATGCATGATCATCACAATAGATACGAAATATAAAATAAAAATATTAAAGAGAAGTAGCCGAATGCGGCAACTAAGAGTTCGTCAATGAGCGCTATATATTGCAATGTATTATCAATGGGCAGTCCCTTGTCTCCGAAAAGACACCAAAAGACGGCAGGACTATACGAGATCGCATTATTTCTTACTATGGCATGTTTAATACGTGATCATCGGACTATGTACGAAATATAATATTATATAATATTAAATATATAATATATAATATATAATATTAAAGATAAGTAACCGAATTCGACACTTTAAAGTACGTCAATGAGCGCTATACATTGTAATGTATTATCAATACAAGTTCAGCCTCACCGAAAAGACACCTAAAGACGGTAGGATTATACGAGATCGCATTATTTCTTATTATAGCATGTTTAATACGTGATCATCGGACTATAGATGAAATATAAAATTTAAATATTAAAGATAAGTAGCCGAATTCGGCAATTTAAAGTACGTCAATGAGCGCTATACATTGTAATGTATTATCAATACAAGTTCAGCCTCACCGAAAAGACACCTGAATACGGCAGGATTATGCGGAATCACATTATTTCTTGATGTGGGGTATTAAATACATGGTCATCAGACTGTATGCAGAATATGGAATTAAAATATTAAAGGTAAGTAACCGAATTCGGCTATTTAAAGTACGTCAATGAGCGCTATACATTGCAATGTATTA
Organism: Flabesymbios commensalis; assembly: GCA_964017125.1. Taxonomy (NCBI): domain Eukaryota; kingdom Metazoa; phylum Annelida; class Polychaeta; order Terebellida; family Flabelligeridae; genus Flabesymbios; species Flabesymbios commensalis. The sequence goes on along the minus strand of OZ024906.1, from coordinate 33,615,849 downwards.
TCAATACAAGTTCAGCCTCACCGAAAAGACACCTAAAGACGGCAGGATTATACGAGATCGCATTATTTCTTATTATAGCATGTTTAATACGTGATCATCGGACTATAGATGAAATATAAAATTTAAATATTAAAGATAAGTAGCCGAATTCGGCAATTTAAAGTACGTCAATGAGCGCTATACATTGTAATGTATTATCAATACAAGTTCAGCCTCACCGAAAAGACACCTGAATACGGCAGGATTATGCGGAATCACATTATTTCTTGATGTGGGGTATTAAATACATGGTCATCAGACTGTATGCAGAATATGGAATTAAAATATTAAAGGTAAGTAACCGAATTCGGCTATTTAAAGTACGTCAATGAGCGCTATACATTGCAATGTATTATCAATACAAGTTCAGCCTCACCGAAAAGACACCTAAAGACGGCAGGATTATACGAGATTGCATTATTTCTTATTATAGCATGTTTAATACGTGATCATCGGACTATAGATGAAATATAAAATTTAAATATTAAAGATAAGTAGCCGAATTCGGCAATTTAAAGTACGTCAATGAGCGCTATACATTGTAATGTATTATCAATACAAGTTCAGCCTCACCGAAAAGACACCTGAATACGGCAGGATTATGCGGAATCACATTATTTCTTGATGTGGGGTATTAAATACATGGTCATCAGACTGTATGCAAAATATGGAATTAAAATATTAAAGGTAAGTAGCCGAATTCGGCTATTTAAAGTACGTCAATGAGCGCTATACATTGCAATGTATTATCAATACAAGTTCAGCCTCACCGAAAAGACACCTAAAGACGGCAGGATTATACGAGATCGCATTATTTCTTATTATAGCATGTTTAATACGTGATCATCGGACTATAGACAAAATATAAATTTTTAATATGAAATATGAGTAGCCGAATTCGGCAACTTAAAGTACGTCAATGAGCGCTATACATTGTAATGTATTATCAATACAAGTTCAGCCTCACCGAAAAGACACCTAAAGACGGTGGATTGTGCGGAATCACATTATTTCTTGATGTGGGGTATTTAATACATGGTCATCAGCAGCGCTCCCCACAGAAAAAAAAATCATCCGGTCGTTATATTAAAAATCTTAACTTAGCGCGCGCGAGCAGCACAATAAAATATTTACTGTTGCACGCGCGCGCGATAAAAAGTTTTTTTCATTTGTGTTGTTTGTCTGACTGTCTGTGTGCTGTCACCATAGTCCAGCATACCCAGCATACATCAGAGTTATGTAATTTTGATTGAATTTGAGTGGAATGGTCTAAAAGTGTCTGAAGTTGATAGTTTGGAAAATAGAAAGTTCCTAGAAGAGTCTCATCTTATTTTGTGAAAATAAGAAAGTTCGCTTGTTCTGAATTGTCTGTCTGTTACTTTGACTTGTTGATTTGATGGTTTGTGAGTTGTGTATTTGAGTGTAGGCCTATGCATGTTTTATTGGTGTTTTATGGGTTTTTGGTGAGAGTTCTTATTCTGTTATTGATAAGTGTTGTTGTGTATGCCTGACAAGGTTTGTGAGTTGGTATCACTCACTCACCAACGCGGTGAGTGACATCGAACGTGTCGTGGTGACTGGCAACGCTAGCAGTGTTGGCCTGTCCGCCAGCGTCGCGCCAATGCCGGCTCAGCGCTGTTAGCGCTGGACTGACATTGGCACACGGTGGACTGGCCACCCTGTGACAGCACTTTCTACACTAGCTGTCAGCGCTGCTGTAGGCCTACATCTATGTTATGTAACATACAGCACATGACGGGTGGCCCAGAGGTGGGGGGATTATGGGGGGGGTGTTGGGTGGTAGCACGTATCTTGTCTTACATGTACACGCTGATCGCTAAACCAACACGGTAAGACACTGGCGACGGGAATATTAGCTAATACCCGCTGGATAACAGCTGGATGTGACCTATTACATACTGGTCGGCATAAAATTCATCCAGTCGGCATGCAGGTATTTCCAGCACTGTGGGGACCCCTGGTCATCAGACTGTATGCAAAATATGGAATTAAAATATTGAAGGTAAGTAACCGAATTCGGCAACTTAGAGTCCTTCAATGAGTCCTGTACATTGTAATGTATTATCAGTTCAGCTTCACCGAAAAGATAACTAAAGACGGCTGGATTATTCGGAATCGCATTATTTGTCGATGTGGGGTATTTAATACATCCATGTCATCAGACTGTATACGAAATATGGAATTAAAATATTGAAGAAAAGTACCAATTTAGTGTCCGCCAATGAGCGCTATATATTGCAATGTAGTATCCATGTAATTGGACAGATTTAAACCATTCACTTAAATTAAGACAGAACACTTGTTTGTTTTCCACCGTTTATTGGCATATAATAATGTCATTGTCATACATAACGTACGGTGCTCAAATACATAGATATTATGACAAGTCGCACAGTTTATCAAACATTCCTTTTTCAGTGTGGACCTTAGCCCACTATATTACATATATATGAACATCATCGAGCAAGATATTTGCTAACTTATAATGGAAATGTTAATTAAATGAATCGGTTGGTCGCAGCTAGCAGCATATGTAATTTATCGGACGATTGGTGTTACGAGGATAGGACAACTTGGAGTTACGAGGATGGGACAATATATTAATTACGGATGCTGCGACGACAACCACCCACACTGTATTAACAATAACCACCCACGCTGTATTAACAATAACCACCCACGCTGTATTAACAATAACCACCCACGCTGTATTTTTTCACACCCTGATTAGTTATAAGAGGTTGCGTTATATACAACCCCCGCTACTTCACGACGCAGTCTCCTACACGTTAGTTGGGTTCCTACGTTGTTTAGCTTGTTTACTGTGACAGTCGTCTCAACTCTCCCCGGACGCGGTGAGACAGGAGATGACTACCTCATTTTGGTACTTCAGTGCCGTGTGCATGGGGCCGAATCCCACGCGGTCGTAGTATTCTTCCCGCACTTATGATATAGCTCTTGGCGACTGCGGACGTGCCTCCGGTCGTCTGCTCTGAGTTTGACTAAGACGTGTCGTGCGCGGGGTTGTGCATTGCTGTTATTCGATGTCTAGACCAAGAAACATAATAATCTGAAGAGAAGTTTTGTGAGTTGATCAGAACCGTGATCCAACGGGGAAAGATGAAGTTTACGATATTTTGGTGAGTGTTAGGTGGCTTCTGCCGTTCACCCTTCAACGAGCCACCATGCAACTCCCACAAATACATTGAAATGTAGAGCGCTCATTGACGCCACTTACTTGCAATAAGCTATATATTTTTTTTATTTCACATTTATTCTCTTTGTGGTGTATCAAATGAGTAACAATAGTAAATAACTAGTTTCTGTATAATCCTGACGTCTTTTCGTGTCTTTTCGGTGAAGCTGAACTTGAATTGATAATACGTTGCAATGTATAGCGCTTATTGACACACTTTAAATTGCCGACTATAGCTGCTTATCTTTAATATTTTAATTTTATATTTTGTACATAGTCTGATGATCACGTATTAAACACGCTATAATAAGAAATAACAGAATAATGAGATCTCGTATAATCCTACCGTCTTTAGGTGTCTTTTCGGAGATGAGGGACTGCCCATTGATAATACATTGTAATGTATATCGCTCATTGACGGACTCTTATTTGCTGAATTCGGCTACTTATCTTTAATATTTTTTTTTTATATTTTGTATATATTGTGATGATCATTCATTAAATACCGCACATCAAGAAATGAAGCAATGCCGTAGAATCCTGCTGTCTTTTGGTGTCTTTTCGGTGAGGCTGAACTTGTATTGATGATAATACATTACAATGTATAGAGCTCATTGATGTACTTTAAAGTGACTATTTCGGCTACTTATCTTTAATATTTTAATTTTATTTTTCGCATATACAGATATAGTCCGATGATTACATAGTAAACATGCTATAGTAAGAAATATTGCGATCTCGTATAATCCTGCCGTCTTTAGGTGTCTTTTCCGTGACGCCGGACTGCCCATTGATAATACATTGCAATGTATAGCGCTCATTGACGGACTTTAAAATGTCGAATTAGGCAAGATATAATTAACATTTTTTTATAAAATACATGAAATATGGTATGTACACTGTGTGGGATGTACTAAACACGATACAATATATGAAATATTTAGTTCCTATATCGTCTATCCCGTCTTTTCGTGTCTTTTCGTGTCTTTTCGGTATAATGTCTGACCGCTCTAGGCTACATAATTAAACTGGTCCTCCAAATTCAGTTGTATTTTCTTTGGATTAAAATTTGATTAAAAGCAAACCTATCGATACATAGGTCAACAGGCCAGCATTATATGGTAGGCCTACACATGCTACATACAACCAGCATTTTCTGTCTTTACAGAAAACAAGAAAATGACAAGTGGTTGGAAGCACATTATGACCCGGTGGCCTCCCTTTACACATTTTCACAGTGTATCACCCTATCGGACATAAATGCAGATAATGATAACAAACTTATTGTGGCTGACTTGGGTACAGGATCCTATGACATGAAGCTCAAAGTATACAAAGGTTTGAAATGAAATATAATATGCTGTATAAGATATGTAAAAATTAACACTTAGATATGTGAACTTTCTAATAAAATATTGCAGTCACTTGAAGTTGTGTCTCTCTAACGTGATCCACAACTTCAAGTGACTGAAAACACTTGCAAAACTTTTAGGCACAACACCCTGCACAATGTATATTTATAGATATCATATCACCTTTTTAGCTCCCGCCGTCACCGTAGGTGAGCGAAGGGAGCTATGGATTCTACCTCCGTTTTTTTTTGGCCTCTTCTTTTACCTATAACTTTGTGAGAAAATAAGCTAGGATAACAATTTTTGGTATGTGGGTTACTTCCAGGTGGCTAATGGACGGGCTAAAATATTTTTAATCTGAATTCAATACGCAAGGTTGCAGAGGAGAAAATGATGATGTGACGGCGTTGGGCCGTTGGGCCGTTGGGCCGTCCGTAAACAATTCGTTTCCGGAGCATATCTCTGAAAGTACTTGTCCGATTGTCTTCAAATTTTACACACAACACCCCTAGGGGGTCTAGTTGTGCCTTTTGGGGTATTTGAACTTTGACCTACTTCTGGTTCAGAACTATGACCTATTTAGCCGTTTTGACGCGCACTTCGTTTCCGGAGCAGATCTCGAAAAGTACTGGGCCGATGACAGTCATATTGCACATACATGTTCTCTAAGGTCCCTAGTTGTGCCTTTTCAGGTTTTTGCACCTTGACCTTGAAGTTGACCCAGCACTTTGACCTAATTTATAACATCGGTAAATCCGACTGAAAGATTTTGCGGAATATCATAAAAACCGCTCAAGATAGCTACACCATTACTATAAAACAAATTGTGAGGTTTCAGGAAAGGATGCATCTTGAAAAATTTCAAGTCGATAAAATTAAAAATGGCCGCCTATCGGCCATTATTCACCTCGACAGGCCTGACATTGCAGAATATCATGAAAACCGCTCAAGATAGCTACACCATTAATATCAAATAAATTGTAAGGTTTCAGGAGAGGATGCATTCTGAAAAATTTGAAGTTGATAAAATTCAAAATGGCCGCCTATCAGCCGTTATTCACCTCGACAGGCCTGATATTGTGGAATATCATGAAAACAGCTCAAGATATCTACACCATTACTATAAAACAAATTGTACGGCTTCAGGAGAGGATGTATTTTGAAAAAATTCATTTTGTCAAAGTTCAAAATGGCCGCCAATCGGCCATTATTCACTTTCACATGGCCGTTATTTGGTAAACCGTGCTAGATGGCTAGACCATTACTATAAAACAAAATGTGTGATTTCAGGAGAGGATGCATCTTGAAAAAAATTGACTTGATCAAATTTAAAATGGCCGCCTTTTCGGCCATTATTCATTTTCACATGGCTGATATTTGGTAAACCGTGCTAGATGGCTAGACCATTACCTGATTACTATAAAACAAAGTGTGAGTTTTCGGGGGAGGATGCACCCTGAAAATTTTTAACTTACGAATTCAAAATGGCCGACAATCAGCATTATTTACCTCGATAGGCCTGATATCAGGTAAACCGTGCTAGATAGCTAGACCATTACTATAAAACAAAATGTGACGTTTCGAGAGAGGATGCCTTTTAAAAACTTTCGACTCAATCGAATTCAAAATGGCCGCCTATCGGCCACTATTTACTTTCACATTGCTGATATTTGGTAAACCGTGTTAGATAGCTGGACCATTACTATAAAACAAAATGTGAGATTACAAGAGAGGATGCATCTTGGAAAAAATTGACTCAATCAAATTCAAAATGGCCGCCTATCGGCCATTATTCACTTTCACATAGCCGGTTTTTAGTAACCGTACTAGATGGCTAGACCATTACTATAAAACAAAATGTGAGATTTCAGGAGAGGATGCATCTTGAAAAATTTTGACTTGATCAAATTCAAAATGGCCTCCTTTAGGCCATTATTCACTTTCACATGGGCGATATTTGGTAAACCGTGCTAGATGGCTAGACCATTACTATAGAATGAAATGTGAGATTTCAGCTGAGGATGCATCTTGGAAAATTTTGACTTGATCAAATTCAAAATGGCCGCCTTTAGGCCATTATTCACTTTCACATGGCCGATATTTGGTAAACCGTGCTAGATAGCTTGACAATTACTATAGAATGAAATGTGAGTTTTCAGCTGAGGATGCATCTTGAAAAATTCTGACTCGATCAAATTCAAAATGGCCCCCTATCGGCCATTATTTACTTTCACATGCCCAATATTTTGCAAACTGTGTTAGATGTTAGTCCATTAGTATAAAACAAAATTTGAGGTTTCGGGGGAGGATGCACCCTAAGTTTTTAACTAATTTATATCGAATTCAAAATGACCGTAAATCAGCTATTAGTTAACTCGATTGGCCTGATATCGGGTAAACCATGCCAGATAGGTAGACCATTACTGGGATACTGATTAGGATCATTAATTTCAATGGAGGTTTGCAATCTCTGACAGACTGTCTAGTTCTTATCTTACTCTTAGACTGGGCTTCTTAGACCTAGTTGTCTTGCGTCTTGATTTTTGACCTAGACTAGGACTACATTAATAACCCTATACAACATTGCTTAAATCAAATTCTAATTCGTCGCGGGAGCTCCTGGACTTATGTAGTCTTGTTTGAATGGTTACACAGTTGCTAATGAGATCTGTGCTCTAAAGGTTATTGAAATATTAATAAATGATACAGGGGTTCACCTGATAAAGTTTTAAGGAAACAGGGTTTGTACGGGGCCTTAAAAGCATTGAAAAGCCTTGAATTTTATTTTTTCAAGGCCTTGAAAGTACTTGAATTTTGCAAAGGCCTTGAAAAGCCTTGAAAATGTACCATTCAGTAAGTTATGTTTAAAAGGTTTTTCAATAGCAGCCAAGAAGCTATTCGGTAAAAGGTTTGATTATAACCCTGATATCAGCCAAGATCCAGTGATCACACATTGGTTCTCTGATGGCTATACTTTTGCAGTGTGACATCTCTACATGCCATTTTAAAGCTAAATTTGGTGTTTGAATGTTTATTAACAGGATTAACGTTTCATATGGTTTGTGTGGGGCCTGGGAAAACCTACTTTTTAGCCTTGAAAGGCCTCGAATAGGCCTTGAATTTGGTTCTGCTCAAAGTGTATGAAACCTGAATGAATGAAACTGTTGTCATCATCACCTATGCTGTTCAATACCTATTGATATTTTATATACATGTATAAATTTATGGTTTTCTCCCTGTGAAAAGTTGTCGTTGAATGGGCAATTATTCCACATTTCAAAGTGGCAGCATCAAGTTACGCCTTCACAGCTAGCATCACATCAGTGATCCCCTTGGTGTCTTCATGGTGTCTGTATTCATTCTGTATTCAAATATTCAATTGAACATTAAATTCTTCCTTTTACAGATTTATAAATTTTATGACTTTCACACCATGCCATCGGAGATCATTACATATTTGTGTTGTCTGTCTGAGCATCTGTCTGATTGTAAATTCTGCAGTGGCAGCACAATCATTATTTGATGCAACACGCGGTACACTGGGGTACTGTTGTACCCCGGGGTACCTCGTGATTTGCAGCGCCACCTGGTGAATTCGGTGGCAATTTGCGTTGCAATAGGTTCTGACATTGGAAGATGTTTTACCAATAGTCCTTAGTGACATAAATGCCCCTAAAACAAGAATATTTTGCAAAATATAAACGTTTCACATCTTTTTTGCCCTCTTTTAAAATTATTTTACACTTTTTGGTACCCAGGATACAGTATTGAAAAATAAATTAAATAATTAAACAAAATGGCGGATTTCTATTTGGTACCCCAGGGTACCGCGTGGTGCATCATGTATTGAAGTACCTTTCTAGTAATTTTCACCCACTTGAAGTTGTGTCTCGCTACCGCGACCCACAACTTCAAGTGGGTGAAAATTACTGTTCTATCAATATTTTTCATCATTAGAGACTGTAATTGTGTCAGAATTTGCAGCTGAGCTTGGAATGCTTGCAAACTCCCTTTTACTGCTGGAAATGCTGACACAATTCCTGCTTTGAACGGTCAGACCATAGATAGATAAATATTTATTGACAACAGGAAGTCTATGTAGACTTGTGTGTCAAAACATATCTATGAAAAACCATCTGACACTAAAAGATTAATGAAATATTCAGTTGCAGATATCCTGTTTATATAAGTGTGTTTTACAGGGACTTCACTTGTGACAGAAAATACAATTATAGACCTTCCCACGGGTGTAGTCACTTTCTACATGGATGCAAATGACCCTAGAACACCAGGTTAGATACTTTGCATCTACAATACTCTTGTGTGCTGTAATATTTTTTTATTTGCAATTATCACTTATTTTACGACCTAACTATTAAATTACTTAAATCACATAATTGTTCAGCTTATCAAAAAGGTTTTAGTGAATAAGTGGTTAAAGCCTCATGATTTGGATTTGATAAACGTTTGTGTAAAAAGGCAGTGGTAATTAAAATACCATTGCAATTAACAACATGACAAGTTCACTTGTCGCATGAATTAATGAGTATACATATTTAAAAAGTGCAAATGTCACAAACAACAAAGTGACAAGTGCGATTGACCACAACATTTTCTAGCTGAATTGTCACAAATAACATGACCAAATCCAATTGACCACAACTAAATCCCTGATATACACAGATTGTCACAAACAACAAAGTGACAAGTGCATTTTTTATTCATCTGTGCCAGACAAATGTATTATGTAAAATCAGAGGAGAGTGTCCATGTCACCTTGTTGGAGGCAACTATGATATATATGCAAAATGATGGGTGCTTAAAGGTTGAGATACTGTGTATAGTTTAATTATGAGGTAAAAAAAACTAATGAAATAGATGTCCCACTTTCTGTTGTAGCTGTTGCGGTCGCATCCGGACCATTTATTTATGTGTATAAGAACCTGCGGCCTTACTTCAAGTTTACTTTGCCAACGTTGGACGTTGATGCTGCTGAACAAGATCTATGGAATCAAGCAAAGGAGGTTTGTTAGTAAAACAGGGATGGTTCTATTTGTTAATATATAAATATAAAAATATTTACTATGCTAAACCACACAATCCTAAAAACAAGTCAGGTAATTTTAATTATCGTATTTAGTCGCTCGGGGCTTTAATTAGAATACCCTTTGAGATTACAGGGGGCATGAGCACTTATTAGAGTAGTTTTCTAATGATCATATAGTGCACATGATGATGGGTTTTATTTCCAATTCAGGGGGGGGGGCATTTATTGAAAAATGCACGTTTATTATAATAAATACCGTACTTTTTCAAATTAATGTATAAATAATGACATGTATTTTGTTTAATTTAGCTATTTACCTTTCATAAAGAATTAGATGCATATAATTTAAAAAACTAGAATATTAATAATTGTTTGATTATTACAGGACAAAGTTGATATGATGTCATTACGGGAGATGCTTGACAGCATGAGGTAAGTATAGGCGAACTGGAATAGATTTTAAAATATCTGCAATTTTTTCAATGAAAGAATAACGCAGATTTTTAAACCTTGTCCTGCAGAATTTTTTTTGAATATTACTCATTTGTTGGTATTACTATAATGACCTTGAGGTGTCCTTTGACTGACCCAAATGTTGCATGCTCACAAAGGCCAGCCCCTGCCGTATCCACCACATGTACATATGGTAATGCAACTTATAGATTCACAGTTACAGCCATCATACCAAAACACATGCATTTCCATAAAATGACCACCATTATCCCTGGGTCTTGGCATGCACTTGAGAATCAAAGCAGTGTTTCATCTAGCCATTTCTAAAAAAGCCATGTTGCCTTTTGTGAGCGCCATGTTGCCATGTGCGCCATGTTGCCCTTCAGGTACGCCATGTTGCCCTTCAGGTGCGCCATGTTGCCCTTCTAATATTCAGACAGTGAAGTGCCTCACTGAGCTATTGTTACGTCTTATTTAATCCACCCGGGCCATTGTCACAGTGGAAATTACCCCGATCACTGATGTCTCGCGTTCACACCTATGACACAATTCCTGATGACGGCTTGTGTACATCGTGGTAATAACTGGCTATGTCTACATACTTAACTGATTCTGTTTGTACCCTTGATTGGGGAGGGTGGGTGTTGGAAATGCCCAACCTAGTCAGCTGGGTGCCTGGTGGGCATGATAAGGTGCCCCCAATGATCGGTGCACCATGCCCCTTCTGAATTCTAGATGAAACACTGCAAAGGGCTAGTGCAATTAAATTTGAGATATGAATGGGATAGAGGGTAAATATATTTTTAAAAATTACTACTGATTAAACCTTGCACAATACATTCTGTTCGAAATCATGCATTGTAAATGTGTTATGGCAATCTAAAAGCTCTGTGAATGTGAAATACAGACATGGGGAAAATATTTCGTGAAAGGGTTAAGCACTCAATTCATTCTCAATAAAGGTGACTTTGTCTGCTAGCAAGACAAATTAAATTCATTATACTTTATAGTCATGCATAGTGATTAATGAAGTAATAACATATCTGTAAATGTGTACACATGTAGTGATATTTAGCTGTATATTAACCCTTTGAGTGCGGGCGACGCTTTTAAGCGCATTCATACTGTTTTTCCACAACTAAAATTTGACAGAAATTGAACAAATATGCATGTATAAATCTTGAGTAAAGCCCCCATTGTGAAATTAAGCAGGTTTAATTTTTAAGTGAGGAGGTATTTTCCTTTCATTTGAAGTTGGCAATTGCGTGAGCAATGCCAACTTCAAATGAAAGGAAAATGTTAAGTAGTAATGAAGCACTTAAAGAGTTAATTGTATAGGATATAGCCAATGTATCTGCTGTATAAACACATACCAGTATTATTGGATATAATTCCTTTATATGTATAAATCTTTTATATAGATGTAATGGTGCAACATTGACAGTTCGCTCCTTGCGTCTTCTACAACTACCTGCGCATGAGCTGGACAGTTTTGCCTCGGCACACAAAAATGCTCCTCTAAAAAGACAGGTGGGTGATATTAAGAGTACCGGATATGTGATTGCTGGAAGATTTGGTAAGCCTTCACCTGGTTGTGTCACTTGTGCACACTATAAGGTTAATAGCAGATTATTTTGAATATAGCAAGATCCAGCTCAGAATCAGAAGACAAAATATCTGGACTTGTCGAGTAAAATTATGACTTTCATAATATCCCGCCTTTCAGGAGGAGGGTTTGTGTTTTTCCTTACATTTAAATTGTTTTTTAAAAGAAACATCAATTGAAATTTATCAAATAATAATTTTCAAATCTAAACTAAAACATACTGTAAATTATATCAGGGTTTGGTTTCTAAAGTATTCATATTTAATAAAAAAGGATCACACTTTATATGAATAAATCATGAAAGCTTTAGCTTACATGGGGTGTGTTTTCTCTTTTATCTCCATAACAGTTTTCAGTGATTAAATAATTCTTAAGCGTTCATGGATTGCAAAACACAGCATCTCCCATTGCTAACCACATCTATTTATTAAAACTGCAACTTTTATCACAATAATTATGAATAATAATATACATTTATATGGCGCAATATCCAACCTTAACTTGCTCTTTGGCGCTACAAACAAAAATGTCATTGAACATGATCAACTTAGTACATTTAGGTGAAAAATCATAGCATCTCTACAAGTATGCGATATTGAACAAATGTCTTTTGATGTGTCGCTTCGTTGCAGAGTTCTCAAAATTGGGTTTAATTTTTAAAATGTCCTGGGGGGGAGCATGCCCCTGGACCCCCTCCCACTAACAATCCCAACTTATTCACTCGCAGCTCCTACTTCTCTCCATATTGAAACCATTACCATTGAGAAACATTCTGTGCTCTTTCAAGCTAACAATATATCATTGCTAACTTTGATGATGGCAATATTTTCTTCTCATTTTTTTGCAGACTGTTATAACTTGTCTGGACACATTAAAAAAATCCATGGCTGAAGATGATGCTATTAGTTGTTTAGTGATGGGAACAGAGAGCTGTCAAATATATGTTCTGGACCCGGAAGCATTTACAGTGCTAGCAACGGTATGTACTGACTAAACATTTAAAAAAAATATATATCTATACAAATAAAAAAATTAATTTAGAGTCAGGGATCATTTTCAACAGCCGCAATATCAAAAGATATAGGTATTTATTGTTTACAAAATAATAAATTATTCAAATAACATTATTTATTTGTATATATGGATACAGGTGAAAAAATGTATGCATTTATTTCCACACACTCCTCGCCAAAATATATGTGCTTATTTCAGGTGATCATTTGACTCTAGTCTACGAAGTAGACTTATTTGTTTTCATTATTATGTATCAGTGGTGTTTGATTTAGGCCTATTGTTATTATTAAGCTACAAGTTGTCGCTCTGAAAAAAGATACTTGATATTAGTTGTGGAGCTAAACTGTGGAGAAATCAAGCGTACAAGCACTGCTATGTTCATATTCCAGGTGCAGCTTATCTTGTTTACCAGGTGGTGTTATGCTATAGCGCCACCTGGTGAATTTACTTATAGTAAATATCTGAACCATCTAACTCTGTGAATTAGATTGGTCATTACGGCACCGGGAGTAATCTAGACAGGAAATCTATATAGTATTTTTGTAAACCATGTCAACACGGCACAGAAATAATTATGGTAACGCTAACGCTACTCGATCTATGTGGCCATTATGCCAGGTTAAAAATTAATTTCTGGCTGGGAATATACTAACCACAACCGCATTTTAGGGTCATATGAGATCAGTTTTGACCTTTTTTTGGGGTTGACCGGCCATAGTGGTGACTGCTGGGACAGAGTTTTACTGTATTTGATTTTTTCTTTTTAATGTTTAGTATGCCTAATAAAATTATGGAAATACTGCGTGCAAGTGACAGGGAATATTTTGTTTCATATTGTATAGCAAAAAGCTGTGCAATTCTGCCCATTTGCTGATCAAATTTAAAAAATTAATAATACCTTTTCACACATTTTGCGTTAAAAATGATTTGTGTTTATATGCAAATCATTTTCAGGAAAAAGCTATACGTGAATTTACAAGATTGCTTTTATGTACCTTTATATTCTCACCTTGGGCTATTTCTCCTGCATGGTATAGTGGCAGATACAACACTTTATTATCTAGGTGACAATACGAGACCGTCCATCTCAAAACCAGGTAGAAGTCTGTGTTTTTATGTTCATGATATTAGAGTAATACAATAAAAGAACGGGAAGAGAATCAGAAAATTTTTGACTAAAAAGTGTAACCTAAAAAAAAAAAAGAAACTGAGAAAAACAACTTAAAATTTGCGCAAAAATTTTCAACTTCAAGATGTTCAGATGGGATTATAGCTGTTTAACAAATCCCAGCTTCCGCCTGATTTTGATATGGATGGATTGTACAACATAGCTAATTATATATTATTATTCAACAGATGGATTTGCCAGCTGTGCCAGTGTTCATGGATGTTTCTGGACTGTTTGATGTTGAGTATCGAGTAGTAGTGGCCTGTCGAAATGGTGCTGTCTACACATTAAAGCGGTATGATTATAGTGAATGATACCATTAACCCTTACAGGGCTGAATATCTGTATCAACCCTTTAACAGCCAAATTATTCTATCTGAATTTTCACCCACTTGAAGTTGTGTCTCGCTGACCCGATCCACAACTTCAAGTGAGTGAAAATTATTCAGATTTGACAAAATGGAGGTCAACTGTTTTCAAACATTGCTGATTGATGTCACATTTTATCTTTAACATTTTTAAAAGGTGGTACTTGATGTGCTAAAAAAAATGAAAACCCGAATATATTCGGCACTGGCGGTTAAAGGGTTCCCCCTTGAAGTGCTAAGTTATAAGACTTACATTTCACAACTAAGAGTGGGTAAGGATTACTTATATTTGTAGAATTTGAATCAAAATATATTCTAATTTGAACAGGAAATTTAATGTTAACCCTTATCCTGCTGATTAAATTTATTTGAATTTTCAACCACTTGAAGTTGTGAATCGCGGTAAACCTCAAGTGGTTGAAAATTACTTATATTTGTTTAATTTGAGACCAAACATTAACAAATGTTGATGTTTAACCCTTTAACCGCCAAATTATTCAATCTGAATTTTCACCCACTTGAAATTGTGTCTTGAGACACAATTTCAAGTGGGTGAAAATTATTCAGATTTGACAAAAAGGAGGTCAACTGTTGTCAAATATTTCTGATTGATGTCATATTTTATCTTTAATATGTTTAAAAGGTGGTACTTAATGTGCTAATAAAAAATGAAAACACAAATATATGCGACACCGGCGGTTAAAAGGTTAAACACCCATTTCATTCTCAATATATATCGGTGATTTGATCAACTAATAAATCAGGTTAAAAACGACAATAGTCGTGATCAGCATTATAAGGGTTAATTTCTCCTTCAAATCTGAAAACTGCTATAGAGGTGATCAGCACTTTCAGACTCAAACTCGATTGGGAAAGAAAGGTTTTCCATTTTGAATGGTCTCAGTACATTCTTAGCTTGAATAAATATTTTAGTAATATACGATCATTATAAATATTTTTTCAGTGTGGGACCAACTTTTTTAGGCCAGATTCTGACATGTAAGTCCCAGGACTGAAAGGGTTAAGTCTGACCCTGAAAAGAAAAATTCCTGAATTATAATATCTTACAGTTTTACATCAACATGATTTTGTTAAATCAGCCTGTTGAAATTCTGAACATTTCCAAGCTGCTGGAATATCATTTTAATGTAATTCAAAGTAATTTAACAAAGTTATCGATGCTGACACATTTCACCATCAAAGTCCGTCACTTGAAGCCATTAATTCCTACAATAGTTGAAAAAGTAAACTTGAAAAAGGGACAAAATAATGTACATAGGTGCTATGTGTTTTTGTTTATTTTTCTGTTTGTAGTGGTATGAAAGAAGGGAAGCTGTGCTTTCAATTGAACTCACAGCCTGTGGGTCTGCAACGTGTTGGGAAGAATATAATTGTTGGCTGTATGGATGAAACCCTACTTTGTTACACATCAAAGGTCTGTGTCTGCCATGCTCTAAATACTTTTTGCAACAATTACCTAATAAAGTAAAAGTCTTGTCAAAATGTTGTGAGGATATCTACAAAGAGGAAGAAGAAAACGTTTTAGCGAAACACCTTTGCTGGATCAATATTGAGCTCATAATATCTTGTGTTATATATGTTATATGTAATATAAAGCAAAAAGCATTACGATAATTGCATATCAGACATGTACGGCAGTTATTGTTTTTTATCCTTAATTTAATTTCTTGTTAATTTCATTCATTTTGAGCTGTGTATTGCTCAAAAATTCCCATCTCAAGAGAAATGAAGATGTTCTGATTCTATTAGCTCAGTATGTCTCTTAACCCTTACAGTGCGGGGATAGACTTTAGTCAGCAGGATCTGACTTCTGTGGACGTCAGATTCTGACAACTAAAGTTGATCCCGCACTGTAAGAGTAAAAATATTTATCATGGCCGTAGACTCATAACATAGGTTAGAAAGAGCTAATTAAGCCATTTATGATGATTTAAAAAAAAACCTTTGGTCTCCTTGACTTATACAAAATAATTCTGAGTTGTAAGGGTTAAATGTTGATCACATCAAGAGCAGTTTTCAACCTTTTTATTTTTTCTTCAAATAAGTAAACTCAAATGAGAAATGAGCATTAATTTTGCTAGATTGACACATTTTTTCATTCAAATTTTTAGGGAGTTACAACTTATATTTTTTTTTTTTTATTTTTTCTATTTTTCTTAATTTGTTTTTAGAATATGCCAAGTGTAGTATAAATGTGACAGAAAAGCTTAAAGGGTTAATATGTATAGCTAGTTGGCAGACAGTTTGTTCTTCATTGACTGATTTTCTGGGTATTTATTTTTTCATAAGGGTAAGAAGTTATGGTCGGTGAAATTACCCGCAAACATCACATCACTTGAAGTGATGGATCACAAGCAGAGAGGTTTCAAGGCTGTCATGGTCGCCCTGGATAACTGTGAAGTACACATATTTCGCGATAAATACCTGGCCAACATTATCACCACCCCAGATGTGGTCACGGGGATGAAGTTTGGCAGATTTGGAAGAGAAGATTCAACACTAGTGATGACGACCAGAGGTGTGCACACATTTAGTATGATTACCCTTGTACTGCTAGAGGCCCGTATATATGTGACGTGCCACATCAGCACCCGACCTATGTTGGAGCTTTAGATT
The DNA here is from genome assembly GCA_964017125.1 of Flabesymbios commensalis. Taxonomy (NCBI): domain Eukaryota; kingdom Metazoa; phylum Annelida; class Polychaeta; order Terebellida; family Flabelligeridae; genus Flabesymbios; species Flabesymbios commensalis. The sequence continues at coordinate 33,598,948 of OZ024906.1, read as the reverse complement.
TTGAGTTATAGCTATGTTTTGTTAAAATAATATTTTTTGGCTAATTTTCTTTTTTAACTCTGAGCGAAAATACAACTTCAAAGCAATATAAGTAAAAAATATTGAAGATACCCTAGTTTTATTTCTTATGTAAAATTTTTTTTTAATTTGAACTATTTAAACTATTTGTCAATTAAATTTAAACTTTGTAGGTCATTTTCTCAACATTTTGTGATATTTTTGGCTTAAGTTTCCAAATATTGTTTTATCGATGATTTCCTAAATATTTGAGATATATTGATAATTTTTGGTGCATTTAAAACCTGAGTGCTGGCCCTTCAAACGTCACTTACAAAATCATTTTCTATATTTTGCGGCATAGAACTGGTTTTGATATACAGTGTGAAGCAAATTCAAAAACAAATAAAATGTCACAAAATTTGTAAAGTAGTTTGCGGTGGATGCTCTGTTGATCAAATCGTTCAATTTTGAAGATGTCTGTTTTTCATGAATAGAAATATATTTCAGCAGGACAGGGGTGAATTGTGTAGACTGTAGGAATCCAAAATTTTAGTGCTGTATATTTTGGTATTTCTTAACCCTAGACCTACAAATATACGCTATGTAAATGTGTGTTTAGACATCAAGATTTGTAAATGTTTGCTCTTAAATTAAACAAATATGAGTAATTTTCAACCACTTGAGGCTAAAAGTGGTTGAAAATTTAAATAAATTCACTTAGCAGGTTGAGGGTTAAAAAAGGTAAAATAAAACAGCCACTGAGAATTATAAAATTGTTTGTAGTAGTTTCTTAATTATTCAATTAATGCAATTTGGGAGCTGTCTAATTTTCGTGAAAGGATTTTTTTGTCATATGCAGGTATGAAAATAGTTTTGGTAATTCCAAGTTGAAATGAATGAAAAATAATAATTGATGATTCAGCATAGCACAGGTTACTTTCATCAATGTCACAAACTGTCAACTGGAAATGTTACTTTCTGACTTGTGTGTTGTGTGAAAAACTTCTTAAAATCTATCTGGTGCAATGAAAGGCAATAGAGTAACAAGGTTTCTGTTGCTGTGATCGGGAATGAATTTAATAGAACATAATATATTTTTTGTTAACAGGTTCCCAGTGAATGCTCAAAATATGCATCATCTTAATTTCTGAATTTTTTTTTTTTATGATGTGCAGCACATTTACGACATTTTTATCATTTGAGATGCTAAATATGTAAAGTACTAGCTGAGGAGCCTAACAACTTTCTCCATATCAAATCTTGACTTACAAGCTATTTTTATATGCTGTGGAGTAACTGTATTTCGATAAAATTAGGGTTGGGGAGAGGGATTGAATATAATTTTTTACACAAATTTTATACATGTATCACAAGACCTATTATTTTCAATTGTGGAAATGTCCTTATAACTAATATTTTGCAGTGAAATATAAGTTAATTCAAGGGATATCAAATTGCCAATACAGTAATCATGCTATTGTGAATTGAAAATATTTTCTGTCTTTAAAAATCTTTCAAAATCTTAAAATATTTCTAATATACACTCTATTTAACTTCATATTATTTTATGAAGGAGGAGGTTTGCTTGTGAGAATTTTGAAACGGACTGCCAAGTTTGAAGAAAAGGCCATGTCAGCAGGCCCACCAGCAGCTCAAAATATAAAACTCCCAGTTCCCAAGAAAACCAAGCTTTTTGTTGATCAGACCATGAGAGAACGAGAAAATTCTGTCTGTAAGTGAATGAAACTTTTTTATAATGGAATTTATAAATGAGTTTTCCACCTAATATTATAGGTACATGTATCTGGCTTTTGTTTACAAAATCTCAAATTAAATGGAATTTAAGTCAGATAATATTATAATAATGAATATGGCATGTAATTTTTTTATGTTTTCATAAATATTTCCAATTGATTATTTTTCAGTAATTTTAATGTAGTGCATGAAGTGACACATATTTTATTTGAATAATTTTAATCCCAATAAAAAACCTTTCATGCAACACAAACTCATCTTAGAATAAGTTATACCTTGTACATGTATTCTGAAAACAATGTTGGCACGAAATTTCTAATATAAATTGAAAAATGAAAAAGAATATACATGTATGTCTATAGACATAATTTATGAACTCTACCCAGCTGTATCCTTCATCATTTGCTTTGACGTTTTCTGAACGAAAACTGATTATAAATAACAAATGAGTGATCTGTCTGTGTTTATATATAGCTTCAAGCTGATAAGCATTCAAATTACTCAGTTCAGCAGGACCAGCTTATTAGCTCCCGCCGTCACCGTAGGTGAGACGGAGGGAGCTATGGATTCTACCTCCGTTTTTTTTTGCCTTTTCTTTTGCCTATAACTTTGTAAGAAAATAAGCTAGGATAACAATTTTTGGTATGTGGGTTACTTCCAGGTGGATAATGGTCAGGTTAAAATATTTTTAATCTGAATTCAATACGCAAGGCCGCAGAAGAGAAAATGATGATGTTACGGCGTTGGGCCGTCTGTAAACAATTCGTTTCCGGAGCATATCTCTGAAAGTACTTGTCCGATTGTCTTCAAATTTTACACACAACACCCCTAGGGGGTCTAGTTGTGCCTTTTGGGGTATTTGAACTTTGACCTACTTCTGGTTCAGAACTATGACCTATTTAGACGTTTTGACGCGCACTTCGTTTCCGGAACAGATCTCGAAAAGTACTGGACCGATGACAGTCATATTGCACATACATGTTCTCTAAGGTCCCTAGTTGTGCCTTTTCAGGTTTTTGGACCTTGACCTTGAAGTTGACCCAGCACTTTGACCTAATTTATAACATCGGTAAATCCGACTGAAAGATTTTGCGAAATATCGTGAAAACCGCTCAAGATAGCTACACCATTACTATAAAACATATTGTGAGGTTTCAGGAGAGGATGCATCTTGAAAATTTTCAAGTCGATAAAATTAAAAATGGCCGCCTATCGGCCATTATTCACCTCGACAGGCCTGATATTGCAGAATATCATGAAAACTGCTCAAGATAGCTACACCATTAATATCAAATAAATTGTAAGGTTTCAGGAGTGGATGCATCTTGAAAAATTTCAAGTTGATAAAATTTAAAATGGCCGCCTATCGGCCATTATTCACCTCGACAGGCCTGATATTGTGGAATATCATAAAAACCGCTCAAGATATCTACACCATTACTATAAAACAAATTGTAAGGTTTCAGGAGAGGATGCATTTTGAAAAAATTCAACTCGTCCAAGTTCAAAATGGCCGCCAATCGGCCATTATTCACTTTCACATGGCCGTTATTTGGTAAACCGTGCTAGATGGCTAGACCATTACTATAAAACAAAATGTGTGATTTCAGGAGAGGATGCATCTTGAAAAAATTCGACTCGATAAAATTCAAAAAGGCCGCTTATCAGCCATTATTCACTTTCACATGGCTGATATTTGGTAAACCGTGCTAGATGGCTAGACCATTACCTGATTACTATAAAACAAAGTGTGAGTTTTCTGGGGAGGATGCACCCTGAAAATTTTTACCTTACGAATTCAAAATGGCCGACAATCAGCATTATTTACCTCGATAGGCCTGATATCAGATAAACCATGCTAGATAGCTAGACCATTACTATAAAACAAAATGTGACGTTTCGGGAGGGGATGCCTTTTAAAAACTTTCGACTCTATCGAATTCAAAATGGCCGCCTATCGGCCATTATTCACTTTCACATAGCTGTTATTTGGTAACCGTACTAGATGGCTAGACCATTACTATAAAACAAATTGTGAGATTTCAGGAGAGGATGCATCCTGAAAAATTTTGACTTGATCAAATTCAAAATGGCCTCCTATCGGCCATTATTCACTTTCACATGGGCGATATTTGGTAAACCGTGCTAGATGGCTAGACCATTACTATAGAATGAAATGTGAGATTTCAGCTGAGGATGCATCTTGGAAAATTTCGACTTGATCAAATTCAAAATGGTCGCCTTTAGGCCATTATTCACTTTCACATGGCCGATATTTGGTAAACCGTGCTAGATAGCTAGACGATTACTATAGAATGAAATGTGAGATTTCAGCTGAGGATGCATCATGAAAAATTCTGACTCGATCAAATTCAAAATGGCCCCCTATCGGCCATTATTTACTTTCACATGCCCAATATTTTGCAAACTGTGTTTGATGTTAGTCCATTACTATAAAACAAAATTTGAGGTTTCGGGGGAGGATGCACCCTAAATTTTTACCTAGTTTATATCGAATTCAAAATGACCGTAAATCAGCTATTAGTTACCTCGATTGGCCTGATATCGGGTAAACCATGCCAGATAGGTAGACCATTACTGGGATACTGATTAGGATCATTAATTTCAATGGAGGTTTGCAATCTCTGACAGACTGTCTAGTTCTTATCTCACTCTTAGAATGGACTTCTTAGACCTAGTTGTCTTGCGTCTTGATTTTTGACCTAGCCTAGGACTACATTAAAAACCCTACACAAAATTGCTTAAGTCAAATTCTAATTCGTCGCGGGAGCTTCTGGACTTATGTAGTCTTGTTTATTAGAAGTTTTAGTGACTGTTAATAAAGGGGGGGAGCCTACACCATACCCAGCAGACAAGACTTCACCAACTTTAAACCAACATTGGGTCAGCATATTGTGTCTGCTGGGTATGTGTGGCACCCTTTTATTTGAACCACTTTACTGATAATTGTCTCACATTTACTTTGCTAGAATGGAAATTATCTTCTACCCACTCCTTAGAAAATTTGGTGTGAAATTGACCACTTAGTTTGTTTGGAACCGTCACTGTATACTATGTTTTTCAAATTAGTCATTGTTTATTTTTCAGCAATGCATCGTCAGTTCCAACATGACCTTTATAGAATACGATTAGAGACAGCGAGAAATTATGTCAAAGCTTTGGAAAACAGCTTAAATCCGATCTCTACAAATCCGCAAGAGCCTCTAAAACTGGCAGCACAGGTTAGATTACATCTGATAGTGTAAACCCTTGTGGTGTTAAGCCTGTGTATATACTGAAATTGAACAAATGTGATGAAATCAGACGAAAGGCGGCAATTCTATTTTTTCCTAATCTGTCATAAACAGCACATAACCTCTGGAGATTAGCTACGATGTGTATTTACTTTGAAAAAACTTTTCAAGATTTTTGGATTTCCATTCAGCAAATACACACTTTGACTTTTCTCTTTCTTTTTTACACACTGATTGAAAATAATACACCTAAGTTACAAAATCAATTAGATGTGGCTGGATAAAATATTTTTCACATTTTGGAGTTATGTGCCCTAAGAATACATGATTTCACAACAAAATCTTGAAAAGTAAAAAGCGAATTTTTTTAAGATTATTTAAGAAAAACCTTGATTTTCTCATGGCTCATATTGCGGCCTCCCATCTGATTAAGAGGTGTCATGTCACAAATAGTTTGCGGTAGATGCTTAGTTAATCAAATAATTCTATTTCCGAAATGTCTATTTTTTTTAAATAAAAAAAATTTTCGCCATTCGAAATTAGCTTAAAGATTCCAACTTGAAATCAATGAGAACTAGCGAAAGTAATTAAGCAGGACAAGAGTTAAGAAGTGTAATTAACTCTGTAAGTGCTATGTCAAGATTTGAAATTTTTCATTTATTTGAAGCTGGCGAAGATAATCTATTGTTTGAAAAAGAAACTTTTTATAATTTACAATGGTCACATTTGATCATTTTTCCAGTTAGAATCAGTCAATATATTTGTTATAAAAAACTGTTCGGAGGCTGTCTCCTGCACTGAAATGATTAAATGTGAATTGTCTGTGTGTATTGCTGCTATTGCTAATAAAGCCTGTTTTTCATAGTCTCTCTTATAAACTGACAGCAAACCTGACAGGTATGCAACTGGTTTTAATAAGTACCCGGTATTCTAGGGTCATTTCTGCAACCATGGGTCAAAATTGATGATTGTTTTTATTTTTGCCTTGAATTTCATTATTTGTTACAGGTACAAGGAATTGGGCCAACTTTCAAGTTGACAGTCAATTTACAGAATACGTCACTGAGTTACCCATCACTTGATCTCCTTATCAGTTTTGAATATGATGATCGACTCTACTCATTTGATAAAACCCTCATTCATGTAAGTCTTGCTGCAGACATCTTATAATATAGATGTTACATTATTTTTTTAATGCAGAAAGTATCCCGCATATTGTTGTGTTATGTAATAACTTGATGTTGGCAATAAAAATAGGTTTTAGTTTGTGTAACCCTTACAACGCTGAAAGATGTTTGTATAGACTATGGAGACAAAAAGGTTTTTAAAATTTGCAATCATCATAAATGTCTTAAGTAGCTCTTTCCGCCTCATTTGGGTCTACAGCCACTATAATTTTTTTAATTCTTCTTTAGCTATCAGAATCTGACATCTATAGACATCAGATTCTGACGTCCCCACACTGTAAGGGTTAATCAAAAGTATTTTAATCCTTAAAGCGCTTAATTTTTTTATGAAAAAACCTTGGAGGCCAAAAAGTTTTTTCAATTTGAAAACATCATAAATGTCTCAGTTTGCTCTTTCCGGTTCATTTGAATACCTATGTTATGGGTCTACGGCCATTATAAATATTTTTTACTCTCAGTGTGTGGATCAACTTCAGTCGTCAGAATCTGACGTCCACAGACGTCAGATTCTGACGGCTAAGGTCGATCCCCGCGCTGTAAGGGTTAAGGATCTAGTAACTGTAGCAACAGCAGATTCCATGTAAATAATTAAAAATATGAATAACTATTGTAACATTTCAGACCCCGATGCTTGTTCCCGGGCTCAATTATGCCTTCGAGACATTCATTCATTGTCTAAGTGAAAAAGGAATCTCAGATACTGTCAAGGTTTGTACATATAGTATTTTCTTCTTCTCTTCTCAAATTATGATTAAAAGTCAAGATAAATGTTTAGAAGAATTTATTTGTTTTATTCTGGCTAATTTATACATACTGCTTTTTGCTTGAATATAAGACTCATGTTTTATTGCGCTGCTGTATAGAAATCTCATTTTAATGTGTTGTAATGTACTCACAATTTACCTTATTTTTTGTAGGTGTTTGTCTTGAAGAAGGGGAAGAGTATGCCTCTGATCACTGCCATGATAAGCATGCCTGTCAGTGAGGCCATGGTGGTGGTTTAACCACACTCTATATTGTCCCTTAACCCTTTAACCGCCTGTGCCGCATATATTCAGGCTTCCATTTATTATTAGCACATTAAGTACCACCTTTTAAACATGATAAAATGTGACATCAATCAGCAATATTTAAAAACAGTTGACCTCCATTTTGTCAAATCTGAATAATTTTCACTCACTTGAAGTTGTGGATTGCGTCAGCGAGACACAACTTCAAGTGGGTGAAAATTCAGTTTGAATGATTTAGCGGTTAAAGGGTTAAGAGCTGTCGACGACTGTAAATGTTTTTATTACCTTTCAGCAGGACTTTAAATGACACTTTTGAAGATAGAACTGGTCTTCGATCAGACAGATTTATAAATCTAAATAATTTTTACTCACTTATGCTTGTTTATCAAATGAGTGAGACACAATTTCAAGCGTTTAAAATTTAAATCATATGATTTGGCGCTTAAAGTGTTAACACAAAGCATTCACAGCTGATAATAAAAAACATTTGTGTTTCTTATGGAATCCTAAAAGTTGCAGACACAAGCTGTTAGATTATGAATACATTCCGGCGAAAGTATGTGGGCCTTATTTAACAAATCAGTGTTGTGTGTAAATGGGTTTCGTAAAAATTTCTCAGATCCAAACAGAATTTACTTTCTTGTCAATTTAATGGCTGAAATTTTTATATTGAGCAGCAAAATGACGACCCCTCAAAAAACTACGGGCTCACTTGCTCATGTTAGTGAACTAATTTTGGGGGAATCACCTTCAAGATATAAATTTAGTTTTGATTCAAATGTTTTATTTTTTAAATATTAATCTATAAGGAACAGATGTGTTGTTATTTGACAGGAACACATAATTATTTATAAATGGTGTTGATGCAAACAATCCATCGTTGAAGTTCCTTTGACAAAACATGATATGTATGTACATCAGAACACTGATCATATGTTCATTTTTTGTTCAGTAAGCAGCATGTCCCAGACACATTAAACCCTACTGAATTCTTAGTTGTTCAGTATGCAGCATGTCCCAGACACATTAAACCCTGTTGAATTCTTAGTTCAGTACCCACCATGTCCCAGACCCATTAAACCCTGCTGAATTCTAGACTTAGTTAGTTCAGTAAGCACCATGTCTCAGACACATTACACCCTGCTGAATTCTTAGTTAGTTCAGTTAGCAGCATGTCCCAGACACATTAAACCCTTCTGAATTCTTAGTTAGTTCAGTACGCACCAGTTCCCGAACACATTAAACCCTGCTGAATTCTTAGTTAGTTCAGTAAGCACCATGTCCCAGACACATTCAACCCTGCTGAATTCTTTGTTACAATTTGTTATTTATTTGAAGCTGGAACTACTTCAAGAGATATTTCTCTTTATTAAAAGTAGATAAATCCCATATTGATTATTCTATTAATTGACCACCACCACTCGGCCCTCCCTGTCCAAAAAAAGATAAAAAAATATTTAATTGAGGGGCATTTCGTTTGGCTAGAAAACTTCGTGTAAACCTTCATATAACGGGTCCAGCAGGATGCATTAAATTTGTATTGCACAGTCGTTATCCACGATGCTATGCCGCCGGCCAATATCAACTCACTGGGCACCAATAATATATCCCGGTTCACAAGTATATCAGAGAACATCCGTCCATATTGTTAGATCTATGTATCATGCCCTTGGAGTCAAAGTGTCGTATCTGTCAGCTATGACACTTTGGCTTCAAGGTTTTCATAATGTTATTCATTTAACTGATAAGCATTGGAAACATTAGTAGTTTCTCGCACGTCTAGTTATTGTTATATTGTTGTTTACCCTTTGTGCTGCTAATTTTATTATAATTTTTCATTCATTTGACAACTGGAATTGCTAACGCACTCTGTGGCTTTAAATGACGAAAAATATTTATATTTATCAGAAATAAACATCTGCAAAATTATATCATTTAATCAACCCTTATCCTGTCGATCACGACTAGTGTCGTTTTTAATCTGTTTTGTCAGTCGCCCAAATCACTGTCATTGGGAATTAAATATGTATCTAAACATCAAGATTTGCAAATATTTGTGCTCAAATCAAACAAATATGAGTAATTTTCAACCACTTGAAGTTGTGGGTCGCGGTAGCGAGACACAACTTCAAGTGGGTGAAAACTTTAATAAATTATCTTAGCAGGATAAGGGTTATTATTTAAATGAGAATATTTTATGAATTTCTGTTGGATTTTAGTTGGTCTGAAACTTGCTTATACACGGTTCCAGCAGCACAAGGGTTAATTTGTTTTTGTTCACTGGTGACATAGAAATGTGATATTTTTATTTATGTACACGATCATGATATAAAAGATCAAACAAATGATGTTTTGGGTTGTATTTTGAAATTGTATTTCTTCTCAACATGCAAGTTTCTTGTGTTATATTTTTACATGCTCCCTGGGATTACGAACGGCTTGGTTGAGAAATTTAATTTCTAAACAAATGCATCAGTCATTCTAAGTCATTCTAAGTGGATGAGTAAAGCTCTTGTTTCCACCATTTACATGACCTTGAACAAATCCATATCCATGTTCCTGATTAAATGCTACGTAGATTTTTTTTAATTACCCACGTCGATATATATCTTTTTGCTCATAATGAAGGATGATGCCGCCCGCCCCTGCGGAACATCACCAGCCAATAGCTTATTGAAAATGTGTAGGCCTCACACAAATTGAGATCAGTATAAACTTGTGGGTTTTTTATGGGAGACTTGAATATCTGTACGAATAGTGATACTACCTAGATTTCTTCAAGTGCCTACACTGCTCGGTAAAGCCAAAAGGCAGTAACTGTTATGTAAGTTAGCAGTTACTGCCTTTTGGCTTTGGATGGTAATATTCATGGTACACGTGGGCCCACATCCCGACGGGCGCAGTCGGGACGTTGCGTCATGATACAGTGACGTGAGCGTTTCTATTTTTTGCGTGATCGCAACATTATTGTTCACTTCCCCCTGCCATTTTACATTCATGCGTGTATTTACAAAAAAACATCAACACAAAAAAATACAGAAATGGTAATGTTTATTAAGGTTCCAATAGTCTAATGAGTAATGTTGATCAGGACTACACCAAATATTACTCGTCGCTATACCGGACACTTTATGAAAAACATCAGATGGAAAAATAAATAGCCTATGTAATCTTTATTGGTCTTTAATTTTTAGTAAATGTGATTGTGTGAAAAAACAGTGTGTACACCTAGTACATGTATATATTGTATTACAAGATAACAGTGAGCGACAGCATAAAAAATAATCACCTGGGAATTAAACAGTCGTATCTGCCACTTTGTACAGTGGCATATACGATCGTTCAATAGCAAAGTGAAGGAATGCACAATAATTATGTAGTTTACGCCGCCATCCTCCCGTAACGCACCAATGTCACGCAATTGGAATGGGAACGAATGGGATCTGCTGGCGTGGTAACGTTTCTTAAGGATAACACCTGGCAATGTTTGTTTCCCGCTCTCACTATTCAGGTTGAGAACATGATACAGGAATGCTGATATCTTGCTGTTTTCGCTTTAACCCTTATCACGCTGAAATATTTCTGTATAAACCATGGAGACCAAAGGGTTTTATTCACTTTGATATCAAGTCTGAAGACCTATCATCGGACTTGACATTTTACCCCCTGGTCACTGGACCTGTTCATTCATGTGCCATTTCACCTCCACGGGGAGCATACAGTCCTGCAGCTGTTTCGGCGCATTGAACTTATCGTACACATTGCCATCTTTGTCCTACCAGGTAATCATTTTCACCTGAGTCAAGTGAAGCATTTGAGGGTGAAGTGTTTTGCCCAAGGGGAGAAACATGATATTTCTCTGAAATCCTGATTCGAAACCGCACGGCAGGCAGCGACATCGGTAGAGCGCCACGCTCTAACCATTGCGCCATGTCCTCTCTGGTCCCCAGATGGTTCCCGGACGTCAGATTCTGACGTATAAAGACGGTCCCCGCACCGAGAGGGTTAATTAGACGCGGTCTTGAACTCTCTCGAGTAAGCAATAACACGTGTTGTTAGCATGGCATATTTTTTGGATACAAAACTGACACACAAAACGACACTCGCTACGTCCGACATCCGTACAATATCCTCTACAGTGACTAGTTTGTTTTGAACCATAACTATATGGTATGTACATGTAATTAATATCTCCATCCGTAAAACTATGAGATTATGTGATTTTGCGTCTATGAGATCGACTACACTATGAATAATATATATAGTTTCGAGATAGTTTAGATTTCATAAATTTTTGTCAGTTTGATCAATAATAAAACATCCACTTAGTTCGTTAAGATACAATGTGACATAATATTAGGCCTACCCATTATTTCTTTGTCTTTATAAGGTCGCTGCATGTTTTTCACATTGATGATGAACTAGCCCAGCAAACGCGAGACATTAAAACAATATTGGTTTAATGTTGGGCCATCGTCTACGACGCTGGCCCAACAATAAACAAACATTGTTTCCATGTCTCGTGTTTGCTGTGAGGGAATATCAGTGCAATTATAACAAGTAATCTAATTTATGTTCAATTGGAAAAGAGGACTGCAGCGCAGTGAAAACATATTATTGTTTGACATAGGTCTATAACTACATAACTAACATGATTTAACCTTTTAAAAGGTCATCAGAAATAAACTACTTGTAGGCCTAACTTGTCCTCATATCGGTGATATTAGTGTTAACAGTGAATAATGCACCCCTGATATTGAAGATTAAGACCTTGAACCGCCAAATAATTGTAATTTTCACCCGCTTAAAAGTATTTGTGTCTCGCTGACGCGATCCACAACTTCGAGTGGGTGAAAATTATTCAGATTTGACAAAATATATGTAAACGATTTTGAGATATTGCTGCTGCTGTAACTTTTTTCTTCAACATGTTCAAAAACTGGTATTTAGTGTGCTGATAAGAAAAATGAAAAACCGAATATAATCGGGACCGGTGGTTAAAGGATTAATGTACTTTCAGTCCTTATATTACCTATAGTTACTGCTATGCCAATAATATAAACAGCAGTTTAGTTTGTATTGGCATCGCAGTTTACTTTTCAAGTGAGCTAAATGCTATGATACCGATGTTTGCCTTAAATTCACATAGAACAATATGCCTATGTCCATTTTGGGAAAATATCAATCCATTCCCTTTGATAGGGCACACGACAGTGACATCTACTTTTTACAACGGTTTAACCCCACGGGCTATCTGTTCGTTTTATTCCAGAAATTTTGCTGTGCAAAGGGAAACAGCAGTAGCTGCTTACTTGAAAAGTGAGCAGTTACTGCTGTTTGCCTTTAAAAACCACAAACAGGCGTTTGCTCTGAGGCTGGATCTCCGATGTACCAATTCCCAGCAAACACGATCCATTGAAACTAAGTTGGCTTAATGTTGGCCCACCGTCTGCGACGCTGGCCCAACATAAAGCCAACTTGTTTCAATGGATCGTGTTTGCTGGGAGTCCGTGTGGTAGACCCAGATGCCCAGCAACCACGAAACGTTGAACCAATGTTGTTTTATTGTTGGCCCATCGTCTGCGACGCTGGGCCAACATTAAAACAACATTGGCTCAACGTCTCGTGTTTTCTGGATGATTGTCCTGTGGATCAAGGTTTCTCTTCCTCCTCCTGGGGGATGTCACTGTGATGGGACCTGCACACGACCACCAGGCAGTGGGCGTGGTGCACCACGTAGTCACTGACACTGCCCAGGACGGTGCGCCGGATCGTGCCCATCCCGCGTGTCCCCATCACCACCATGGAGGCCTTCTCCTCCGTGGCCACGGAGCAGATAACCTGGCCCGGCTTCATGCCGCCGTCGTTGCGGAACTTGACGCCTTTTATCTGCAAGTAAAAGATATGGTTTTCATCTTTCTATTTATTATTTATAATTCATCTTCAAATAGTTCTCCATATGTAATAATATATATACCGTAGGCCCTATAATCTCTCATATGTAATGATGTAGTCTATATATATGTTTTTCAAAAAATCAACCAGATCAGTACTTTTTTCTACATAAAAAGTCGTCATTTTAAAGTCTTTCCTTTTTTATATCCTGTGTCTGGAGAGCAGTTTCATCTCATTCATCTCACCATTTTAATAATAGAATTCATCATTAACACCAGTTTATCATGACTTCAAAGAGCAATACACGCCGTTCACTGTAAAAGTAAAGTTATTTAATATTAGACGACGAGAGATCTAGCAGTTCTTTGAGAGATATCAGTAAAAAAATCTAATATAGCATAGGATAACATTCATCGTCAAGATTGTAAATGACACCGCTATTGCGCTTGTTGACAGTAAGTTGACAGTAAGTAACTCTGTCAGTACCCGTTCGTCTTAGACGGACGGTTTTCGAGATATGGCAGTTTAAATTTCACTAATGTGTCAGTGTTTTTTATCTTTGCCCTGGCCTTAAATACACGTTCGCTATTGGTCCTATCGTTTAGAGAGGCTACATCAGACTACCTCATTACCCTTTGCCTATAAACTTACCCAAAGACTATTGCGGTTAGATCGTTTAAAGCTCATAAAAAGAGTTATCATGTGAGAAGCGGTAGTATTACTGACAACTATATCAAGGCTTCCGCCCGCAATTATTATAGCTCTATCTATGACGATGAAGGCGGAAATAGGTGAAGCCAGGAAATTTGCATTTATACATGTTTCCTTCAGCAAGTGGGCGGGGGCCCTAGGGTAGTGGTTAGCACCGCTGCCTTTCACGCCAGAGTCCGGGGTTCGGTTCCCGGTCCCGGCGGTTTGTAAGAAACAAAAAATGTTTGTTCCCCATCCACGTGTGAAAGTCAGTATTGTGGGGAGCCTCCGTGACCGAGAGGTAGCGTGCTCGGCCTCAGACCGCCAGGGTTCGAATTTCGAATTCTGTGTCTGGAGGACAGTGTCATCTCAATCATCTCACCATCCTCAGGAGGTTCTCCTGGCCCAATTTAGCCTATATGTGCACAAAGGTGGCCTAAAGTCCGATTCATTTCATTTCCTTCAGCAAGTCTTGACAATGGACCGCGGATCATATCTCCCTTTAGAAAGGCACCGCTAGGCTTACTAACATGTTTAAAATGGGTGACTTTTATTTGAAAAACTGGGATACACCTATGATGAGTCAATCAGGACATTTGTACATACATAGCCTCAAGATAAATAGAAAGGTTACTTGATTCTGACAATCGTCACTTTTACCAGGCTTGTTTGCCGCATTGAAATACGATAGCAAGTATGCGGTCTGCGTTAGCAATGTTGAGTGTTGCCACAAATAACCTACCCCTCTTGCTCCAAGCAGCTCGGCGAAAGAGCTTTGGAGAACAGAAGCTTTTTCTTGTTCCTCTTTCCATAGCTCTGATAAGGCGGATGGTGTTAAAAACATCTGGCCTAAAAATACACAAAACCAGGCATAGTTAAATGTTGAACTAACTTTTAAAATACGGTAAAATAAAATGGGCGAAGAAAGTTATAAATTAACGTCGTTATAGATATCTGTATAAGCCTAATTATTCTAGAAATATAGGGTCTAATCATGTAGGCCTAATGTAGGATCTATTACATGTACTAAGCTGCATGGCCTATTTCAAGAAACTTTAATATGTTTTAATTATAAAGAACTATCTAGATATCAACACGTTGTTATTTGACATTGATTTGCAAACATTATTTATTAATCGCGACCTCTACCGCCCAAACCCACCCCCCCCCCCCACCCCACCCCACCAACAAATTCAAGGGTTTCCCGTTAAACATGTGAAACAACACACAATTATAGTTCAATTAGCTAAGACAACATATTAACAAACTGACTAATATTTTATACTAGTATGTAATAGACGGTGCCTAGTGGTGTAAAACAAAATTGTTAGGTGCTCCTAATCTGTTTTTAATATATATTTTTTACAAAAATGCTAACAATTGGCCAAACAATTTTACGCATAACGCTGTTAGGATTTCATAACTAAGTAAGATAATACGTGATTCTAGGCTACCCTATATCTTCTACGCCAGTGGTACTAGATAGGCCTACTGTGTTAGACTATTTTCAGATTTTATCAAGTGTTGCTAATTAATACTAAAAAGTAACCACGGAAATATATATTTTTGTTCAAGCTAGTGAACAATGTTTGGTGTCAATGGTACACCCATTCAATGTCACCCATATGTTAACAATTGAATAAGAAGCTAATTATTCACATTGTTGTATTTTGATCTCATTAATGAACTTTAGCAAATATGTTAAGTGATGTATACTGGTAATTATGGTGAAGTATGCACATTAAGATATCATTTAGGCCTATAATTATCTGAGTATTGGCCCCGGGGTATTGGTGCATAGTTTAGGATGCCATTTATATAGGACATAGTGAGGTTTATGATTATAAAGACGTATTTAAAAAAATCAGTAACATTTCTAGATTTGCTATTTCAAACAGGATTATCATGCGAAAAATGTGGGGCGCACATGCGAGAAAAGCAAACCCACGCGCATGGTTGTTTCAATTTTGGCAACGTCGATGGAATGATCACTGTATGCTAATTAGGGTGAATTATTCACACTAGCTACTAAAACATTCTCCACACAGTTGGCAAAATGCCAACAAAGCTTACAATGTGTATTTGAAAACAAATTAAAGAAAGGTCCACTACATGAAGTATAGTGTTGGCAACTTGACTAATATCTTATATACATAAAAACATACATTGAAAAATTAAATCTATCATCATATTTTCTTTTCACATCTATCCCGATTTATCACCTCCTAGCATGTTGATTTGTCCCCAAGTTGGTCCAATCACCTCCATAACGTTTTTTCTCTAATACATCCTAGATAGGTATTATATTATTTTAATGAACACATGGTGGTATTATATCCCTGACGGACCTACATCTTCTTATGTTACAAGCGTGAAATATGTCAAATATAGGCCCAAGGAAACACACCAGACCGCCTCAATCTGCAAAGCATTTCTTCCTTTTTTCACTGCAGAGTATTTCATGCATGATCTAAAGAGAGACCAAACTATTACACAGAATTGATTACAATTACTCACGTGAATGTGCTACGTCTGGCAGCTCTATGACGTGAACCAAGACGACGGAGTTTTCCCTTCTGTGAATATTATCGTAATAATCTGAAAATAACCAAATCCATGTCAACTATTAGACCACAAAACAGAGAATTAAAACCTGGGTGCACAGGTGAATGATCCTGTAGCAAATATTGATAGATACAGAGTCTACCTTAGATCTATGCAAACATTAAGGTTATGGGGCATATTAAATTGAAATATGAGAGACGCTTTCGTGTTATCAACCAATATGTGAAAGCTTTTACCCCCTGAATATATTCATGGCCAATAGCTATACCCTTTTATCCCCGGTCTCGAGTAGGCTTATATTCATGACCAACAGGTCTACCCTTTTACGACCTCTTCCGAATATATTCGGAAGAGGCGGTAGAACGGTAGAGCTGTCGGTCGTGAATATATACTCAGAAGAGGCGGTAAAAATGTAGAGCTGTTGGTGATGAATATACTCGGAAGAGGCGGTAAAAGGGTAGAGCTGTTGGTCGTGAATATACTCGCGAGAGGCGTAAAAGGGTAGAGCTGTTGGTCGTGAATATACTCGGAAGAGGCAGTAAAAGGGTAGAGCTGTTGGTCGTGAATATACTATGGAGAGGCGGTAAAAGGGTAGAGGTGTTGGTCGTGAATATACTCTGGAGAGGCGGTAAAAGGGTAGAGCTGTTGGTGATGAATATACTCGGGAGAGGCAGTAAAAGGGTGGAGCTGTTGGTGATGAATATACTTGAGAGAAGTGGTAGAAGGGTAGAGGTGTTGGTCGTGAATATACTCGGGAGAGGCAGTAAAAGGGTAGAGCTGTTGGTGATGAATATACTCGGGAGAGGTGTAAAAGGGTAGAGCTGTTGGTCGTGAATATACTCGGAAGAGGCAGAAAAAAGGTAGAGCTGTTGGTCGTGAATATACTCTGGAGAGGCGGTAAAAGGGTAGAGCTGTTGGTGATGAATATACTCGGGAGAGGCAGTAAAAGGGTAGAGCTATTGGTGATAAATATACTCGGATGAGGCGGTAAAAGGGTAGAGCTGTTTGTGATGAATATACTCGGGAGAGGCGGTAAAAGGGTAGAGCTGTTAGTGATGAATATACTCGGGAGAGGCGGTGAAAGAGTAGAGCTGTTAGTGATGAATATACTCGGGAGAGGCGGTAAAAGGGTAGAGCTGTTTGTGATGAATCTACTCGGGAGAAGCGGTAAAAGGGTAGAGCTGTTGGTGATGAATATACTCGGGTGAAGCGGTAAAAGGGTAGAGCTGTTGGTCGTGAATATACTCTGGAGAGGCGGAAAAAGGGTAGAGCTGTTGGTGATGAATATACTCGGGAGAGGCAGTAAAAGGGTAGAGCTATTGATGATGATATCATCCCGATATACTCGGGAGAGGCGTAAAAGGGTAGAGCTGTTGGTGATGAATATACTCGGGAGAGGTGTAAAAGGGTAGAGCTGTCGGTCGTGAATATACCCGAGAGAGGCGATAAAAGGGTAGAGCTATTGGTGATGAATATACTCGGGAGAAGCGGTAAAAGGGTAGAGCTGTTGGTGATGAATATACTCGGGAGAGGTGGTAAAAGAGTACAACTGTTAGTGATGAATATGCTCGGGAGAAGCGGTAAAAGAGTAGAGCTGATGGTCGTGAATATACTCGGGAGAGGCGGTAAAAAGGTATAGCTGTTGGTGATGAATATACTCGGATGAGGCGGTAAAAGGGTATAGCTGTTGGTGATGAATATACTCGGGAGAGGCGGTAAAAGGGTAGAGCTGTTTGTGATGAATATACTCGGGAGAGGCGGTAAAAGGGTAGAGCTGTTAGTGATGAATATACTCGGGAGAAGCGGTGAAAGAGTAGAGCTGTTGGTGATGAATATACTCGGGAGAGGCGGTAAAAGGGTAGAACTTTTGGTGATTTTCAGTCACGAGCATATTCATCATCAACAGCTCTACCCTTTTACGACCTCTGCCGAGTATATTCATCACCAACAGGTCTACCTTTTCACCACCAGTATATCGCAATCTGTTTAAGCAAAAATCAGAGACAACCTCTGGAAAGATCTAATGTACCCTGTATGGACAAAAGGGAGGGCATATATATGTTAGTGATTATGTTCTGGATAATTATAGCTTGCATGCATGCATAAATCGTTTCGAACAGTACAGTGGCTGGCTGTTGAATATTTTGGTCAAAAACCCAAAAAGTAATAAGTCACAAGGTATTGACTTAGGTCTATGTTTCATTGTCCCAATTGAAGTAAACTTTAGTTATTAGTAGGCTAGGTATTAGTGTGGAATTATATACACTATATTATTTTATGCAGTTTTTAATTTAACATCCCTTTGCCAGACAGGCTTCAACTGTGGGCAGGAAAATGTACATTCGTCTAAATATTGTGTTTTTAATCATAGTTGGAATTGATCAAACTGAAAGTTGTGGTGTAAAGCGTGAAAACAATATATGTCTATATTAAAGTAGGTGGCTCGTCATGATTCGCTGAGTACATATTGTGGGCCCACCCTCGTGCTCAGCGTCCACAAGAGTGGGGTCTGCAGCAGGTTCAGTGAAGCAAATAAAGCAGGTCGGTCGTTTCGTTTCACTCATTCATAATATTTACTTTTGATGGATCGCACACCTCATCCTTATATAACGTTGATTGTGCTGCGCGCGGTGGTGGGCCGACAACCCACATGTATGGTAAATGAATTGTGGCGATCCCGAAGATTGTTCAGGTTAACACACTACTGTAGACCAAACAGCACGTAGGCCTATTTGGAACCAGAACACCAAAGTAGAAATCTACATTCAGTGCTCTCACAATCGGATAAAGCAGTTATGTTGCTGTCGACGTGTAGCCCTATATATGCCTATATCAAAAGCACAGACTGACAAATTGCTAATCCTGCAATCAAACCGCGTGGAATCAGCCCATTTCTATACATAGGATTGTCTGCCTGTTTGATAACTGATATGCAGCTCTGCAAAACCAAAAGGCAACAGCTGCTTACTTTACCGGTAAGCTGTTGCTGCCTTTTGGTTTTGCATAGCAGTATGGGAGATAATAACAAAAGCAATATCCCAGTCTGGCCAGCTTGGTGATTATAGATAGGCCTACATTTGTATTATTGGTGAGATTCTTCCATTACATGGCATTAGCAAAGTGCATAAAAATGCGCCATCCCAGCAAACAGAATGGGTGGATATGATATCGCTTAATGCCGGTGGGCTAAGTGTGGCCTGGCGTTGAATTTATAGATTGAACTATTACTCTGGCCACGTTTGATATCAGCTGATCAAGCTATAGTTAGCTTCCATATTCACAACATTTCGCTACTCCTGCCTTGAGACTAGAGTGTTACTGCATTTCCTTGTTCATGTTTTATTTACACAAATATATTACTTTTCTTATTACTTTTCTGACAGCATAGGCCTACAACAATTATAACTTTATACTTGGCGATGTTGAAATACAAGTTATAGAGTTACTGAAAAACAAGTTAATAGGGGCCTACTGAGAAATGCAAGTTATAGCTGTTGAAATGAAAGTTAGTTTTACTGAAACACAAATAATTGTTTTTTTTGTGGAAATGCAAATTAAATTTATCAACAGTGCTAAGATGTGATTCGACAACATTATCCTGTATTTATACAGGTCTAGCTTGTATTGCGACAACAATAACTTGTAATTCGACAACATGTAACTTGTAATTATTTCTGACAACGTGTAACTTGTAATTATTTCTGACAACGTGTAACTTGTAATTGTTTTCTGGTGGCGGAGTTTAGCCTGATTGGTGTTAATACATGCACATGTATGCGGGGCTGTTGTTGTAGGCCCATACAACACATATTCAAAACTTTGACCCCCAGTCAACACGAAAATCAGGCAAAGTCGTATTTTTTTATCTAAAATTATGTTTTATGTTGAAAATCTTTCTTGGCATCTATAGTTTCCTTGTGACATATAATTTGTCTAAAGAATAGAGCAGAGTTGCTTAATATCAGTTGTCCGTCCTACTTGGCCGCTGATCAACTGGCGTATTGCCAAAATCAATTCTATGTCTGAAACAATACAGATTAGAACTCGATCAATACCTCCCCGCAAAAGGAGACAACAGTATCTGCTTACATTTCAGGTAAGCAGTTGATGCACGACAGACGCCATTTTTATTCACACGAGTCACGTCATTTGTGTTTTTTGTTGAAGGTAAAATCACGCAACAGCACGTTTCATTGACAAATCAAATGACGCATTTTAAAGGGTTATTGCATGTGTGTGTTTCCCCCTTAACCTGTTAACCGGCGATCGACTTTCGTCGTCAGAATCTGACGTCTGTAGACGTCAGATTCTGACGTCTAAAGTCGATCCCCACACTGTTAGAATAAAAATATTTCTAATATCCACATAGGCCCTACCTATAACATAGGTATTCAAATGAATCAGAAAAAGCTAACTAAGACATTTATGATTATTTCAAATTAAAAAAACCATTTGGTTGCGATGTTTTTTATAAATTAATTCAATGTTGTAAGGGTTAACCCTTAAAGTGCTAATCACCTCTATATAGTCGTCCATTAAACCGATAAGATATGCAGGAGTGTTCAATTTGTCTGACTATCCTTTGTTTTCACTGAAATTGTACATATTTAGGTATTTTCCCCCACTTGAAGATGTGGGTCGCGATAGCGAGGCATAACTTCAAGCTGGGAAAAACAATTATAACTTAGAGCTTGAAAGGTTAACGTGCTAACGTTAGTGACGCATGAATGTGCACATACATAGTTCACCTTAATAAAAAAAGTATATTTTTTTCCTAGTGCATAAAGGGACATATTAAACAGCAATCAGTCGCACTACGTGTCTTTGTGTGCTTGTCCTCAACTTTTCTCAAATATATTGACGTACAGCAACATGATTAATGTCTGATTTAGTCGCTTTAGATTAAAATAAAACATTAAGGCGTCGGCCTATTATTGAAGATTGTATTTTAGATACAATTATTTACAGTGCAGCTTAAAACGGTTAATACAATACAATACAATACAATACAATACAATACAATACAATACAATACAATACAATACAATACAATACAATACAATACAATACGATACAATACAATACAATACAATACAATACAATACAATACAGTACAATACAATACAATACAATACATTACAATACAATATAGGGCCTAATATAATATAATATAATATAATATAATATAATATAATATAATATAATATAATATAATATAATATAATATAATATAATATAATATAATGTAATATAATATAATATAATATAATATAATATAATATAATATAATTTGTACATTTAGATATATGTCAGCTTATATCTTCATTATACAACATTATATTTCATGCATTTAAGATTTGCTGGTATAACTTATCAGTACATAGGCCTATAGGCCTACTATCAATGAAACTGGCCGCGTGTTTTTTGCAAATATTAGCCGCTGCAAATATTAGGCATATTCCCAATAATTGACACCCTTTTGATCCGAATGGTATCGCATTCAGTGTTCACCCATGGTACAGAGATAGATTGGTAAGCCTAATTGACGTTAGAAAATGACAATAATAATGCTGAGAATACCCACCCGATTGCAGTTATGGAGGTGCTATATACAAAAGCTTCTGAGATGTTGCTCTTAAAGAAATGTCGGGAACCGTCATCCTGATTAAACGTCACAAGTTTGGCAGCACACAAAGGCCAGCGCCACTCTGTGGTCTACTCTACCATGTCTACATGGCAGTAGTCTCTAATGACCCACTCTACTCTGTTTGCACTCAGCTCTGTCCCTCTCACCCTGCAATTGTTCGGTTGATGTCTACCGGAGCTAGCACGATCGTCAACGTGGAGCACCAACAGTTATAGTTGGCTGCAAATGTAGGCCTACCACCGGAGATTCTTTATTATGCACACTTTGTCTTCTTCTCATCACGTAGAACTCCTATCCCAGTAAACACAAAGCGTTGAGTAAATGTTGGCTTATGGTCCGTCGTCTCCAACGCTGTCCCAACACTCTGAGATTAGGTCAAGGAATTATGTTTACTCGGATGGCATTCCAATTGATAACATTCTAAACTGGTATAGAAAAAAACACTGCGAAGTAATCTATATGAAACGATGAAGTCGGCCTACGCCTCTATCCTGAAGAACCAGAAGCAAAACATGTTACCTTTCCCACAACGGGGAATTAAGGGTATGTAACATATTTATGCCCCCCCCCCCCTCCATCACCTAGGACTCCCAGGGGTTAATGACGAGTTGGGGGACACCGCAAAAAAATGATAGATAAGTGAATGAACAAAGTTTTGTACTGTGTGGTTTTGTAGCCTATAAATGGTAACTGTAAATAAATCAATAAGACCTAGGAATATCACAAAATAAATTAAGGATATGAAGATACTGTTCTCAGCGAACACGATACTTTAACTAAACGTTGATTTATTGTTGGACTGGCAGTTCTCAATATTGGGCTAATATTTCATTTTTGTTGAAGTGACTGAAGCAGGCTTAATCAATCAAACTTGCCAATATTGGTTAACGTCACATTACTGTCTTTATTCTGGTTACCAGGTCTCCCATTCTAATGTAGGCCCCTACTTTGACACCCATTCAGAATCAATGTTGGTATAATGTTGGCTCAGTGTCGCAGATGGTTGGCCAGTATTGTACCGGCCCTGCTTCAGTGTCTAGTGTTTACTGGGAAATCACTATAGGCTACTTTGGTCCACTATTCATAAATCAGTCAATGCAAACATCATTGAATTATAGATAGACATGTATTACAATCAATCAAGAATTATTATCATATAATACTATATATGATATGATCTGACAATCAATCAAGAATTATTAGGCCTATCATGTGATATATATAATACTAGAGATTTTTGACTGTGACAACTATGCAGCCACAATGACAGACTTAGAATGAACAATTTTTTTTCAATTTTGCTCAGTTTTATTGTAGAATTTCATGCTGAATTTGTAAATACATTTCTCAAAACTTTTTTCAGAATTGAGGTCAAACTGGTATACCCTACTTTCAAAAAGTATATATCCGAAATACAATTATATAAGTTTTTACAATTTTAAGACCTTTGTTATTATGTCATTAACTACCATGTAGTTATCAATCCAAGAATATTTATAAATACCAAAGATGACCACAATTTATGAAAATAGTTTTGTCGCCATTTCTTCAAGAAATACATTTTCAGATTCAGTGTAATATTCTACAATAGAAACGAATCTTCAGACCTTTTGGCCACAAAATGGTAAATAAAACCCTATGAGCTCTTGGACTAATAGTAAGCTTACTAGTTTTTGCGACGGTCCTGCTATGCTTCTCTCGAGTCCAATCATGTCATCAAGTTAATTCACACATAATAAGGGGCCGATATCTCGGAAACTGTTGGAGATGGTCAGGCAATCAATCACGCATTATTATCACGTGATACGTTGTATAAATGTTATACAAATGTTTTGTGTCTACTGAGTATTGACAAGTCGATACACAGTAAATAATATATAAATTTTATTATCTTCCAGAAGATGTCTAATCAATTAAGTCGTGTATCATTAAGAAATTGAATTTCATAATTGTTTTCGTTCAGACACATTTTCAGGGCTGGGGAAGTATTTGTCTATATTGATATTCCTTTTTTCACCATCACATGTATTTTAAATTTTCCGACTGCAGAACAAAAAGCAAAACGACAACATAGTTTTTGGACAGTAGCGATATTCATAACAATTATTAATTATTAATAATTAATTATAACTGTGTTATTTTGTATAAAAGTGGAAGATAGATGGATGGATGGCTGTGGTTTGATGCTTCTAAACCACATAACAGGACGAAAAGCTAAAATTCATAGAATAAGTAAAATACAAACAGAAAAACAAAATCTCTGTCATACAAAAACTAACAACAATAACTGCTTACTTGAAAAATAAGCAATTACTCTTGTTTCCTTTGCACGGCAAAAATGTTGAACAATATTATTGGATAATCGGCAAAATCCAGCCGATTAGACGTTGATCCAGCGCTATGGTAATTTTGGTACAGTGTCAGATATGCAGTACCAAGATTTAGACAGCGTTGGCTGCGTGCAGGGAGATGCCGTGCACTGGAGATTATTGTTGCAGACGAGGTGGTAGCTACCTCTGGTAATCAACTTGTCAGCTATTATTTCCAGAATGACTGACATAAGAGAAAACTACTTGAGGATATCAAGAGGATATAATTTATTCATTCAGTCATTCATTTATTCATTCACAAAAAACGGTTAACAATTACTGCCCGTTGGCTTTGTAGAGCAGAGCTGCATGATAGTCAGAATAATACTCGGCATCCGTCCCGGAGGTATCATGCTTTGAGATTGATTGTTGCAGACAAGGTGGTAGACCTCTAGTAATCCATTTGTCAACCATCAT
Source organism: Flabesymbios commensalis (assembly GCA_964017125.1). NCBI lineage: Eukaryota > Metazoa > Annelida > Polychaeta > Terebellida > Flabelligeridae > Flabesymbios > Flabesymbios commensalis. The sequence continues at coordinate 33,574,159 of OZ024906.1, read as the reverse complement.
TCCCAGTTGTAACTTCATGATTTCCTCAAAGGCGAACAACAGTAACTGTTTACTTTCCAAGCAAGCAGTTATAGCCCTGCTGATTTCAGCCTTTGTATTACGCAGTATATAGACAAACAGCCGTAACAACCTGCTTTGCAAAGACACACAGCTGTAACTGTTTAATTTTCAAGTAGACAGTTACTGTTTTCACTTCTTCCTTTGCAATGCAGTGTATCCTTGTATATGCTTGTTTTTACAAAGGCAATCAGCAGTAAATGTTTGTCCTCCATTATTTCCAGAAGTGACTTCTGCAAAGGCAAACATCATAACTGTTTACTTACCAAGTAGGCAGTTATTTTTTGCTGCCTGTACAATGCAGTATTATGCAGTAGTTGGCTGTATTTGCAAAGGCAAACAAACACAAAGGCAAACACAAGATTATCTGCCCTAATCCCCATCAATGTCTCCTGTTAGACTAAAAAGACCTTGCCAGTATTCTGGTAGAGTGACAGTTAGTAGATGCAGAAGTTCATTAACATTGATTTTACACCATCATGGCCATGTGTTTGCTGGGAAGCTATATGTGTTGTCCTCAGATAAGTTAGAGAAATTGTTAATCATTTTTATTATCACATATTAAATAATATATTTTGAATATTGAACGTGTCTTCGATCTAGTACGATTTAATAATATTGCTTTGTGAAGCCAACACTGCTCACTAGCTGACTTTCTGCTTTGCACTACATAATATTTGTCCTCAAACCTGAATAATGTTCACTCGCTTGCAGTGAAAAGTGGATTTAGTTTTGGATTTTTAGTGAAATACAACTTCCACTTTCTTGAACATAGAACTATCCCAATCCATGGTAATCATGGTAACGGGAATTAGCTCTCTATAGTGCCAAATGAAACTTAAAAAGTGGCATGATTTATTACGATTCAGTTAGCTAATTAAGCCAATCAGCACTTTTCCTCAAGCATAATATTTTATTTGAAGGTGAGTCACATTTAAAACAAATGAAAAATGATGTTGGCTGTAAAGTAATCCGAGCTCAGGCATAGCAGTATCAGGGACGGATCCAGGGTGCCGGGGGTTTGCTCCCAAGATTTTAATTGAGGCAGCCCTTACACCCCCATTGTTCCGCGTTGAGTATTGGACGCAACCACAGGTTTAGCGTCCGGAGTTGAGTATAGTAGCAATGAGTTTTGTTTGTGGATGCTTGTGACCAATTTAAGCTAATATCCATAGATAAGCTATGTTAATATCAACATATTTATGAATGTAATGACCCGGTCACACCGAGGCGGTACGAGGGGCGGTCGGTCCAAAGAGAGATACAGTTTGAACCGTGCGAAAATAAGCGGTCTGCGCCGCGGTCCATTATAATTAGAATGTCATATGCGGAGTATGCCCAATAAAGTAAGCTATGGTCTAATCAGGTATTTTTCGCATTTTTCGTATTTTTCGCATTTTTCAAAAAATCATAATGTGCAGTTGTCCAGTTCTTTTCATAGATTTACGGATGTTTCTGGCGGTCATATTCGGTTTTAGAAGTGAGATTAACGCTCTTGATTTGGTTATTTACAATTATGTACTTAATTGTCATACGGTCGGTGTCGATTATGTACGTCATACGATTATTTCGAACATACTGCGCTAGAAATAGACCTATTTATCCCTATCTGTACGGGCGGGTATATACGGTTCGATTCGGAGATTCGCAAAATGAGACGTACGGTATGGGTAATTAGGAGGGTCATTTACGGGGAAACAGCCGGAGATATAAGGTTTGTTGATTCGTTGAGATACGATTCCAATAATTCTATATGCGGTCACTGTCTTGTGGCTATATATATACGGACAGAAAATGTTTTTTTACTGTTTAATGAGATATACTATTGCCCCTGATATTGATAAATACAGGGTCAAAAATTACATTTTCAAAAGGTCAAATACGGGCCCTCGGGCGGTGTGAAAAAGTGCTATACGGTTCACTGGGTGGGAATATAAGGGTGTGATACGGAGATATAGTGAAATATAGGGGATATAAGGAGTTATATGGAGTTAATCTCTAAGCGCGAAGTCACACCGAGCGATAGGATTTAATAAGCTATATTTGGCCGGAAGCAGATCGGTATATACGATGCCGGATTATAGGCGGGAATCATTATAAGAAATAATAAACAAACAAAAAATAAATAAAAATATTTAGGCCTACTAATTATTAACATAATAGAAAGTCTAATATTAAATAAATGAAAATAATTTAATTGATAAAATATATATGCAATAAGAAATACTTCTAAATATTACAAGTACAAATTGAAGCATTTCTACGAAGCCCCAGAAGCGACATTTGCATTTTTATTATTTTTTTAACTCAATATATTGACTTTAAAAGTCAATACATTGAGTTCACAACTCAATATATTGAGTTCACAACTCAATATATTGACTTTAAAAGTCGATATATTGAGATCACAACTCAATATATTGAGTTTACAACTCAATATATTGAGTTTACAACTCGATATATTGACTTTGAACGTCAATATATTGAGTTCACAACTCAATATATTGAGTTTACTACTCAATATATTGAGTTTACAACTCGATATATTGACTTTTAAAGTCAATATATTGAGTTCACAACTCAATATATTGACTTTAAAAGTCAATATCTCGACTTTAAAAGTCAATATATTGAGTTCACAACTTAATATATTGAGTTCACAATACAATATATTGAGTTTAGAACTCGATATATTGAGTTTAGAACTCGATATATTGACTTTAAAAGTCGATATATTGAGTTCATAACTCAATATATTGAGTTTACAACTCAATATATTGCCTTTAAAAGTCGATATATTCAGTTCATAACTCAATATATTGAGTTGTTTACTACTCAATATATTGAGTTTACAACTCGATATATTGACTTTAAAAGTCAATATATTGAGTTCACAACTCAATATATTGAGTTCACAACTCAATATATTGAGTTTACTACTCAATATATTGAGTTTACAACTCGATATATTGACTTTGAAAGTCAATATATTGAGTTCACAACTCAATATATTGACTTTAAAAGTCTTAACTTTAAAAGTTAATATATTGAGTTTAGAGCTCGATATATTGAGTTCACAATACAATATATTGAGTTTAGAACTCGATATATTGAGTTTAGAACTCAATAATCTCAATATATTGACTTTTAAAGTCAATATATCGAGTTGTAAACTCAATATATTGACTTTTAAAGTCAATATATTGAGTTTAAAATAATAATAACAATAAAGCAAATGTCGGTTATGGGGCTTCGTACATTTCACATGTTTCAGTTATGATTTTTTGTTGAAATTTAATCGAACACAAACTTGTAATTGCTACCTCAATTCCTAGCTTACAGTATGCATAATTCAAAATATTTTATTAAAATTGATTTGGAATCTGAAAGAGAGGTGCGACTATTCGTTTATTTACCATTCTGTTGTCGATTTTTAGACAAAACTACATTCAACTGCCTGTAATGTGAGTTGCCCGACTTGCTCCATGTTAAATTAACTATTGTTGTGTTTTTTTTTAAATGGAGCAAGTCTGCAAACTAACATCAGATGTGTTAACATGTAGTTTTTACTAGAAATAAACACCAACGTGTTAAATATACGAACAATCGCACCTGGCTAATTTGATTAGGCATTAGGCTTTAAAAAAGATAGTGAAGTAATTTTGAAATTTTCATCTACCACAACCTTGTAATCTCTGCGGCAATTCATAGCTTGTTGTAGATAAACTAACTATCTGTTTTACTAATCAAAACAAGTTTTTGCACCAAAATAAACTTGTATTAGTGAACTTAATAATTTATCCAAAGGACAAATTGGATAAATAACATGTTCAAAACTGTTTGTTGGTATATTTTGCTAGCAGTGTGTAGCCTAGCCAGTGTGTAGTGTTTTAAAATTTCGCTTTGGAAATTTGCCTCTCTTGTGTCGCGATTTCCACCCACGTTTATATCTAGTAGCTCTCGTCCTTCCCTCCAGGCTCCTGGGACTACTGCGTTGGTCTCTGGATCATCGAAATCCATCGACCTCTCAATCGTTGCTCGCTGTGAAGTGTGCTCTCCTCAAAACACGCCCTGCTTTATATGCTTCGTCACACCGCGTTAGCATATCCGCAAGGCATTGCAAATGACCTAATATGACCCTGTGATGTGAGCACGAACATTAAATAACACTTAATACCTCTATTTCTCCTTATTTGACCGTATTAGGCCTACACTGTATATGAACTTGTATGGACCATATTGGGCCGAATATGGGTCGTATTGGACCCCATCCTTGGACCGTATCCGTATACCCGACCCTACCACGAAATAATGATTCCGTATTTAACATAACAACTCCGTAAAACACCTCTTGTGCATCCGTATATGACCGCTACTAATATGAGCATAGGTATTCAAATGAAGCGGAAAGAGCTAACTAAGACATTTATGATGATTTCAAATAGAAAAACCCTTTGGTCTCCAATCTCCACATTATATTAAAAAAATCAGTGATCCCCTTTTATAGGCCCCAGTTGGATATTGTGATCAATCCAGGACGCTTTATCATTGCGGCTGCTCGAGTAAAATTCAGAGCACATAATCATCATTTTCGAACGGCAGACTGTGTATCGCTGTATTCTGTGAAACGCAATAACCTTGACCTCCAATGTTTTCACCGAGCTAGTTAATACAATGAAGTATGGAGGATGGGATCTTATGTAACATTTTTTTTCGCCGAGTAGCCATTCAAAAGGGTTTCCGGTGACGTCACTGCGTTTCACAGAATATAGTCTGTCATTAGGGATGGTTGGTAGAGAATGTTCTTGGTATCGTTTGAACCAGTTTTACATTTTGTGAGGACTATTTTCCTGTATTATTGCGTTGGTCTTTGGATCATCGACTTCCATTGCTCTCTCAATCGTTGCTCGCTGTGACGTGGGCTGTCCTCAAAACACGTCCTGCTTTTTAAAAGCTTTGTCACCACGCGTTAGCATATCCGCAAGGTATCGAAAATGATATAATATGAACACGTGAAATGGAATGAATCGGGCTTTAGGCCACCTTTGTGCACATATAGGCTAAACTGGGCCAGGAGAACCTCCTGAGGATGGTGAGATATGAATGAGATGACACTGTCCTCCAGACACAGGATTCGAAATTCGGGCCCTGGCGGTCTAAAGCCGAGCACATTACCTCTCGGTCACGGAGGCTCCCCACAATACTGAGTTTCACACGTGGATGGGGAAGAAACATTTTTGTTTCTTTCAAACCGCCGAGACCGGGTACCGAACCCCGAACTCTAGCGTAAAAGGCGGCGGTGCTAACCACTACCCTAGGGCCCCCGCCCATGAACACGTGAAGTGAGCACTAACATTACCTCTATTTCTCCTTATCTGGCCGTATTACACTGTATATACACGAGTATGGACCGTATTACATAACTGTTGCATAACTGTTACATAACTGTTACATAACTGTTACATAACTGGACCAAATATGGCATCGAGTCGTATTGGACCGTGTCGACCGGACCTATACCACGAAATAATGATTCCGTATTTAACACAAAATCTCCGTAAAGCACCTCTTGTGCAACCGTCGACCCAACGTCGACCCAACGTCTTCGACGTTGGTCCAACATTGTAAAAATGGTATACAAATGTTCTGTGATTACTGGGTAGAGGATGTGCTTGGTATCGGTTAAACCAGTTTTGCATTTTGCGAAGAGCAAATCACACTGGACATGACGACGCTGTATTTGATGTGATCACGACGGGTGGGGACATCTATTCATTAATGATAGCCACGCGTGCACATGACATGTCCGGAAGTCTAAATGGCGGGTTGATGAGAAAGAGTAGGCCTGAGAGGTTCGGGAGGGCAGTCCATATGTGCTATTTGGCAAACAGCAGTAACTACTTACTTGGAAAGTAAGCAGTTACTGTTGTTTGCCATCGCATGACGATAATGAGAGGTCGGGAAGAGAGAATTAATGAGAGCCCATCGTTCTTCCTGTCGAGCGAGGGTTTTTTTGTAGTGGTTAGCGCTGCCTCATGTCATGCCGGATTCATCCCCGCTCATGGCATTCAGGTTTCAGAGAAACACATCCAGGTTGACCATTTCAAGCCTGGATTTACCATTGACATCTTCATCCACTACAAGCCGCGAATTGCTATCGCAATTCTCGACTTGCAGTGGATGAAGATGATTTGATGCGGTTTGAAAATTGAAGAAAATTGCCATGAATTGTTAAACCAGTTTCATAGAAATTATCATTATAAAACCCTTAGGCAGAAATTTAGAAAAAATATCGGGGTTCCGGGAGCTCGACCCAAGAAATCCCGAGATTTTTTTCAAAATCTGCAGGGGGGTCAGGACCCCTCTGACCCTTCCGCTGTGCACGCCCTTGCAATACGTGATGTTGCCAATAGTGCAGGCCTATGTGTGGTTGGGATATGATCATTTCGAGAACGTTGAGATGTAACCATAAAATGAACAACGACCTTTTTTATTTTAGAATATAAGCAGATCCATTTTCCTTTCAAACAGATTGAAGATATACTGCAGCACCTGTAACATGTAGAATTTGATAGGACAAGCCTATGCCTACCGATACTATAGTCTTAAATTTGTGTGTGATGTCCCTAAATCTCCACCGTAGATATTGATCTTCAATTTGTTGGACGGTGTCGATCCTCCTGCCAGACGACATGGACAATAATTAGCCTCAAGCCAGTCTTTTGGTGATGTGTTCATCTAAACGGATTGGTTGGCCATGGTTTCCAGAAAAGGAGCAATTTATTTGGCAGCATTGCTTCGGGATTAGATTACAACGACCTTCTGGTCGGAGGCATTTGTGCCGCTTAAACCATCAAGTAATCTAGTTTAGATCTAGTAGCTTGCTACGTGAAATATTGACGCACGGGCATAGCTTATATAAGGATAAGTTGCGACGGTATAATAGCTGATACATAATGTAGGTCGCCATTTATAGTCTTATACCTCGGTCACAAATCACCCTGCCTAGGCATGGGACGGACTGTAGACGTCGGCAGACTGTAGACGTCGATTAGTGGCACTGCCAGTAAACACAAAACATTTGTATAACATTTATATAACGTCGACCCAACGTCTTCGACGTTGGTCCAACATTATATAAATTTATACAAATGTTTATATTAGTGTTTACTGGGCTGTAGATTGCTGGCCCGGATTGCCCCTGGTCGTGAAACGACTTTTCTTCTCGTCATCTTGACTGGAAATGAGAGGCTGAAGATGCAGGGCGTGACCTACATAAACCCAGAAAAGCGCTGGTCGGAGTGTTTCGGCGTACGGGCGGATCCCTCACTGGTACCGTATGGAGTCCGTCAGTCATCGGGCGGGGTCAGTGCGGCGATCTCCATGTGATGGTCGTCCGATCTTGATCCGATTTCAACAGACCCGGCCCGATGTCGGGTAAAATTTCACGTGAGAGTTTGAAGTTTGTCCGGCCGCCGTCCGATGTTCCAAAATGACCTAGGCGATGTCTGAGCGATTATCGGCCGGTCGTCGGCCCGATGAGAGAAACAATACGTCAGCCGATTGTCGGACGGCGACCAAATTGGATTTGTGACTGAGATATTAATATCTTCAACACCTCCATTCAAAGTCAAATGTCAGTAATTGCTTACTTTTCAAGGCACTAAATGCCTTTTGACGTTGCACTGCAGTAGGCCTATGGTAGGCCCTATGTAGGCCCTATCATCTGGTATCAATACAGCAGCTTATTTCTCATCAACCAGTTTTTCATCTTATGCGTATAACAAAATACCGTAAATACAGATATATGCCTATGCCTATAGTTTGTACTTTCAAGCACGAGAACACGTACATTGTTGGAACTAAGTGTTCTTCACTCTAAACAATATAGGTTCTTCAGAATGAACCTTTCAGTACTATTACCATGCAACCCCAGGAGAACCCTTGCAGGGTTCTCCTGGTGTTGCATGGTAATAGTACTGAAGGGTTCTTTTTAAAGAACCTATATTGTGTAGAGTGTTGGTGTTCAAGGGCGGTGATCTGGTGCTTTGCATGGTTAAAAGAGTGATTCGTATACGAACAGTGGGTTGAATTATCTTTTAAATATCAATGGAGACATGAAGAATGTGGGTAAAAGGCTTTCATTCAGGGTGGATATTACGCTGCTCGCCTTCAAGACAGGATCAATACGATAATCTCCTTGTTCACCATAAAACAAGATACGCTGACCCACTGTTGGAGTAGCCTACTATACTGTTGGGCCAACGTAACATACGTTCACCACAGTGGGTAATTTCCAGAAAACACGAGACGTTGACTGAATGAAGGTGTACAACGCCGGCAACGATGGCCCGATATTCAAACATCTACTTGAGGCAAAGATTTCGTGTCTGTACTGCATATAGAGTTTCCGGATAGTCGAGCGTGGCAAATGATACTAAAGAGCCTGGAGTAGGCCTAATTATAGAAGCTTCCACTGTAAATCGTGGCACCGGGGCCATCAATACTCCTTAGCTCATCCCGCCTGCATGTCTTGTAATTGTGTGGAATGAGTGAATAAGCTTTTAAACGTGCTACCTCGGATGTCCTGTCCCGTGGGTTTTACCGGAGATGACATAAACAAGCTAATACGGTATGTTGTACTGGGCCAGTGCTTCCTCGATGCTGGCTCGGCATAGCGTTCTGTGCCCCATCGTTGTGCAGAGTCAGGGACACGTGTTGATCGGGTCTCATGCTATAATTATAATCTGTGTGATATAGGCCTAATAAGTAGATGAAGCATGTCTGGATGAGAGACGTTTCCATCAAGTTTTCCCCGAAGGAGAGAACACGCGACTTGAAAAGGAAAAATAAGACCCAATCCGTCACTTCTTAGAAATAGGTAAGAAGATTCATATGCTGAAGAACAAGAGATTCTTCCACAAGCTTAGGCTGATAATACTTGTGCATAAATCCTCTTTTGCTGGTCCTAAGACAGATTCATTCCGCGTTGGTTTAAGGTTAGACCATCGTCGGCAATATTGGCTCTACTACTGAAAGAACATTGAGCGTCTCGTATTCGCTGGGAATTGATGGTTCTCGATATTATTTTTAGCATAAAAGCGACTAAATGTTATACGACTAAATGTTATACGTCTAGTACCGAAGGCTCATGTCAAATAGCGGAACTCGCCATTTGAAGAATAGGCAAAGCAGCTGAGTCGTTTTGTTTCACTGAGCCAGAATCTTTACATTGCGGTGGACACGGTGACCATGCCGTACATGCGGGTGGGCCCACAATGGTTTAACGAAACAACGTCGGACGTATGTCAGCGAACGTATGTCCCGAAGGCGGGACTATGCGATATTCTTATTGAATGTTTTTTTTGTTGTGCACAGTGCCATATAGACAGCACTGCAAACTCCAGGCCTTTGAACAGTTTGTCCAGAGCATTGTATATGCAAAACCTCATGGTTAGCAAAAGCCACCCTCTACAACGCGTTAACGCGTTAAGGGTTAGAAAGCATTACATATCTGAACCGTATAAGATGGTATTCCGCCGACAGTACGCAATCGATTTAAACTAGATATACGCCCTGAAAATACATTTTGATTTAGTTTACTCACTTATTGACCATTTATAAATCCATTCAGTTGATTTTGAAACATTTTATTTGTGTGAGAGCATTTTAAAATACCTGCCGAAATATATTTCGGCCATTCCACCGTTTGTGATGATGAGAGTATCTCTAGGCTTCATGTTTCAGATACATGGTACGTTCCAACCCGAACCATAGTGGAGGGCGAGATCCTTCTAACTACTACCTCCATGGCAAACATCCGACCCGACCGGGCTGGAACCCGGCCAGCTCCTCCGAGCCACAATCGGACAGAATGAGCCATTGGGGCCGGCATCGATAGTTGAAGAGTCAATAATAATAGAGGATTGAAACTAGCTCCAATGTACCACTCAGTACGCCGAAACCAGTTTTACCATACCCCTCAGTACGCTGAAACTAGTTTCGACGTACCCCCCAGAAGGCTGAAACTAGTTTCAACGTATAGGGGCCTACCCCCGGTACGCTGAAACTAGTTCCAACACACATCAGTGCACGCCTGCAGGGAGAAGGACAGGCTTTACCACTGATATTTTTGCTTCAGTTTGCAATACTGATATTTTGCTTGAGTTTGCAAATATTAGTCACCAGGTGATTTGGGGAATTGACCAGGAAATGGATAGAATTGTCAGATTCTGTGAGCATTGATTGACAGCTGAACTCGAGGGGCTATAAATAAAATGAAACGGGCTTTAAGCCACCTTTGTGCACATATAGGCTAAACTGGGCCAGGAGAACATCCTGAGGATAGTGAGATGACACTGTCCTCCAGACACAGGATTCGAATTTCGAGCCCTGGCGGTCTGAGGCCGAGCACGCTACATCTCGGTCACGGAGGCTCCCCACAATACTGAGTTTTACACGTGGATGGGGAAGAAACATTTTTGTTTCTTTCCGCCAAGACCGGGAACCGAACCCCGAACTCTAGCGTTAAAGGCAGCGGTGCTAACCACTACCCTAGGGCCCCCGCCCCTCGAGGGGCTATAACCCAGAAAGCACTGATTATTGGCGGAAAGCTACCAATCTGAGCAGTGTCTGTCAGCGGAAGCTACCAATCTGAGCAGTGTATGTCAGCGGAAGTTACCAATCTGAGCAGTGTATGTCAGCGGATGCTACCAATCTGAGCAGTGCATGTCAGCGGAAGCTACCAATCTGAGCAGTGTATGTCAGCGGAAGCTACCAATCTGAGCAGTGCATGTCAGCGGAAGCTACCAATCTGAGCAGTGCATGTCAGCGGAAGCTACCAATCTGAGCAGTGTCTGTCGAACGGCACTGGGCGGGAGGAAAACCCCCGGTATACGTACTCCAGGTGGTAATCTGAAACTAGAAGGGGTAACTTGAAGCTGGTTTTCAAAGTACCCTCTGTTAAGTTGAAAATAGTTTTAATGTACCTCCCCCCCCCCCCCCGGTATGCTGAAACGGGTGTATAGGCCCGTTTGCTGCAGCGGCCATCGAGTCAACATGCAGCCAAACAGGAGCCAAGTCCGGCGCCTAAACACACTTCAGGCCCTCGAAGTGGACGGCTTGCAAATGAGCTGTGTTGAATCTGTCTCCGTGGCGATGTTTCTCAGAACCTATACACCCTGAAGGATGAGATATCGTTCCAGCGTAAGGTCTTTTTCTAGAGCGTTGGCCAACCATGAACCAGGGAAAAAGGGGCTGGCCATGTGTTACATGAAACAGCTGTACAGCTGTTAGAAACTAATCAGGAAAAGTTGAAGATTTTACTTTGAAACAGTGTGTATCAGTGTTTATTTTGTACAGAAAAATAATAGAACAGCATAGCAAAAGAACAGCATAAAAAAATTAACCACAGAGCAAAACAGAACAGAATAGCACAGAAAATATATAGTAGACTAAAACAGAACAGATTAGGAGATAAAGAAACAGAACAAATTAAGAGCAGAACAGAATAAAATAGAACAGAGCAGAACAGAACAGAACAGAAGAGAACTAAACAGAAGCAGAACAGAACAACAAAATTAACAGCATAAAATAACGTAGTCCTTGGGCCAGGGGCCGAATTTTTACGATTTAGTACCAATTGGGGGTGACTAAACTTTGTTGTGATTTTCAGTTAGATACATATATGAGGGGTCTAAAAAAGTATGATGGCCCTTTCAGAACGGTAGCTTAAGGGCAGTATTCTCAGTTTTAAACAGAGGGGGGTCTCTGAACCAAAAAATAAATAATAACTATATCTTTTCATCTATGTGTCCTACAAAAATCCATAATATATCGTTTCTGGCATAATTTGGGTCAAGGAATCCGTTTTTGATGTTTGGAAATGATCTAACCAATATTTTGCCGACAAATACAAGATGGCCGCCAATTTTAAGCTGTATTTCTTCGCTCTATGATATAACAAGTTTATTTACGTCTATGATGTTCGAATTTTTTTAAGCAAAGATTCTAGTTATGGGCAATTAATCTAGCATTAAATTAAACTATTTTTTTGTATATCTTGCAAATTTATATAAATTCAGTTCAGTTATCCAACAGACGTGTACTTTATAACACTTGAGGATGTGAGGACCGAAAACGTATCTCTATGAAATGTGTAACAATAAGGCTTACATGTCAAATGTTGGTCTATATTATCTATTTTTTTCTTGGTGGAATAAAATAATACATATCTCTATTTTTCCTCAAATTAAAAAGAAACGATAATTATAAATAAATTAATGATAACAGGGTTCATTACTTTAGACGTTTCAGATTAGATACGTTGTAATCATGGTAATAGTGGCATGTCATATGATTGGGCCAAAATATAATATCTTCCGGGGTAACTAGAAAAAAAACTACTCTAGATAGCTTCGTATGCCTTAGACATGAACAAAAATGTATGATGACCTTTGTCAGAACGGTAGCCTAACCCTTAAAGCGCTGAAATATTATTGCATAAGCCATGGAAACTAAAGTGATTTTTCAATTTGAAATCATCATAAATGTCTTAGTTAGCTCTCTCCGATTCATTTGAATATACCTATGCTGTGGGTCTACGGCCATTATAAAACAAAGTATTTCGTTCAGTGCGGGGAACGTTTCTATACGTCAGAATCTGTAGACGTCAGATTTTAAGGTATAAAGACGATCCCCGTGCTGAAAGAGTTAAGGAAGTTATGAGATATTTTGTATTTCAGAGAAGAAATAACATACATATATGTACATTCGAAATCTCGATATTTTTGCCGCGCGTTCAAAAAGTAACATCCAAATGTGACATCCAACGAGACTGTCACATATAAATGGCTTTAGCTTTACTAGGGGTGTATAGTGTAGACTAATAAAGGCTTTAAGTTAAAATGGCAGCACATGTTGTCTATTTAGACCGCGTTACGTCAGGCAAAACATCACTTTCTTAGGTCACTATCAACATTTCTTATGTAGGGTGTGGACCCTGGTTTATAGTTGGTAAAACTGTTTGATACAGGTTCTTCACCCACTCTGACATCCATGTTTTGAAGAAAAAAATGTTTTTTCCCCACTCACTTGTAAGCAATCAGTATTGTGAGGATAATCCATCAAGGGACTTCATGAAAACACCATGAAAGAATGAGTAGAATTCTACATAATCTTTCATGTAGACTAAAAATATGAGGGTATACAACTCTCAAATGATAAGACTTTCAGAGGAACACCCGAAAATTTACAAATATTTTACAGGTGGAGGCTTCAGCGTTTAAATTAGCAAAGAAACCCTCTTGGTCGAATACCTGTTGACGAAGCTATTGAAGAAACCACAAACAAGGATACCCCAAACTGCAGGTGGTACCAAAGGTGTCAGCACAAAACCATCTGCAGTGAGTAAATACTACCTCAATGCCGAATATAGAAGTACAGCCATAAGCAGCTGTGTTATTGAAATCAACTCTCCACATAATATTCATTCAGATCTTCAGCCATCACGCGTTAAAAAAGATAAAACTGACATCCAGTCCGTTGTAGAGCTACTGCAAGCCAGTTGGACAAATCCTTTTAAAAAAATCCGATATAAATAATCTTTCAGCTGGTACAACTGAAGAAGTAGATACGCGTGTGCTGCTTCATGCAAAACATGCCGCTGAATATTAGACCTACAATGATGTTGTTCTTGTGGCAGATGCCACTGATATCTTCATTATTAGCCTTGCATTTAGCACTAACATATAGTGTCATTTATATATGAAAAGTGGTACTAAAGTTCGACAGAGATTGATAGATATTACCTTATAGGACTACATTTATAGTGCTACATTTATAGGGCTACATTGTTACACAGGATGCGACACCATAAGTTCCTTTTCGGGTCAAGGTATTACGCTTGGTGCATGGACAGTAGTTATAAACAATCACAAATTTAGAGATGCATTGGCAAATCTTGGTTGAAGCTGGGCACTGTCACCAGATCTCTATGACGCACTCCAATAGTTCACATGCCGTTTATATTGTCCAAAATCATTAACGTGTGATATAAAAATTTCCAAGGATAAGAAGGGCATCATGCAGAGATAGCTATATACCAGCATGCCAAATATCAAACAAGCATATGTCACAGGAGTTTGGTTATCTGTCCTGATATTCCTCGTCCTGATGATGATCTCGGCTGGATTTTCAATGCTTAAGATAAAAACTAGTTCTTCTGCTCCAGATGCTGTGCTAAATTTCCTCTCGTGTAGGCCTACTTGTGAGCGTATTTGTAAACTGCCAGTATCAATGTCTTGAAAATAGATTAAAATGTACAAATGCAGAACGGTATAAACATGTATGATGAAAAAGCACTCTTCGGATGATGACACAGATGATGATAAATTATAATACTAAACACCCGAATGACTTGTGTGATAGATTGAAAAGTTCGTTCATCGACGTGTTCACACTTTAAACAAAGACAAATGCAACATATCCACCATTGCATTTACAGATTGTGTGTAAATATATATAGTTTATCACATGATTGGATCACATAGCTAAGTAGTAGACCTACATGTCGATATTTACATGTACTGTACACCATAATACTGTAGTTTTTTTACAGAGCTGAATGGTGGTAATGATTTGGGTAGCATGTTTATTTCATTTATTTTATCGAAATCTTAATTTGATTTTAGCGTAGTTCTGATTTAACACTAAAAAGAACAGTTGGTTTCTGTTCTGTTTTAAATCGTAAACAATGATCAAGCTGAAAAAGAACATTGTTTATCATCTTCATTACTGCTGAATTTAAATTTATACAGGTCAAACGGATTTAATACATTACGCTGAAATCGAAGAACTATACCTTGTTATCCTATTCAAACTACTATATCGAGCGACCATGGCTACTCAGGTATATACTATGTAGATAATTATTAAAGTTGATAAATAACCACCATGCTACAGATTCATGATAACAACCGAGGAAATACATACTAGTATTGCCATGATTACAGTGTATCCAATCTAAAACGTCTAAAGAAATGAACCCTGCTATCATTAATTAATTCATAATTACATTTTCTTTTTAATTCGTGGAAAAATATGAATATTTATTATTTGATTCCACCAAGAAAAGAATGGATAATATCAACAAACGTTGAACATAAAATAAAAGGCCGTATCGTTACCGTTCTGAAAAGGCCATCATACATTTGTGTTCATGTGTAAGGCATACAAAACTATTTAGAGTAGTTTTTTCTAGTCACCCCGAATGGTACTAAATATTGGTCTGGCTCAATCACATAATTATGATAACAACCACAAAATAGCATACCACTATTAATATGATTACAGTGTATCTAAATCGAAAACGTCTAAAGAAATGAACCATACATGCTATCATTAATTTATTTATAATTAGTCTTTCTTTTAAATTTTGTTGGAAAAATATAAATATTTATTATTTGATTCCACCAAGAACAAAATAGATAATATAGACAAATATTAGACATGTATGCCTTATTGTGACACATTTCATAGAGATACGCTTTCGGTTCACACAACAAGTGCTATGAAGCACGCGTCTGTTGGATATCTAAACTGCTTTTAGATTTACAAGATATACAACAAAATAGTTTTTTTAATTTTAACGCTAGTTTGATTGTCTGACCAGAATATTTACTTACAAATTTTCGAACATTATATAGACATAAATAAACCAGTTATGCCATAGAGTTAAGAAATACAGCTTGAAATTGGCGGCCATCTTGGATTTGTTGGCGAAATATTGGTTAAATCATTTCCTAAACATTAAAAACGTATTCCTTGGCCCGAAGTATGTCAGAAACGATGTATTATGGATTTTTGTAGGACTAATAGATGAAAAGATATAATTAATAATTACTTTTTGATTCCGAGACCCCCCCCTCTTCAAAACAGAAATTACTGCCCTTAAGCTACCCTTCTGAAAGGCCATCATACATAGTTTAATTTAATGCTAGTTTGGTTGTCTATCTAGAATATTTACTTACAATTTTTTTTAACATTATATAGACATAAATACACCAGTTATGCCATAGAGTTGAGAAATACAGCTTGAAATTGGCGGCCATCTTGGATGTGTCGTCGAAATATTGGTTAAATCATTTTCAAAACATCAAAAACGTATTCTTTGGCCCGAATTATGTCAGAAACGATGTGTTATGGATTTTTGTAGGACTAATAGATGAAAAGATATAATTAATAATTACTTTTTGATTCCGAGACCCCCCCCCTCTTTAAAACAGAAATTACTGCCCTTAAGCTACCGTTCTGAAAAGGCCATCATACATTTTTAGACCCCTCATATATTTATCTAACTGAAAATCACAATAAAGTTTAGTCACCCCAATTGGTACTAAATTTTGGTCTGGCCCAAGGACTAACGGAGTACAACAAAACAGAACAAAACAAAACATAACATAACAAAACCGATCGAAACAGAAAGGAACAGAGCAGAGCAGATCAGAACAAAAACACATTTTCAGCCATACATGTTTGATCCTTGCATAAACCGAGTCCGAAACCAACACTGCAATCTATAGGCAAACAGCAGTAACTGCTAACTTTCAAGCAAGCGATTTACTGTTGTTTGCCTTTGCACGGCTGAGCAGTCCCAGTCCAAAAAAAGAAGAACAAAACTATGCGGTGCAAAGTTAAAAGGAAGTGACTGCTTACTGTTAACATGGTTAAGCAGTGACTGCATTTGTACAACCGTGACTCGTTTGTAGGATAGAATAATCCCAGTCCAATACAGGGAGTAGGCCCTACTAATCTGTCGCGCAAAGTGAACAGTTACTGTATTTTGGCTTTGCAGAACAGCAATCCCAGCAAACACAAGGCATACATTCTGCATGTTTGTCCACCGTCTACGACGCTGACCCAACATCATTCCAACGCTTGGTGAATGTTTACTGGGATGGCAGACGCAGTCATCCTGAATGCACTGGTTACATGAATGCTGCCGTACAAAGCCAAAAAAACAGTAGCCGCCTACATTCCAAGGAAGTAAGTACCGTCTTTTGACTTTGGAAAGCACAACCCAGCAAACGCGAGACTTTAACACAGTGTTGGTTGAATGTTGGCCCTCCGTTTACGCCGCTGGTCCAACATTGTTCCAACACTGTTTCAAAGTCTCGTGTTTGCCTGGAATGGTAGCTCATCTGGGACGAGACGAACCTGATCTGAATGTTCTCACCTTGAATAATACCTAACAGTGTCACGTGAAATGGCGCTCTGGAGCACCGAGCGACATGCTTGTCCAACATTTAACCGATATTGAATCAATATGGTGCTTGTCTGGCTATTTATAGCTCAATTGTTGAGGCAAGGTATTCAACCTGGATTTTCAGATAAATAATCATCATCCATCTTCCTTTAAAACATGTTAAACGTGATGATATCGTTTATAGTTGTTTCAAATCACCATGTAGGCCTTTAATCTTTAAAGTTTGAACTTCGCAGTCCTCCTCACGGAGTATCAGGCGAAGGGATGGTGCTGAGCGGCCGACTAGACTAATCGCTCAGTTTGCTCTTGAAAGCTGCTATTGATATGAATTAAATAGCAGCTGGTGGAAGATGATTCCGATCAGGTATGGTTTTGTACAATTTTTTTTTGTCACAGCGTGGTGTTAGCTCTAATATGTTTGAATGATTGTTTATGTCCACCACGAGTTCTTTCGGCTGCTGGGGTTAAAAGGTCACTGACAGGTACATCAATTAATCCGTTTAAAATTTTGTACCTTGTTAGCTTGTTGGCTTGTTAGCCTGAAGTTCTTTCTTCTAGTTTGTAAGTCAGTCCAGCCTAGATCTTGGATAAGAGCTGTTACACTTGATTTACGCTGGTAGTTGTCTGTTACGAAACGTGCAGCAGCTCTTTGAATTTTGTTTAATTTATCAATGTCACCTTGCCTGTATAGCCTACTACGAGTAGCACCGCCATGCACAACCAAAAAGGGTTATTAACTTTTGTTTTTTTGCAAAACATAATACTATGTGTATCCGAAATTCAGCATCGCCAGATTCGACATATAATGCAAAAACACCAATTCATTTTTCGGGGAAGTCTTTCATATTATATGGATAACGTATAGAATTTACACACAGGCATAGAAATATAAAATCCTAAAATCTTGAAGCACCTTACGAGTGTTATGTTTATTCTTTGAGGGCACACAAGCGTGAAGGCCAAACTTCACTAATTATAACCATTTGGGGTCAATAGTCTTGTAGAGCTGAATTTTTTTGGAGCATAGAAATGACAGGTTGAAAAATCAATTTACAATAGTGCTGTTAGTGATAGATTGACGTAAATACAAATATAAAAAGTCGGAACAAATTTGCTATATTTCCAGATGGTGAACTTGGCCACGTTAACAGTGATAAGGTACTCTGACAATGGTCCGTATCCTTAATATTAATTGGGGTTGATCCGCTAAGGTTTTAACATTCAATTGGAACTGTAAAAGCGTCCTCCTCCCCTCGAGGTGGTCCTTTAGTGAGGTGGTTCGAAACCAAGGTTACGCTGTACATGATTTTAATAACTGGAACACGTAGGGAGACTTCGGAGAGCTGAGCCACTATTACCTTTGACACTTGATAAAAAAAATTAAACAATTAAACAAAAATATATTGAGTAATCAACTCAATATATCGAGTTTTCAACTCAATATATCGAGTCATAATCTCAATATATCGAGTTCACAACTCGATATATCGAGTTATCAACTCACTATATTGAGTTGTCAATTGAATATATCGATACATTGAGTTCACAACTCGATATATTGAGTTCCCATGTCAACTTGATATATCAAGTTTTGAACTACTCAATGTATTGAGTTGTCAACTCAATAAATCGAGTGGTCAACTTAGACACCGAAATCACAGCTCTATGTCCAATAGTGCTGAAGTTATGACCCAGTATAGCCCTTGGCGGCCATTTTTGTCGTCATCTTGGATTTTAAAAATGCCAAGTCAGCGTATTTCAGTACAAGCACGGATTCCTAATCTAGATGGTCTTGTGCATCAAAAAGCTGAGAAATGATTATTACCAGACATTGCAAGGTTTTAGATAACAAAGGAATGCTGCCACCGGACTATGTATATAAATGAGCATAATTCAATGATAAATGACCTTTACCTTGACAGTAACATTTATTATTTTCTCTGAGATGTCATAATAAAATGTTACAATAGAATTATATTTGGATTCCTTATACTCTAACCCTAAAATAGAAGTATTATATCACAATTTGTGTCACTTCTTAATCAAGTTAGCAAACCACCCCATTTATGGTGGCCATTTTGGAGGCCACTTTAAATGCCGGGTTTTGTCCAACGGTACTGATCTGCGCGGGTACTGATCTGCTTCTCAAAGTACATCATCCGAAGAGTCAATCAATCAAAACCTCATTGGTTTCCTGCAAGGTTGGTTGATTTCGTCCAGACTATAAGATCAGTAGGTTATATAACTTCATATAAATTAAATTGGCAAAATTGACATGGCAACATTAAGCTGTCGCTTTAACTCAATATATCGAGTTGTTAACTCAATATATCGAGTTGCAAACACAAAATATCGAGTTATGAGCTCAATATATTGAGTTAGAAAAATAATAATGAAACTCCAAATGTTGCTTCTGGGGCTTCGTATCCGGCCGAACAATGTAAAAATATTATCTTTTTGAATTGCATTATAGCAAGACTACATCTAATATGTATTCTTAATTATAGCCTATGGTTTGTTGGAAAGAAAATACTGTACAAAAAGTGTTCTCCTGACTCATCTAGTCTCCCAAGGAGTGGGGGGATATTTAGATTTTCGTAGCAGAGTTGGGCCACACAAAACAATCTTCACTTTAAAATGGGAAGTTGTATTACCAAGTATGATGAACACTAATTGATATGTTAGGCCCATATAAATTGTTTTATCGTAAGTTTCAACTTTTAGATTTTTCTTCATAATTTAATTACCGGAAGCAAATATTAATTAGCCCCAGACTTCTTAAGTCAGTTATATCGAAGGGGTAATGCTTATTATGGCATTTTCTAGCCCAACTGTCCGGAGCCTCTCCTACACTGTATAGTGGAACTAAACGTTCTTGATGATGAATATTGGAGGCAGGAAGACTGAGGTTATATCAGGCCTTCCTTTCAGAGTGGATATTACGTGGTTGGCCTCCAAGACAAGATCAATACGTAATCCCCACATCTCAAACCAACGTCTCGTGTCGGTGCTGCATAGAATTTCCAGATAGTCGAGCGTGACAAATGATTCTAATGAGCCTCGTGTAACGTTAATTATGAGAGATTTCATTGTAAATTGGGGCACCACGGCCATCAATAATCCTTAGCTCATCCCGTCCTTCTTGTAAGTGTGTGGCATTAGTGAATAAGCTTTTAAACGTGCTATCTCGGATGTCCTGTCGCGTGGGTTTTACCGGAGAAGATAAACAAGCTAATAGGTCAAGACGGGGCATAGCTTGTCCCAGCGCATGGTTGGCGTCGGCGGTAACAGAAAAAGTGTATCATTATAATGTATAATTATTAGCTCAGCTACTCGTAACAGCTTCATCAGAAATAAAAAAATATATTTATATTTTCATTTTTCAATAAAAATCCTGCTCTCTGATATATTTTGTCAATATTTATGACCTACACATATCAGAAAATCGGGTCAAACTACGGCTTCCTGTGTAGGCCTACTCATTTCATCTGTGTTTCATCCGTATCCGAAAATAATATGAATATACGTACAACTGACGGATACGGACACACGGTCATGGTCATAATTTATTACACAAACGACGTAAACCAAAAACTGAGTGCTTATAATACGGAATGAAAATGGATGCGTACGACGAATGTAAACGACATATATATCCGGACGACATTTATTAATTCCACGAGGAAGCACCAGCCATAAATTACGTTTGATATATAGGCCTACAAATAATTAGATTAATTTGTAGGCCTATATATCAAACGTAGTTTATGGCTGGTGCTTCTTCGTGGAATTAATAATGACGGTTGTCGTTGGCCCATGGCGCTAGACGCAACACACTCTGGAAAACTGCTATTCCAGGAGATTGATATATTGCCATGGGAACCTGTGAGGCGGGTGAAGCCTGTTTGGACGAGAGAACTTACATTTACTCCTCCCCCTGAAGGAGAGATGAATACGTGACTCGAATTTAAAAATAAGACCCAATCCGTCACTTCTTAGAAATAGGAAGATTCATGCGCTAAAGAACAAAAGACTAGAGCACAAAAGTTTAATAATCCTTGTGAATAAATCTTCCTTTGCTGATCCCAGGACACATTGATTTTGCGTTGGTTTTACTGTTGACCCATCGTCCGCAACGCTGGCTCTACAGCTATAAATTGCTAAAAAAACATGAAGGCAGCGTCTGGTGTTAGCTGGGAATTGATTGCTCTTTTTGGTATAAAAGCGACACAAATCCCATCCTGAGGCCAGATATTCATAGAGGCCTCTGTGAAGACGGCCGTGATTGGCTTTCAGAAGTCAGGATGTGGACACGAGACATTGGCCTAGTGCTGGTTTAATATTGGGATCATATTAAATCAACATCATGTGAAGTTATTGTGTGTCCTGGGCTTGTCTCCTCCTTCAGACCCGACCTACTTGTTCACACCCACCTTGGTGTACCAAGTCTATGCACCACAGCCACACCCAGTGCACCCAGTATCATATGGTCTGAAACAGCCGGAGTGATCTGTATGGTGTAACAGGCGATCATTTAATATTGTTGATTATAAAGCTATCACAGATTATGCGTTGTATTTGTAAATAATTTGCTTCAATATTTGTCCATTTTTCGTATCCTATTATCAAATTATCTATAGGCCTACATTTCTAACGACTTATATTATACTACAAAAGTGGAACGTGTAATGCATGGTCATGTAGACCACCTTGTCATTAACTTGCTATTGATAAGCAAGTAAGTAAGTAAGTAAGTAAGTAAGTAAGTAAGTGAGTAAGTAAGTAAGTAAGTAAGTAAGTAAGTAAGTAAGTAAGTAAGTAAGTAAGTAAGTAAGAAATTTCCCATGAACAGCATAACAGCAACAGCAGCAGCAACAACAACGACAACAGCAACGGCAACGGCTCAAGTCACTGAACAAATGCTGGTTTAATGCTGGCCCAGCGTCGCAGCTCAACGGGCCCAGCAAACACGATGCGAAGGGACGTTGTGATGTCATGTAGGCCATACGCCTCTAGTGTGGCGAGCATATTGTGAGTGACAGGTTCTCTGGTTGTACAATGATCATTCCAATTTCACTCTCGCTGAACATTTACAAACCCTACTGGGGGTGAAAGTACAGTGCTTGATACGTGAATACGGTTCACTCCCGGCCATCGAACCAGCAGCTAAGCAAAGGAAACACGGAGAATGGCCAAGTCCGGCGCATCAACACACTCTAAGCCCTCAAAGTGGACGGCTCGCAAATGTGGTGTGTTGAATCTGTCCCCATGGAGCCGTTTCTCAGACCCTATACATTCTCAAGGATGACATGGCGTTCGAGCGTATAAAAGTCTTTTTCTGGAACATTGCTCCACATTTGCATCAAGAAGAACTGAATATTAATTGTACCAGTATTATTTAACAACAGCAAAGCACAGCACAGCACAGCACAGCAAAGCACAGCACAGCACAGCACAGCACAGCACAGCACAGCACAGCACAGCACAGCACAGCACAGCACATATTCGCCGATTTAAGCGATAGGGCTAGGTCGTTGCAGTTTTATGTCATTATATAGAACAATGTTAAGTACAATTATTTGGAGCTCGAATGCGTGGGTAGGAAACTATTTTAATATTCTATCAGTGCATAATTAAAGTCTGAATCCAGCAATGCAAAGGAAGCAGCGCTTAACTGCTTACTTTCAAGCGAGCAGTTAAGTAGGCCTACTGTTGTTCGTCTTTGTACTGTTGAGAAATTCCAGCCCTGAGCAGTAGAGCACCAATCTACCGTGCAAAGTCAAAACTTCATACTTTGGATGTAAACAGTTTTCAAGTTAACAGTTTTCAAGTGAGCAGTTTAAGTAAGCAGTTGATGCCTTCGGCTTTGAAGAACAGAAATGACAGACCACATCCTGCAGCCTGAACGCACTCGGTACATCAATGGTGGCTCATCAATCTGTTCTTTATACGTCAGCCCGAAGCAGGAATAGCTCTGGGACGATACGAGCCTGTCCCGAATGTTCATCTTGAAAAATGATGTGACTAGACCCGCGCATCACGTATAATGTCACTCTGGAACATTGAGCGACAATTGATTGCATTTGGCTGCATCTGAACAGAAGGGAACACGTGCAGTTTAGTTACTGATAAACGCCACGTCTATTTACGCTTTATTAGGGTGTTATTGCACTTTATTGAAGCGTTTTTAAGACATAACAAGACAAAACGCTTTAATGCAGTAATTTTGTGCGATTTAACGTGTAATAACTCGTAATAACTCGTAGCAAGGATTCCTTGTTCGTAGGCTTAATAACGAGCGAAAATGCCTTATTATAGCGTCTGAAATGTGTAGTCCCATTGATGGATGAAGGTTTTCAAATTAAAGATTTATTTGTCATAGTAATATAGGCCTATGTACATGTAGATACAATATGGTTAGTTTCAAATTGGTAAAATCATACGAGAATATACATGTTATCACAAAATTGAAATCTTAAGTGGCATTGTCATAATAAAACACGGGATATTTTGAAAATGTAAATGATGAATACTTAAAATAAAATCAAACGACATTACCAAGATATGAAGACAGCTGTTTCCCGCACCAAAACTAGATATAAAATAACTACTATGTATAATACACAAATGATAAATAGTAACAGAAAATACATTTTGGAAAGCGTAGCAACCTAAAAATATATACAAATGCATAATTATGTTACTGAAGTATGAATTAAAACATTATAATGACATTTGAAAAACAAACATAATTTCATGAATGTACAATGAACATTAGCCGAGAATAGCTATTTATAGATGTGTGGTCGTTCCAGACAAAAATGTACGTTATAACAATAATAATGGCGTATAATAATAAGTATATCAAAGATATTCATGATAATTAGTTGTTCACGCAGGATATTGCACTAACACAACAATATTGCAACTTGTTTTTAATTAGTGATTAATTCATACCATTTTCATTCACGACCTAGTTAATACCACATAATCGGAGTTGCCATGGAACAAAACATTTCCGACCTCATAGAAAAAGTCAGATGATCCCCTATATGGCCCACTTCGTCTGATAACAAAGGCGACGAAAACGTTTCTAAGCGTCCCTAACGGCCAAATAAGGAAATCAGAGACAACAGCCGTCGTGACATTTGGCAATAAGCTAATTCATATCATAAAATATAGATAATATAGAAACAGGTGACTTGTGATTTTTCCAGATAACAATGTAACGTAATAGTAATAACATGAAGATAGTAGATCTCCATGGTAATAATAAGAAGAATTATTTATGCTATTCACGCAGGACAAAGCCACATAATCATGTACTGGTATGGCTTTTAGCCCCCATGATGACTAGTCGTAAACATATGCATGGGTTGGAGCTTGAGGTAGTCGTGTTTTGTATACTAAAACAAAACAGATATACCGAGATGTCCATATACCAATCAAATGACATGTAGGTCCATGTCATACAACTGTATCAAGGCCCTTATTTCCCTTCGCTTTGCACAGCCCAGTGGCGGATCCAAGGGGGGGGGGGGAATCATCACCTTATTCAGGGGTTTCCTTATGATTTGGTGATATACTGAGTGAGAAACAGTGCCCAATATGCCTTAGATTGCATGACAAAACGTTTGGTAGTCAAAAATTTCCCCGGGGGAGTGCCCCTCGACCCCTTTACAGTAAAATATTTTTTAGGCCAATTTTTAAACCTCCCCTCACTGAAAAGCTAGATCCGCCCCTGCAGCCAACTAAATGGTGACATAAATAAGGTACTTTCATCGGCCTCGACGGCACTGACTTGGTCAGCACAGGGTATGTTATTACATTCCCTGGTGAATCGACGCAAAACACCCAATAAATCAACCACCCATGGCCATATATTGACTGACTGGACCGTCTTACTCTCACTCACTCACTCACTCACTCACTCACTCACTCACTCACTCACTCACTCACTCACTCACTCACTCACTCACTCACTCACTCACTCACTCACTCACTCACTCACTCACCCACTCACTCACTCACTCACTCACTCACTCACTCACTCACTCACGTATATACTGTCCAGGAAAAATGTATTTGATCCAAATCTACCGCAACTATACCACCACTAGGCCTACAGTAAGCTGCTACTACATTTTGGTTATGGGATTGCAGCTAACTTCATCCATATGTATGTATGCCTTCGTCTGCCTGTCGCCTTATTCGTACGTCATCTGTATATTTAACAATTGTGAAAATAGGATAACGGATTTAAAGACAGCCTTGCGTTTTATAGCAATAAAACGCGATGTACATTAATTACATATTTCTTTGATACGGATTAGTAGTTGGGTACA
Source organism: Flabesymbios commensalis (assembly GCA_964017125.1). Lineage (NCBI taxonomy): Eukaryota > Metazoa > Annelida > Polychaeta > Terebellida > Flabelligeridae > Flabesymbios > Flabesymbios commensalis. The sequence continues at coordinate 33,548,494 of OZ024906.1, read as the reverse complement.
TACGAAAACGCTGGTGCTGTTCCCTCGTTGATTTAAAACTCCATGCCGATTTTTAATAGCTATAGCTCTGGAATTGTGTTACGCTTTGGTGATAAATGCATTGTTGTGGAAATCCGTCTGGTCGGATGATCATAGTGTCTGTTCAGGCGAGTTAACATCTCCTCCATTGTGGAAGAGATGTGTCCATGACTGGCTTTAATTGGAAATAAGTCTTCTGTCGTCAGTGTTTAGAAATAAGAAACAAGGCGTTAATTAAATTTATACAAATTTCTTTTGGAAAATCTCTTGAATGATATCCTCGCCAGAAAAAATTACATTGTGGTCTTAATGGAGGTCTCCCAAACCACCCTGTAAATTGTTTCACTCATCTTTCATTTACTTATTTTCATGGTTGAATAAACACTTCTTCTTCTATGTCATGGTATGTGAGATGTAGGCCTACATTACATTTTTCATGAAGTAAGAAAATATGCCACATGTTCAAGGAGCAGAGGATTCTATCCAATTTTTTGTTTGATGTTTGGAAGGCCCCTAACATACAATTGACATAAAACCCATCCTGACTCCTCTTGGACAACCTCACATAGGCCGCTGTGAAGTTGTCCCTTATCAGTCAGGATGATCAGACCTGTTGACACTCACATCGCAGAGTGAATGGAAATAAAAGTCATTAACTCAGTAGTAAGGCTGGTGATCATTTAACAGCCAGTTTTTTAATTGGAATGTTCACTCACTTGAAGTTGTGTCTCGCTGACGCGATCCACAACTTCAAGTGAGTGACAATTATTCGGATTTGACAAAATAGAGGTCAACAATTTTGAGATCTTGTTGATTGATGTCACGTTTCATCATTAACATGTTCAAAAGTAGCCTGTCGTCCTCTTGATTTATTTGCTTTACCCGAAATATTCAACATGGCGGTGACTGAGAGCGATCTCGAACCCAAGGTCCGAAAAATTTCCATAACTTTTTATTGACTGTGCGACCTGTGAGCTGAGCATGCGGGCATGGAACTGAAATGGTAATGATTCTAAAAAACTATTTTCGACCTGATTATTCAGGGACAAGTCTTAGATATGACCCTCCAAAGAAATGTCTCACAATTTTGTACGGGATCAATCTGTGGCTGAAATCTGTTCAAAAGCTCGAACTTGATGTGCTAATCAAAAACGAATATAATCGGAATCGGCGGTTAAAGGGTTGAATCAACATGGGATCAGCATCTCGTACGTGCTAGCTAGGACACTGCAGCCAAACAGATGCAATCATGTTGTAGGCCAATTCCAGCGCATAAAGACTTCGTTACACAGCTCGCCCTGAGAGTAAGCGCCTTGCAGGGTGGTGCATGGAATCTGACCACATGGTGATGGTTCTAAGTGCCTACTCTCAAGAGGGTAAGGTGTCGTCCTAATGTTGTCTGAAGCGCTGCATGTATATATTAAGCCAGCTTTTCACTCATCATCAGTGACTCTCACCGTGAGCCCTGGGGGCTCAGTAAAGGCCAGCGTACTGCAGTGCTAGACAAAGCCAAAAAGCAGTAACTGCTCGCTTGAAAGTAAGCAGTTAATGTTTTGTGTTTTTGCAGGCAGTGCAGGAAGCCCCCATGCATGGCCCCACAGACAAAAGGCGTGCGTCATGCTAACGTCACGCGCGCGTTTTTTTCACGCGTTTTTTCAACGCGATAAAAATTATGTTTCGGGGTAATCAGTTATTAAATTCAGTGTGCCATTACACAGAACGCATGCGTCAAGCGTAAGCCATATGCATCAAATCAAAGCAAAAGTAATTTTCAACGGGTGTCGTGTGACAATCGCGTACGTGGTGAATCAAGAATATCACGTAGGCAGTGGTCGTGGCGATCTCTACAATCCTCAAAATGCAGAGATGAAAGCGCACAGCTTCGAACGACATGGATGCCGAAAAACTAATTTGGGCTATGGCTAGGATGGGTGTGGAAGGTAATGATTCGTAAGGTTCCTGGCGAAATAACATTTTAAACTTTTATTTTAATTATCTATGTTCTCGTCGAAATGTAAATATCGAAATTGTTTAGTGAATTTTGTTGCACAAATAATTTATCTTGAATAGCGTCTATTTGAGAAAGTAAATAATAATCATACTGATATTTTCCCTTGGAGACCACTGCAAATTCGCATTATTTTAATAAGGTCATAAGCGGAAGGCCCGATCATTTATTTGTATACATATAAACACGCATGAGATGAGGAACTAACGATACATATAACTAATGCCATGATTAATATTGTATACTGCTAGCAAATTCCTTAACCTGATGCTTAAACTACTCCCTGTGCAGGGTTAATTTTTGACAACATAACATACTGGTTTATCATGTTTATCGTCGTGTTAAGCCTAAACCAGCTTCTGTCATACGGATTAGCGTTTAACTGGAGGTTACAACAATGTTTTAGCTAAACTCTCACTGACCTAGATTCGAGGCATAATTATGGCCCTACGTGTTTTTTATTCAATGTGCGGAGACCCTGGTGTAGTAGTTGAAACTACCGCTGTCACGCTGGTGTTTGAGGTTCACCCCCGCTTGCGTTCATTCCTTATCGTAAAGATTCAATATTATAATGGGAGTGTGTTTAGGCTTAGACCACCTGGGCTCGAATTTCTAGTCATCTGTCTGGCGGGCAGTTTCATCTGATTCATCTCACCATCCTAAAGAGGCTCTCCTGGCCTAGTTTAGCCTAGATGTGCACACACGTTGCCTAGAGCCCCATTCATTCTTCTTTTGGTACGGCATGGATCTGTATGGGTTAGATGACAAGCAGCCATGTTTACCATATATGAAGGTCGCATGCTCAGGAAGGCGATCAAATCTATGTGTCCCATCCATGCATGCATAATCCAGTTCTGACTAGGTCTGCAGAAATCGCGGTCTAGAAGAGAAATCACAGAACCAGTTAGCTTTATGTGCACGGCTACCCCACATCAATGGTTGCCCAGCATTTCTCACTTCAACCCGAATCTAAAAGAACTCTCGGGGCGAGATGTATGATGTATGCGTCCAGCTGAAAAACTCTGAAGCAGTGATTTTGAAGCAGTGAGAAGGATTTTGCACCTGATTACGCATGTTCATCTATCATCCTACACTGCATCTAGACAATGGTAGGCATACGTGGTATATGGACACCGTTGATTTGATAGTGAGCCACAGTCTGCAACGCTGGCATGAGATCAATGTATCGTGATTGCTGGGCCATAGAGAACCTGTAATTTGTAGTCCAATATGGTATCACCATTTAGCTCCGCATCACCCCTGTCCGGCCAATTCTATAGGCTTATGTGGAGAGAGACCAGAGTAGAACACAACAGATTCAATGGAATGTTTCAATCACATATTTTAATATTCTAAAAAAATCGATACCGTGTGTTGCTCTACCCTCACAGAATACATGAGACAATATTGTTTCGTTGTTAGAACAGCTTCGCAGACGGCTGGCCAATAATTAGTCAGCATTGACCCAGCGTCTCCAGTTTGCTCGAATAGCCTGCCTATTCGGTTCAATTTCTAGCAATACTACTTATTTTTAGATACGGTGAATTATGGATCACATTGAATTTATTCGCAATAGGGCCCTAGCACACAGATGGTGGGGCAGCTATTGTTACTATCTGGATCATTGTTAATGATTCAGCTGGACATTTGCTGCATCAATATCATAATTGTTTCTCATTTGCTCACAACTAATGCACGATAGATCGTAATCGAAAAAAACACGAAAATTATTGCAGGCATATTCATAGTAGAGAGGAAAGAATTGATGGATCATTCTCACGATTTCACCTCAAGCCACTCAGATAGTACAGAACTTGGACTACTACGTTTACGTGTACAGACACTATACCTACCATCAGAAATGCATAACATTGTTATGCATTTCTGCTACCATGCAAAGCCAAAATACTATATCATTCGTATATCTCACGTAGCGATGACGAGGTATACGAAGGGCGCGTACGCATAGAAATATCACCTGTTCCTGATTAAAATACTGATACTGCATACGTAAGTGTTCACATGGAATTACGCATTGATACACACAGGTTGATTCATACAGTATTCAATGGAAACGTGTGTCGTACGTATCCGTATCTGCAAACGTAGACACACACCCAAATCGGAGTGGCATTGAATTAAAATGACCCCAGCTTTTAAATTTGCATTTTTGATTATGAATTTGGTCAATAATGACTCGTCCTGATAATAAACAACTCACTATGTGAGGGAGTTTATATTCGTTTAGGTGAAATAATTCGGAAAGAAGTGAACATATTATAAACATGCACTATCTACGCCCCACGTCATACATCATACATCAACGTGACGTTTCTGTGACGTCTTACAAATAAAGCTGAGCAATTCCCTCGGTTTTGCACAGCCACTAGCTAAATGGTGGTATAAATAATTTACTTTTATCGGCTCGGCGGCAATCGCTCAGTTAGCACAGGATCTGTTATTAGGTCCATATTCCCTGGTGAAAAGACATGACACAACCTCAAGCACCCACTAAGTCAACTGACCATTGTCACTCAGCTCACTCAGCTCATTCACTCACTCACTCACTCACTCACTCACTCACTCACTCACTCACTCACTCACTCACTCACTCACTCACTCACTCACTCACTCACTCACTCACTCACTCACTCATTCATTTTGCGTCACTCGATCATACACTTTGGTGCATGTTATTATATGAGTCACTAGAAAATGAAATGAATCGGGCTTTAGGCCACCTTTGTGCACATATAGGCTAAACTGGGCCAGGAGAACCTCCTAAGGATTGTGAGATGATTGAGATGACACTGTCCTCCAGACACAGGATTCGAAATTCGAGCCCTGGCGGTCTGAGGCCGAGCACGCTAACTCTCGGTCACGGAGGCTCCCCTTAATACTGACTTTCACACGTGGATGGGGAAGAAACATTTTTGTTTCTTTCAAACCGCCGAGTCCGGGAACCGAACCCCGAACTCTGGCGTGAAAGGCAGCGGTGCTAACCACTACCCTAGGGCCCCCGCCCATGAGTCACTAGAAGGTAAATGGTTAATGGCCACGTTGTTTTGGAAACTATATTGTTATGATAATAGTAATAGCATGCACATCCCAGCAAACACAAAACATTTGTATAACATTTGTACAACGTCGGCCCGACGTCTTAGACGGTGGTCCAACATTGTACAAATGCTATACAAATGTTTCGTGTTTTCTGGAATATGCTACATCAGTCAATGCTTTTTTGAGGCTCTTCTTATACAATTTGAACCTTACAAGTGTCATTTAATCCCTCAGCGTATCAATTAACCCTGATAGGGCTCAAATTCCAAGTCAAGCCTCAAATATACATCCCCGAAAAATCGACACATCCACCCAATGTTTGACCAATGGTGGGCAACATCGTAGAGTACGGTTGGCCAATATTGGTCAAACATTGGGTAGATGTGTCGTGTTTGCCGGGACATTTCCCTTCAAACGCATGTCATTTTTATATTTACAGTACAAAGCCAAAAGGAAGTAACTGCTTAGTTTTCAAGTAAGCAGTTACTGCCTTTCAGCTCCGCCGATCAGTATTGTACTCACACATGAGCGCCTCCTGCGATTGTTTACTGTTGTCCACCGCGACAACTACGGTCCTCCGAAACGTCACACCGGCCATTGCGCAGGAAACTTTGTCTTTGAACCAATTCAACCGGGCTTCAATGGTGACTGGTGGTGTGAGACCAGGCGGGGGCCCTGGTCGTGTTATTCTGGCGGGTCCCAAATAGTGGTGTGATTGCACGCAAATCAGGCCTTAATTCCAGGATCCAGATGCCAATATAGATCTGTGCTGCGGAACAGATCCCCGCCTAATCACTGATTTAAACAGGGTCACAGAAACTGTTGTCGGCGTCTAAAACGACTTGGATCAGCAGTGTTGGCATTGATGAACTGCAATGCCGCTGTGCTCTTGCAGAGTTTTCTCTTGCCCCGCTGCAGACGCTATTGCTGCTGCTGTGGTGTCTGGACAGTGAAGAACGGGGACTGCATGCAGAGTGCTGTCACTGGATCAGCCCGGCTTGATCAGCACTGTGCTGCGCACACAGATGGCGGGAAAACATCGATGAATCGGCTTTGTGTCCGTTTTGATGCGTGTGATAACGGTGAATGAAGCAGGCAAAGCGACACCAATCTGGGCCTGCACGAAATTCCGCGAAAACAGGATCTCCAGCCTTTCACTGGCCGGCGAGAAGAAGATTTAATTGGGCGGACAAGGCGATAATGACCAACGATCTACACCTTTCAAGTCATGTGAGGTCATCATCAGGCGATGTTGCGCCTTTGGGCGAGGGAACCTGACCACAGCTGATAGTGACGACTGTTCTTCTATTCAATGCCAAACGACAAGAACTGCTTACTTGAGAAGTTAGCCGTTACTGTCTTTTGGCTTTGCTTGGCAGTGTTCGCCAGCGGCATCCAGTCAACGCCGTCAATATTACTACTAGCAAACAACAGTAACTGTTCACTTGAAAAGTAAGCAGCTACTGCGTATTGCCACTGCACGGTAGAGCTGCGGTCCTATCGATCCACCTGCCACGGAAATTGGAGGAGGGAGAAGGCTTCGCATCTGTCTCTATCTAGACTTTTCGTGCACAGTCATGGTAGCGATAAATGGTCTCGAACTAATTTTTTCATGCCAACTATTCATTATTTACGTTCAAACGGTCACGTAGTCCAATACCACGGTTCCAGAACATCTACTCCAACCGCTGATTTGAAAAGTCAACTGGGCTATATCAGAAATGATGTTTGGTAAATTGAATGTCTTTTACCACACAATTCTATAAAAGTATTACTACCCAATGAGCCATCGTTTTTAATTGAATATTATGCTCTAATGTGCGCTATACAAAAAACGGAAAATAGGGGAATTTGCATCGGACGAAGAAAGTAATAACCCCAATCAGATCGATATCAATATTTCAACCCTTTAAAAAAGTATATATACTGTACACCACCGACAGCGCAAAACTTTTGGCAACGTAAATTTCTAGGGTATGTTTTTGATTGGAAATTAGTTTGGAAAGCAGTTCATGAGCTTTTTAAAGAACCCCGCGTTTTATCACAACAGTGGAAATTACTTAAAGCAGCCCCTTGGGAACATCAATTTTCGTTTTTAATTCCGTACCGAAGTAGTGTATCCCACGGATCATGTTTTTATTTTTTTCTGAATTTTCATATTTTTACAAATATTTTTAATCAACATTTCTATGAAACCAGAAGTAACCCAAACACACTATTTGTATACCTGAAGGACGATTGAATGTTTTCCCAGCATTGGGCCACATGCTGATGGCATCGGCCCAGCGTTGGGTAGACAATCAGTGCTGCAGGTGTGTCCTCCGGTGTCCTGACTATGAGACACCAATTAGCGGCGAATGCTCTGATCTTACCGTCAGATACGTGGGAATATGTTATGTAAAGTGCTGAATATTGCTGACTTGTTTTGTTTACATGGCAATATACGACCTGAAAATACAACTATTTTACTCTTTTTCGGTGCATTAAAATTGTTTTTTGACTTTTTTGTATTTTCAGTTAAGATCAGTAGGCTATATAGCTTTATATGAAATAAATTTTCAAAATTGACAACATTCAAAATGTCTAATCCCAAGGGGTCCCTTTAATAATGTAAATCCTAAAAATATTTTTTCTTGAAAAAGTAAAGCTCAGTCATGTGTATGTATGTAATTTTATTGAAATAAAATAATAATAAAAAAAGAAAAATACTATTTTTTTGTTGGCTAATTCTATCTATATCTATTTGCCAGCTTTGCTGAAATAACAATGGTGGGGGAGGGAGGGATTCAAGCGTTCATCAGGTCATTTGCAACACATGTCAGATACCAAAACGGGTAACATCGATTTGTAATACATGACAAATGAATGCTGACCATCACCACTTTTACAATAATATATTGTTTGAATGCTGCACACTTTGTAGTGATATTTCTGCTGTATACATGGTATAGGCCTATTGTGTTGGTTGTGTGATGGTAAAGCCAGCACATATGAAGCCTGCACAACCACGGCACACAAAATACCGTCTTTATAGAATAGAATAGAATAGAATAGAATAGAATATTTGCTTATTTCTAAATAAATGTATCCCCTTTCTTACATTGTGTTGGTTGTGTACTGGTGAGCCAACACAAATAATGCCTGCATGCACAACTACGGCACACAAAATGCTGGTCTTATGTATCCCGTTTCTTACATTCTGTTGATTGTGTGCTGTTAAAACACACCACTACATTATTTGCTTTGTCCTACCACTACATTCTAATATAGGCCGGGAATGGAGAGTTTTTGTTGATCAAGTACAGACCAATTATCATGGTAGGCATATGGTGATATATTCAGTCAGGTGTGATCGCGTTGTTGATTATGAGGGATCCTAATTATCGTCGGATGTGTTTTAAGTCAGATAAAACCCTCGGAGTTCTACATTCTTAGCTGTGGAATAGGCCGCGGCCTTCGGCCTCGGCTTTTCCCACAGCTAAGAATGTAGAGTTCCTCGGGCTTTATCCTATACGTAATACCAGCAAAAATAATGCCTGCACAACTACGGCACACAAAATGCCGGTCTTTAAATAAATGTATCCCCTTTCTTACATTCTGTTGGTTGTGTGCTGGCAATGGGGGCCTAAATTGTTAATCAACCACTGTTTATATAGTCTTACATACCGTATATAATTACACCCTTTTCAAAGCAAATAATTGACCCAATTGTTTGTTAATAGCAAACAAACAAATGTCTCTGGTCATTTGTTCAATTGTCGAAATTTGCAATAAGCATGTTGCTCTAATCAAATCGCCCAAATATCAAACTAAAATGATAAGGTGGCGTCAGCTGGTTGGTGTTACTAGGTTGCTCTGTATGACCGAGTTTTAAGTGCTAAATGTGTTATTGTGACCAAAAGACAAATTTGGACAATTGCTACTATTGTGACATTTGTCTCTTTGTCCGATAGAATATCTAGCTATTTGTTTTGATTGATGTGCAAAGTGATTAAAGCTGCTTATTGTCTTTATTTTTTATGCGTATCATACTTACTCAGTTTTTATAATACATTTTGTCCATTTGCTATCGTGACTTCTGCTACCCTGACCAAAACTGCTTTATGTCACGATAGCAAGTTATGTTCATCGGGAACGTTTTTTTCACTTTTTTTTGTGAAATCAGCCATATATGCTGTAGGTGTCATTAACATTTCTACGCTTTTTCAGAGTGTCAGTATTGCTACTATGTATAATAATAGCCCAAAAACTATACATGTAGTTAAAATATCTGTGGAGCGGATAACAAAATGTAAGTCCTACAGTATATATCAAGACAATGCCGCTGACGTTCTGTCTGTCTGTCTATCTGTATGCTGGGAAGGGATTTGTTCCTGTTTATAGTTGTGCTGAGATCCCGAGCAATATTCAGATATTGAATAATTTATAAGTCTATTTTTTCCTTTTTACCGATGAAGTGTTGTTTTCATGCTTCATATTTACAAAAATATATCAATATAACGGAATCAATCAAGTTTATGGATGACCTCATCAGTATACTTCTCTAGACTCAATATGTGGAATTTTGACAATTGGGGAATCAGACTAACAATAGGCATCCTTGTATGTATCCAATGAAAACAAGCCAAACTAGAAAGGTATGTTCTGTTGAACATGTGAGGCCCCGGCAGCAGTGCACTACAAGTCAGCACGATACTAACCCAATGCCTGTTCAATGCTGAGCCACCATCACCGGTGCTGGACAACATCAATTCAATACTGGGCAGTGAATCATGCTGCCATGATGCCGCATGTCTCTACGATGTAGGCCTACACACCCAATTCCGGTTCATTGTTGGCACAGCATTGAACTAGCAATGGGCTGAGATGGTGGCCCAACATTTGCTGGTCAATCGTCTACAACGCAGGCCCAGCCCTACTCCAACAGCCAAGCGCATCATGCTTCTAGAGGGTCTAGCAATGCTGGTACACCAAGTGAAAAACTATCAACCACACTGACGTCAAAACAAAACAGTTTCGATATTACACCAGCGTCTACAACATCCACTGGACGGTTAACCAATGTTGATCCGATGTTGATCCGACGTGTCTGATGATGGCCCAACAACAACCCAACATTGGCTCACTTTTCCTAGCTGGGTCTGCTGTATACTTTGCGGCAGCACTGCGGCATTGCTATGCAGGTGACGGTTTCCCGTATTCCATCGCCAGAAAGATAGCCAGAAAGGCCACTACCCAGATAACACAATACATTGGCCCAATGATGATGTAATGCTGGGCCACCGTCTGCGACGCTAGGCCAACATTATTCCAAGCTAATCACGAATATAATTTTTTTTTTTAGCAATTTTTAAACACGCAAGTATCCCACCTAGCGACCCCAAACTTTACATTTGACTTGTTCATATAAGGTCCGTTTCCCAGAAATGTCACCTGTTTCCCACGCACATCACCCCTCTTTCCTAAAAACAGGACACAAACACAGGTGCAACAAGCTTAATAGGCCCCAGGCCTCCGGCCGAACCTAACAACCAGAGGCGGAAACTGTACGTAATGGGCCTATGTACTATTTAGCTCACTACCTGCTGATGCATCATAAGAAACAGCACAGCTCTCATTTTTTAAATTGGTAGATACACCATTTCAATTCCACGGGGATGATATATAATGTAATTTTTAAAGAATAAAATTAAAACCCCACAAAGGCCTGCAATAAATACGCTCAAAACCGGCTGAAATGACTAACCAACAATTAAACAATGACAGTTAGTGACAGAGTGATTAGAAAACCAAACCGTTTTAAGTGAAAGTGTGTTGTAATAAAAAAAGGACCAAAATAATGTTATAGAAACTGAACAGTGATGAGTAGTCTACATCCGATGACTTGAACTTCCTGCCTCATTTTTTAATGTTAATATCTAATCAAATCAAATCAAGTTTATTCTCTTAATCTTGTTACAAGACATGGGAGATATAGGTGAGATATATACATTTGCATGTGTTTACCAGGAAGGCATACAGTAAAATTACAACATTTTTTTTTTATCCGTTCACATTCTTAACGATAATTTGTATAAGTTTAGATAATTTTAGTAAATTAGTTCCACTAGCATTCATAACATGATTAAAAGTAAAAATCGAGGGATGTGTAAATATGCGTTTGCCTAATAATGATCCTTGTTGCTTGCGCTGATCGACTACATATCAGTGTTGTTTGATTAGGTGGGGGGGGGGGGGGGGTGGAAAGGAGGTGGAGATTACAGCATTTGAAAAAAACAAGAGCCATATTAGAGGCTGTCAGAAACTGGATTTTACAAATTATTAAACAAGAGGGCTTAAGTTGACTTTTCTTAAGCCACCACCACCAACAGAAGATGCCTTTTCGTTAACATATAAAGTAGCATTGACCACACATTGAAAACCATACGCAACAACAGTAGACTATACAGGTATATGGGTGATCTGTTGTAGATTGTTCTGCTGACAATTCTATCTAATCGATCATTTCACAAAACATATCAACTGGTTGTAAAACGGCATGTACTAATACCTTTCTTATACAAACAAACGAAACTGTTCTTGTTACATTGGAAATCTTTTCAAGAAAAAAATCATGTAGACTACATTATTTAAAACTTTGCGTTGTAATAGAGAGTAAGGCAGCGATGATTCTTAGTGGGTTTTATCTGGGTTCTAGTAATAGGCTTATCATAAGAATTATATCACTTCTCATTACTTTCAGCAGCTAGTCAGTTATTTTGTAATATTCTGTTTTGATGTTATACCTTTGTATGTTATTATAAACGTTTGATAGTGGTTAAATAATTATTATCTGAGAAACAAGCGTATTGTATAGACTCCCGAAATCATAATTGGTAATGCATGCGTGGGCGTAGTCAGGTAAATAAAGTCGAATCTGAAGGACCAATCGATCTGTGAGCACCACTCAACATTTTGTCTTGTTATTTATCATACTGATAATTAACGAGACCTATATGCTATAATTATTGTTTTCTTAAAAAATATTACACAATATGGTGGACTTTTTTATTTTGAAAGAACGTGATTGTCAACACAGTTCTAATTAGTAATATTTTAAATAATATAAACACTAACTCAGTGGTTTTGTTAGTGTATCTATAACAGGTCGTTTTAAGAGCACTTTAATTATAAACAGCTTATATAACTTATAAAACGTTTGGTTGGATGTATCATTGCTGACTATTTGCGTTTCTATGTTTATTTGATTGAACGTAATAAACGTAATAAGGCTAACATAAACTTGTTTTAAGCGTTACTCATCCTTCACATCAATGAGATAGTGCCAGAAATGGCCTTGGCATGCAGAGAACCCCTAGAAACCATATGTCACACATGAAATTCAAAGAAACAGCTAAAAAGTTATATGTATGAGATATGGATGACGGCCATCCTGGATTTTTGCTTTCTTGCATTTCCTGCGAAAAAGTTGCAAGGCTGTCCACTTAGGTTGTGCTCTTGACCATGTTGAATATATGTAGGCCTACAGATGATTTCCATCAGTCAAACTTTTACAGCAAGCCATTTCTGTTTTCCTGAAAAAAGGTGGTTTGGCACCCAGGGTACATAGAGTTTGATTCGATTTCGATTTGAGTACTATATATGTGTACAACACGTAACGTTACAAATGGATTTGATTTGAGCTGTATTACACGAAGAGTTGGTGTGGATAATCTGGATTCGATTTGAGTACATCCTCGGAGACACCTGGTGAAAGAAAATTAAATAACAAGCGCCACGTAGTGATAAAGCTAAAATCATCAGAAAATGAGTATTTTTCTTCTTACTATGGCCATAATAGTGACATGTCTATAGACTAGAATTGCGAAATTCTTTTAATTTTTGGGTTGTTGTGGCAACGTAGCAAGTGTGCATGCTGAAACCCCCATTTATCAGTCAATCCCGTATTTCTTATTTTGCACAGGCATGTCTGAAATTAAATTTCGTCCTTATTTCTTGCTTAACTGGTAAGTGCCCAACACAAAATTTGAAAAACTTTCGCAATTCTAGTCTTAATATTAGTCTTTAATAATATTTAAAACTCTATGGCATAAAAATGCTCACTAACTGCTTATCTTAAAGCCAATAATTATTAATTAAAAAAAATAATAAGCATAATAAGAATAAAACTTTCAAGAAGATCAATATATTATGTTTCAAAAATGCCGATAAATACTTAAAATTGCACAGCAATATCACAGGAATATATTTTTTCTTATCCCGTTGCACTTATACGACTGACACCTGCAAGTAGATGTCCACGCGTACACATATTGTAAACATTGTTTAATAATGAAGCATGAGCTTGTCTTGGAATGAATGAAGTGGAGATGATCCACGAACGGAGGTTCATTCGCTGACAATTCCATTGAAATGAGATTTTTTGAATATCTCAGTTGTTGCAAGGAGGGGATTTAAAAGTAGGCCTATGCTACAGTCCCTATAGATCTACGCAACGAATTGACATCGATAGTTTGAATGTAATGTTCAATGTATAGGCCTATTTGAATTTCAGAATTAATTTTAAACATTTATGAAACAAAAAAATACTAGTAAGCGATTTTAGTTCTGAGTCTGTTGATGTATTTCTGGCCTTGGAAGAGTACAGTACGGCAGACATGAGACGTTGGCCCAACGTTTGTTCATTGTTGGCCCACCGTCTACGATGTTGGCCTAACTGTAGACCAACGTTGAGCCAACTTCTCATGTTTGCTGGGATATTACCTTATCTCGCTTTCTACACATTGTGGGAAAATAGTGACAACTAGAAGACGAGATAATGTCCCACCCTTATTGAATGACTTATTTTGTGCACAATTACACAGGCAGCTCTGCACACTCCAAGTCTGTGTACAGTTTGACGCACTGTATATGCACAAGCAGCTTGGCAACATCTACACCGAGCACAGTGTGTGGTGTCACCAACCACACACCGACAACACATGCGTCGAGTCTGCATCCGACGGTACTCCCCCCTCTATGACATGTTGAGAGTATGTCTGCAGGAATTAACATTACTCGGGGCTTAAAAGGTTGTATCTTTCAAATATATGAGTTTTTTCAAAACCACAATTTATTATCGCTCTGGTGTATAAAATCATTTTGACCATTTACGTAATATGCAGGTCCGTATAAAAAATGTGTAATTTGGAATAATTGCCGGCCTTGTATCTACATTGTATTTAAATCTCCACCTGCCGCACATCTATTGAACCTCTGGACAGCCTATGAAGCGATGTGTAAATTATGCAGGTTATTTAGGTCTACGGAAACTACGTAGGGAATTATAGAAGGACCGATAATGATACCCTACATAATTATTTCGTCCGATCTTTGTCTTTAATTGTTTTTTTCATTCTTCGTGGTCTTGATCCAATTAAGTGTAGGCCTGGGCCTAATCTTTCTGACGATTTTCAAGTTGAGTCGATCTCATTCCGTCAACTGCTATTAAAATTATTCTGAGATCAATTTTCAGAGTTTCGTGACGTTCTCTTATTTACATGATATTAGATCAATATATGCGCCTTAGTTATTGGCATCGCAGACTGTGTCAGATGTTATGCAATACTCATTGCGAGAACGTAGGCCTACGTATTAAGCCAGCTGGTCCGGCGCGAAACAATTATCTGGATAATAACGCGCTAAATGACTTTAGAAGAAGAATTATCTTGATAATTACGTGTTAAATGTTTTAAAGAAGCCATCGTACCCAGATCAGTAATAACGTGCTAAATGACAGCAGTTATTTATTAGTTGGTATATCTGGATCAGTCTCTTGTGGCAAAGCATACAATGCTCGCTTTTTCATGTTTAAATATAGCTATAAATAATGCCAAATCTGTTTGGTAGTCACCAATTTCTGAACAGCTTGTTTGTCATATTGCATCGAGTAGGATCCTAATTCCTTTACATAACTATGAAATTCAGTGGCAGATTACAGTAGCAGATTTGAAACTTGAGGGTCAGAGTGAGGTTCGAACCCGCGATCCCTTATTGTATGTGTTGCTAAGAGACACATACAAACCAAATTGTCTAAGAAACCTTTGTGTGGTTTAGGAGATATTAAATTTTACTGGAATTGACTTATTAAGGTTTTTATTAAGGCATTTTATTAATTAAATATATGGTCCTTTACTAAGGCATTTTATTAATTAAATATATGGTCCTTTACTACGTGATAAATTTTGCCCTTTTTCAAAAAAAAATCCTTTGTATAAATATTATCAGTAGTTTTTACTTTATGACATAAAAATACTTAAAGGGACTAGCCCAGGTCTAAAATCATAAAAAAATCGGTGATTTTATTTCGGCTTCTTAATATGACCATATGATGTAAACATGTCCATAGACTAGAACTGCAAAAGTTTTTAATTTTTGTACGTCGCATTCACCAGTTAGGCTAGATATAGAGACGAAATTTCCGTATTTCTTATTTTTGACATGGTTGTCAATAATTAGAAATCAGGAAGTTCGTCTTTATATCTAGCCTAACTGGTGGATGCGCAGTACAAAAATTAAAAACTTTTGCAGTTCTAGTCTATGGACATGTTTACATCATATGGTCATATTAAGAAGCCAAAATAAAATCACCGATTTTTTTATGATTTTAGACCTGAGCTAGTCCCTTTAATAACTGTTCGTCTTAAAACCAACAATAATAAGCAAAGAGGACTAAATGTAAAATAATCATGTAGGCCATACATGTTATTTTATAGCATTAGCATATTATTTTAAACTATACAAAAAAGATAAAGATGGAAATGCTTGAAGTATGTTAATATCTAACTACGCACGGGTAAAAGCTAGTTTGGATGGAGACTGATGTTCTTGGAGCTAGTCCCTGCATCTATAATGGGTACAAATCGAAATGAGAACGAACAATTATGTTTATATTGTGATGTGTACCATGGTGATCTAACTGTGGACTACTCTTGAGCTTAGATATATATGCATTATATATGGTTAGATATTTCATGCAATATATATATTATTGACGAAAAAGAGGAGTGTCAAAAAGAAATGGGGCCGTAGGCCTCACATCTCGTGAAATTCACGATTTCTTATTTCGGACGAGCATGTCCAAAACAAAAAAACTTGCAGTCTATAGACATGCTTACATCATATTGTCATATTAAGAAGTTAAAATAAAATCACCGATTTTTTTATGATTTTAGCTTGATTAAGTCGCTTTAACATCGCTTACTTACAAATTAGATGAATAATCGAATGAGTTTAAATGTAGACATGTTGAAAAATCGATTTGTCCCCAGATTAGGACATCTTATACCATCTGGCCAAGTGTGAAACAGCTCAAAACCGTAAATCCCGCGCCGAAGCAATAGACAACTTCGTGTAAATATATAGATGATCATTGTCGACTACATATCAGTGCTTTCTTTATTTGCTGTGATATTAAAATCGTGATTTTGTCATTCTAGGACTGGCTTGCTTAAAGTTTAGAATCTAAACCAATGCTATTTTGTCGAACTGAGAATGACACAATAACACAATAACAGTTGTTATAACAATGCAAAAGTTTGTGAGACCACCTATGTTGAACTAGAACAGGTTGTTCTTGCGAACTTATTAAGATCCCCCCACCCCACCCCAGCATATTACTTACTCTTTCGCCGCGCTGTGCAGTCACCAGTGCCAACAGTACAGACACATTTAGTCTCTCATATGGCATATGTTGTCCAAATCGGCATACACATGGCCATAGAAAACCCTGTTGTAGTTGCTGATTAATAAGATAAGTCGCACCGGAAGCTAAAGTACACTGTCAGGGTCTTTGTCAACTAAATTATAGCATTTGTAGACCGCTCTTTATTCGTATACGCAGCTGAAGCCAGTTTCAGGCCAGCTGGAACTTGACTGTCAGTCGCATTGAAAATACTGAACAGGCTCCCCGAGGCAATTAATCACTCGGTCAGTAAAGAGAGACTCACCACTTCTCCCTTCTTTACTTGTCATCAGACTGGTATACCGGCCTGTCCTGATGTTAAGACACGAAAACATGTGTCAACCTTTCGCATGCAATGCAATGTTTCCCATTAATCACGTTAGCCTACATAAAACCTAGGGATACAATATTGTATAGAAAAATAATCATTATAACATTATATATATATGTGTGTAACGTGATATCATATATTACTATTTAATAATATCAATGTGACTGGCTTTGATCTCCTTATCCAACGCAGCTCAACAGGATATTTTAAATCAGCAAACCAGAAAGTATTGTTCATAAAAAAGACAAAGACAATGTTACTATATTATTTCAATCATTATCTCAAATTCACATAACTTTACATGTAATAGGCCTACTGGAGAAAAGTAATTATTAGAAGATTTCAAATTATTTATAAAAGAAAATCGCAATCAGATCTAACGTAATAGGATAATCAATGACAAGGGCCTACTTTCACCGCAATGTGTCTTGTACCTGCCAGACCAGATGTCACGAGCGTTGTAAACTGTCTATAGCTTTATTGGTTAAGCAGGGAGCTGTAACTCTGTGTGTCAGTGAATGATTGAGACAATACAGTTTTGATTGATGATCGGCAGGTGCTTAAATAACACGCGCAGTGTACATGAGACGCAAACACTTTAGAACTGTGTTGGTATAATGTCGGGCCAGCTTCGAAGACGGTGGCCAGCATAAAACCAACACAGGGCCAAGCGTTTTCGTTTGCTGGACGTGAAGAATATTCGTTACTGATTTTCCAGTCGCTGGAACAACGCTATGCACATTATTATGTATGAGTGAAGCTATGTACATATGTTTTAGATACGTTCAAAAAATCTGAGCGCTGATATCTAAACCTGAACAGAGTAAGCACATAAAGTAGCACTGGGTCAGTTTTAATGTAGGTTATTATTATCTGCTCTAAAATAAAAAAATATTTTATTTATTTATTTACTAGATGGACAAATAGCAAGATTTGCCCATAATAAAATTAACGCCCGAATAGATATGTGGTCAGCAACATTCAAGTTAGCCTTTCTAACAATGTCTAACAATGTCAGTAATACTGTTGAAAACATATTGGCCTATATATACATTTGGGGGAGGGCAAGCTATTTAACCAGATGCATGCGGTGCTAGGCAGGAAATACATTAAATATATTACATTTTATTATACCATATTCTTAATATTACAATGTATGCTATATAAAGGCCCATTCCCAAGTACATTAAAATTAAAAAAATTCAAAGTTTAAAATTGTGTTATATAGGCTTATACCATCGTAAATCCATATCATCTTTCTCCACCTTCCATTTGAAAGAGATATGTACCCGGTAAGCCGCTGTGGGTCTAGATGAAGGGTCCGATGTTGATTTGTTTTTGCTTTAAAAGGATCAACACTGAGGAAAATCCCTTCCTTTTTGTCACTATACCAGCCACGAACATGCCATGATTATTACCTGTGTATTTTGGCGATGTTCACGATGTCCCGCAAAGATGTAAAACGTGTCAATTGGCCGACTTTAGAAGTGTTGACACTTCGTGTTTGGGAATGTGAGACCCGTTGGGAAAGCGTCGTTAAGCAGTAATTTTCCAATGACATTGTAATTAAACTAGCAACGTCTTTGCCGATGTGATGAGTCAGAGACCTTAATGACTTACATACTTATTCTAATACGAGTTGAGAACTTTTTGTCATAGATTTCGACTCGTAAATTATAAAAAGTGTGAAATAATCAAATCGCTGACTCGATGTCACTCTCCTGTCAAACAGGGCAACCGCATTAAAAAACGGGTGGACAAAAGACAAAGACAAAAATATACCGACCGACATTTTGTCATAATGCGTCTTTTACGAAGCCTGATTACGTTGCCAACGGATGTTTCTAAAAATTGTAATCTATCGGAATGTTGCCTCCACTCATTCAAACACTCAAAAAGATATAACAGAGCTAAAACAAAAACATGCCATTTGCCTGGGTATGGGCCTTTCAATTGTACGAACTGAAAATTAAGGTAATATAAAATACTAAATTTTTGTTTCATTCCATGGATTATAAAGCTAAATACGTGTAAAATTATTAGAATTGCTGCTATGTTTGAAATTATTCTGGGATATCTGGGTGATACAAGTAAAGGAGTCCGAGCATATGCTTGCATAGGCCTACAGCTGTGGGCATCTCCTCGTAACATATATCTAGTAGTGACATGGTTTGACAGTCAACAGCCTACTCAGTTACTGCCTTTTGGCTTTGCAGAACAGAGATCTGGTGACATTATAAGAAATATATAACTGGTCAGATACATGAAACTTTAGTTCATATCCCCTATATCATATCACCTGCATAGCTTTGGTAAAGAAACAAACAGTCATCAACTGCACTTATTTAATATAAACATGCTAAGAGCTGTTTGTAATGTCTGCTTAAGGCCTCGCTTTTATATGACCCTAAGGGTCGTAAGCAGTCATTTTTGCCGTTTTTCTGTCATTGCATTCATATAATATAGATTACCATGATTACCATGATTATGGCTTAGTCGGTATGCACCAGTGTAGCAGTCAATACACGTTGCTACAACGTTCCCTCTGTGATCGTACGTCAGTGATTAAATGAAGAGATAATATTATACTACGCATAATATTACAGAGTTTTCATAAAATGAAAGCTCCATTTATCAAACACAAAATGGACTTTTAATCTCAGGCGAATTCCAAGATTTGCAATTCGTGTTTGGTTCGGTATTTGTTTGGTTTTTAGCGACCTCTTTTCAGGAACTCTAATCTGACTGAGCTGTCCCAGCCATGTGATCCGATGGAAATATAAATTTATATACCAGATTCTATGTCTATTAAGAAAATTTTGTATTTCAAATACGTTTTAATAGTTCTTATATATTTTAGATATAGTTTCGCACTGTTTTTTAACATATTCAACCCCGTATCAGAGTCTTTTATTTTGATTTCTTGACTACAGCCCATGCGGCATGACGCCATGAGGTAGTCAACTCAAATTGTTATATTATCGCTCACGTTGAAATTGAAAGCGTCTTTGTTGGGACTATTTACTATTTTTAATAGTATTATCGGTACGCGCTGTTAATTTACTCTGACTAGTCCGAGCAAGGAGGTCTGAGTCAAGACTCAGGTCAAGGCTCTGCCTTTGGACATCTACTCTTGCCTCTGGTCTAGGCAGGCCGGGCTAGACCTGTCCTTGTATTGGTCTAATAATTCTAATTATTATTATTTTTTTATTAGCTCCCGCCGTCACCGTAGGTGAGACGGAGGGAGCTATGGATTCCGCCTCCGTTTTTTTGCCCCTTCTTTTGCCTATAACTTTGTGAGAAAATAAGCTAGGATAACAATTTTTGGTATGTGGGTTACTTTCAGGTGGATAATGGACAGGTTAAAATATTTTCAATCTGAGTTCAATACGCAAGGTCGCAGAGGAGAAAATGATGATGTTACGGCGTTGGGCCGTCCGTAAACAATTCGTTTCCGGAGCATATCTCTGAAAGTACTTGTCCGATTGTCTTCAAATTTTACACACAACACCCCTAAGGGGTCTAGTTGTGCCTTTTGGGGTATTTGAGCTTTGACCTACTTTTGGTTCAGAACTATTACCTATTTAGACGTTTTGACGCGCACTTTGTTTCCGGAGCAGATCTCGAAAAGTACTGGGCCGATGACAGTCATATTGCACATGCGTGTTCTCTAAGGTCCCTAGTTGTGCCTTTTCAGGTTTTTGGACCTCGACCTTGAAGTTGACCCAGCACTTTGACCTAATTTATAACATCGGTAAATTCGACTGAAAGATTTTGCGGAATATCATGAAAACCGCTCAAGATAGCTACACCATTACTATAAAACAAATTGTGAGGTTTCAGGAGAGGATGCATCTTGAAAAATTTCAAGTCGATAAAATTAAAAATGGCCGCCTATCGGCCAATATTCACCTCGACAGGCCTGATATTGCGGAATATCATGAAAACCGCTCAAGATAGCTACACCATTAATATCAAATAAATTGTAAGGTTTCAGGAGAGGATGCATCTTGAAAAATTCTCATAAACGCAGAGTAACACTGGTCGGTTTCTCATAAATTTATCCAACATTTGCGGAATGACATTACGAAAAAATCATTTGCACTTTTGCATACAAATTTGGGTTTGGATGATATGCTTCCATAACTTTTAAAATGTAAAGGGAGATGGAAAGGAGTTTCATCTTTGTTTCATAACAATTTTGGTTTCATTCAGGTGAAAAAGTGTTAATTTGTTGTGATTCGCTGAGTAAACACTATGAGATGGCGTTCACTTTAATGCAGGAGACAATATTATTATTCTTCTTATTATTTTTTTTTAAATCAACGATAATTGTCTCGAAGAATTTGTTTAACAAGGATTGATTAACTCTGGAGGGGATAAACACTTTGGCTGCTTTTATGTTTTTATGCCAATTTGTGGTTGACTGTTTTTCCTGTGGGCCATTCTCTGGCGTTGCCAGTGCGGCCTTATGGGGTTTCAGATAGGTCTTGTTGTCATGAACATATGTTTTTGGCCCTTTTCCTCGTTGTTGGAGTTTCATCTTTGTTACTTAAATTTTTTGGGTACATTTTATCGTGTGATTTGTAGGGCAAAAACTTCCAAATAATATAACTCAATAAGAGGAGCGATTGTTGTTTCTAGGATTTTATTTAGCAAGAATTGATTAACTCTGGAGGCGATAATCACATTGGCTGATGCCAATTTGTGGTTGACCCACTGATTCCTGTCAGGATTTGTTTCCTGTGGGCTATTTTCTGGCCTCGCCAGTACAGCTTTCGGTTTTGAGATAGGTCTTTGTCAAAACTATGTTTTTGGCACCTTTCCTCATTGATTGGAGCTTTCTTTTTTTGTTACTTTTGGTTCAATGAAGCATAGATACCAGCTACTCTTTTAAAATAATAATAATTTAAATATACAATATTAGTGCTCATAAAAGTATTTAAACAGGTCGGATTTCCAGTTATTTATTGGCCGGTTGGACTTTAAATGTAGGTTTAAAATAATTCATGTTAGGAAGTTAAGATTTAACGTTCTCATTAGTAATACTTTAAATTAATGAGAAGAGCTAAAGTTGATAATCTCTTGGTTTCATTTTATGTAATTAATGCAATTATGCCAATTTGTGATGACTTTGGAATAATCCCAAGGGCTGGTTTTCCTGTAGGCCTTTTTCTGGCTTTGCCAAAGTGACTTTAGGTTTCAAGTGGATCCTATGAAATTATGTTTGGGTCACCAATTTTATTCTAAGTTTTCATCTTTGTTTATTTTCGTAAAGCTTAGTGATCCAGCTGCTTTGAAATTAAATTTAAAGAATTAAATCTTTCATCATTCATACTTAATAAATAATTTGTAAATTTAAATAATTTGGGAGAGTATCCAAGCGTAGGAGTCACTACAGCCCTGATGCCTCTCAGTGTAATGTAAAAGCAATATAATTATTCAATTAAACTTCTGCAAGAACGTAATCTTGCATGAGTCGACGCTAACAAAAATAGAACAGAATGACAGAAAAAAAGAAGAAAAAAGATCATAATAATTATAATGAAAATAATAATAAAATTAAAAAAACAATAAATACTAGGTCAGTTACAACAGGACTTGGCCAGTTGTTACAGGCCGTAGTAATTATTGCATGCCTTATACGCCATCTACGTGATGCTCTATGTCTAGCTCGACTAATCTAGCATCAGGAATTGCGCCAGTTGCTGAAATCAGTGATAGTAATGATGGGCAGGATGCATCCGGACTTGCGCCAGATGTAATAAACTTCGTGAAGAACCAAACATATGATTTTTCATTTGTTAGTTCGGCAGTACTTGCGCCAGCCATTCTAACTTTTGCAAACATGATGGGGAGTGATTTGCCACCGGATTTGGGCCAGTTGGTTTTTGATACAATATCCACAAGCTCATTCTTACAGATGGAATTAGTTTAATCTAGCATCAGGACTTGCGCCAGCTGCTGAAATCAGTGCTAGTAATGATGGGCAGGATGCATCCGGACTTGCGCCAGATGCAATAAACTTCGTGAAGAACCAAACATTTGATTATTCATTTGTTAGTTCGGCAGGACTTGCGCCAGCTGTTCTAACTATAGAACACATGATGGGGAGTGATTTACCAATCCGATTTGGGCCAGTTGGTTTTTGATACAATATCAACAAGCTCATTCTTACAGGTGGAATTAGTTTGAATGTGAATGATTTATGCCCTTTTCCTCTCCCGTAGAAGAGATGAAAAAGTTGAAATTTGCTTTTTCGTCAATAACTGCGCGAGTATGAAATTATTATTATTATTTATTTTTTATTTTTTTAGAATTCTTTAGATCTTGCTCTTGAATATGTAAACAACATTTTTAGTGAATAGAGCAATACTCAAGATGTAAATAAAAAAATGAAATAAATCGGGCTTTAGGCCACCTTTGTGCACGTATAGGCTAAACTGGGCCAGGAGAACCTCCTGAGGATGGTGAGATGATTGAGATGACACTGTCCTCCAGACACAGGATTCGAAATTTGAACCCTGGCGGTCTGAGGCCGAGCACGCTACCTCTCGGTCACGGAGGCTCCCCACAATACTAACTTTCACACGTGGATGGGGAAGAAACAATTTTGTTTCTTTCAAACCGCCGAGACCGGGAACCGAACCCCGAAATCTGGCGTGAAAGGCAGCGGTGCTAACCACTACCCTAGGGCCCCCGCCCTACTCAAGATGTGGTCCATTTCCTCATGTTCCTAATTTGCTTCAAATCCTTTTAAATCTATGTTTTGTGGTCTTTTTATGTTTTCAAAGTGTGTCTGCAATACCTAAGTCAGCTTAAAATGAGGTCTGTATACTTATGTGGTCAGATTTTACACTTACAGAAAATAAAATTCCACTGACATTTAAATCCAGCCAGTCAAAACACCACTCAGACTTGCTTCATGAATTATAAATACAACAGATGTTATGATAATGTGTTCCTTATTATCTACAGTTGGAAATTTTAATTATTTGGTTATCTACTCATTACATGATTTCACTTTTGTAGACATCCTAATTTCATTTTAAAAACTCAATTTCAGACTATATAGCACTTGACCATTTAGAATTAGTGTTGTTTCTGATGCCGCAAGTAATGGTGGATTAGACATATGAGATGTTGGAATTTATATGTGCTCTTACGATGCATTCGTAAGTTTGTGTTGTGGGGGTCAGACACTTCGTGTCTGTGTACCGTTTTCATACCCTCCTCAACAACAGATAATCTTGTTTAATAATGGTATTGATACAAGAGTCAAAGCTCACCTTAATATATTAATGTGAACAATTAGTAGATTGT
This sequence comes from Flabesymbios commensalis, assembly GCA_964017125.1. Taxonomy (NCBI): domain Eukaryota; kingdom Metazoa; phylum Annelida; class Polychaeta; order Terebellida; family Flabelligeridae; genus Flabesymbios; species Flabesymbios commensalis. The sequence continues at coordinate 33,524,032 of OZ024906.1, read as the reverse complement.
TATTTATAGGTTTTGTTTTGTGTGAACAATTACTAGATTGGTATTGGTAGTTTTTGTTAATAATATTTTATGTAATTTGTTTGTAATGATACAAGAGTCAAAGTTCACATTTAAATAGTAGATTAGATCAATTACAGACATGTATAAATATTCATAGTAGATTAGATCAATTACAGACATGTATAAATATTCATAGTAGATTAGATCAACTAGAGACATGTATAAATATTCACTGGTTAATCCTGTTAGCCGACTGTCAAGTAAATTTATTCCTATTTTGGTATTAGGGCTTCACTCTGTTACAACCACGTTTACATTAACAACATTTGAAGTGAAGCCCTTTTTATTTGTAGTTGTTTATTTTGATGTTTATTTTTAATAAACAATTTTTCCCCATTTCATGTGTCTGTTTTTTGTGTGATAAATATAACTGGTACTGGTTCCATCCTATCACTGGTAAAGGGAGGTATCCGCAAGGTTACGTCGTCCCCTGCCTCACATCGGATGACTGGCTCTCACGATGATTACGTCGTCCCCCGTCGTCCCCTGAGATCGGATGACCGGCTCTATCAATTATGAGATCTGATAACTAAGATTGTGTAAATAATATGTACCAGAACTTGAACAGGAATATTGAAATGTTAATTTTATCAAATATTTGACGATGTTTCATAATTTAGTTTAATATAACCTTTACATCTTTAACATGTTCATGCAGACTTCATTTTATTTTACTGTTAAACAACCAGTATCATATAAATTGCATGCCTATATACTGTTAATCAGTTGAGTATGCACAATTCCACTGCTATAACTTGCACATATTATTGCAAACTTTATAGTGTTTATTGTAGCACATATTACTATATATGTGAGCAACGCGTTTGACTTTACCATTTTATCGTTTTTTAAGATCTACTCTCTGCAAAGCTAAAAGAAAGTAACTGTTTACTTGAGATATACTATACTGCTTAGCACCACAATGTAACAGGCGAGCGCCTGGATATTTTAATGAACACCTTGTTTTGTTGTTTTGCTTGGGTACCGCTCATCTTGGGCAAACAATGTGGCCCTTTTTCACAACACCTATAGTTACAGCCTCCGAGTAAACAACAGACGTTCACCCGAGGTTGATCTAAAGCTGGACCGCCGTCGTAGACGGTGTGCCAGCATTAGATCAATATCGGATCATTCGCAGAGGAGGAGTGACGTAACGGTTGCTGTAGCAGAGTTTCTGTTTGGCCGAGTGACAGACAGCCAGCAAACACGAGGCACTGATCCAATGTTGCTTGAATGTTGGGCCAGCGTCGCAGACGGTGGATCAATAATTAGATAACATTGGATCCAAGGGTCATGTTTGCTTGATGTCGGCTCTGGCTTCTTGGGGGATAATTTGATTTCGTATGACTTAGTTCTACGTAAGCACGAATAACGTGATTTCCCTCTAATGATCTAACATCAGACTCTTCTCAGTCCGGTGATCATTATGGTGTGTGGGCCTATCAAGCGACAGATAAAATATCATCGATTTTCCGCTTAGTTGTAAAGAATAAATGAATGAATGAAAAAGAAAGAAATAAAGGAAGAAAAAATGAATGAATAAATGAATGAATGAATGAATGAATAAATGAATGAATGAATGAATGAACATGCATTATGCCAGCTTAATTCACATACAATCTAAGCATGGTCTGGAGAACTGACTCGGGATGGCGATGAGTCAGATGACACGGCCTCCAGACACAGGACTCGAAATTCGAGTCATAACGGTCTGAGGATCAGCCCGCTACCTCTCGGTCACGAACACTCCACACAATACTGACTCTTTACGAGTAGACTTGGAAGAAACAAATACATAAGATATGCAGATTAAATACATATACAGGTGTGTATGAGTATAAATATACAATAAAATAAAGAATTTATGTTTAAATGTTTGTGTACGTTGGGGTAGTTTACCTAAACTTGAACTCTTTATAATTGGCGCTAATGGATATTCCAATGGGATGAAATAATAAAGTACCCAAGTGCGATAGGCCTGCATGGAATGAAATAATAAAGTACCCAAGTGCGATATGCCTGCATGGAATGAAACAATAAAGTACCCAAGTGCGATAGGCCTGCATGGAATGAAACAATAAAATACCCAAGTGCGATATGCCTGCATGGTCCGGGATGAAACAATAAAGATTAAAGTACACACGTGCGATAGGCCTGCATGGGATGAAACAATAAAGTACCCAAGTGCGATATGCCTGCATGGTCCGGGATGAAACAATAAAGTACCCAAGTGCGATAGGCCTGCATGGAATGAAATAATAGAGTACCCAAGTGCGATAGGCCTGCATGGAATAAAACAATAAAGTACCCAAGTGCGATAGGCCTGCATGGAATGAAACAATAAAGTACCCAAGTGCGAAATGCCTGCATGGAATGAAACAATAAAGTACCCAAGTGCGATAGGCCTGCATGGAATGAAACAATAAAGTACCCAAGTGCGATATGCCTGCATGGAATGAAACAATAAAGTACCCAAGTGCGATATGCCTGCATGGTCCGGGATGAAACAATAAAGTACCCAAGTGCGATAGGCCTGCATGGAATGAAATAATAGAGTACCCAAGTGCGATAGGCCTCCATGGAATAAAACAATAAAGTACCCGAGTGCGATATGCCTGCATGGAATGAAACAACAAAGTACCCAAGTGCGATAGGCCTGCATGGAATAAAATAATAAAGTACCCAAGTGCGAAAGGCCTGCATGGAATGAAACAATAAAGTACCCAAGTGCGATAGGCCTGCATGGTCCGGGATGAAACAATAAAGATTAAGGTACACAAGTTCGATAGGCCTGCATGGAGTGAAACAATAAAGTACCGAAGTGCGATATGCCTGCATGGAATGAAACAATTGAGTACCCAAGTGCGATAGGCCTGCATGGAATGAAATAATAGAGTACCCAAGTGCGATAGGCCTGCATGGAATGAAACAATAAAGTACCCAAGTGCGATAGGCCTGCATAAAATGAAATAATAAAGTACCCAAGTGCGAAAGGCCTGCATGGAATGAAACAATAAAGTACCCAAGTGCGATAGGCCTGCATGGTCCGGGATGAAACAATAAAGATTAAAGTACACAAGTTCGATAGGCCTGCATGGAATGAAACAATAAAGTACCCAAGTGCGATATGCCTGCATGGAATGAAATAATAAAGTACCCAAGTGCGATAGGCCTGCATGGAATGAAATAATAAAGTACCCAAGTGCGAAAGGCCTGCATGGAATGAAACAATAAAGTACCCAAGTGCGATAGGCCTGCATGGTCCGGGATGAAACAATAAAGATTAAAGTACACAAGTGCCATAGGCCTGTATGGAATAAAATGATAAATTACCACAGTGTAATAGGTCTGCATGGGATGAAATAATTAAGTACCACAGTGTGATAGGCCTGCATGGAATGAAATTCCCAAGTACCCAAGTGCGATAGGCCTGCATGGAATGAAATAATAAAGTACCCAAGTGCGATAGGCCTGCATGGAATGAAATAATAAAGTAGGCCTACCCAATTGGGATATGCCTGCATGGAATAAAATAATAAAGTACCCAAGTTTGATTGGCCTACATAGAATGAAATACTAAAGTATCACAGTGCGATAGGCCTGCATGGAATGAAATAATAAAGTACCCAAGTGTGATAGGCCTGCATGGAATGAAATAATAAAGTGCCCTAGACAATAGAGACTAATGGGTTAAAAAGAACGAGAATAAGAGACGTTGAGTCTATGTCAGTTTAATGTTGGCCAGTATAATCCAGCATTTGCTCAACGTCTCATGTTTTAGGGGCTGTCTGGCAGGCAACGGTCCTTTCAGGATAATCGTAGAGTACGGAGCTCATTAGCACTATAAAACAGTGTCCTACCTCATATCATATTGTGGAATGTCATGAAATGTAAAATGTAAGGGAATAGATTATAAAATATATGCATTATGGGTGGGTAGGGAGGTAGGCACAAGGTAGATCAACCGTTTGTTCGTTTGTTGGTTCTTCATTTATTCATTCATTTATTTATTCAATCGTGCTTTCGTTTCTTTGTTTGGGGTTTCGCTCGTACTTTCGTTCGTGATTTCGTTCATGCTTTTGCTCGTGTTTTATTTCGTGATTCCCTTTGTGAGGCGCGGATCTAGAGGGGGGGCTTGGGGGGCTTAAACCCCCCCCCCCCCGCCAAGTGGGGGATTTAAAATAAACGGCCCCGCAGTGTCATAAAGAAACCAAAAAAGTCAAAGATTTATCAGAAAATTGCTCCAAAATGCAGCAATTCAAGCCTTGGATTTCAAAATTTTCCGGGAAAGCTTGCTACTGGACCCCTCTGATAGTGTGTAATTTGAAAATTCGGAGATCCCGTCATTCAAATCCTAGATCCGACATCGCCCTCTTTTTAGACACAACATTATAGGCTATCTATATAAAAAAAATGATGACTACCATAATAACAATAAAGCCCAGGCGGAATGCTAGGCCTACATCCCGGTGGCAGGCCTACATTCTCAAACACTAATTTGTTTTTGTATCCTTGTTGCAAAAAAAATATTATAAAGTTATGTACTTATAGAAATATCAGTAGACCTAAATTTCTTTGATAAAAAGGGTAGGCCCTATAATAGTAATCTCGTATTTTTATTTTATTTAAAACGCACCCTCTCACATAACCCCCATTCACGAATTTCTCAGCAGCAAACACGTGGGCGTTTTGAGAATGGTGGTTGGGCGTTTTAAGAACGAAAATGAAATGAATGGGGTTTAGGGCCACATTTGTGCATATGTAGGCTAAACTAGGCCAGGAGAACCTCCGGAGGATGGTGAGATGAATGAGAAGACACTGCCCTACAGACACAGGATACGAAATTCGAGCCCTGGTGGTCTGAGGCCGAGCACAGTCTACCTCTCAGTCACGGAGGCTCTGCACAATATTTAATGTGAGCGGGGAAGAGACATTTTGTTTCATTGAAACTTGAATGCCAGAGCGGGGTTCGGACCGCGATCTCCGACTTTCCAAGCAAGAAGATTTAACCACTACACCAGGGCCCCCTTTAAGACCAAAATTTATTTCTGGTCATAACCCCATATTCATTTACTACAGAAAAATAGTATTAACATGAAAACTTAACTAATCAAAACATAACTAGTGTGTTGATTCAGCTGTTATTCTTTGTATGACCATTAATGAAGTCATGCATTAAGGGTGGGGGTTTTAGGCAAGTTTCCCTGAAGCTTTGTGACACAGGGAACTTTTAAAACACTAATGTTTGTGTTCATATATTGCTGGAAGGGGGGATATTACGAATCTAGCCTTTTTAACAATATTACAACTAGTTCTAATATTCGGAAGCGATAAGGATTGGTCTTTCATTGATCCTTTATTAAATCGATTGTGGGTTGACTTTATCTTCCATGAATTTATATGCAATAAATTACAATGCATGTTTCGTTCGCATAGCACATAGTGTTGAACTCGGGTTAAAACAATTTTGCTTCACTGAACTATAATATTTAGAGTGCGTCGGACCCCACTCCTGTGGACGTTGACCATGCCATGCATGTGGTGGGCCCACAATGTTTACTGGGCGAATCACGAGGACCAACCTACTTTTGATTTGCGCTGTAGGCCTTTTTTCAATTATTAGGGCCAATGTGAGGCCTAGGCTACATGTACTTGCTATTTTATAACTGGTTCAGAAGGGGTTTTATAACAAGAACAGTTTTACTAAAATTGTCACACAGATGGTTCTGATAAAAAAAATCAGTGATAATTGATATATACATTCTCACGAATACTAAGGGATTCGATATTTATGCGGTAGCCAGGGTATGAAAACAGACAAAGCGAAGCTTGAGTCTGAGACAAAATGATCAGTTCTGAGATGTTCTAATGTTAATGGAAAACGACAGATTGCTTTGTCTGCCTCTGATACTGGCTATATGGCCTGCTTCCCCAGGCTATGTATCACAATATTTTATCACAATTGGATATTCATTACCTTTGACAGATATCTTATTGACAAAGTAAAAAGTCATTTCTGACTTATTTGACATAAACAGCCTACGTACAAATAGTTAGTTTTGTAAAAAAAAAACACAGGTTATTATTAAAATGTGTACATGGTAACTATTATGAAATCAGTCAAAGCAGTATTGATGTGTGCAAAATATTTTTTTTATATATTTATCATTTGACCCTACTATAATTCTTCCAATTGTTCCATTTTATGTAAGTTTTGAACCACACTTAGATACCACCAGATGTCACCAGAAGGCAGTAAACGGAGTCTTAAAATTCAATTTTTTTCTTTGCCCCCAAACCCCCCTAGCACAGCACGCCGGTGGCGTGCGGCGCGCCTGCGGCGCGTGATTGACATGAGACTACGGCATATTCAGATTTAAATTGAAGCCCCCTCCTTTGAAAAATCCTGGATCCGCCCCTGCTTTGTACTTTCGTTGGTGCTTTCGTTTGTGGTTTCATTCGTCCTCTCGTTCATGATTTCGTTCGTGCTTTCCGTCGTATTTTCGTTCGTGTCTTTGTTTATTCGTGTTTTTATTCGTGCTTGTATTCTTTTGTGCTTTCGTTTGTTCGTGATTATGTTCACTGGTGCCGTCCTTTGTGCGTGTGCTTTCGTCTTTCATTCTTCCTCTCGTTCGGTGATTTCCTTCCTTCAACGTATATGCTTGTTGTGCCAAACAGAGGTGGAGTCAGAAAACATGTCATTCCAAGTTCTTTGTATTATATATATATGAAGACCTGAGACGAGAACCTTATAAAAGCCTTTTCCATTAGCAGCGATTTTTTATGAAATGTCTTCCGATGCCAAATTATTTTTTACAATGAGTAATAAAGATATAGTAAAATTCACCGCCAAGACACTAAAATGTATTTTAAACGTCACACGAGAAACTATTTTTAAATGAGAATAGACTCGGGATACATTCTGATTATCTTTTTTTGGTGACAATATGGTAACCAAAATATTTTTTTTATGAAATTAATGTGTTTTACCATAATGTGTCGTATTCACTGAATAATGTACCATTACAGATGTTCTTGTCTGTTTTAACGAGTTTATTTGTATAAATTATGTAATAATGTGTATAATTCTATGTGTTTTAATCAATTTATTAGTCTAAATTATGTACACATTTTTTTAAAAGTATTTACATGCAATGATGTAATATTTTTACCAGAAAAAGAGGCTCAATTCGAGTTGCAAATGTTTTATCTGAAATATTAATGTATTGTTTTATGTATATTGGGTGAGACAAAATAAAATACTACTACGTTTAGACACTTTGATGGTCTGTGAACCTGTGAAGCTAAATCAAAGGAACGCGCAAAATTACTTCCTGTCTCGGAACAGATCTCGTAGCATTGCGTCACAGGTTACAAGAATGGTGTCAGAAGCAAAATTGAATGATCACACGAAATTAGATGAACTTCCGGCCTCGGAGCATATCTCGCAGCATTGCGTCACAGTTTGCAAACAAGGTGTCAGAGATATGGGATGAATCAACACATTAATTATTGTCTAATGTAGATAATAAAATGTTGTCCCATTATGAGCATTCTCTCCATTATTTGAATCAATGTTTTTTTTATACATTAACTATATATCATAGAGATTTAAAAGACAAACTATAGAAAATGTGACGTTTGTCGATTATTATTACTGCTAATTTGGGCATATTAACCTAATGTTATCAGGTTATAGTGAGCATAAAGCCACTAAATCACAGATTTCGGTATTTTGTGAAAGTCCACATTAGAAATGAACGTCAGTCTGATCTGAACGATATTATTATTATTACTATTATTATTGTTTTTATTATTATTATTATTATTATTATTATTATTATTATTATTATTATTATTATTATTATTATTATTATTATTATTATTATTATTATTATTATTATTATTATTATTATTATTATTATTATAGTTATTATTATTATTATTATTATTATTATTATTATTATTATTATTATTATTATTATTATTATTATTATTATTATTATTATTATTTTTATTATTATTATTATTATTATTGTTATTGTTATTGTTATTGTTACTGTCATTGTTATTGTTATTGTAATAGTTATTGTTAGGCCGATTGTTATTGTTGTCGTCGTTGTTGTTGTTGTTGTTAATATTGTTGTTGCTGTTGCTGTTGCTGTTGTTGTTGTTACTATACTGACCGGCGAAAATAGATGAACGCTGATCAGTGCCACACACAGCTAGCTAGCTGACTGGCGAAATTAGAGGAACGTTGATCTGCGCTGCAGCCAGTTAGTTCTATGGCGAAGTTAGATGAGCGCTGATCAGCGCTGCATAGCTGACTGACAAAATTAGATAAACGCTGATCGGCGCTATACACAGTTAGGCGTAACTGATCATGACGGTCGAATTAGATGAATGGTGATCAGCATTCGAGACTGCCAAATTAGATGTACATCAGCAAAGGGTTTAAAATTAAAGCAGCTCCTTGGGATGACATCAATTTTCGTTTTTAGTTTTGTAATGAAGTAGTGTATCCCCCAGATCCTGATTTTATTTTTTTCAGTCTTTAGATTTTTCAAAATAATTTTTATGAACATTTTTATGAAACCGCTTAAAACCCAAACAAAGTTTTTGTATACCTAAACACTTGTTGAAGGACGATTGAATGTTCCTACAGCATCGGGCCACATGTCGATGCCGTCGGCCCAGCGTTGGGCAGACAATCAGTGTTGCAAGTGTACTCCCATCTCCTGACTATAAGACACCAATTAGCAGCCAATTAGCGGCGATTGCTTTGATCTCCCCGTCCAAGACGTGGGAATATGTGGTGTAAAGTGCTGTATATTGCTGACTTGTTTTGCTTACATGGCAATATACGACCTGGAAATATAACTATTTCACTCTTTTTCGGTGCTTTAAAATTGTTTTTTGATTTTTTTGTATTTTCAGCTAAGATCAGTAGGCTATATAGCTTCATATAAATTAAATTTTCAAAATTGACAAAATTGAAATTGTCTCATCCCAAGGGGTCCCTTGACCTTATAATATAATTTTCACTAACGTTACTTTTCTGTTTTTTGTAAACATTATATGATATCAAAATAATACAACATACATTATATAATTATACATTATATAATTATATAATTATATAAGCGTAAACACAATCCCAGTAAACATGATAGACTGACCCAATGATGGTTCAATGTTGGGCCAGCATCGCAGACGATGGACCAACATTGAACCACCATTTGGTCAGTGCATCGTGTTGACTGCATGGGAGTAGTAAGGGATGTAACATTTGGCTTGAGTTGAAGGTGGGAAAGGTGAAAAGTCTGGAAGCGGAAGCAATTACGTGATAATCAAGATGGCCGCCACTGATTATGACGTAATTAAGATGGCCGCCACTGATTATGACATAATCGAGATGTCCGCCAATGATTACATAATAATCAAAATGGTTGCCACTGATTACCTAATAATTAAGATGTCCGCCACTGATTATGACGTAATAGAAATGAGTGACATGACGTAATGATATTTACTAATTAAAATAGTCTTAGGCTTAAGGGGTTTATTACAGAGGTGAATAGTTCAACGCCTGAATAATTGTATTATCACTATATAGATGAAACGTGGGCCTACATCCATATAACGAGTGAGAGATATTTCTACAGGTTGAGACACCAGGCCCTTCCTGTTCACCCCCCCCCCACCCCCCACGTCACCAATGCGACAACGCACCCCACCCTCCTCCACCTGTCCGCCATATTGGATTCATTACATTTAGACGTTTAATACATTTGACTTATTACCGGGAGTGCGAGTGTGAGGAATGTTCAGAATTGGTGTCAAATTTGGAAGAAAATTTGCAACTGTATATGAGGCCTATTTCCAACAGAACAAAAAAGAGTTTTATAGGCGTCAACGGGTAGAGCCCCACACAACCGCCAAATTCGCCCACGATTAAATTGCTGCTTCACATGACAATGCAGTTCAATTAAATTAAAATAAAAGTACTTGATTTTTATGAACGTCTTAGTGGTGATTTCATTACTCAGGCCTATGGGTTTTTATTAGCTGGACATGGTCCAAGGCGTCTAAGACATCACGAAGGATCAAGACCCACTTGCCTGTGCAGTGTATGCAATAATGTGTTTCGCGTTGCCAGTCAACCGATTGTCGGTCTACTTTGATAACCCAACCGCATTTAAATTATTTATAATATGTTTTTATTCAAGAAACCGACGTCATGTCGTCATGGCGTAGGCATTATTGTAATTCATGTCAGCCAAAAAGTAGTTCTATATTTATGTTCATCTTGGTGGAAAATGACCGCCGCATTAAAAAATAAAATAAAACTTTTGTAGGCCTATATAATTGTCGAACTTCGAGTCAGATAGGCTTATAGTTTTGCAATAATAGGCTTACCTCTTTAGGCCAAGCTGAGCTTATCACCTCGAATTAAAAAATCAAAATGGCCGTCAAAGTATTTCTTTAAATTTTGTAGACTGGTAGCATTAAGGGTCGTATAATATCTATTTTGGCTTAGATCTATCTAATGTAGAATTTCAAATTAAAAATGGCCGCCAAAATATTTCCTAAAAATTTGCTCTGTAACATTAGAAGTCGAGTAATACCTAACTTTTGCTGATATGATAGTGCTAAATTCATTTTTGTACATTTGTCTTCACTAAAAGTCATTTAAATGGTACCGGTAGGCTATAAAAATACGATCGCCATTTTTCTTTAAAATATCTGCCTCGTAAAAAATATGTAACATAATATGTTGTTTTTAAATGCACCTAACATTATAAAGATATCTCATTAATCATTTAGGAAATTAGCGATAAAACAAGCTTGGAAAACTTGAGACCAAACTATCGCAAAATTTTGAGAAAACCACTTACAAAGTTTAAATATAATTGACAAATAGTTTAAATAGTGTAAACACTTAAAAAAAATATAAACTCGGGTATCTTCAATATTTTGCGCTTATATTGCTTTCTAAATTTGTATTTCGGATCAGTGTTAAAAATAAAATAAAAAATTGACAATATTGATAATGTATTTCATAAAAGCTTTGTATTCTTTGGAAATAATAAATGCAGCTCCTTTATCCCCATACAATAAAAATATACATATTAAATTGTGTTTTTCATTTAATTATGTTCCATTTGTCCTCATGTGTATACATACACGTCTTGCAATTGGGATGAATGGAGTCTATTGTTACCCTGAGGACTATTCCACTATTCCGAGGATAGCGGTGTCATGTTTTGAAGGAGAAAAAACGAGTGTCTGGATGTTTGGGCTGCCTGGGGGTAAACCCCTAGACATGCCCATAACCCCTTATAATGCTTATTGGGCATCTCAACAAGCCACCATGCCTTATCACCAAATCCCCACGTACTTATCTGTACATCATTCATCTCATCAATGGAATTCACTGTTTTTATCGTATTACAAAGTCAATGGCAATAATTTACTACTACTACTACTACTACTACTACTACTACTACTACTACTACTACTACTACTACTACTACTACTACTACTACTACTACTACTACTAGGCCTACTACTACTACTACTACTACATGCACATTTTTGCAGATTTTTTTAGAAAAAATATATATTATGAAGGTAGATTGGTATAGGGGCCTAACTGATAGAATAACGCATTTGGCCTAGGTGTAGTTCTCGACACTCAGCTTCAACCCTTTTATCGCTCAATGTTTCTCTCCTTTTACCTGGTGTTTCGCTTCAAGTGGATGACAAATATTTAGACAATAAATCAACAACCGTCATTCAGATGTTAGTGGCAAGTACTTGAACAAAAAGGCCTGAACTCTAGCATAATTAGCATAGGCAGAAATTAGGGCAATGATAAGTATTTTGACACTTCCCCTCCTAGAATGGCAAAATGCAACTTTCGGTAGAATTTGTACAAGTCAACAAGCAAACAAGAGACGTTTACACAGTGTGGGACACTGTTGAACCGACATTGGGTAAATATTTCGTGTTTGCTGGGAAAAGTAAGTTAAGTCTCCAAATCAATCTAAAATCAACACTGACATGTGTGACTGGCATTCACGCAGTCTGTTAATTAGCTCCGTGTTCTAGCTGAGGTCATGGTAATTATTATTCCGCAGTGACTACTTGTTATGATAGAAGAAAAAAATATTTGCCCAAGCAAATTATGTACAAGATATGGCTACAATGTACATAATACCAGTCATGAGACCATATAGTTAAGACAAAAAATGTCGCTACTACTATGGCCACCTTTGACACAAGAAAAAAAATAATATGTTTTTTTTAATTAAGTAGGGTCAATGATTATGAAACATATTATATTAAAGCAATGATTAAAAGAAAAATATTTACATACATAAAAAGATGAGTATGCATATACTTATTAAATACACATATAGATTTGTACATGGCAAAAAGAAAATGATAGTAAAAACGGTTGTCCCAACAAAAATGTAGGCTGGCTTGTCATAACTGAGCTATGCAAAGCCGAAAAGCAGCAACTGTTCACTTAAAAAGTATACTGCCCTTTGGCTCCGCACGACATGATGTAAGCCAGCAAACACGAGACATTGAACCAGTGTTGGTTCAATGTCTCGTGTTTGCTGGGAGGAGAGCATTAATTCAATTCAGCTCCAATGGAAACAAAAGGTCGGTTCTGATGCTGTACGAGTGGCAGATTCGACCTTTTGGTAGCATCCGAGCGAGCGAGAAAATACGAGAACATTATGAAAGAGAAGAATTAGAACAAGAATTAGAAAAAGAAAAATAATCACATCAATTTCGGTTTAAAATGTTACAAATATAACAGTTATTAGGCCTAACACTACATAAGATAATATATTTACTAATACAGAATTTCATAATGTATTGAGTTATACTATGTGTAATTGTTTTATTAAATATTAATAAAGACGTGTTATTAATGACGATGTGTAATTGGTTTCTTATGCATTTACGTGAGAACGTGTTTAACTAAGGTATTTCGCAAATCGTTACATCCTCCAGTATTATTAATTATGAATTGCTAAAACTGATTGCAAGATAAAGATACACAGGAAGACAGTTATTAATGAAATAAATGAAATGAATCGGGCTTTAGGCCACCTTTGTGCACATATAGGCTAAACTGGGCCAGGAAAACCTCTACCCGGTATGACTGGGCCGCCTAACTCATTTACTGCACGAGGCCCAGTCACACTGACCGTCATTTTGTTTCCCCAGCCAGCTGTGTAAAAACGACACACGCGCTACCTACCAAAAAACTCGGAGGCCATGAAATTGAGACGAATATTTCAAGCGCCTACGAAAACTAGGCCATTTTCTGCAGGCGTAAACTTTTGATCGTATTAGAACTATTCCATTTAAAAATGGAGGTCACTGTGTCAGAGCCTTGCGATGTCATCAGGGTAGAGAACCTCCTGAGGATGGTGAGATGATTGAGATGACACTGTCCTCCAGACACAGGATTCGAAATTCGAGCCCTGGCGGTCTGAGGCCGAGCACGCTACCTCTCGGTCACGGAGGCTCCCCACAATACTGACTTTCACACGTGGATGGGGAAGAAACATTTTTTGTTTCTTTCAAACGCCAAGTCCGGGAACCGAACCCCGAACTCTGGCGTGAAGGGCAGCGGTGCTAACCACTACCCTAGGGCCCAGTTATTAATATATTTGGAAAACAATTTTATTTTGCTGAACGTAATGCAAGTCACTTATTTTTTAAAATGTTATGCTTTTCAAATAATGGTTCAGTATGAAAAAAGAAATGACCTTTGTCTATGGTTCTAATAGCATTTTTTTGCAATCTATCCATACGTTTAGAATAGTGTCCCCATGCGAGTACACAGTAATTACGATGTTTGTGAAGGCTGAGCTAACGTTATTTATTTCAACACATTGTTTTCTATTTTTTAAGTAATTTTCGATTAAATTTAATGAACAACCTTGGATACCATAAAATTTAAGTTTGTCAAGTAAAATTGTGTGCTTTAATGTATCAAATTAATATTATTAATAGTTTACTTATAAAGCACATTATTATATATTACATTTCTATGCGCTGACAATAATTTTGAAATTTATATCATAATAATGTTATAAAAGGTCGATTTCTTTTAAAAAAGTTATTTGTGACTGGGTTTCCCTGAGTGAAAGAGAGTTTGAAAATGATACGCGATTTGACTGTCAGCCAATAGAGGTCTTTCAGGACAGGTGTGATATAGTCGTATCGTATTTCTTCGATTTCCTTACTAGCCTGCCAGCATTGTTTTGTGCAATACCCAGGGGGCCAAAACCCATTTTTGGGGGCAAGTAGACATGGCGTGTTGTAAAAGGTCGGCCAATGGAATTCATGTCTACATATGTCTAGGAACACAACCTAGGTGGACGACCTCGTGAGCAAGCTGCTGAAAACTTGTGAGGAGCAAAATTCAAAATGGCCGCCGGTGATACGCGATTTGACTGTCAGCCAATAGAGGTCTTTCAGGACAGGTGTGATATAGTCGTATCGTATTTCTTCGATTTCCTTACTAGCCTGCCAGCATTGTTTTGTGCAATACCCAGGGGGCCAAAACCCATTTTTGGGGGCAAGTAGACATGGCGTGTTGTAAAAGGTCGGCCAATGGAATTCATGTCTACATATGTCTAGGAACACAACCTAGGTGGACGACCTCGTGAGCAAGCTGCTGAAAACTTGTGAGGAGCAAAATTCAAAATGGCCGCCGGTGGTCCAATCTGAATCTAATTATTTTCTAACTTTTGATATAAAAGTCCGATCTTTTCATGAAATACCTCATTTTTGACTAAGTAAATGACGACAAATTTATTAAAACTGTTATTTTTACGTTTCAAGGGTCAAATCCAAGATGGCTGCTATTTTTCGCTATTTGATTCTTAATTTTGAGATAGCACTCCCATCTTGTAACACACCCTTTTCGACACTGCTTTAAAATGTGGCCTCATGGAATTAATATATATAGGTGTTCTAGAACATTAGCTAGGGTGACTGCCTCGTGGAAATGCAGCTGTAAATGTATAGGGGCTTGAAAATGGAGTAATCATTTTGACCGAAAAATTGATTTTCGCAGCTTTATGATTATTGGTGTTTTATCAATCTAAGCCATTTTTGTGGTTTCACAACATTTTTGTGTGATGTTTCGGGTAGCTAGGTGGCAGTAGCGGAAAAAATATTATTTTATCTGTTTTTCCCTCAAAATTGCTCATTTGTAGGATTTATTCCCAATGATAAGCAATTAATTTTATGGAGTTGGGTTACTTGGAAAACAGGAGATGAATTTGTCATTGCATGCATGCATCTGAAAAAAATGACTCTGAGTGGAGAAAAAAATGTAGCAGGAGCTTTTCAATTAGATCAACCGAAGAGAAGATGGGAGGACGTTGTAGACTATAACGAATGTGTCATAATATGTCAAGATACACCTGAGAAAGGTTTAGTGAACATTAAAGCTGACGTCTCCACTTTTAAATCGATGGTGCACTGTACGTACAGTACATCATCATGGCTGTTCAATCTCTATATACACTCCCCGTAAACCGGAAATGCATATCAGAAACTGATTGACAGCTCAGAGGTCCACATCTCCCTCCATATTTGCCCCGATTATCGTCAGCTATGGACTCAGACACCGACTTGGATGAAAATGTGAGTATTATCATTATTGTCAATATACTGCGACACAATATGGATACTAAGAATAATTTCACAGTTCCAGAATGATCAAAAACGCGTATTTAGAAAGGGAAATACACCCTTCCCAATAGCAACACGCCACACACTACAGTGACTAAAAGCTGAACAATTTAGTTGGGAGTCCTGCTTATGCGCAAAATTATGCAAACAGTGTATTGTGCAAATTAGGAGCCAAACGGGTCATCTCTTTGCAGTTTGTTTGTTTACTGCAAAATGGGATTTGTTCTCACCGTTCTGAATTTATCTTGACACCACCAGTGGACAGCATTATCATATTGCTAGTTCATTTTGATCTAATTTATATCTTCTAGGTATACATCAAAGTAGTAATGCTAAATTATATTCTTGTTACAATTATTATATTTATCAACGTCTAATTTCAATATCACATACATGTTTTACATTTATTTCAACAGAACGAATTAGATGAAGATGAAAGGGAGCTTTGAAAAATATTTGGTTCAGAAACTGACTCAGATAAAGACTCTGATCGAGTACAACGAAAGAACAGAAATAACGTATACACTTATGTATTATTTATATGAAGGGTAACATAGTGTTATGTATACATGTATTGGGAAATAAATAATTCAATGTATTTGTTATTGTGTTATTTCCGTTATGATTTCAACACAAAATTAAAAAGATCGCAATGCAGAGTATGAGTTGATACGTGGCAGGACAGTTATAGTGGAAGAGATACATTTACGTAGCTTGGTAGAGCATATACACGTTGTTGAGAGTGTGGGCCAGGTATTGTGAAAGAATCTGTAGAAAGTCATGATATACCCGTTGATGTGAAATACACTTATGTATGCCCAGTGACCTTTCTGCTCACATAGGCTAAACTGGGCCGGGAGAACCTCCTGAGGTTGGTGAGATAAATGAGATGACACTGCCCTCAAGACACAGGATTCGAAATTCGAGCACTGGTGGTCTGAGGCCGAGCACGCTACCGCTCGGTTAGGGAGGATCTACATCTTTACTATTGAGCGGAAAAGAAACATTTTGTTTCTTTGAAACTTGAAAGCCAAAGTGGGTCTCGAACCGGCAATCCCCGACTTTCAAAGCAGGCAACTTTAGCCACTGTACGAGGGACCCCACCCCCAGTGAGTATAATAAGAGAACATGGCTTCATCATTTTACACTCTACTAGTGACAAACCTTACAAGTGAACTATTATCCCAAACATTTTCCACCTCCCAACCTAGCTAATACATATGTATTCATAATCATAATAATGTGGATATGAAAGCAATGAAATAAAAAATAAGATATGTGTGGCTTAAGACAAACTACATATTTCAGAGTGGTCACAAAGCCAAGTGGTTCAGTATCACATATTGTGGTGGGAAGGTAGGATATGTATCATTTTATACTTGGGAACTACCATGTTGGGCTTGAAATTTATGAAAAGTATTTTGTAAATCGGCAAAATTATGAACAGAGGATGAAGGAAAAAATAAAATCCACCAAAAGCTATCCTGTGGGGATACCAGACTTGATAAACCAGGTTAGTATAGGATAAGCCTAAGCAACGTTAGGTTGTGTGGTGTTTGTCTATAACAAAATTATTTATGTAGGTTTCTCTGCCACAAAAAACAACACATTGAAATAGATGAGGTGGTGACTGATGCTAGTCACACTTTCATAAAACTGTTTGGTAAGATGATTTTTTTCTGTAAAGTGTTCATTTAGTAGTTTTCTTATGCCATTGATATCTTTATGATATAATTTTGTTTTTCTTTAGATTATTTCACAATATCTGACCCACACTCTCCACAATGTGTATGCTCTATCAAGCTACGTAAATGTAGGTCTTCCACTATAACTTTCCTGCCACGTATTGAACAACCCATACTCTGCATTGCGGTCTGGTATAGTGTCTTATTTGAGTTGAGATCATAACGGAAATGACACAACAAATAAATTGAATTGTTTATTTTCCTATATCTGTATAAACAACACTATGTTACCCTTTATATGAATAATACATAAGTACATATGTTACTTTCCGGACCAAAGCTCCCCTTTCATCTTCATCTAATTCGTCAGTGTCATTGACCTGTTGGAATAAGAGTAAAACATGTATGTGATATTGTAATTAGTCGATAAATATAATAATTTTAACAAGAATTTAATTTTGTATTAATAGTTTGATGTATACCTAGCAGTTATAAATTAGATCAAAATGAACTCGCAATGTGATAATGCTGTCTACTGGTGGTGTCTAGATCAATTCAGAACAGTGAGAACGAGTCCCATTTTGCAGTAAACAAACAAACTGCAAAGAGATGACCCGTTTGGCTCCTAATTTGCATAATTTCCCTTTCTAAATACGCGTTTCTGGAACTGTGAAATTATTATTAGTATGCAATGACCATATTGTGCCGCGGAATATTCACAATAATGATAATACTCACATTTTCATCCAAGTCGGAGTCCATAGTTGGCGATAATCGGGGCAAATATGGAGGGAGAAATGGACCTCTCAGCTGTCAATTATTTTCTGATATGAATTTACGGGGAGGGTACATAGAGATTGAACAGCCATGATCATGTACGTACTGTACGTACAGTGCACCATCGATTTAAAAGTGGAGACGTCAGCTTTAAACTCGCATCTGTACCGAAACGCAATGAAGCTATTTGTTGTCGACAAGATTCAGTGTACACTAGACTTAAAGACTTGTAAGCAGCTATGATTGGATTGCACACAAATCGCCAAAATGGTATCCCAGATTGCGCAACTGGTATATTAGCGGAAATTTGGGGTGCACACTCGCACAGAAGGAACGATTGATTGTAGGTGCTGCTGGTCAATGCTCAAACACCCTATTATCGATCAAATCAACCGCTGCAACTAAACAACTTATTTTGATTCAAACACTACTTGTGTCCACACATCTCGATACGGAGGTAAAGTATCAACAAGCAACACGTGACATTAGGCCAAACAGTTGGACAGAAGAGATATTCTGTACAGACTGATAGACACAGGTCACGACATGGTGGTAAATGACATTTGCTATCATACTCCCTGCATTCATAGCTTCAAAGCCACAATTTCCTGCGAGTAGATCAACTAATCAGCCTTTGTGTGATATTGCTTTTGATCAGTTGGTTGATGAACTGGAGAACCCATTATTCTAAGATAAATGAGGCTTTCTTGTCATTTTCAAAAAGAAAGATACAAAGAAATATTTCGAGAATTCAGTGTATAAGCAGCCCAGAGATTAAGCTCAATAACATAAAATGGAAGCTCTAACAAAGGTTCGCATAGCGTGTTTCAGTTATCAATCAGACCTGTGGATCAGGGTTTATATGCGCATCGCTCATTCCACTTGGTATGTAAGAAGGATCGAACAGACAGCAGTCGACCAAAATCTAATCTAAACCTGTCGAAAATATTGTACCACCATCTCTTTGCAATTTCTCGGCCACCCTTCTCCCTCTTAAGTAAAATAGCCTATTATGATTCACAAACAATTTGTGCTGGTTGATCAAGCAGCCAGAGAAATGCACTGATGGTTTCACAGCAACTCTTAAAACATGTATCCTTGATACCAACACCTTTAGGTAGAACTGCATCATATCACATTGATAACAAGACGCGTATCAAGTAACTTATCACAATGAACAATAGGTTTGGACGGGGAATTAGTTACAAAGCTTTTAAAATAAGAGAGAAGGGTGGCAGCGAAATTGTTCTCAGTTATGTATCTGCATGTTGTAAAATTGACTGTTTGTCATCCACTTCAATAGCCTTATGATTTCGAGAGCGTCACGAAGTGGAATGAACGACGAATATCCCCAGGTTTGAATGAGGACTGACGCACGCTCGTCGAACCTTTGTTGGAGCTTCAATTTTAATGTTATTGATATGTCGCGGCTGTTTTTACACTGAATTCTGTCACTATTTCGCTGTATTGATCTCTCAGAAAATGCCAAGTATTCTGCATTTATCATGGAATAATGGAGTCCAGTTCATCAACCAGCTCATCAAAAGCAATAGCATGTTGATCTACCTGTAGCTGGGGCATATCCAGGGGGGTGCTCAGGGTGATCAAGCACCCCCCTTAAATTCCAGAGTAGTGATTTTTCAACTCAATAATTTCCTATGAAATCAATCCACCAGTGCCCGGCATGTTGGTGCTACCCCCCTCCTGAGACAGCCCAGTAGTGGGTAGATTTGGTCTACGGGGCTATAGTGTTCATATGGTATGGTATCAGATATAGGCTAAAGATAGGCCGTTCATGGTCCCGGTACGATGTATAGATAGATAGTTTTATTGACCAAAGTAAGTACGTGTATGTTAACAGTGGTCCAGAAAAGATTTGTTGCTGAAGCCGTATGGCAAATATAGTGTTAGAAAATTACATTAAACGTTAGAATTCTAACCAGCTGATCGGAGTTATGAGAAATAATTAAGCATGTCATAGATTACTTTAAGCATGTCGTGTTCTGCCGAATTTAACAAAATGTCAATGATGAATGTCATCCCAGGGTAGCACACTCCGATATTACTAAGTAGGTTACAGTTCTCGATTATGTGCTGCTCAGTTTGCATGACACCACAGGGGCAAAGGCGGTTTTCACGGGTTATACGAGCCCACCTACCCGGCTCACTAGAACTAGGTAACAACAATACGTTTCAGCCTTTGGCTCTGCTGTACCTGTGTGTAACTATTTCCAGCAAACACGAGGCGTTGTACCAATGTTGTTTTAATGCTGGGGTGGGCCAAAATGAAGACAACATTGATTCAACATCTCGTGTTTGCTTGGCTGAGGCGGCAACATTGGTGGGGGGTCCATTTATCTCCATGGAGATGACGCTGTTGGCCTGCCACAGCATCCCGTTCCCGCGGCGGTGCGGGCGATGACGGCCACACAATAATAGTCACTGCCGTGTCAGTCAACGGGTGTCACACTGGAAGTCAGCAGGGGAACCGGCGGAAGTCAGCGCCACTTCCCAAAAACATCTGGAGGAAACGCTGATCATAAGCGACCAATGAGCGGACGCGTAACAATCGCAGTCGGCAGTTCCATCATTGCCTCGCACCACATGGAGGATGGTGAAGTTTGCCAGCGTGTGTTCGCCTCGCGCCCATTATAAGTATGCCTGCACTCGACCAGGTGAGTGGTCAGCTTGGAAATATTATTCCTTAAACTGGTAAGTAGCCTATGTTTTCAGCTTTTTTATTTCTCCTTAAAACAAGAAAATTTGAGAGAGAGATGAGCATTAAATTTGACGGATTGCCATCATCTGATAATCATTTTATTCGAATTGTACATATTATATGTGCAGGTAATTTTTACTCTCTTAATATTCTGGGTCGCGGTAGCGAGACGCAATAACATTAAGTTGGTGCAAATTTAAATTCTATATAACTTAGCGTTTTATCTCTTTACCCGTTTTATAAGGTAAATAAGCCATTTTATTTAAATTTTCACTCACTTGAAGATGTGTGTCGCTACAGCGACCCACAACTTCAAGTGAGTGAAAATTACACGTATTTTTCAAAACTTTAGACTAAAAAGTTTCAAATGCTGATGTTGAAACATGCATGTTATTCCCAACATTTAATATTTATTCTGATGGATTATAGTCGTCCTTAGCGCGAAAGGGTTAGGGGTTTAATACGAAATCTGAAACGGTACCAGATTGAAACAATGTCGTTGAGCCTTTCAAGCTGCCTCGTCGCATTCATGTATGACTTGGAATATTTCGAATACAATTCATTGACACGAATATTGTAATAAAAAACTATGTCGATATTATTGAGATATTATACTTATATATTTTTTTTTTAATAAATCAAGATTGTTTTGTACGAAATCCCGACATTTTCATTCACTCAAAGATGATCAAAGATTTCTTTTAATATTTAAATAGTTATGTTGATTGCAATTTTTCTAGTTATTTCGAACTTGTCGGTTCTCTACATAGTTTAAGGTCCTCTAGCAACGGTACATTGCTGAAATTACCCAGAGTCAAAACTACTGCTCTCCAATCTTCGTATTTTTATCGCCTAGTACGTCTGTGGAATTCTCTGCCTCGTGATATCCGTGAGGCAAGCAGTGTGTTTTCTTTTTAAAAGTATATCAATAACCTCTATTTTTCAAGATTAGCCAATTTTAATATTAACGAACGCTGCACGTGGAGTTTGGCGTGTACTTGTGGTTTTTGCCGTCCATAGTACTCTTCTAGTTTTTTCTCATACAATTTTATTTTTCATACATTCATATCTAATCTTATATTCTCTGTTTTGAATGTGTTCTATGTACTGTTATATGTTGTGCTATATATTGTTGCCGTCTGATATATTACAGTAGTTTTATTATCTGTTCATAATTCTTTTATACAATATGTTATATATTTTATACTTTTCCGTAACTATTTCTAATATTTTATATTTTATCTTATATACAATTGTTCACATCACAACAATAAAGTTTTTTATATATACATATTTTAGCTGTCAAGCATAGTACAGGTCGCATGCGACCTTTTCTTCTTGGCAGCTAAGTACAGTGTTTTATATGTAACTATCACAATCATATTTACTATGTGTGTGTATATATATATATGTATATTTCTACTGTACATGAAGCTGAATAAATAAATAAAAATCATGTCAGGGGGGGGGGGCACTGCGATATTATATAATATTGAGCTGAATTTCATACTTCGTTCGTCTTTGAATCGTTTGTGAAGCTACGGATTTAAAATAATCATTTTATTTCCGTGGTTATTAATATTGACTGGAGCACAAGATTTAAATATAAAAAGTATCTCACTTATTAATTTTAGTAAATTGACAAGATATCTAAATCATAAAATATCAAACCTATATACCGGGTATGTGTGATGCTTTCCAAATAATTGAATGAAAAAAGAATGCTTTCAAAACTATACATTTATCATGTTTATCGGGGTTCCTTGTGCATCCCAGATATCCGTTTTTTTGCAATAAATCTCTTAATAAGTTTTAATAAATCTTTCAATAACGTAATTTTGGGGAACATTTTCACGTCGCGACACATTTTAACCCTTTCAGCGCGGGGACCGTCTTTATACGTCAAAATATGACGTCTGTAGACGTCAGATTCTGACGTATAAAGACGATCCCCGCACTGAAAGAATTAACATTTGTATTCAAATAAAGCGGAAAGAGCTAACCAAGACATTTATGATGATTTCAACGTGAAAAACCCTTTCGTCGCCATGGTTTAAACAAAAATAATTCTGCGTTGTAAGGGTTAAAGCAAAGCAATGATCTCTAGTGGACAAAGCACTCAGTACAATATCATTGCATTACAATTATATATTTATATATAATATATATAATCAGTTTAAAACATCTTCCTTTAGGCCGATTGCAGTAGGCCTACTTTCTCCTCGTTTATTAATATTATTACAAAAAACATATAGGCCTATCCCGTGAGCATATATATGCTACATGGATATTGAAATATTATCCATTTAGAAGAAAGACTGGCATGCAGGACAATACTGCCGTGCCAAGCCAAAATACAGTAACTCTTGTTTTTCAAATAAGCAGTTACCGCTTTTTGGCTGATTTATGCAGTATACAATGTGAGGTCAGACATCTTCACACCTGTTTGCATTAGGCACAATACACGAATTCAGAATGGACTATTGCTATTGCGTTAGCTTAATTGGCAGGCCCATCCCGATAATGTGTAAGCGCCTTGAGGGCCACCCTGGGTGAAGTCGCCACCCGCAGGTGTTGAGCCCATGCTGGGCCAGCGTCGTAGACGGGAGACCAGCATTGAGCCAGCACAGGCTCAACACCTCACGTTTCCGGCCCAATCGATTCCGCCGAATGACGGAAATGAAAATGTATTCTTTCTCAGAACGTACACATTTCCTGATTAAGCAGCCAATGAGATGGTTATAATCATAATAATATTACATTTTTTAATAATAGACCTGAATATCACGTTCCCTCGCAATTAAAGGTAAGCGATAGCTCTATCCCCACGGTCATGTTATTTTTGCGACGTGTCATACATTGCTCGTTTTTCAATTATGGTGAAGATTAACGTTCAGTTCACCTTCAACATGTTTATCAGGTATAGGAAAGCAACCCCTATTTAGATAGCGATGTTAAAAATAATAGCGCTCTTACTTATAACATCGGCGATGTCGTCTAGCGATAGCATTATTGAGGGCGCCCCAATGGTAAAAACTATGGTGACGTCGAAGTGAACGTAAATTCATTTATTTATTATTCATTGAAACAAATTATACAGGGTGAACTAAATCTAAACTTTTGAAAGGATGCCTAAAATAATTATCAGTGATTATATGGACCCCTACTTACACCATCATCATCAGATTGTGGTTAAATACTTTTAATGCATACTGTAACAATACAATATGCCACTTTAGTGGTATATAGGGCTGTCACGGAATAACCCTTCACACGCTGTAACACAGGACGCATTTTCGAAGACACAGAATGTGGCTGCCATTGGTGTTAACACTAGAAGCGCCAAGTTATCCAGTTAAAATGTCCATTTACTTGAACATACGGGGTATTCATGGCACCATTTGCCGAAAATTTTCACAACGTCGAGGGAATATGTTACCGGTAGAATAAGCTAATCCTATGTCACTAATATATTAATAGGCTGTTTAATAACTTGTTTAATAGCTTGTGTATATAATACACCTTCACAATGCTGTAAAATCATTGATTGGCGCCTAATTAGAGCAATGTGAAGATACCTGTAGCTGCAATATGTGTTCAACGAAAGAGTGAATTTAATTATGGCAAATAATAACAAAGAAATAAATAAGGACATCTGCCAGTTTAGTCCCCAGTTTGTTCATTGTACAGTGTGGTCTCCAACATCTACCATTCTGCCATATTATTACAGAACTGTTTATCGGCATTATGGATGTATTTAAAAAGTACTTACCTATTGAAACTCAACTGTTTTTTTCATTTGGACAAACTACTGGCAAAATATACACTATAGCTGTGCCCTCATACAAGCTAGCGTTTTGTGGTTGCGATCATTATGCTTATAACTTCATGTCATTTTTGATACTTTTATAAGAGTTGTTCTTTAGATTAGAGGGTAGAATACCGTAGAATACCTGACTTGAGCCGAATGTTACATCGACTTTGCTCCAATATGCGCGTTTTGATTACACCGTGTGTTGGACAAACTACTGGCAAAATATACACTATAGCTGTGCCCTCATACAAGCTAGCGTTTTGTGGTTGCGATCATTATGCTTATAACTTCATGTCATTTTTCATACTTTTATAAGAGTTGTTCTTTAAATTAGAGGGTAGAATACCGTAGAATACCTGACTTGAGCCGAATGTTACATCGACTTTGCTCCAATATGCGCGTTTTGATTACACCGTGTGTTGAAGGTGTGTGTCGCTGACGCAATCCACAGCTTCAAGTTGGATTTATAAGTTATTATAACTTGTCAAAATGGTGGTTGATCACTTTTATCCCTTTAAGCGCCGGTGCCGCATATATTCAGGTTTTCATTTTTGCTAGCACATTAACCCTTTAAGCCCTCACGATGCATTTAAGCATCATTTCGCATCTCTGAAGAATGGCTTAATTTCCTGAAACCTGGTGGTTTTAGAACAACAATTTTCATGGAATTGTTTTAAAAATAACAGTATATTTTTTCATTTGCCATCCACTTCAAGTCATTTTTATCCACTACAAGTCGAGAATTGCGATAGCAATTCGCGGCTTGTAGGGATGAAGATGACACTGGTAAACTCAGGCTTGAAAGGGGTAAGTACCACCTTTTAAACATGTTAAAGATAAAATGTGACATCAACCAGCAATATTTGAAAACAGTTGACCTCCATTTTGTCAAATCTGAATAAATTTTCACTCACTTGAAGTTGTGGATCGCGTCAGCGAGGCACAACTTCAAGTGTGTGAAAATGAAGATTGAATAAGTTGGCGGTTAAAGGGTTAAAGCACTGATTTTGTTTTATATGAACCATGATGACCAAATGTTTTTTTTTCAATTCGAAATCATCATAAACGTCTTAGTTAGTTCTTCTCGTTTCATTTGAATATTTTATTTATGTTATGGGTCTAGGGCCATTATATATAGTTTAATCCTTACAGTGCGGGGATCGACTTTAAACGTCAGAATCTGACGTCTACAGACGTCAGATCCTGACGTCTACAGACGTCAGTTCAGATTCTGACGTCTAAAGTCGATCCCCACGCTGCAAGGGTTGAATATCGCCAACATAGAGACGTTCCATCCTTAGAAAGTAATAATATAGAATGACGATAAAAGGTTAATAACCGATAATGGTGGTGCTTCGCGCTTAACACGCAACAGAAGAAGCCACACCCATCGCTACGTCTGTGTTCACAGACATAACGTAGATCCAGCGTGGGGATAGCATCCAGTGCGCAGTAATCTGGATGAGTGAAAAACAATCAGCACAACAAACATGTGACATTCACCGGTGCTGTGTTAATGTAGGACTATAGCTTCGTAGACGGTTGCTTCAACTTCCAGTGTTGCTGGGAATAGAAATGAAATGAATCGGACTTTAAGCCACTTTTGTGCACATACAGGCTAAATTGGGCCAGGAGAACCCTGGAGGTTTGAGCACGAGCACGCTACCTCTCGGTCACGGAGGCTCCCCACAATACTGAGTTTTACGAGTGGATGGGGAAGAAACATTTTTTTTCTTTTTAACCGCCGAGACCTGGAAACGAACCCCGAACTCTAGCGTGAAAGGCAGCGGTGCTAACCACCACCCTATGGCTCCCGCTCTGCTGGGAATAGAAGACTGAAAATAATCACTTTGAGTATAATTCCTCTCATTTCCCAATTCCCTAAAATATGCGCGAATACCATTTGTCATGCATCGATTTTTAATAACACATTAATTATTGTTTAGTGTGTAAATTGGTAATTCATTTGGTAACATTTGAGCTGTATATTTTAAAGCCTACATGGCAACCCCAGTTCAGATTGCTCGACCTAATGCACGTAATGGGTGGATATTAGGAATGGCCTCCGTTCCTATTCATTCCGCATGTCTATGTGCAACACAACAATGTGTAAAATGTTTATTTTTATTTCTTGAATCTATATGTAACTTAAGTATAGTGTTATGTTAAAAACCCGTAATAATAAAGTACGGAACACACATATACAAAACATTTTTAATCAATAAAATATTTCTGTACATATAAATTAAAGTTCTCGAGACTAATATCATTTTTAAGTAGGCTGTATATAACTAGCAGTACGTATGTCAACATCTGTGTGACAACACCTCATCACCACGGGCTGGTGAAATCAGGCATCACCTTCTTGTCACCCAGCTGTTGGCACATTGGCCGTGGGGTGTCAAAGAGGTGATGCTTCATTTTGGAGGCCTGTGATCAAGTGTTGTCGATGGTATTGGAAAAATGGTAAACAATGTAAAAGGCCTAATATACTACTAGTATTACATCATATCTATCGATTGATAGAAAAACCGGTAACCACCGGTAAATATTATAATAAAACACATGTTTAAACTGTCCATTTACTGTAGATAACTATTATGTAACCAATATCTCGCCCCCTTGGATATGAAAAGGTATATCTGCCACTTTGCAAAGTGGCAGATACACCCTTTCATATCCAAGGGGACGATATGTGACCTGCTATGCGAGAAGGTACATCCCCGCGTGATTCCTACAATTATTTATGACGTCTTTCAAATTTAAATTTTATGATCACACAATTAAACATAAAAATAATTCTTTCAGTTTATGAAACATGAAAGGCACAGCTATCAAATCTACTGTGATCTTACTGCTCTTTTCGCGTGGCTGGTCACATACATGTATATTTATTGAGAATAATAATAATATATTTTGCATGTCCATTTCCGTGGAAAAAGTTCCCATGTAAATCCATATGAATCCTCGTGACGTTTTCGCAATTTGTTTCTGCAGATATTCACTGACCAGCGATTCGACTTTCTTTTTAAACAGCTCGAAACCTTGCCTGGCAAGCCCATCTTCTCTACAACAAGGCCGCTGAGCACCCACTGAGCAAACAGCTGCTTGGCTCCAATAGTTCCGAAGACGATACCCTCCGACGCGTGCCCAGCTGGTTAAAAGTTACGGATGCGAGCGACGAATACTTCCCACAAGCAAACATAAAATCCAATGAATTCACCTAATTCACCATTGGACCAACAACGTCTATACGACTTTGTCCTAATGGTGATGTAAAGTTTGCTCAAATATTCGTGTTTTCCGGGACTTGATTTATAATCATCTTTTTTTCGTTCTTTCCCAAGGTCTGAATTATTTTGGATATTATATCCCGCGCCTGGGTCCAGTTTTATCAACGTTTTTTTCCTCGGCCTTAATCGAAATGCTCGGAACCCAAATCCTGCCGCTTATAGGGACGTACTATTAGATATCTGGGGGGGGGGGGCTAAAAGAAATATGAAAAAGGGGTGTCCTCACAAAAGTAAAAAATCAGTTTGTTGAAAATGTATGCAGAAAATAAAGCTTGTTGACGGAATAATGATAGCAAAATTGTTGACCAGAATAAGCCAGCTAATCGTAACGTACAGAATTGGGATAGGCATACGACAAAATCTGATATTTCGGTTCTTGAACGAAACAATAAAGCACGTTTGTCTCAAGTTCACCACCCCCCCCCCCCCCGGAAAAAAAAGCTTGCAAAGGTAGGTGGAAAATAATGCAATGAGCAAAACCTCTAGCCCCCCCCCCCCCCGATATCCAATGGTGCGTCCCTTGCAAATATTGATAAAGCCTTTTGATAACCGTCGTAGGTCCCTATGTCTCCTACTTTAACATGACAGACAGCCGACGAGCACAATGACCCACTTGTGCAATCATAGATAATTATCATTAATTAGCTACCGAGCTCTTTACAAAGAACGTAGAAGAAACGTTGATAAATCTGGCCACGAGTAAATACATTTCATTTACGTCTTTCGTACGGGGTCATTGTGACCCGAGGTATAACGAACAACAAAATGACAGGTGGTGACAAGCTTATATATTCTGTCCGTGATATAATAAGCCTATATATATACCGGTAGACAATACTCGGGCCATCAAAAAGATCAATAATTATAGCGGCTAAAACGTGATCAAAGTCACGACGGACAATCTCAATCCCCCTATCTATGATGCTGGCATAACTTCAACCCTTTGTCTGCTAGTAACGACAATGATCGTTTTTCATCCGTTTTATTAGCCGATTAAACCACTTTTATTAGGAATGAAATGACTGTTTAAACATTACATGTTTGGTTTCAAATTAAACAAATATGCATTAATTTCAACCACTTGAGGTTGTGGATCGCGGTAGCGAGACACATTCTCAAGTGGTTGATAATTTGAATAACTTAACTTAGCGGGATAAAGGTTAAGCCAACATTGGGTCAACATCTTGACAATGTTTGCTAAGAATATCATAGACCTTGCTATGATATGTATAATTATTAATATTGTAGGTATCCGTCACAAATCACATAATAATCCTTCTTGTCATTCAAGTATGTTTTTTTTACAAACTAACCGCTTTTGCCATGGTAGGTGTCAAGCAGTTATGGCTTGTAATGAGGCATTCAATGCGATTCACGAAATAAATAATGAAATATATTATATGGTCGTCAAATCAGTTATTTTTAAATACGTTTATTTGTAACGCTGGTATTTATCATTTCATAGTTTTTAGTATATCAATCTAGACTTTATTGTGTATCACCGAACCAAAACAAAATAGTCTTGAAATTTGCTTCATAAATTAAGGTAGGAGCTTTCAAAGTCCCAGTTATATGTAACCACATGATTTAATGTCAAGGTTGAGCACATAATGAAAAGGGCCACCGGTGTACGATAAGATCATCAACTTCGTCAACATGTGATGAGTACCCTATTGAAAGGATACATTTATTATAGCCACCGCAAATATAAGGCATTTTTTCAATCAGATATGAATCCACCATTATCAACTTGACTCGGAAACGCGTAGGCCTCGGCAGTCTGCTATTACGGACTATTCTGTGAAACTCAATAGCCTTGACCTCCAATGTTTTCACCGAGCTGGCTAATACAATGAAGTATGGGGGAGGGGGTGTTATATAACTTTTTTTCACCGAGTTGCCATTCAAAACGGTTTCCGGTGACGTTACTGCGTTCCACAGAATAACGTTAAATACGGCTTTGATAGAAAGATCCAACGACAATGATTGTATAATTAATGTCTTTCCCAGTCGATAGGCGGGTTTATGATTTTATGATGGTAATACTAGATACACCATCGGCGCGTCATGTCCGGGCTATAATTACCACCACATTGGTATCAAAGGGTCGTATCTGACACTGTGTAAAGTGGTAAATACGACCCTTTAATAACAAGATGAAGATAATTATGTCGGACACACATCATCCACACCGTGTTGTCGATTCGCAAGCACCTGTAGCGCTCCTTCCGGAAAATCGCTGTTCAGCCTGGCCTTAATCATTCATTCATTCATTCATTCATTCATTCATTCATTCATTCATTCATTCATTCATTCATTCATTCATTCATTCATTCATTCGTTCATGCATTCATTCATTCATTCATTCATTCAATTATTCATTCATTCATTCATTCATTCATTCATTCATTCATTCATTCATTCATTTATTCATTCATTCATTCATTCATTCATTTATATTATTTATATCAATTTTGGTGATTATGTGATACAGCTATAATGTAAGTCTGCTGCAACTCATTTCTTGAGCCATGTAATTATGTGGATCAGACTGAGAACTATTCCACACGAGGATAGCGGTGCCATGTTTTGAGGGAGAAAAAACGAGTGTCTAGATGTTTGGACTGCCTGGAGGTGACCCCCTAGACATGCCCATAACCCTTTATCATGCTTATTGGGCATCTCAACAAGCCACCATACCTTATCACCAAATGCCTACCTTCTTATCTGTACATCATTCATCTCATCAATGGAATTCGCTGTTTTTATCGTATTACAACGTCAATGGCAATAATTTACTACTACTACTACTACTACTACTACTACTACTACTACTACTACTACTACTACTACTACTACTACTACTACTACTACTACTACTACTACTACTACTACTACTACTACTAATAATAATAATAATAATAATAATAATAATAATAATAATAATAATAATATTAATAATAATTTATTGTAAGTGAGCATCAAGTAGTAAATAATTTATATTAATATAGAGCGATGTGTGTTTCTCCAACGGATGGTTAATGTCACTTTCCTTGAGGCCCTCTAGTCATTATACATTAACGGATGGTTAATGTCACTTTTCTTGAGGCCCTCCAGTCATTACATTAACGGATGGTTAATGTCACTTTCCTTGAGGCCCTCCAGTCATTATACATTAACGGATGGTCAATGTCACTTTCCTTGAGGCCCTCCAGTCATTACATTAACGGATGGTTAATGTCACTTTCCTTGAGGCCCTCCAGTCATTATACATTAACGGATGGTCCATATCACTTTCCTTGAGACCCTCCAGTCATTACATTAACGGATGGTTATTGTCACTTTCCTTGAAGCCCTCCAGTCATAATACATTAACGAATAATTCATGTCACTTTCCT
Source organism: Flabesymbios commensalis (assembly GCA_964017125.1). Taxonomy (NCBI): domain Eukaryota; kingdom Metazoa; phylum Annelida; class Polychaeta; order Terebellida; family Flabelligeridae; genus Flabesymbios; species Flabesymbios commensalis. Next base: position 33,492,551 of record OZ024906.1, on the reverse strand, counting down.
TGAAGCCCTCCTGTCATTATACACATTAGCGAATGGTTAATGTTACTTTCCTTGAAGCCCTCCAGGCATTATACATTAACGAATAATTTATGTCACTTTCCTTGAAGCCCTCCAGTCATTATACACATTAACGAATGGTTAATGTCACTTTCATTGAGGCGCTCCAGTCATAGCGAATGGTTAATGTCACTTTCATTGAGACGCTCCAGTCATAGCGAATGGTTAATGCCACTTTCATTGAGGCGCTCCAGTCATTATACACATTAGCGAATGGTTACTGTCACTTTCCTTGAAGCCCTCCAGGCATTATACATCAACGAATAATTCATGTCACTTTCCTTGAAGCCCTCCAGTCTTTATACACATTAACGGATGGTTAATGTCACTTTCCTTGATGCCCTCCAGTCATTATACACATTAACGGATGGTTAATGTCACTTTCTTGAAGCCCTCCAGTCATTATACACATTAACGAATGGTTAATATCACTTTCCTTGAAGCCCTCTAGTCTTTATACACATTAACGGATGGTTAATGCCACTTTCCTTGAGACCCTCCAGTCATTATACACATTAACGGATGGTTATTGTCACTTTCCTTGATACCCTCCAGTCATTATACACATTAACGGATGGTTAATGTCACTTTCTTGAAGCCCTCCAGTCATTATACACATTAACGAATGGTTAATGTCACTTTCCTTGAAGCCCCCCAGTCTTTATACACATTAACGGATGGTTAATGTCACTTTCCTTGAGACCCTCCAGTCATTATACACATTAACGGATGGTTAATGTCACTTTCCTTGAGGCCCTCCAGTCATTATACACATTAGCGAATAATTCAAGTCATTTTCCTTGAAGCCCTCCAGTCATTATACACATTAACGGATGGTTAATGTCACTTTCCTTGAGGTCCTCCAGTCATTATACATAAACGGATGGTTAATGCTTATCCTTGGGCCCCTCCAGTCATTATACACATTAACGAATAATTCATGTCAGTTTCCTTGAAGCCCTCCAGTCATTATACACATTAACGAATGGTTAATGTCACTTTCATTGAGGCGCTCCAGTCATTATACACATTAGCGAATGGTTAGTGTCACTTTCCTTGAAGCCCTGCAGTCATTATACACATTAACGAATGGTTATTGTCACTTTCATTGAGGCGCTCCAGTCATTATACACATTATCGAATGGTTAATGTCACTTTCCTTGAAGTCCTCCAGTCATTATACACATTAACGAATGGTTAATGTCACTTTACTTGAGGCGCTCTAGTCATTATACACATTAGCGACTGGTTAATGTCACTTTCCTTGAAGTCCTCCAGTCATTATACGCATTAGCGAATAATTCATGTCACTTTCCTTGAAAATGAAATAAAATGAATCGGGCTTTAGGCCACTTTTGTGCACATATAGGCTAAACTGGGCCAGGAGAACCTCCTGAGGATGGTGAGATGATTGAGATGACACTGTCCTCCAGACACAGGATTCGAAATTCGAGCCCTGGCGGTCTGAGGCCGAGCACGCTACCTCTCGGTCACGGAGGCTCCCCACAATACTAACTTTCACACGTGGATGGGGAAGAAACAATTTTGTTTCTTTCAAACCGCCGAGACCGGGAACCGAACCCCGGACTCTGGCGTGAAAGGCAGCGGTGCTAACCACTACCCTAGGGCCCCCTTGAAGCCCTGCAGGTATTACACACATCACCAGATGGATAATGTCACTTTCTTTGAGGCGCTCTAGTCATTATACACATTGACGGATGGTTAATGTCACATTCTTTGAGGCGCTCCAGTCATTACACTCATTAACGGATGGGTAATGCCACTTTCTTTGAGGCGCTTCAGTCATTACACACATTAACGGATGGTTAATGTCACTTTTTTGAGCCGCTCTAGTCATTATACACATTAAAATTGAAGCCTCATCTGTTATGGTGGTTAACACTACAGCCTATCACGCAGGAGTTGACGGATCATTCCCCATCCGCGGTATTCAGCTTTCAAAGAAACGAGGTGTTTCCCCACCTCCGCTCATTGGTGAAGATTTAATATTATGTGAAGTTCCGTAACCGTGAGATAGTGTGCTCGAATCCTGCCTTTGTTATCTGATTTATCTCACCATCCTTAGGGCCAGTTTAGTCTGCATGTTAACAAAAATTCATTCATTCATTCATTCATTCATTCATTCATTCATTCATTCATTCATTCATTCCATGCACTGATCATTCACAGTGACGGTCATCGTTACTTCTGCGTTGCAGAATGTAACTCTGCAGCGCATAGTCCAAATGCTTGTAACTGCTTACTTTCCAAGTGAGTAGTTACAGGCTTTGCAGAGCGGAGCTTCGGAAGAGCGACTTTTATGGTGCACCTGATTTGACTTTAAACAGCTGTTAAGTATGGCCCCGTGGGAGGTTGGCTGTGCGGACGTCTTTGAAAGTTCTGGCAGGCAGAATATTAACAGAGTGAATTATTAATGCTATTATCCCAACCGAGTGCGGATTATCGACAACGGATAGAGTCGCACTGGGAGCGAAATCGAACACACTCAGAGATAAAGGCGGGGATTTGTGACATTGGAAGCGGTGCTGTCATGTTCAGAGAGCGCCGGCGTGCTCTGTCAAGAAGCTAATTGACCGATTTCGCTAATACCTCGGCGTGGCGTAAGGTATTGGCTACAAGGCTACATTTTCACACTCACAACAATTACCATCATACAACTCGCGTTGCTTATACTTACAAAATAGGCAGTTACTGTCTTTTGGCTTTGTACTGCGGCCTGGAAACTGGCTACTCATCCAGATATCATTCCAGAAAACATCAGACGTTGGCTCAGCGTTGGTTTACTGTTGGGTTAACGCCGTAGACGGTGGGCCAACAGTAAATCAACGTTGGGCCAACGTCTCATGTAATTTGCTGGGTTCGCTGCCAGATTTCAAGTATTAAAAAAAAAAACGGTGGAGACTAATGAATTAAGCTTTCTAATTTTCTCTAATGTTTACTCATCTAGGCGTTATATTAAGAGAAGGGATGAGATACAGACTGACTTTTATATTAACCCTTAAAGCGCTTAATTTTTTGATGAAAACCATGGAGACCAAAGGTGTTTCTTCAATTTTGTCTTAGTCAGCTCTTTCCGATTCATTTGAATACCTATGTTATGGGTCTGCGGCCATTAGAAAATATTTTACTCTTCCAGTGCGGAGAGCGACTTCAGTCGTCAGAATCTGCACGTCAGATTCTGACGACTATAAGTCGATCCCCGCACCGTAAGAGTAAGTAATTTATAATGGCCGGAGACATAGATATTCGAGTGAAGCGGAAAGAGCTGCTAAACTAAGACATCTATGATGATTTCAGATTGAAAAACCCTTCGGTTTCAATGCCTTGTATAGAAATATTTCAGCGCTTTAAGGGTTAAACATAAGCCCCCACTGCGGCTACTTCTCTTCCGGCAAATGGGCATATTTACCTCGCCAATGAAGTGCATGTGTCTAACCATGGAGATACTATCTCCATGGTCTAACGTTACATTGGCAGATGTACTGGCGGCATTACTGATGCTCTTTGTGTCTAAATTATGTCCGAATTATGTCCAGAATATATGTATATTTGATCAAGAAAGGGAAACTTGTGTCCACACTAAAATATGCTGTACCAGCAGACAGTATTATTTTGCACGAATCACAGGCTTAATCTCGTACTTATACCTGTCATCTTTGCAGAATAGCTGATGCTATCTACTTTGTTTTCTTTTCAGATCAAGGAGAGGGAGATGGACAGTATTGACTTCCTGAAATCAATTCCCCAGCCATTTTACCATGTTCTGGCGCTGCGTTTCTGAAGACGTTGTACCGCCACATGCTGATAATCGAAGTGAAAACTCCTCACGATCCGTACTGAGATTTATAGAGACTCACAATAGCTGGAGCTGTAGGTAGGTACTTCTTGAAACTTCCACGCAGTCTACGTTAAACCTGTGTTTGTTTTATGTTGGGCCAGGGTCGCAGCAGACGCTGGCCCAACATAAAACAGGTTTAACGTCACATTGGATGCATGTTAAAGATTATCAATATCAAATGGAAGCCCGTTAAAAAGCCACCGCATTTTTACTCGGCTTCACATCAACCGTGGGGAATTTTTCGCTGATTTGTCTGTCGATTCTCAACCAAGTTTAGTGAAATTTTACAAATATTTTACAGAATTTTACTCATTAACTTCGTCTCAAAAATACTTCATGTCAATAATTAATGGTCTAACTTGTGACATAGGCCTTACTTTTTTTGCGAGATTGTCAGGATTGTCGCCGCCTGACCAGAAAATAGTGTTTGCAAAATGTCACGAAAATTGGCTGAGAATTGACTCAGAAATCTTGGAAGTTCATTCACCGTGTTGAATGTGAACCCGACTATAACAGGCCTAATACATTTTTAGCCTATGTATTCACGTGAAAATTATTGCATTTCAAAACACATTGCAGCGGCCCAGCAAACACGAGATGTTGATCCAATATTGAATCAAAGCTGGTTCATCGTCTATGACGCCGGCCCAGCATTGACCCAACATTTGCTCAACGTTTCGTGTTTGCTGAGGGATGACTTCTCACGGTTACCCAATGTTTGACCTACGACGTTGGCCCAACAACGGACAAACATTGGGTAGATGTATCGTGTTTGCTGGTATATCACTTTCTCGTTTCAGGAATATGTCGGGAGTCAGGTTTGGCGCGGATGCCGCGAGATACAAGGGATCGATATGCAGACAGACAGCCACCTGTATCATTAGCACGGAAACCAGGAACACGTCTGATTCCCCGCAGTCACAGATCACACTTCACTCGCCCGGGCCGCGCACAAACACAATCATTATTAAGCGCCATGTTTCAAGTCTCCGTTCAGGCCCTGGACTTATCCCGCACAGAGCGGCTGGTATTCCCTTTATTTGACGTCACCAGCCCGGGGGCGGTGAATCCAGAGGCGAGGATTGTGCCTGCGTGATCAAATGGCGAATTCTTACTGATGTTATTTGTGAAAAAGTTCCGACACATTATTATCTCAAAACGATCGTATGCGAGATGATAATTATAGGATCCCATGGTGACATGCGTGCAATTACAACACCATTCGGATATTTCACACTGGTGTAGGCTATCAAACTGATTATGACATTAGATTTACGAACTTTTTGGTTGTTCATGTTCTTTGCGCTAAATGAAATGAATTCTTCAATAACCTCGTGAACGAGTAGATATGACATATGTCCAAAACGGGAGAACTTCAATCCAACTATATTTGGTTTGGCAATTAGCTTGACACGAATAATACAAAATATCCTGTAGGATATGCCCATTACTTGAATGGATCTGACGTAGTGCTGATGCCGCTTTGTCATTCTATGCCAGTTAATGGACTCTCCTTCTCCATGGGCCAGCAAGTGATGTCCAACATGAAAGAACACAAAAGGAAAGCAAGACGGTTATCTTGGTTGCTGAGACAGGACGTGCTCTATTAGTACCCCAGGCTATGTCATGTGAAATAATAATGTTGAGATTATAGTTTATCTAGATCATTTAAGCACTGATTGCGCGGCATTTATTTAAAACTATAGAGCTTAACAAATAATGGAGTTGCAGTATGACACATATCTGATAGGCCTAACATCCATTATCTACGAGATGTGACAACAATGATGGGACGCAGCAGTACCCTGCAAGACGGACGAGTGAACAGGCTGGTCCGTGGACACATGTGAAACATTGATGGAGAAGCGTCCGAAGGATGCTCACGACAAACTGCAGTTGTGGTGTTTCGGATGCCGCGACCTCGGCTGTGGACACGTGGACCCCGTGGCGCCACCTCGTACAGCCTCCACCGCCAGCAAACTGACCCCGTCGCCCGATGACGTCACTCCGTACACCCCCAGGAATATGTCCCGGAGGGTGTTCGGCACCGGGATCGTTGCCACGGGCCTACTAGTGCTCACCATTGGACTCATCCTGGGACTGGAGTTCCCAAAGTTTGTCTATCGCAAGAGCATAGAAGACACCTGTATCCTGGACAGGACTCATCCTAAGTACAGCATCTGGGTAAGTGTACTTGTTCCTTTAAACACCATAAATCAATGTTAGTTCACCTTAAACCAACTGGGGCAAGTCGTCGGGGATAAATATACGGAAGCATTAGTCTTCCAAGGGCAGCTGCAACCTCCCCGTTAGTTTCCGGTTCTAATTTTCGGGCGGATTGCCAGCGGCATACCCTGGTTCATTTGCTGAACAGCGGTGGCAATGCAGCTATCGCATCAGTGTAGGCACTGATGTTAGCCGTGCTTATTTTCTGTCCAGCGCGCGCATTATAGAAACTTCCCAATTAAAGAAAAAGTTCATTTAGGGGATAAAAAAACATTGCTCTAGCTATGTTTTTTTTCATTGCCCATTCCCAGAAATAAACATAACCAGAACCCCTTATTGGGCGAGTGATTGAAAAAACTCAATAGCCCTCCATGCCCCCACGCATACGTCATATCATCTGTACATGGCCACTATTGCCGAAATGCGACGTTAAACATTATTTTAGTATGTAACTATATATAACTATTCAAAAACTTTTGGAGAATGAAATTAAAGATGTCCGCCAACAATCATATTAGATTTTAAACCAAGTTTCTTAGAGATAACGGTATACTATGTATACACCCATAACAATATAAAGCCACAACAGAGTATGCACAGTGAGTATATTTTGCGATTTTCTATATAGGGTCCGACTCACCTTACATATCAACATTTCAAGAGGTTTGATATGAAAATAACCGAATGGATTCCAGTGTTGAATGTATGTGATTGGATTATATATAGCAAGTTAAAGTTAAATGCAGATGAAAGGTATTACTGTTTGGTTTTACTGTTTGAACAAAATAACAACGAAAAAATGATGCAACATTGCTCCGCAAAATTATTCTTTTATGAAATAACACAAACAGATATTGAGTCATTTTTGATGGCGGTTCAGGAAACATATATCTCAGATCTGTCGTTGAATACCAGCGATTGTTACTATCACATTCAGGACATACATCGCCTGCGCTTGATATCTGATATCTGAAGCATAGCTAAACACACTGAAACTGCACCGGTTGCAAGTAAATTGGACTATTGCAACGACCTCCTCTATAATGTCACAAGTAAAAAAATCAACAAGCTCCAGGGAGTTCAAAACTACTGTCTGGCTCGACTAGTGAGACGCTCTCCTCGTTTTTGTTACATCTCGCCTGTTAAAATCTTTACATTGGCTTGTAATGTCCTTAATAATGAAATTTAATATAATTATATTTAGTTACCTATAAAGTATTATGCAGCAATAAGTCATTTAACGCCTCTCCATCGTCCTTTAATGCCTCCCCTTTTACTCTCTAGCGCCTCCCCATCTCTCTCTAAAACCTTCGCATCATTATCTAACGCTTCCTCGTCGCCCTTTGATGTCTCCTGCCACATTTTAACGCACATTGTCTCCATTTACTGCCCCTTCGTTACCCTTTAACGCCTTCCCATTACCCTTTAGCGCATCTCCGTCGCCCTCCATAGCCCCCCCCCCATCTCCCATTAACGCTGCCTGCTTTAGCTCCCCCCCCCCTCCACCCGCCATTGTCATTTAACACCTCCCCGTCGACCTTTAATACCTCTTTGCTGCCATTTATTGTATCTTTATACCCTTTATCACTGCTTCGTCGCTCTTTAAGGTCTCTCCGTCCGTCGCCCTTTAATACCTACACGTCACCTTTCAATGTCCTCCGTCACACTTTAACGAATTTTCCTTGCCTTTTATGCATTGTTGTCGCCCTTTAATATCTTTTCATTGCAATAGAGTTATTTCTCGTCGCTTTAACGCCTGTTTGCTACTCTGTAGCGTTTCTTCATTGCCATTTAACGCCTCCCATTATCCTGGAACGCCTCTCTGTAGCATTATCTCTGGCACTCCGTGTCTCAGTTTGAATATGCCAACAATTATTAAATTGACATGCAATATAGGGGCTTTGAAAGATATATGCATGCATTTTTTCAGATCAAAACTATGGGGTGATCACATTTCTGCTGGTCGTCAGGGGAGGTTGGTGATCTCTCTCAGTTATGCAATTGTGACAGTAGATTTCCGATCATCATGAACAGATGTAATAATAGTCATACGAGAAAGACGAATTGCAGAGTATGCCGCTGTACTCCAATGACAAGCCAGCTAACTGATCTGATGTGCAAAACCAAAAGGCAATAACTGCTTACTTTTCAAGTAAGCCGCTACTGTATTTTGGCTTTGCAGTGCCGTACTTTCACCTTGATGAACTGACATTGTCTGAAATGCGTTCTCATGTGCAGAGATCTCGTTAGACGGCGTAAATTATGGGAATTATACAAAAATGTCATTACTGTTTAGACTTCTTTTGAGTGAGCACATTTATATTGTCATACCTGTAGTACAGGTCCTGTACCTATCTGTAGAAGTACAATGAATTGGCCTTGTGTCTCCTTGAGGGGCATTGGTGAAAAAGTACAATGCATATGAACATGATGAATGGATGTAATAAATAAATAAACAAACAATCAAAAGTAACAAACAAATAAACATGCGATCAAGTGAATGAACATAGAGGCCTAGTTATCCAGCAAACACGACACGTTGAGCCAATGCCGATTTAATGTTGGCCCGCCGTCTTCGAAGTCGGTCCAACATTAAATCGGCATTGGTTTAACGTATCGTGTTTGCTGAGATATACTAGTTATTATAATAGTGTGATCAACCAGGTCCACATAGTTCGTGGTGTTCATGCTGATACACAGCGTCAGTATATAATATATTCATTCATTCATTCATTCATTCATTCATTCATTCATTCATTCATTCATTCATTCATTCATTCATTCATTCATTCATTCATTCATTCATTCATTCATTTATTTATTTATTCATTCATTCATTCATTCTTTCATTCATTCATTCATTCATTTATCCATTCATTCATTCATTCATTCATTTATTCATTCATTCATTCATTCATTCATTCATTCATTCATTCATTCATTCATTCATTCATCCATTCATTCATTCATTCATTCATTCTTCTGTTTATTCTTAGCTGCAGGTATGGCCACTTTTAAACATGTTCTTTCTTTTTATGCCCTCCTGCACCAACGAGTGTTTTTATGGCCTCCTGCACCAACGAGTATACTAGTGGGCGTATCATTATACCCGACAAATCACCAGTTCGTGTGTGGCCACATTAACAGTCTGGTGAAGTGCATGACCAAGATCAAATACTACTTGCCCTCAACAAACACAACACATAGACCCAATGATGGTTTAATGTTGGCTTTGCGTCGCAGATATCAAAACGGAAATGTTTCTGTGTTCGGTGGTCACTGATCGTAACGTCATGAAGTCACGGTGCTATGTCATAAGTGAACAAATAATGAGCTGCCCGGTATTCCTGCACCTCGAGGGCGGGGGCCCTAAGGTGGTGGTTAGCACCGCTGCCTTTCACGCCAGAGTTCGGGGTTCGGTTCCCGGTCTCGGCGGTTTGAAAAAAACAAAAATGTTTCTTCCCCATCCACGTGTGAAAGTTAGTATTGTGGGGAGCCTCCGTGACCGAGAGGTAGCGTGCTCGGCCTCAGACCGCCAGGGCTCGAATTTCGAATCCTGTGTCTGGAGGACATCTTAATCATCTCACCATCCTCAGGAGGTTCTCCTGGCCCAATTTAGCCTATATGTGCACAAAGGTGGCCTAAAGCCCGATTCATTTCATTTCATTTCCTGCACCTCGACATTGTGGGAACGAATGTTTATTAGAATCGGGGTCTTGGGAATGGCTTTGTAAATAGAAAATAGCATATATATGTTTTCTTGGCGCCATCATATAGAAGCTCTGAGCACAATTTTAAAGCCAGACTGTCTCTTAATCTTAGTTTAGCAAATGTGCCCCGCCCACCCACGCAAGTTAAAGTGTCATTTATCCGCATTTTTAAATAAGCAAATTAGGCCTACATCTTCTATCTATTTATCTTGAAACATCAAAATACATTGCTTTATTGCTGAAAATAAAGACGAACAATAAACGATTCTGACGACATTGTCGTGGATGTTACAGTATAAAAATGTCGCATTCTGGTAGTCTGAAAACCATAGTTTGGCGGCAAAATGAAAACAATAAAACCTTTGATGTATGAGGTAAGTCACACAAACACAAGCAAATTTTCCGATGATTATATTGCTTTATATAGGCCTACATCTTGCCTAGATCATATGTAGGCCTAGTCTGTATGCACAAGATTCAACACCATGTTCCAACCTAAATACAAAAAGTTGGTATTGCCCTGAAATGAAAATGTCTTATTATTCAAAAGAATCGTTCGTCCCCAAAAAAATATAACGACCTCTATCTTGCATTTACCAGGACAAATCAGCGTAAGTGCAAAACATTATTCGCGTTGCTATTTATCAAATCCACTATTTTATCATTTCCAAAAGATACCAGCGCCAAGGCGAAGGCGAGCGCGAAGGGCAGCGCAAACATGTTCCAAACTGTTACATGTTTTTCTGTCGTTTCGCGTTGGTTTTCGCGCTGGTGTGTAAACTAATTTCGCGTCTGTTGTCGCGTGCATATTCGCTCTCGCGTTGGCGTTGGTATGTGTTGCCCTTAACCCTTTAAAACCTCACGATGCATTAAAGTATCACTTTACATCCCTGAAAACAGATTCAATTTTCCTACAACCAGGGGTTTTAGAAAGAAAATTCCCATGAAACTGATTTAACAATACATGGCTATTATTGTCTTTAATTTTTCACCCATTGGCATTTCAAGTCATCTTCGTTCACTACAAGTCTAGAATTTCGCCAGCAATTCGCGGCTTGTAGTGAACGAAGATGACACTGGTAAATGCAGGTTTGAAAGGGTTAAGTACATTTTTTCCACCAGAAGTAGGGGGGTTGAGTTCTTTATATTGAATTGTACCCAAGCTCAAGCAGAGTAAATGTGCGAAAGCCAAAGGGTATACAGACATGTAACGCGCGTTATGTATTCAGAATAAGGACTGTTCCAGTAAAAATCCGGGCTCCCCCATGGACGGCAATTGAAAAACTACCCCCACCCCTCCAGGAAATCTTGGGCCACCACAGAGCCCGGATTTACATAGTTTTTTAGCACCACAGTCCACAAAATTTCCTCATGGCTCAACATAGTTTTTAGTTACCACCCCGACGGATTTTTGTGAAGAGCGGGGATATGAAACTAATATTAATCCTCAGGTCTACAGCTTTCATGTCATTTTTAATACAGAAACAATGCGATTGTCATTTACATTGTCTTTTGTATTTATGTATCAGGCCTACAATACATGCCAGCAAAGGCGCCCACTATCGCGGATTTCAGTTTGCTGAGTAGCCTACCACCACCCACCTCAGAAATAGTTACTGACAAAATACCACACCCACTGGAAAAGTATCAATCGAAACCCACCACCCTCTCCTTGCTGGAACAGTCCTAAGTAAATTCGCACACAAAGATAATCTATGAAAAAAAGTCGCAGAAATAAAATCAAATGGCCGACTGGTGGCCATATTGCCTTTGTTTTGCTAATTATTACAGAAATGCTGCATGATAGCCATCACAGCACCACGTGAAAATTCGAGGTGATGAGCTAGCTTTTAATTTTCACCCACTTGAAGTTATGGATCGCGGTAGCAAGACACAACTTCTAGTGAGTGAAAATTAATTCGAAGTGAGGAACTAGATTTTATCATAATAATTATAACATCTATGTATAAGGGGACGTGTGATTGGCTGACACAGCGTCATGTGCTAATGGTAGAGATCTCACCACAGGCACCTATTATGACACTATTATTGCCTGCCATTATCACTGATTATGGCTACCATTATGAGATGATTACATCTATCGACCGGGCCTGTATCTCATCCTAGATATCGAGCTGCTCTGTCAAAACATACCAGTAGCATTACTTCCCAGCGAGCACAAAACATTTGTATAAAATGTATACAATGTTGGCCCAACGTCTTCGTCGTTGGACCAACGTTGTACAAATGTTATAGAAATGCTTTGAGTTTGCTGGGTTGGTGCATCATTTAGACAAAGTCCAGGCTATAGTATATTGTGTTTGAAATGAAATAATGATACTAAGCTTGCAATGAAAAGCCATATTGAGAGAATGAAGACACGACATTTACCAGTTGACCCCGGGGTGATGGTCTAGCGTTGTTACACGTATTGACACAAAGAATGCGATTAGCGCCTTGGGTCCAGCGTTGATCTAATCGCGGTTCCGTAGTAGCCATGGTTCAAAACCAATCCCGGCCTAGCTTTACAATTTAGCAATATGCTTAAATCGTGTGTATTATAGGCTTATATGATGTCATTTCAATTAACCCTTTTAACCAGGCAGATTAATATCGGATCGACGGCGATGACGGTGGCCCATCATTAAACCAACATAGCGGCAATGTTTCAGCGAGCGGCCGTTGGTGCAGGTCCGCTAGGCCATAATATTGTGAATACTGTGATGACTCGAAAGATATAAATTTCAAAGAACTGTTTTTATTCTGTTCTCGCATTGGTAAAATTTAATTGAGTTCGAATTTATAATGTGATCTACATAAACCAATACGATTATGTTAATTAGAGAAAAGTAGGCCTACATGTTGAACAACACAACAACCGTAGGCCTGTGTCCACACAGCCCTCTGCAAGAGAACACGTCCCATGGCAGCAAACATGAAACTTTGCCCCATTGTTGATTTAATGTTGGGCCAGCGTTGTAGATTGTTAATTGCAATAATATAATAACATAGATCTCATTGTAGACTTCTTAATGTTAATAAAAATGTCTAACTATCTATAATAAAACTCGGCATGCTCGAAATACACTGTTGCGTAATGATATTGATGCAATTGAAAAAAAAGAACGGTACAAATTAAAATGTTATGTTAATATACAGCTCGATAACTTAATAAACCCAATAGTAAAGACCGTGAATACAAGATGAACTACTCATTTGATTATAAAAAGACATGTTCCCGGTAATTAAAGCTGAAATGAAGCATTTGGCGTGACACGATATATCCCAGCAGACCCGAAACCTAGAACTCTAGGGATTCCACTGATCTTAGCGGATACAGGGCGTTCACCCAATGCTGGACCAGTGTTGGCCCATCGTCTACCACGCTGGCCCAACATTAACCCAGCATTAGATCAGCATCTCGTGTTTGCTAGTATGCGTGCCGGTAGTAATAAAAGTCAACATGTCGTGACCAATGCCATCAATAATGTACCTATGATAAAATTAACGCGTTCAGTTCAAGAGTTCACATTCAATATTATAACATGACAAACATATTTATTTTTGACGTAGACTATACAAACATATATGCATTAACATAACAGAAAAGACATTATAGCAATATATCCATACATATAATTCTGAGTCGGGAAAACTACCTTAAATGAAATGAAATGAATCGGGCTTTAGGCCACCTTTGTGCACATATAGGCTAAACTGGGCCAGCAGAACCTCCTGAGGATGGTGAGATGATTGAGATGACACTGTCCTCCAGACACAGGATTCGAAATTCGAGCCCTGGCGGTCTGAGGCCGAGCACGCTACCTCTCGGTCACGGAGGCTCCCCACAATACTGACTTTCACACGTGGATGGGGAAGAAACATTTTTGTTTCTTTCGAACCGAACCCCGAACTCTGGCGTGAAAGGCAGCGGTGCTAACCACTACCCTAGGGCCCCCGCCCTAAAAAAAAACTACCTTAAGGCACTGTAGTGCCGCTATCAAGTAGCAACCTCACTATTCAAAATCAAACAAAAAACAATAGATATACAATAGCTCTGATAATTTTGATCATTCATGAGAACTAATTTCCAGAAATATGCTAAATAAAGAAAATAATGGTTCAAGTTTTTTGTTATTTCGTGTAGGATATGAGTGTAAATAGGAGTGCTGAGTGAGGATCATGTTGGTATGAAAGGAATGTTTTTATGAAATAGCTTACAATAAAATTTCAGTACATGTAGTTTATGTAGATCTGTAAGTTTTGGAAATGGGGCTCTGTGTGTGCATTAAATTTGCTCTTGGAAATTACTCTAACTTCCCGCTTTTGCAGTTTAAATAGCCTAGTATATACATATTTTTTTTAGTTTATTCAGAACTCCGATGTATTTGGATATTTTATTTGCAATACTATTTATATGGACTTGCCAGTTCAAATGTTTATCTATGGTTATACTAAGGTAGTTAAAGCTATTTACACATAGACGTGCCATCAATCTCTAATTTTGGTGGTGTTACTTGTTTTTGAGGCATGTGAAAAATCATCGCTTTTGCCTTTTTAGTGCTAAGTGACAGCTTGTTGACCTTTAACCATTCACTTATTTTCGAAAGTTAACTGTTGAAGTTCACATTTGTATTGCATCTAAAAAAATTGTGAGTGCTCGAAAGTGAGGTGTCATCTGCATATATTATCGCTGTGAAAATTTTACTAGCTTGTGAAATATCATTTACATAAATAAAAAATAGAAGACGACCAAGTATTGACCCTTGAGGTACGCCAGTTTATATTGGTTGAATCAGATTTAACATTTTCAAATTCAACATATTGTTTGCGATCGAACAAAATTACTTCTTAATAGTTAAAGTAAGGGTCCTGTTACTCCATAATATTATAATTTATATAACATAATTTCGTGATTGATCTATTTCCACATTTAAAATTAGGTTTGTTTATGTTTTTTTTTATGATTTGTTTACCATTGGTTGATGATTTGTTTATCATTTGTCATTTATCATTTATTCCTTGCCTATCTCAAGCATACTTTTAAATTTATGTTTTCAACCGTTTTCTAGTGTGCAGGTTCAAATGGTCAAAACATACACCAATTTTTTAAACGTAAGAGTATATTTATTGTTTAAAACTAGTAATTTGGTAATTAATATTTAAGACCACTGCAGCACTTAAAATAGTAATTATTACAACAATTTAGGCTTAATAGCAGGATATTTTTATTTCACAAAATGCATAAGATTGCTTGATATAGGTAGGCATGCATATCTAAAGTTACGCGTGTTAAAATGAGAAACAGATTCAAATAATATTTATTAAATTTGTTTACTCACTATACACAGATAATAACCCGATAGTAAATAAGTGTATTAAACTATCAATAAATGGTACTTGTTCTCCTTTGTGTAATATATTTAGTCTGTTGTGGATACAAGCCACAACGCAATAACATTGTCACACTTGTTTACCGCACAACTGTTCACAAAATAAAGCATATATATCATGAAATATAGGGAATGATGACAAAGTAATTGTCCAGTTTTGCTTTTTCCTGTAAAATAAATTAAAAGTTTTTTTCAAATGAAAATGTGATAGATTTTGTTTTTATTTGAACTTTATTATGTCAATAAGTAAAAGGATATGGGAAGTCATAGGAATATGTATTATTTATCTCTTCTAATAGGTATACTGATATGGTGTTCTTTTCCCTCTTGTCAAGATATGGTAGCCATACATTTCTAGGCATCATTTAAAAAGTTTGGGTCAATGTTTCGTATTTGCTTGGAAGCGTCCTCGTTGTAGCAGCAAGTACTATTTTCAATTCCTATCCATTAACAAATCTGTTGATCATGTTGACTCAGCTTATGTGTTTGGCTCAGATCAATTTTGTGCTTAGAAATGGTGATATTGTACTTAGTTGTCTCATTGCTCTGGTTAAACAATTGTCATGAGAAGAGTAACTGTGGAGCTTATTAGTTTATAAGTCACTAGCTTATTGTTATGAGCATTGTCAGCATTTTTTATAGCAAAATAATTATATATTTCTTCGTTACAGTCGCTGCACATAATTATTTTCATGGCTTTTGCCGGGTTTTTATACGGATTGTATTATAATCAATTATTTTCAGGCACGTTTGCTAGATTTGAAAAATGACAATGTATCACAATATACGATTACTTTTCAGAAACATTGTTCAAAGAACTAAATATTGATATGGCCTTAGGCCCTGAGCTCGTACCGAGGTTATTTTCAGCATAGCAATCATTGTAATGTAACCCACGTTTACGTTAAATCCACACAATCTCGAGTCATCACTACAACGTTTGGCCAATTATGGACCACCGTTTGCGACACTAGCCCAACATCAGCAGCGAAGGGATGAATATCAAACTGGTTTATGGTTCAAAATATTTTACTGAAATTCGATTTATTTCACTACGATATGCTATACATACAAAAACATTCGAAAAAGGTTCTATATACATGTATACCGCAGCAAATAAAGAAACTTTATAGTACTATGAGTTAGATCGATGTCGGGTAGTCGCCTGTCACACGTAAAGAGCGAGATAATTCACGAGAGCTAGTTTGGAAATTATATAAGGACTGGAAGTCATTCATAATTATTCCGTTAGATCCTTCTGGACCCCGTTCTGGACTTAATATAATATTAGCGAAATATGATATACAGTGTGTTCAGAGCGCCAGTGGCAGTTCCAGCAGCAAAACATTTGGATAACATTTATACAATATTGGGCCGACGTTGTATAACTGTTATACAAATGTTTGTGTTTGTTGGGTTGTAAATAGGATTCAATTCTCAGAAACACAACGGCCTTGACAGGCGTGACCTTGTCTTGGAACGAGGTGATAGAAAGCCAGTTTGGTCTTCATTGTTCTGATCAGGATGTGTAGGCCTTACTCGCCCAGTGCACGAACGTGACCCCGGTAATTCATTCTAAATGTAACATTACTAATTTTTATAGCAATCCCCATGCCGAGTCAATCTGTCAACTCTTATTCTGAGCTCCATAATGCGATCTTCATAATAATTTGGTATTAATTACATCACAATCAATCGATATCTGTGTCAGATATCGTATAACACCCATGGCTACTACACATGACGAGTCGAGTGTAGACATAAATATTATAAATAAGTAAAAGGATATGGGAAGTCTTATGAATATTTTTTATTCATCTCTTCTAATAGGTATACTGCTATGGCGTTCTTTTCCCTCTTGTCAAGATATGGTAGCCATACATTTTAAGGCATCATTTAAAAAGATTATTAGAATTATCTTAATTTAAGATCAATTTTGTGTTCAGAAATGGTGATATTGTACGTAGTTGTCTCATTGCTCCGATTGAACAATTGTCATAAGAAGAGTCATTGTGGGGCTTATTAGTTTATAAGTCACCAACTTATTGTTGTTATGAGCATGGTCAGCATTTTTTATAGCAAAATATATATTTCTTCGTTACAGTCGCTGCACATAATTATTTTCATGGATTTTACTGTTTATTTACCGATTGTTTTATAATCAATTATTTTCAGGCACGTTTGCTAAATTAATTTTTTTCTCAATGTTTCACAATATACGTTCGCTCCTACTTTTCAAAACCATTGTCCAAAGAACTAAATATTGATATGGCCTTAGGCCCTGAGCTCATACCGAGGTTATTTTCAGCATAGCAATCATTGTAATGTATCACACTTTTACGTTAAATCCACACAATCTCGAATCATAAATATAACGTTTGGACAATTTTGGAAAACCGTTTACGACGCTGGCCAACATTCGTCCAAGTTTGGGTCAATGTCTCGTATTTGATTGGATGCGTCCTCATTGTAGCAGCAGATACTATTTTCATTTCCTGTCCATCAACAAATCTGTTGACCATGTTGACTCAGCTTATGTGTTGGCTCAGCAGACGTTCACCCAATATTGGACCGTCGTCTACGACGCTGTACCAATATTAAACTAATATCAGTGAGGGGAAGAAATATCAAACTGGCTTACGGTTCAAAATATTTTACTGAAATTCGATTTATTTAACTACGATATGCTGTATTGGACCGTCGTCTACGACGCTGTACCGATATTAAACTAATAGCAGCGAGGGGAAGAAATATCAAACTGGTTTACTGTTCAAAATATTAAGTACTATGAGTTGGATCAATGTCGGGGAGTCGCCTGTCACACGTATGGAGCGAGATAATTCACGAGAGCTAGTTTGGGAATTATATTTAGGACTGGAAGTCATGCATAATTATTCCGTTAGATCTTTCTAGACTTGATATAATATTAGCGAAGGTATGGCGGGGGGGGGGGGCATGGCGTAAGGGTTAACGTTACCAAATGTGAAGCCAGAGTTCTACCTGTGAAATATGAGATACAGTGTGTTCAGAGCGCCAGTGGGGCGGGGGCCCTAGGGTAGTGGTTAGCACCGCTGCCTTTCACGCCAGAGTTCGGGGTTCGGTTCCCGGTCTCGGCGGTTTGAAAGAAACAAAAATGTTTCTTCCCCATCCACGTGTGAAAGTCAGTATTGTGGGGAGCCTCCGTGACCGAGAAGTAGCGTGCTCGGCCTCAGACCGCCAGGGCTCGAATTTCGAAAGCCCGATTCATTTCATTTTATTTCAGAGCGCCAGTGACAGTCCCAGCAGCAAACACAAAACATTGGGATAACATTAATTTATACAATGGTGGACCAACGTCGAAGACGTTGGGCCGACGTTGTATAACTGTTATGCAAATGTTTGTGTTTGCTGGGTTGCAAATAGGATCCAATTCTCAGAAACTGGACGGCCTTGACAGGCGTGACCTTGTCTTGGAACGAGATGATAGAAATCCAGTTTGGTCTTGATTTTTCACTGTGACCAGACTGGTGGTGACTAGTATGGAAAGTAACGACGGTAAAACATGTCAAACACATCTCCTGAAGTAGCGTTGTGTTTTATGTCGCTATAAACATGACAAACTGATAGGAAAATTATTTCTTTTCATTCATATTATATTTTTTTTTACTCAGGAGATTGTTTGGAAGCTAAAAAAACATTTTTTCCACAGCGGAACTCAACTTTTAGGAGGGTTGTGTGTAAGTCGCCATGGTCACTGATGGTAGCTTGTCTGGTCAAGGCCAATCATGTTGTATCTGCAGGATAGTGTCATATCATCCGATGAGGATGTGTAGGCCTCACTAGCCCAGTGCACGAACGTGACCATGGTAATTAATTCTAAATGTAACATTACTATTTTTTCTAGCTATCCCCATGCCGAGTCAATCTGTCAACTCTTATTCTGAGCTCGATATTGCGATATTCATAATAATTCACTATTAATTACATCACAATCAATCGATATCTGTGTCAGATATTGCATAACACTCACGGATACTAGAAATGACGAATCGAACGGGGACATACATATTATGTCATCTCAGTTAGCGAATGAATAAATGTATGTATGTATGTATATGTGTATGTATGTATGTATGTATGTATGTATGTATGTATGTATGTATGTATGTATGTATGTATGAATGAATGAATGAATGAATGAATGAATGAATGAATGAATGAATGAATGAATGAATGAATGAATGAATGAATGAATGAATGAATGAATGAATGAATGAATGAATGAATGAATGAATGAATGAATGAATGAATGAATGAATGAATGAATGGATGGATGGATGGATGGATGGATGGATGAATGAATGAATGAATGAATGAATGAATGAATGAATGAATGAATGAATGAATGAATGAATGAATGAATGAATGAATGAATGAATGAGTAACAATTTTTTTTTTTAGTTGAGTAAAAAGTCAAGTTGCGTAACGGAAAACTTCAGATGTATAACAAGCAAAAATCACATTTGAGCAACAAGAAAATTTGAGTTGCGAAACAAGAACTTGGGGTTAAGTAACAAGAACAATTGAGTAACATGAAAGTTGAGTATAGAAAAAAATGAGTTGATTGACTCCAATGGTTCATCGTAAATACTTCCAAAATAATTGGTGCATAAAATGGCCGCACATTTTTGTATCCTCATCATCCTAATATATACTCTGTTATGAAAAAGCAAAAAAGGCAGTATCTGCTCACTTGAAACGTAAGCGTTTACTGCTTTTTGTAGAAGAAATAAGAAGTTATCAAATCAATACATTGCCCTATCAAACACACGCTGGTACTATTCTTATCACAATTTAGCTTTTAAGCTACTACCATTTACCATCTTTACTACCAGCAAGACTCAAATGATATATATGACGTAAATATCCATTTACTCCATACTGCTGTGTATTGTGAATATGTGGCATTGTCCTATATTGATAATAATATAGTAATAAGTACAGTTATAGAAAGAAACTTAAGTCTAACACAAAACATTAGGCTACGACGTCCTCTAAATTGTTAACAGTGCAGTGCAGCCGTGAGTGACGTGAAATCTCAATATCAGGGATCAATTAAATCACAAACGTTAAACACTGAGCCAGAATTGAGCCAATATCACTCTCGTCTTTTTATGGCAAGCACGCACTTCCTCGAAACCCATTTATTAGGAAATGTTTTTATCGGAGGAAAAAACGAGACTTTTAATTATGCAAACGGTGCACGATGAATTATTCAGCATACTTTACACGACTCGACGCCCAAGATAACTGCGGATCACAGCCCGCACGCTGTCTGACGTTGGGCCAACGTCACAAGAGGTTTCCCCAGTACTGGGCCATCACTGGGCTAATGCATCGTATTTTTCGTTCAGACATGACATCAGATCATCTGCCATTTATCACTGTTATTGAAAACAATAGGTCGGCACCCATTGACCCTATTTAGATTCACAAATCCTTTACCCCTTTACCTTCTAGCGACGCAAATGTGCGCGCACAGATATTTCACATTAAAAATAGCTCAAATGTTACATCAAAATAAATTTCGCTCGAAACCTTCGAATCCAGCGAGTACAAAAGGGCATCATCTGCACCATCAATAGTTCTATTGATATCTGGTTAACTTAGCCCTTAAAGAGCTGAATTAGTTTTGTAGAAACCATGGAGATCAAAAGGGTTTTTTTTAATTTGAAATCATCATATATTTTTTTCCGATTGATTTGAATATCTACGTTATGGGTCTACGATCGTTAGAAATATTGTTCCGTCCTTATAGGTCCTACGTCAGCATCTGACGTCTACAGACGTCAGATTCTGACAAATAATGACGCGCTGAACTTGAAGTTCTGTCTCGCTAGCACGATTCACAACTTCAAGTGGCTAAAAAATATCCATAATTATTTAATTGCAGGCAAAACATTTGCATATCGTGTTGTATATATACACATTTCATTCCCGATAACCCTGATATAACCTGCTAAAACAAATTAAAACATATTAGGCCATTATAGTCGTGATTTACAGACACTGAAGATAGACAGAATATTTGCCTAGAACAGGTGTGACACCCTAACCAGAGGATGAAATCATCCTGCGGCTGTCACACTAGATGTCAGTGTGTAGATGACAGAGTAGCTAGGAACGGTTATCAGTGAAAACCGTAGAGACACTTTTTGTTCTGATCAGATGAGATAATCAGTTCCGATTTATCTGATCATAGAATTAATATCATTACGCAACATTGAGTGTATTTCGAGCATGCCGAGTTTTATTATAGATAGTTAGACATTTTATTCACATTAAGAAGTCTACAATGAGATTTATATTATTATGTTATTGCAATTAACAATCTACAACGCTGGCCCAACATTAAATCAACAGTGGGGCAAAGTTTCATGTTTGCTGCCATTTGACATGTTTGCCGTGTTCTCATGCAGAGGGCTGTGTGGACACAGGCCTACGGTTGTTGTGTTGTTCACCATGTAGGCCTACTTTTTTCTAATTAACATAATTGTATTGGTTTATGTAGATCACATTATAAATTCGAACTCAATTTAATTTTACTAATGCGAGAACAGAATAAAAACAGTTCTTTAAAAGTTATATATTTCGAGTCATCACAATATTCACAGTATTATGGCCTAGCGGACCTGCACCTACAGCCGCTCGCTGAAACATTGCCACTATGTTGGTTGAATGATGGGCCACCGTCTTCGCCGTCGATCCCATATTAATCTGCCTGGTTAAAATGGTTAATAGAAATGACATCATATAAGCCTATAATACACACGATTGAAGCATATTGCTAAATTGTAAATCTAGGCCGGGATTGATTTTGAGCCATGGCTACTACTGAACCGCGATTAGATCAACGCTGGACCCAAGGCGCTAATCGCATTCTTTGTGTTAATTCCGTGTAACAACGCTACACCAACACCCCGGGGTCAGCTGGTAAATGTCGTGTTATGTCTCCATTCTCTCAATATGGCTTTTCATTGCAAGCTTAGTATCATTATTTCATTTCAAACACAACAATATACAATATACTAGCCTGGATTTTGTCCAAACGATGCACGAACCCAGCAAACACAAAAAAAAACATTTTTATAACATTTGTACAACGTTGGTCCAACGTCGAAGACGTTGGGCCAACATTGTATACATTTTATACAAATGTTTTGTGTTCGCTGGGAAGTATTGCTACTGATATGTTTCGACAGAGCAGTTCGATATCTAGAAAGAAATACAGGCCCGGTCGATAGATGTAATCATCTCATAATGAACTACTAATGGTAGCCATAATCAGTGATAATGGCAGACAATAATAGTGTCATAATAGGTGCCTGTGGTGAGATCTCCCCCATTAGCACGTGACGCTGAGTCAGCCAATCACACGTCCCCTTATAATAACGAGTCTGAGAGTGTGGCGTGACGCTGGCGCAACATTAAAACAACGTTGACCAACTTCTCGTGCTTGTTGGGTGACATCCAAATAATTCATTTGATAAGAATTTTCTTTGGTAAATCAGTCGCGTATTTTAGTTTGTGGAGATTTTCTGTGTGAGTTCAGTAAACAATTAGACAATATAAATAACTTGTTCCCATCTACATAGTAGCTCCAGTTGACGAAATTATTAAAAAAACAGTTTGCGGTTTGTGAAATATAATTTTTATGGTCGACTCTCCGATGAGTGATCTATGTTCACACTTCATGGCCAGATATATTGTCTCTGGTAATATATGCCCTAAAACCTTATTTTCAAAACGTGGGTGTCTCCCCATTACTATACTCTCTTAATGCGAAAGCATATAAATCGCCGAAAATAATTTTAGGTTGTGGTATTGAAGATTCCCTAGCCAATATATTGACGGACCCGACAATCCGATCTAGGAAATATGTGACCTATGATCTTTTGCGTCTACAAAAGATCATAATCAGTATTAAAGAGTAGGCTATTGTGTGTTTTAAAGGTTCCTACATTGAAGTATATTCTGGTATAGAGTTTCCAAAACATGACTTTCAGTTTAATCATGATACAAATTGCCGCATATATGTGGCCATACTGCATCATTCAGGACTCTCATATAACATGTTTTGATGATTGTATCGCCGAATGATATTCAAACTGTCGCCATTTGAATTCGTGTAAACACGCCATATGCTAATTTTAGTCACGTGAACGTGGCGTACGCAAGCCGAGCGAGCAGCCACAACGGTTCAGTTGTAAACACACCATCCACACCATCCACATGTCATTTAGCAAGAGGGAGATCTCTGCTATTATGAAATGTGGGGTGTATTGAAATCCGACAATCGGCATCTAGCTCCAGGCCTATAGAACAATATCAATTAGATTCGCCCACAATATCCTATATAACTCTACATCCCTTTCCCTGATTGAACAACATGAGACGCAGACACAACAAATCAGCCCACGTGACAAAGCCGACTACTGAGAACCAATACATTACAAAAGACTATGCATTTTTGCACTAAGGTGTTTTCTTTATTTCCAACTCACACAGTGTATTTTTTAAGGTAGGGTCTCAACTGATAATTGTACATAAATGATATAGGCCTACAACCCGTGTAGGCCTACAGTAGTGGCCAGTAGTCTACTATACAGTCAAAAAGCACAGTAACTGATTATGCCTACCATATATGGTGATGACAGAGATAGCTGGCGAGGTCGCAGGTCACAGCCCCTCACAAAAACCAAGTTATCAGACGAGATGCTACAGGCATGCTGCATGTAGTGCTGCTCTCTGCGGAGCGATAGTGAATGATTTCTCTGATCAATTGTTTTTTTTCTAGGCCTACTATAACACTCACTTAAAAATGCCACCAGACAACAACTCATCTCTGATAGTTTTGACAGCTCGATCAGGGCGGTCAGCCACACACCACACATTATATGCTGCGTACATACATCATATCACGTGGTGTCTGGTGGCAGCGCGGGCTTAACCTGCCAACACAGTTGTAACTGCAGCTGTAGACCACACATCATTGGCGTCGAGTTCGTCGAAGACATCATCGGGCCACATGATCTATATAGGTTCCTATCTCAGTTCAAGTAAGACATATCATGAGATCTAACAGTAATAATGTACTCCAGACTGCTCGACTTTAAAAAACGCTAAGCGTACTTGAAAAATACCCTATACCGGGGGCCTATATCATGGCTCTGTCATTGCTTGTTTGTTTACTGAACTGTCAGAAATAGACAGGCCTAACGTTACATCACATGATCAGCACATGACATGCATGATCCATGATACCACGCTAAGCAGTGCTAAGTGTGGGCCACAGTGGAGAATTGTTGAATGACAATACTGCATTTTAAAGTCGTTTTGGCGGCGATATTTATCAAAATAAATATCAATAATAGAAAAACCAGGCCTTATAGCCAATTTTATAGTCTGGTTACTTCGAAGTATGTACCTTTAATGTATCATGTTTTTAACTGATATATTCTTAGCCCCAGTGGCAGAAACAGGTTTCAGCGTGCAAAATCGTGGGACATTTCTTTGGACTGTCATATCGGAAAATATTGCTGAAGAATCAGGTCAAAAATATTTTTTTTAGAATCAGAAACATTTCAGTTCCATGCCCGCATGCTCAGCTCAGAGGTCGCACTGTCATTAAAAAGTTATGGACATTTTTCGGACCTTGGGATCGGGATCGCTCTCAGTCACCGCCATGTTGGATTTTTCGGGTAAAGCAAATACATCAATCCACGGCCTCGGAGTGGACGACACGGCTAGTATATTCTTGTATTACATTTGTATGTTTAAATGTGTAACCTAGTCTGATATATAGACTATGTTTACTGTCTCCAACTAGGAGGCTGAATAAATAGCCCTAATAATAAAAAAACGACTTGCGGCCACATGCTTATTTAATAGCTCGCCTATATATAGGGGTTAGCGACGTGATGTTCAGCACGGTTCTGCCTAATTAGAAAAAGAAGTAATGAAACTGACAGCGCCGTGATCAACCTCTTATATAGCTATAGTACTTGACGCGCGCACGAAGAGGTCAAGTTGATCTGACATTTCTTTTGCGTACATATTTATCGATAATTGAGCACCAGCTCGTATAGTACTCTGTGCCGTTAATGTGGGCGGGAATGTAGGTCATAATCCTGACACCAGAGTTGATCATGTGTTGGTGGATGATGCCACGTATAGTATACCTGGGAGAGTGAATCAAATCAGATGCATGGTATGACCTCGGATTTGACCTCAAACTACACAGCTCCTCTACAGGTTTGTCACCAAGGCTAGTTTTGGCAGGCCAAGAAGACAATGTCATGTTCAGCTGAATGTCCACAGCGTGATTGGTCCGTTCTTTATCGCACTATACTCTATCGTTCCTAAAGTACTAGCAACTTAAAGGTATGGTCAACTGTCAAAATTCGCGGGACAAGGGTCCCCCAGAATGCAATAGTGCCCGTGGGTAGGCCAAGGCCCTATTCCATAATAATACTAAATATGTGTTTCATACCCAAAGCCTCATTAACAGCAAGTTCATATATTGAGCGACATCTATGAGTAACAATTCCATCGAATCTCAAAGCCCTTAGTCTTGGATCTTAGCTTGGCCTTGCTTTGCAAACAAACTGACTGTATTACTGTGGGTATCTCAAAACCGTTTGACCCCACGCTTGTACAGACACCCAGTGGAACACAAAACATTTGTATGACTTCATACAATGTTGGATCAGCGTCGAAGACGTTGTGCCGACGTTGTATAATTATTATACAAATGTTTTGTGTTTGCTGGGCAGGAGGACTTTCTCTCAAACACTGTACATTTCTGTTGGTTCAATGTTGGGCCGGTGTCGCAGACGTTGGCCTAACATTTTTTTTCATTTAATTGAGAGCAAAATTAGATGTAGGTCCCTCGAAAATGTGATACAGTTATGCAATTATTAATAAATGACAATTTTTTTTTACGTAACTTTTAGCCATATAATTTTTTTTTTCATATACATCATAAGTTTTCTATAAAATCGGGTAATCTACTTTTATGTGCCAAAATGGATTATGTAACTTTTAACAATATATGTTTCTCATTTACATTATTTGTTTTTTATACGTATTTTTCTATATAATCCGTAATATATATATATTTTTTCACATTTCATGTTGACTTCCTGCCAGCCAACCTGCTTGTTTTAGCTGTTATATTTATTGTTTTATTTTATATGTCGCTTGTACTAGCTCGTTAGAGCTAATGTTATATGTTTTTTCATGTGCGACTTTAAATAAATCTGCTCTTATCTTATCTTTTATTAAAACGGTGCTGGGTGAGTGTCTTGTTGGAGTAGTATCCAGTCTTGTGATCAGGTTACTGAATCAACCACACTGTACTGTATGCTGAAGGCTTACACGCATGCGAGTTTAAAACGTGACTCTATCTGTAGACATTCCTGGCATTTCATGACAAAGCAATTTGCTCAAGTAAAAACGATATAGAACGGTTGCTGGCAGTGCATTTGTTATAGCTGCACCAAGGTTATGGAATTGGTTGCCTGTAGACTGACATTGGATGTATTTCGATCATATTTTTATTCAAGAGAAGTAGCAGGCCATTCTGATCATGGAATGATACACATATAGTTATTAAAGCTTTTTGACCAACAGTAATCATGCGCTTGTGAATCGTTCAAGAATAGGCGCAATATATGATTTGTATTAACTGTAACTAAAACAAGGTTACCCCCATGGGTGCCGGGCTTTATTGATTTTACAGACAGAGATAATAATGAAAATACACTCTGCCTCCGAGATACCGCGACAGCTGGACACTTTTTGTCCCGAGCCGTGATATCTCGGGAACCGCGCCAGAAGGGTTATGCGTAATGAGGTCTCGAATGATAAGAGCGTGCTTGCAATGCCAGGGTGGACATGAGGTTGTACACAGTGTGTTACTCAGAATTTGGGGAACTGTGAAAAAGATGTAGTTTATTATTTTTAGTGGTGCTGAGAACGTTGTGTTACCACCGTGTCCACCCTCACATAATAATTATAACATATTTCCCGCGTGACTCCTCGTCAATCATGTTCATAGGGGGCCATCCGTCATTTGATTCTTGTTGACATCATGTGATGACTTTGCCGGTGGAATTAATGAGCCGGATCATTACGTTAGCAGGCGTCAAAAAACGCAGCAAAGCCATTAGCACTGAGTCATATCTAGATGACAACTACCAGCTGACTATTCAGGACTAATTAGGCATCACTTACTAATTAGGCATCGCGTGTGCACTAAGATGTGTGAAGGAAGGGCTTCTCCCTGCAAACACGAGACATTGAAGCTGTGATGGTTTAATGTTGGTCCAGCGTCTGCCCACATTAAACCATCACAGCTTCAATACCTCGCGTTGGCTCGTTCAGTTAAATATGCCTCACCACATTGTTCCCCGTTAGATACTGAACGCTGACCAACTGTTTGTTTAACAATGGACCGACGGTCAACGTTGTATAGACGATGGTACAGCTGGGTCAACATCTCCTTTAATACCTCCTGACGAGGCTGTATTAGGCGAAACGCGTTAATGAAGTGGTGGAACACTGATATGATGTCATATACCAAACAAAAACGATGTCAATAAAGTCATGATTCTAATACGCCAAAAACAATCCAGGGGCGTGCCCAGGATTGGGATTGGGGGGGGGGGGGGTTCCAAAATGAAATATCGTGATGATAGTTGTGGGAATCAGATATTTTTAATTGGCATCAAAATTGTGACATTATCAGCACTGGAATTTAAAAACGTTGGTACATGTAGTGATGTGGGTAGTGAAACTATTAAAAATAAGCTGATATTTTTTGGAAAAATTAAAAGTAGGCTATATTAGTTTTTAATTCGTATATATTATCTAGATTATTCTCTTTCTGTACATAATTGATTCACTTAAAATGATCCAGAAATATTCCATGATTTATTCAGCAAAAAAATGGATAAAAATAATATAAAAGTATATATGTTTTTTTCAGTTGAAGGATTCTTATCGCAACAAAACCAACATGGTCTACTATTGGGTGCTCACCAACAAGGACGATTTTCTGTACGGAAGAACTCGACCAACGGTAAGTATACTTGACAAGTTTGTTTAGGCTGAGTAAGCTGAATAAAAGTGTACACGTGATTGTTTACTCTATGCAGTGCCATACCTGACAATTCAGGTTCATTTATTCAGGCTCAAGGTATATTTTATATGAAATATAGTCCTCCGTGCTTGAAACATAAACATAAAGTTTACCGGCGTAATGTTTTTTCAAAAGTCACAAACCAAAGTGTACACCACGCACGCAATGGTTCACTTCTCAAATCACTGGCCTGACAATCACAAACCAAAGTGTACACCACGCACGTAACGATTCACTCCTCAAATCACTGGCCTGACAATCACAACCCAAAGTGTACACCACGCATGTAACGGTTCACTCCTCAAATCACTGGCCTGACAATCACAAACCAAAGTGTACACCACACATGTAACGTTCACTCCTCAAATCACTGGTTTGACAATCACAAACCAAAGTGTACTCCACGCAGGTAACTGTTCACTCCTCAGAGCACTGGCCTGCCAATCACAAAACAACGTAAAGAAACGGGTCACTCCTCAAATCACTGGCCTGATAATTACTGAAGTTATTGTTGGCATTTGTCAGCTGTCGATTATAGCGGTTGCTAGTAATAATATACCTGCTCAGCCACTCTTCATCACATAGTTATATTCAACCATCTATCTGAATCTTTATCACATAATTATTTTCAACCATCTATATGAACTATGTTCAAGGTAAATATCGACACATTCATATTGTTATTGATTTATTCATTTCCTCCTGGTAACATCCACCGCACGTCTTTTTTGTACTTTTTTGCTGGCTTGCTTACTCGAGTACTCACTTTCTTTCTTGTATGCTTGATTTCTTGCTGGATTGTCCGTCCGCTTAGCTTGCTCGCAGTGTCATCTGATTCATCTCACCATCATCAGGAGGTTTACCTAGCTTTCATCCATCTAATCCGGCCGGCCGGCTGGCCCCAGTGGCTCCTTCGGTCCGGTCGTGGCTTGAAATTCAGAATTACTGGGGTTTTTTTTGAAATCCCAGACGGGTCGGATGTTGTCATCGAGGTTGCACGTATACACATTATAGGGTATACAGTGATCTAAACTGTTCAAAGGCATGGATAAGAATAGGGCATAATTCCAGCTTCGTGCTTACATCTGTCGCGATATTCCTATAATTGTAGGCCTATAAATAAACGCATAAATATTTAATATTAACATTAATCATATTTGTAACGAAAGGCAAAATGACGATTTGCGAAATTATAAGGATTCGTAAGAATGTGAAAACATAACATAAAATAAATCCGACAGTAAATTTTATGATCCGGACAATGGGGAGCCTGAAAGTATTTATTCATTTATTCATACACCCATTCGTGAATTAATTAATGAATAGCAATACTTATGCATTTATTTATTCGTGCACTTACTTGACATTTTCGTGCACTTACTTGGGTTTTTTTCTTCTATCATTCGTACAGGTAGAACAGCGCGGACCTTATGTATACACGGAGACGATGGAGCACATTGGTGTCAGGTATAACATTAACAAGCTGAGTTTTAAGGAGTGGAAGAGACAAGAGTTTGACGGAAATGCCACGCAGGAGTTGTGTCCTGAGTGCCGCGAGGATGATCAGGTGGGCTGGGCAAACAATAAATAGCTCGAACTAAAACGAAACGTTCGCCCTTTTACGGTTCAACCCTTAAAGGCTAAGTTATTGCATTTAAATTTTCACCCACTTGAAGCTGTGTCTCCTACCGCGACCCACAACTTCAAGTGGGTGGAAATTACTCGTATTTGTTTAATCTGAGACCAAACATTTCTAAATATTTATGCTCAAACACCAGTTTATCACCAATAATTGTGATTTGACGTGCTAATCAAACAGAGCAAAAAACGACTGCAGTATCGTGTTTAGCAGTATGAGGGTCATTCTCCTGTCACTTTGTCACGAGTTTTGCCCACGAGATGTGGCGAGTTACAACTCCTGGCTGCGGGGCCCTGGTGCAGTGGTTAAAAGCTCCTGTGTGGAAAGGCAGAGAACGCGGGTTCGAAGCCCCCTCTGGCCTTCAAGTTTCAAACAAACTAAAAAAAAATTCCACGCTTACTCGTAAAGATTAAATATCATGGGGAGCTTCCGTGACCGACAGGTAGCGTGCTCGGCCTCAGACCTCCAGGGCTCGAATTTTAAATCCTGTGTCTGGAGGGCAGTGTCATCTCATTCATCTCACCATCCTCAGGAGGTTCTCCTGGCCCAGTTTGGGTTGTCATGTAAGACTCGAACACAATCATGTCTTTGCATGTCGAGACTGATCTCTCCTCACATGTCACCAATACTCAAGTAGCTGCTATAATTTTTTAATGTTTACATTTTCGTGCGAGTTTTTGTCTTGTACACATAGCGAACACGCACAAACGCAAGCCGTGTGGTGGACATCTCCTCACCTGTCGCCGCTTCTCGGGATCTAAAACATTGCGCATCAAACCCAATTAGCGCGACATGTATGGACACGATCATTATACTAGACATGCAAAGATTTTACCCGAATTCTTTTCATGGTGGATATGTCCCAGTTTGTGCGTGTTCTGTTCGCAATTATTTAACTCACCAACAATCGCCACAATTCTTGGGGCAAACTCGTGACAGTGTGAGAGGGGCTCGTCCTTTGATTCCAAGGTGGAGCCAAGGAATTAAATGATACTGCATAGGGTTCAACTTGTATATACGAGAGCCTGAAATTGCCCGACATTGCATATTACACACTGACACTCACCATTTGTTTTTTTATTACACATTCGCTGAAATAGCCATTGTTAGTTGATGCTTTTCATTGTATGAACGTATGCGACCATAAATAATTCTTATCTTAAATAAATCGTATCTTATCAAATGATAGAGCATAGGCCTAATTGTGCATTTACGCCCTGTTGCTCGCCAGTAATTAGGCATCACAGGCATCAGTGAATAATTATGCCCTACATTCGTTCATTCCTTTATTCATTCGTTCGTTCGTTCATTCATTCATTCATTCATTCATTCATTCATTCATTCATTCATTTATTCCTTCATTCCTTCATTCATTCATTTATTTATTCATGACGCTGATGAAATATAAAAAAGGTTCTACGCTCGCGCTTGTAATGTGAGGGATCGGAAATGATTGAATTTCATTTATTTACTTATTCATTCACTCATTTATTCACGACGCACTTCAAATGTAAAAAAAGGAATGTTTTACGTCCACACTTGTGATGGGAGATCATAGGAAATGATCTGAAACTGAATTCCAAGATTACACAATATGAGATTAGATGACAATATGATGATGACCTATCTAGGAAAAGTTCACCAATCAAGCTGTAATGAAATTACGCAACATTAATTAATGAAACCATGTAACATTATTATATGTGATGATATTCTTTATCAGATTATTTTGTATTGTATTAGTTCGGCATGATCTGAATTAGGGTCACTGGTGTCCACCGGAAAAGAGGATCTGACATTTTATGCAGGGAAGATCATGTGACACTTGTTATAGCATATCCCCCCCCCCCCCCCCCCAGGCCCCCACCACCACCAACACCACCTCCACAGACAAGCTACCTGTCGATTTTCCCTTGATTAACAACTTCTGTAATTATTATAATATGTTGTTTGCAAAGCAGCGAGAATGAGCTTGTTGTACAGTCTACCCGCAAAGTCTACAATCAAAGTGTACTTTTTACGACGATATTTTACGAAAATATTTAGGGCTCTTAAATCACAAAGTTATGACATCATAATTCATAATGATGTACTAGCGATTGGAATTGAATCGGCGCTAAATGCACCATATTCACTAATAAGTTATAAACGTTAGAATAAAAAATGTTTGAGAATCTGATACAAAATCTGAGAAAAAACCCTACAGAATCAGCTCGGGTGGAGATGGAAATTATGCTTCAGCACACCTGAATGAAGCCTACCCCTCCATCATCAGAACGTATTTAATCAAGCTCTGTCCAACGCCAATTTGCATGTGCCTTTAGGACACACTGATTTAGCTTTGTAGCTATTTGTACATTCTCGTTAAATAAATATGTTTACAACAACAACGCCAGAAGATGTTGAACCAGCACATATTCAGAGCAATGTTGTCTTTGTTTTTTCTTCATGTCACCGGCGATGTTCAGGGTGTAGCTGGTTGTTATAAAAATCAATAACAAACCATCGACATCAGGGAAAGTCCACCTGACACCCTACCCGTCACTGTCTCTAATTCCGGAAACTACCACAAGAGTCCCACCACAGCAAGCCCGATGCTGGTCATATGTTGGACCAGCGTCTGAGACGCTGGCCCAACATATGACCAGCATTGGGTTATCAATGCAGTGTTTGCTGGAACGACTCCATTTTCATTGATTTTGAGTGGAAGAATCCAGGCGCAGATGGTTGTATGGGTTTTGACAGACCACACTGAGAGATGCTTTACAAGCTTTAAAAGGCCTACAGGAGGTTATGTTCGTAGCAACGGTAACACACACAAAATAAGACAACGCACATGACTAGGTGTATATGGTCGACAGCAAAAATCGTAATTGCAAGACAGGACCAAAATGTTTCTAAAATGATGCAATATTATTATTATGTAATGTAATGTTGCCGCATGTGGGGCAACATTGCATAATAATAAAAATCAATGGACCAAATTATGTAATGTTGTCGCATGTGAAGTAACATTGTATAATAAAAAAATATATGGTCCAAATTATGTAATGTTGCCGCATGTGGGGTAACATTGCATAATCAAACAACAGTGGGCCAAATTATGTAATGTTGCCGCATGTGGGGTATTAACATACTAGTATAAACCCAAGATGGCTGGTATAACAACCAAAGAACTTGCCTTGGGATTATTTGTTAATTGGGGGCCCAGCTCCATGACGTAGTCACTGTGATTATGCCACTGCCCCCCTTCACTTTCCTGACGTCTTGCACATTTTAAAATATACATGAGCCATCATTTGATTTGGATGTGTCCATAATGTTCATGGGGGACCGTGGTGTAATGGTTGACACTACCGCCTGTCTCGCTGAGTTTTAGAGGTACTTCAAACAATATGTTTTTTCACCATCGACACGTAAAGATTCCATATTTTGCGAGCCTCTTCAACTGATAGATATAGTGTTCTCGACATCAGAACAACATACAAGTCGTTCAATTTCCATAAACAATGTACGTAAATCCTAAATAAATCAGCGTGTTCAAATTAGTTGTAAAGTATCTAGATTCTAGCTTGGCCTATTATTTCAGTTAAAAATTACCAATGATCGCTGGTGAAAAATATGTTTGATTATTTTGATTGTTATTATTTACATGTGGGGACGTGAATTAAGAGGGGTTAAGAAGGACTAGGCATGACCTGAAAAATTGGCACCTTGATATCAAAGGGTCGTATCTACCACTTTCAAAGAGGCGGCTATGATCCTTTAACTCTTGAAGCGCTGAATTAATTTGAAAAAAAACATCGCAACTCAAGGCGTTTTTTCATTTTGAAATCATCATAAATGTCTTAATCAGCTCTTTCTGATTCATTTGAATACCTATGTTATGGGTCTACGGCCATTAGAAATATGTTTACTCTTACAGTGCGGGGATCGACTTTAGTCGTCAGAATCTGACGTCTACCGACGTCAGATTCTGTCGGTTAATACCGAGGTGATAGAACATAACTCGATAAACACACAATGGTGATGTTTTGATTTGACGGGATTAATTTCCATCAAGCAATAACAACCACAGCCTAACAAACAGACGAATATAATGGATATATCGATTGACGCCGCGGATCAGCATGGCAGTATTGTTATACTTAGACTCGGTGTTTCGTTCCCTTTTCTTCATATACATTTGGCATATCCACAGATTTCCGATATGTACTGATAATGAGGCAGTTCATTGTCAACTATCTGATGATTGTGGTATTAATGATTGTGGTATTAATATATATTTGGAACTAATCAATTATTATGTTGTATTGTAACATGCACTTACTCAAAACATCACTTTCTTAATCAGCGAGTTTGTTACAATATAACCGTGATTATAATATACT
This sequence comes from Flabesymbios commensalis, assembly GCA_964017125.1. Classification (NCBI taxonomy): domain Eukaryota; kingdom Metazoa; phylum Annelida; class Polychaeta; order Terebellida; family Flabelligeridae; genus Flabesymbios; species Flabesymbios commensalis. The sequence continues at coordinate 33,458,093 of OZ024906.1, read as the reverse complement.
ATCAGAAATACATAAGATGTATTTCTGATAGGTGCCTACTATGTAATATGATTGTGTGAAATTCGGGATCTTTGGTAACACATGTATGGCAATGCCATCTTGTAGGCCTACTTTGTGTCTTCAAAGAGAGTCAACTCGGATAATTTATTTTTAAGATGGCGATGACGTTTCACTTAAATCTTTATTTAATTCCAGATTGAAATTTCTTATTAGCAAATACTTATTACAGAAGAACAATACTATAGTCAAATTCACATTAAATTAATCAAACAGGATTATTGAATTTCGCGGATTTCTCAGTAAGTTCTCAACTAATTTTCATGAAATTTTACACACACTTTTTTCCATTCATGTCGTGACTACCCTGGAAATTTCGCGAAGTTTTGATAAGTATTTTAGAAGTTAGACCATTATTGTTATTGCTGTTTATTAATGTGTAGAAGGGTTACATAAACATAGGCCGACACACATACATGGTATTTATGTAGAACCTAGTCTATGTATAATCTATAACAACTTTGGTTTTTAGAGTGTATTATTTATTGGATTAGTCAGAAATTAAAAGGTACAATGATATCGTCTAGGCAATACCATGCTGTCATTAAATTGTTTCTCGCTACATAACTGGCATGTTTGTGTTTTCAGTTGACAATAATCAACTCGCACTACTTGAAGACGGTGGAGTCGTTAGAAGGTGATCGCCAGTACAGTCTTCACAGGACACCGGATATCCTAAGACAATCACTGATCACTGTCACCTCCCTCCACGCTCAACAACCAGACAGCATGCTCCACACAATGACACTACTGGGCTCCAGAGAGCCCGATCAAGTTGATCGATGGAGCCATAAGCTCCACTATCCAGACCACTTCTCCAGACTATCGTTTGGCAGTTGGCTGGATTTAAACGACACAGATGAAAAACACACAGTGCTTATGTCTCGTGGCTGGCAGGCGTTCAGCCAGACAGAAATGACCGGTTTGTATCAAGCGCTTACGAACTCTGAAGTCCTGGGAGTGACAAGGAGTCAGCTTGTGAACGTGAGTCTCGGTGAATCCTGCAGGACTACCCTGACCGTGCCAAATTACTCCACATATCAGCTGAGGCAGGCTGCGGCGATGCTCAACAGTGTCTCGTACGGTGCCATTACCCTGACTGGGGGCGTGCAGATATCGGAGAGGCCTTGTGGCCTTTTACATTGTCTGGAGCGCTACCAGGAGCTTTCACATCACCCCGCGGGTGACATACTGTCAAACATTTCTGAGCTGAGTCAGGCCGTGGGGATGTATCTCTGCCCCAACTCAACCGTGGCCTGCTTCGCCATCTCCCAAAACGACAGACTCGTGCAGACGGCCATGCTGCAAGTACTCTCTGAGTATCTGCTCAATCACTTGCAGTACTACGTGTTTCATAGAGCGCTATCAGACATCGGTGACATTGTCATCACGAGAAGTCAGCGTGATCTCACGTTAGGTTACGGTGACGCTGGTGGTGAGACTGTAGAGGGAGTTCTCCAGCATGACCTCACCGCAGACCAGGCCATGGAATCCGCACCAGCAATTCAGCTCCTCAACTGTTACGACACGGTTGACGCACAGACTAACGGTATGTGGATGGCCTACCAGGGCAAGGAGTACGCCTCTCCGGATCAGTTCCCTCTGGTCAATCAGGAGCGAAGGACTATACGGAGTCATCGCCTTAGCATACAGCCCGTCAGCAATATGTCTGCCTGTGTCACTGCCAGACTCCATCAGCACCAGTATGAAATGTTCCGGCCAGAGTACTGGAGGAAGATGCTCTTTGTCAGAACTGACAGCGTCTCTTTCCAAGGCGTACACCTGGACAGGTTGTCATTTAACGCAAGTAAGTTAATTTACTGTACATTTAAAAAATACCACCCAGGCAACCTGAGCGTGGCTAGACTCAGACTCAGACTTATTTATTTGACATTTTTCAAAACAAAACATCCAATTTGATATAAAGTAAAAAATTGTCGGGAGACCCTATCAAGACTGGATACCCCTATCAAGACGCTATGTGTCGCTCTTATAGGGGTCACCTTGTATAAACAATAATTAAGTTTGGACGTATCGTCATCGCCCAAACTTGTTGTTCTCCTAACAGATGCTTTATTCATCTTATTATTATTCTACGGCCGCTATTTCTCACTCAGTTTACACAACGTAGGTATTAGGTATTCAGGTACCAGGCTATAGCTTTTTCAGCGATCCAGACAGTGGATCTAGATCTATCATATATTTTATAAATCCAGTTCGTTTATCAATGGCGGTTCAATGATGTTCTTGCCGGTTGATAGCCCATTGATCGTTGATAGCCCATTGATAGAATGAAAGGATTGCGGTGACTCACGAAGGGGCATTGTGTCAGAGGTTGATAGGGGTTTAGTGTGCGGCGTCGTGACCCTCTCCGCACTATATACATTTAATAATTAAAATACATATATTCAATACTGCGTCAATGTCGGGCCAGGGTCGGCGGCAGTGACAATGAACAAACATTCTGAGTAAGGTATAGACAATAGAAATATCTTAAGTGATACATTTCACTATTAAAATAAGAGTGAGAAAGTAGAGAGAGAGAGGAGAGGAAGAATGAATGAATAAATAAATGAATGAATGCAGTTTTAGGCAACCTATAGTGTACATATAGGCTAAACTGGGCGAGGAGAACCTCCTGAGGACTGTGAGATGAATGATATGACATTGGAGGAGAGAGAGGAGAAAGAGAGAAAGGTCAGTCGGAAGTACAAAGTCGCAAACTATGCAAATGTCGCAAACGGTCGCAAACGGTTGCAAACAGTTGCAAATCGTCGCAAACGGTCGCTTACGTTCGCAAGCAGTCACAAACGGCCTCAAACCGTTGCAAACGGTCTCAAATCGTCGCAAACGGTCGGAACTGGGCGTAAACGCTCGCAAACGATCTTAAACAGTTGCAAACGGGCACGAATGATCGGAAATGGTCGCGAATGATCAAAAATGGACGCAAATGCTCGCAAACTGACTCAAACGGTCGCAGATTGTCACAAACGGTCGCAAATGCTCTAATTGTTCCAAATTTCCGAAATGGCAGAAATGATCCAAATGTCCGAAATGCCCGAGATTTCCGAAAGCTCCTAATGTTCCAAATGTTCTAAATGTTCTAAATATTGCGAATGTTCCAAATGTTTTAAACGTTCCGAATGTTCCATATGCCCCAAATGTTCCAAATGTTTCAAATGTTCCAAAAGTTCCGGATGTTCCAAGTGTTCCAAATGCTTCGAATGTTCCGAGTGTTTTGAATGGTCCAAATGTCGCAAAAAGTTGCAAAAGTCGACGTCCAAACTTTATTGTTACTTAAAAATTCAGTCGTTTCTAGTTATAATAATATTCATTAAAACGTAAATAGGCCTACCGGAACATAATATATGCATACGTGAACGCTGGTGAACGTCGATTACCGTTGCTAATAATCTGTGAAACTGGGTTAAGTTGGGGTAGCCCAAGTTGTGCTATGTTATCCCACGTTGGCTTCATTTGGCAAAAGTTCCTATTAAGGTGGTAAATTATCACCATGATCACCAGGCTAGGCTTGTCGAACGCTCCTCCTTTTATCGTGGATTCACATTACGACGTTTACCGATTTCGGTCTCCACCAAGCGCCGCTGATAGCAAATCGGTATCATTGAACAACCTCGGTTTTTAAACTTGATGAAGGTTTTACAGCATGTTTGAAAATTAGTTCAGTAATCATGGTGATTGTTAGCGTTCTTGAACGTACCACTGGCACACGCACACTGGCATAACGGCCGACGGTGTACAGCCTCGCTACCGGCATCCATCAGGCGCAAGCCAAACGTTCACTCCTTGTCCGGAACCGCCCTCCCAAACGATAAAAAAAATACATGGTTTAAGGACTAAGACAGTGGCAGATGTAAGCCAACATTCTGAGGTCTGGAACGTGACGCTTGAAGACAAAGCATTGATTAAAGACATCGATTGATTACATGCACTTCATCAAAGAGTCATAGCCATTAACGTAATGACCTCGTCACGAATGACATACCTCCTGCAATGTACAGCCGCCAGACAATTTGTCTAGAGCCAGCGATCTGACATCGATCGCCGGTGCTGGCATAGGCCCTATATAGTCTTATTAAGGAGAGTCTGCTTGCTAAAGATGAAGGTTCAGACATTGTGTGCAGGCTCTATTACCCATGGCGGTATCTATTGGGTGTGTTCAGTGAGGTGTGTTCGATGAGGTTAAATATAGTCCATGTGCTTAGGGCGTAAATTGGCCCTAATCGGAAAATTTCCAAAATCTACCAGATATATAGACTGCGATCACTGCATGCATGTTAATAAGCCTTGTGCCATACCTAAGTTAGTCTAAATGTGCTGATTCAGCATATTATAGCTTCATGTACATTTAGGCTAATAGTCATCTATGCACGGTTAGGCCAATGTTGTGTCAGCATCTCCGGTGTTACGAAGATACATATCTATACCACAAGATTAAACCTTCCTGTAGTATATCATTAGTATTTCTAGAACGTTTTCCGACCTCATCAATTCTCATTTTACATTTTAAACAGTAGAAAGACTGGAGGTACGCCGAGGACGAAAGCTAATTAGTCAGGTGTTAGTATAGGCTAATAATCACGAACGTACAAAACGTTTCTATATAGAAACACTAATTTCTTCCCATTTAAATATGTTTTCCCCGGCCCCTTGTTTCTTTTCAACATTACTATGTATATTATATTTTTAATTTGCAAATCGTCAATAAAAATATATTAATTATGTAAAACTATACAGCAAAACTTAAATAACATCATTATTATATATATCACCTAATATTTAAAGATTTGTTTTTCTCGGTATGATTTTTTTTACTTGAGATTGTATTTTGATTGAATGCTTTGTTATGAAATAATATCTTAACAACATAAATCTCTCCTATCATTTAAACGTTAGGCTAGTAAACACCATACATTGAATCAGCGTAGTTTTAACGTTGGCCCATCGTCTGCGACCTTGTTACAACATTAAGCCCTTGGAACATCAAACCATCTTTGATCAAACCAACATTGGTTCCAGTTAGGGCCTACGTTAGTACCCGAGAAGTGTTCAGCGGGACGTTGACCCAATGCGGGTTTAACGTTGGACCACCGTCTGCCCCGCTAATCCAGTAGTGAGTGAAGTTCAGCATTAATCGAACATTGGTTGAACTTTTAAACCTCCGTGCAAACACGGGACATTCACTTAATTCTGTTTCAATGTTGGGCCAGCGTTGAAGACGGTGGGCCAGCATTAAAACAGCATTGGGTGAATGCCTTGTTTGCTGGGAATTCTCGTGTTCGCTGGCCATTTTTCTGGCTACCCCAACAAATACGAGATATATTATCCCAATGCTGGCTCAATGTTAGACTGCCCTCTACTACGTCGGCCCAACATTGAATCAACACTGTGCATGTTTGTGGCTTCACCTGTGTCTGTTGACCTTTGCGTGACGAGACGTTACCACTTCTCGGCCACTTCTGCTGGGGCTGCTGATCATACTCTGCAGTCACGGAATCTTCAGGACAGCTTCACGGCCCCTCTTGTAATTTGTCAAGGTGATTCCTCAATAGATCTAGGTGATTGAAGGTTTCCTCGTCACGTCGTACTTAGTGTGTGTAATGATGTACGCTTTCAGCACTGTTTTGTAGCCTTGCTCTTCTTTACACGTCGCAGGGCTTTGGGCTTAAACCCTACTATGATACAGCATCATACCAGCATGGATTCGGTAAGAATCGGTTTATATCATAACCTATCCGGCTAAACCAGGCTACTCACATCTGGGTATTCATGACCCATGTCTACTGTGACCCCCAGGGGCGTGCGCAGCCTCCGTTAATCGGGAGGTCCCGAGGTAGAAATTAGGAAGTTCTATGGGGGAAATCGCCAGAATTGTTGAAAATCTGCACCGTCGATGGTTCAACATTAAACTAACAGTGGGTCAATGTATCAGTCAGTCTGATTATTCGGGGAGGGGGGCGAAGGTAAAACTGACATTCTACATGGCGGAAACATGAAGAAATTAAACAATGCGTAAGGTGTGTAAACTAATGACCCTCCAGTGTAAACCCTGTCATGCGGTGTCAGGTTCGTCATCATATTGTAAGAGAAAACTAAAATAGCTGTATTTTCAAAATCAAAAATGGAAAGCAACACACGAATTTATGTGTTATGGGTCAAATATGGGTATAGATGAAACAGATTTGAGTTATGCTTGGTCGAAATAGGAACCAACGGAATTTAAGCGTACCTTAAATAAAAACAGTTGACGAATTCGTGTTAGAGTGCTGCATGTATACAACAATCACTTAAACGTTTTGATCTATACATATGGAATGTAACATTGTACTGCTAATGTTACATGTATCTTTGTATTCATATTTGCATAATGTAAGCTATACATCTGTCGTACACTGTATTTTGTTATTTGTACCACACTGTATTCATTGCCTTCAAAGGCCCAATTCAATAAACTAGTTTTCATTTATATTTTGATTACTTGATGCTAACCCATCAAGCTACCGCTGTGAACCTCAGCATCTATTGCCCGTTTGGTGGTTTAACTTTTCCTTTACCGATTTCTCCCTGATAAAACTACCCCCAGAAACCGACTTCTTAGGCACAATACAGGTTATAGCTATGCGCATGCGCACATCGCAAAAAATACAGAGAACATTGCGTCAATGTCACTGACTATTCTCGTTGGCGATTTTCAACAATGCATGAAATGAAATATCTCTATTGCATTTAATGCATGTACATATGTATAAACATATTTTATTTTGCAATTGAAACAAATACAAAAATGTAATACAAGGTTTCTCTTGCTATATGGCTACTGATGACCACAGGGAGATCCCACCAAATGAATTTATTAGTGGTACACAGGGCAAGGACTAAGGTATTAAAACACAATTAGATCCTGAAATGCTAACCAGTAGTGATCTCACCCATCTCAGTATGAGCAAGTTATAAATCAGCTCATACTGAGAGAGATGAGAAAACACCTTCAGTCCGGTAAATTTAACATAGTTAATGTAAATCTCTGGGTTGTGGTTATAAATGTGTCGACTGCAGTAACCAATTCTGGTAAGTTGCCCGAGGGAGCATCACTAAAAGTACAGTGCTAAGAGTGGGGGTTAATTGAAGTTGAAACAGTTCAGCTGTAAGCTGTTCCCTAGCAATGTGGTGCAGTGAACAGTCAAAAAAATAATGTTCAGGGGTTTCTATTACTCCACAGGGACAATTGGGACTATCAACATCGTGATTTTGATACAAGTGGTATAGAAGTTCACTGCACCGCATTCTAATTCTAGCTAATGTAATATTAATTCGTCTGGAATACATGTAAAAATACGATACTGTGGAGTTCCAATTGTTAGTTGTGGATGGGAAAAAAAAATTCTAAAAGTTTCGGCTCGTGTGTGGAATTGACAGAGGTCTGACATATTTTGCAATTGATAACGGTTCTGAGCTCTAAACTGGACGGATGGGGGGAGATCATGTTGTAAATAGTTAGGTGCATTACCATGGACGATGTCGGCAAATAAAATTTATTTTTCTACGTTCACGACGGGCCTGTAATGATTCCCAGCCTAGTTCTGAAAGAATTGTTGCATATATATCCAGTACCTTTTAGAGCACCTGAAACAATTTTACCAGCACGTTTTTGAATTCTTTCAAGACGTGTATTGTCACCATCAGACATGTTATCAAACGCCACATCGCTGTATTCAACAATTGGCCGAATATAAGATATATATACAATTTCTAGGGGTTTTCGGTTTAATTTAAAACGTAGCGCTTCAAGTTGACACAGTCTTTTATCGGCACGAGCATTTATGTCATCAACGTGATTATTCTATTTTAAATCAGAAGAAAATGTTAGACCTAGATGCTTGTGAACACTGACGGACTCTAAATTAGCTCCAGAAAAAGATAACGGCGTAGGAACTGCTGTGGTTGGTCGTAAAGAAAGTGACACATCACAAGTTTTTTTAATACTGAAAGTTACAAGCCACTGTTTGGACTAGGTTTCAATACGGACGAGATCTCTGTCCAGGACATCTTTGTTAGTGTTGTGTATATTTGAAACCATATAAAACAAGCTATCGTCTGCAAGTAAACTATTTTTATTTTACAACCCTTCTTTAATATCGTCTATAAATATATGGAATAATAGGGGACCGAGAACAGACCCCTGTGGAACTCCTGCTTCTATTGTGTGTGTATGTGTATTTCGCATAAATGCGAATTTGGTAAAGGAAGGTAGTTTTCGCATAAATGCGAAACTGGTAAAGGGAGAGTTAATCATTGAGTGTATATATATGGTTTAATCAAGCATTTATCCAACAACAGGCTAGGTTATAGTTAACTGAGAAGTGACGGTGATGTTATTTCTTCTACCTTTGCAAGGTTAAGCTCGCACTTATATGTGGATCAAGATAATGATTGAAAAGAGAGCAACTATTTAATTTTTTGGCGGATAACTAATGATGAAGCTAAAATTTTTTCACACACCTTCAATTTGAAGCCAGATTTTTACACTAGAATTGAATGTCAATTTTTCTTGATGCGTCAATCGGGTAATATTGGCTAGGTTTTACTTTTCGGGAATTTAACTATATGTTATCTTTGTTTTTACTACCGCTACCCATCGTGGAAAATGATTGATCACTGATATCTCAAAATAGTCCGAATTAGTATTATTTTTGTTCAAAAAATGGAATAGCAGGAACACTAATTCCTACTTAATCTTCCTCATCTCGTTACTATTTGTTATGAACGTTGCCGTTACAAAAATCACCAACATCATAGGGATTGGAATCATTTGCGAGTAAAATAGGCCTAGTACAAAAAAAAGGAAATTTTCGGACAGAAAGTTTACATGTGTATTAACAAGCACATGACGTAATGTTACGTTATATTGTGCACGTGACCATTACGCTATTGTGGACCTCTACACAAAAATGAGTCACGATAGCAATAGGACAGCTATAAGATGTCACGTGCAGAGCTTGAAGGCTCTGTGGCACTTATTACCTTGTGAGATAAAGAAATATTTAATGTTTCAAAAGTTAAATTTTCAGGTGACTCATGAAATTTGAAAGCTGAAACAGTAGTCCAGTAGTCCAACATTAAACCAGCTGTGGGTCAATTTATTTTGTTTTTTGAGGTGTAGCCTCCCCCCTTTGAGTGGTCAAGATAAACGTTCCATCCGATTTTTTGTCACGGTAGACCAACTTTTAAAGCGACAACTGATGGCGAAAAACTAGAATAAGGAGAACATATTGTACCAGAAGGTGGTAGGTATTTCGGGATTGAATTCGTTCCGTTCAAAACTTTATAATTTAATTAATAATGTCACGATAGCAATTTATATGGCCCGAAGGCAAGTGTATAATTTTAAGAAGAGCATGACGCTCTTGTATGATATTAAACGGATTCCGTATCTTTAGTCGTATTATGTTGCTGTGCATCACCGTTTATGTGTATGCTAATGTGATATTGTGACAAAATTGGAAAAGAGCTGCTATTCTGAGATTGGGATACATGCCAAATGTATTGGTTAAACATATTCATCCACCGAGGATTACAACATAATATTAATTAATATGCTCTCCTCAAAAGACAAAAGAAATAAATTAACATTAAACAGAACAGTATGACAATAATCATTCAATAAAAAAACATGAATTATTTAGTAGTTGACATGGGTATAACATTGGTTTGATGGCAAACAAATGTAAAATCAGGAAATAATTGTGACATACATTTTTCATGCGCATGTTACAGTTGGCTAGCATTGGAATAATTTACGTGAATCTGTTAGATTCTAAAATATATTTAGATACTGCTTCAATAGTTTTAAAATTGTGATATTTTACAATATACAGCATTTGTCTGTTTGTCACGAAAGTACTTTTTAAAACAATCCCTTTTCCTTTAACTCTTTTTCACCCAAATTACCCACAAAAACGTACTCCTCGAACCCAAGTTTATAGCCACTCCCTAACCTGGTGAACTTGATCGGCGCTGTGTCATCCACTCTGCTCTGCAAAGTAAAAATACAGTAAATCTTTACTTGAAAAGAGAGCAGTTACTGCATGTTGACTTTGCACGGCTGCACTGTGGCCCTGACATTTCCACCCGCTTTTTACCTCATTAGAGATCAGAGCTCTTCGAAGTTATCTCTATTTGAAAAGGCTATTCAGGACACGTTCGGCACAAACGAACTCGTCATGGACGTCTGTCCTTAATCTTTTTTTCAGGGTCAAATGTGTGTCCACTAAAATGGGTAGTTTTTTATACAAATATATTTATTTATTCAGGATTACAAACAGCTTTTTGGCCACATAAATGGTCTCCTGTGTATGAATGGTGAGATATACCTGAAATAATGCATTGATCAATTATCAAATAATCATATTTCTGAATGGAAGTTTGAAGCAACATGGCATATTAATTTATCTGGGAAATATACCGGTGTTTGCTGTAAAAATATAAATTGCGAACAAAGCTTTGTATTTGTGGGCCATTTGAATTTACATAAATTATCATACACATTTTTTTTCTTATTTCGAAATACATCTGGCATTGGAATTTCTGCAACTCTCGTTACGTAAAAGGGTAATTATAAAGGTTTTGTACTAGAAAGTAGTGATTCGGTGACTAATCTTTTATGTCTACAGTTATCACAAGACTTGGTTTCTATTAGATTATAAGTGAATCTTTGCTCTTTGAGGGCACTCAAACATAATCGAATTCTAGTGTGATGCCTACATTCAGGTCCAGTGCATATATGTTGTATTGCGTTGTTTCTGTTTATTTCAAATAAACTTGCCTTAAATGAATTTATAGTGGTCCAGTGCATATATATGTTGTATTGCGTTGTTTTTGTTTATTTTAAATAAATTTGTCTTAAATAGATTTATAGTAAGTTGCATTTTCTTTAATATTAGTATTGAATTACCTCTAAGCAAGGATCGTGCTTGGAAGACAACTGGATGTTCGGCATTTTATGTGTTTTAAATTATTTATATTTCTAGTAGCATATGTATGTTGACTAGGATGGGGTAGTAAATTATGTGAATATGTTGGTGACATCTTTTTTTATTATTTTATACAATAAACATAATCTTTCATATTTGTCTATGTTCCAATGTGTCCCACTCTAATTCTCTGCATAATTTTACTGTATCTATTAGCTTATACCAATTTAAACAGATCACAGAACATCTCCTCTGTAATTTATCTAACTTGGTTATTGTACTATTGTTGTATATTATATTACCATTTTCGATGATTGTTCTAGTACAAGATTCATACCTTTCTTCTTTGGCTTTTCGCGGTAATACAAATGAAGTTTTCTGTAAAAGATTAACACAATCAATGTGATTGTCCCACGACATCTTCTTGTTAAATAGTATTCAAAGGAGCTTATGATTTTCTACAAATTCTAAAAAAAAATTACATCACCTAACTTTATAGTTCATTTTGATCTATTTTTATATTCAAAAAACGTCATACACAAAAAAGATACACTTGGTTTTAACAGTGCTAAACTCCACACGCTATATTTTATGTGGAAGCCTAGTCCTGATGGTAGTTCTTTTTGACCGATCGTGGTAAAGAGCAGATTTCGAATCTTAAAAATAAATTGTCTTCCTTTCACCTGGACGTACCAATCCATCTCTTTGATCGCACACAGGCATGACAGGTTTTGTGTCGCCGGGTTGTCCGTCCGTCCAAATTAAGCTCTGTGGCTGATAAATCATAGACTTCTGCTCGGTGTAGCGTAGAATCGCCTTTCTCGTTCTTTCTGCGATACTAGATACTGGATTTACGTGTCGCTTACAATATGTTCGCTCCTCTAGAGGCGTTTTGCCTACGAGCCATCATCACATCCTCTCGTTTGTTAGGCCCGTCGAGTTGCGACGCCGGGCCAACATTGAACCAACATCGGTTCAACATTGTGTGTTTTCCAAAATCGTTTTCAGTAGGTTATTTCAAATGTAAATGCTTATTGGTTACCCTCTGAGGCAAAGCAAAATATGAAGTTGATCCATCTATGGCAAGGTGGTCTGCATAACCTACGATGCTGGACCAGCATTTAATCAACATTTTTTCCACGTTGTGTGTTTCGCCGAAGTGCGTCCAGTAGGTTAAAAAGCATTTACATCTCTAAGCCTTTGTGTGTGCAAACAAATAGAATGTGTCCACAAACTTAATAGTTTTGATGTATTTTTGTTTTGCAGGGTGCAACTGGATTGCAAAATATCAACTTTAACTTATCCTTTAGCAATCCATGCCAACGTTCTATGTTAAGATGCAACTGGTTATGCTTCATTCATTTTCAAATATTTTCGTCTTTTAATTTTTTTGGGCCTCTCCTAATTTTAATTTAGATGTATGAGTCCCTCTACATATTAAAACAGTATAAACTACATTTTCTTCTTTTAAGCACGTTTAAACTTAGCGTTTTATTTGAAATATTTCTCTAACTGTGGTTCACAGTTGTGTAAATTTCTGTGATGGTAACATTAATGGTACCAGTTCACATATACCTGTATACAGACCAGTTTCAATAACAATATTGGATACACTGAAAAAAAATCCCCATGATTATCCGACGGAACATATTTCTCACAATGTAATAATGTTGATATAATTTTTTCATATATGGGACAGTATAGAATTTTAGCTATGTAGAATCTGGAGTGTGTAAAACGTCACTGTGATCTGGGCGCCAGGATTTTTTAACACTGGCTACGCCGTATTTACCAATCGCACAGACATTGGTAACATGTACACACATGTATGCTGTTCTCAACCCATTATTTTCACTCTTGCGATTTTGGCCCCCCCTATGCGATTTTTATAAATTACTTGATGCTTCATAGGCATACATGTATCTCAACCGAACCTAACTACCTAACCTAACTGCTGCATCTATGTTTGTCATGCTGATGCTATTTTACTGGCAAGATATTGTCAAAAGCTTGGGTAAGCTCGGAATATAGTATGATGAAATGTGCTTAAAAATACAGTATTTACAGTAAACAAGGTGAAACGACATGTTCCGGCACGCCCAGAGGTTTGTCCACAATAATTCATTATTAACACATTTGAAACTTATATATAATGGGGCAGCATTAGCTACTTTTATTTATTTATATTCAACTTAGCGAATTGATCCTGCAGCTCTGATTAGTCTGATGTATGCTCATTCTTTTGTTTTATGCTTACTGGGTATTATATATAGTTGACATGAGATCTGAGATCATACCCATGGCAGAGAAAATGGCGAGCCCCTTATCATAGCGATGATTGAAGCGCAAAAACTAGCAACTGTGCCGGAATATACAAGCTAAAAGAACATTGCTGCAGTGGCGGCGACTCAATTAGCAAGATTCCCAGACCTAGCCGACTTGGTTTTATCGGGTTCACAGACCCGGTCAACTACGACGAGCAGCAGAAAACACGCAAGTCATCTGTGCGATGATGATTGCAAAGAAATGGTTTATCTGTTTTTTGCAAATATGCTTGCTCGCCTGCTTTGGATTGACCTACAATCCACTTCTGATGATAATAAAACTCTTTGAGTGCCAATTCTAAAATTATTAGATCCTAATCATCAAAGTCCCAGTGCGAATGAGCAAATCTTAAAAGTAGCTCAATTATTGTCAATTTCATAACAATAACCACGTGCTTGGCCTGATCATGTCGTTCAGAATGGCAAGGACACCATTTTTGTTTGGTATTGCCATATTGGTCAGATACAAATCAGGTCAAATTCACGAATATTCCTACAGACCACATTCTACAGTGTAATCAATCAGAGACACTAGCTACGCTAGTGGAATGTTAGTGAATCTGATGAATGAAAATGGACGCGACGCTGACCAGGAGCGGTTCCGGTGATGGCCAGTATTTCAAGTGATGCACTCGCATTCAGGCAGCATTAGACACAGCTACATATACATGTATTATAACTCAATTATTGTCAATTTCATAACAATAACCACGTGCTTGGCCTGATCATGTCGTTCAGAATGGCAAGGACACCATTTTTGTTTGGTATTGCCATATTGGTCAGATACAAATCAGGTCAAATTCACGAATATTCCTACAAGCTAACATCTCATGATGTCGAGAATAAGTTTCGCTCCATATGTTTGCAATTGAGAAAATCAATCTGAGTTGGCTAAAATGGGCGGTCGAGCACTCTAATCTTTAAAATAGAATGAAGGATGTTCAGGATGTTCAGAGATGACTACATATACATGAGGCCTTGAAAGCGACATTTTATTTGCGTGAAGATCTTACACATTAAAAACAAGTTCCCTAATCATAGCAAGTCCATATATACTTGAGCGAAATATATGAGTTAATAATTTCACCAAAGCTCAAAGCTCTTAGCCCTGGCTCTTAGCTGGGCATTGGTTTTGCAAGCTAACTGAATGTATTACTGTGGGGATTGCGAAACAGCTGACCCCAAGAATGTGTATTGACAGGACAGCTTTTCCTCAAACATTGTACACTCCGCAAATGTTGTTTAAATGTTGGGCCAGCGTTAGCCTAAAATTAAAACAGCATTGGGTCAATGTCTCGTTTGGGTAGTATAATATTGTAATCAGTTTAGTTGCTGATATTAATGCTGTCAACCTGTACTCTTCAGGCTACTATAGGCCTACATGTGACCGTCCCACGTATGCCTATTTTGCAGTTGAATGTTTCTTTAACATTCAAGGGATGCTGTCCAAGCATATATCTGTTTGGTGTTAGGGTCCTATATTATGTAGGCCTATCCTTATCGTTCAATTACCTTCCCAGTCAACAATAGAAGCCTGCATTGCACCAATGTTGTTTTAGCGATGGGCCAACATCGCATGGTCAGTGGAACAACGCTAAAACAACATTGTTTCATTGTATCTTGTTTGCTGGCCTAAATCCCTGAATAGGAATACCTGCCTAGGCTATAGGCCCTATATTTATTAAATTATTTGCCGCAGGGTTGATTGAACTCGTCAACTCGTCGCTACAGTTAACGGATATGAGGGTGAAAATCAGGAGAAGAAGAGGGAAGTGAACAGGTGGGGTCCACCATTCAATGTGTTTATTCTGTAACACTCTCAGCTAAAGCATCTTTCGCCGTGTTAACTATAGATGCATTATAATCCTACACTTTTTCTATGAACAGCGAGGCCAGATGTCAATTAGGTTTTGTGTGTCGCGTGACAAGTCTGTAGGCACACGTTTTTTTAAAACACCATAAGTGTCTCGATCGTGTTACACTTCTTTATCCCATTTTTGGATAGTTCAAGATGGCCCAACGCCGGCCCAACAATGAGCAGTCATGTGATTTTCGGCTCCTGATGTAGGCCCTAATTTTCAAGAACCCTGTGCACCTGTTGGCACCAGAATGATCACGGTGACCTTTAACCCTTAACTCTTTTTTCACCGACTTCCCCCTGATAAAACTACCCCCAGAAACCGACTTTTTTTTTAAGGAGGACCCCTGAGGTAGCCCCTGGGCACAATACAGGTCATAGCTATGCTCATGCGCACATCACACAAATTATAAATGCAAGAGAACATTGCGTCCATATCACTGACCATTCTGGTTGGCGATTTTCAACCACACGTGTAATAAAATATCTCCATTACAATTAATGCATGTAAACAAGTGGATTTCGCATAAATGCGAATTTAGTAAAGGGAGGTAGTTTTCGCATAAATGCGAAACTGGTAAAGACAGAGTTAAAGCGCTGACAATTTTTGTATAAACCATGGACATCAAAGGGTTTTTTATTTGAAATCATCATAAACGTCCGACTCATTTAAATACCTATGCTATGGGTCTAAGGCCATTATAAATATTTTTACTCTTACAGTGCGAGGACTTTCGTCGTCAGATTTTGTAAGGGTCAAGCCAAGTTATCTGAGTCAAATTTTCACCCGCTTGAAGCTTGCGACACGCAACTTTGAAAGTGGAAACAAAATTGAGGTTAAGTATAATTAAATCTGGCCGACAAAAGAAACGTTCTACCTTCCAAAAGTTACATTCATTATGATAGTTTTATAAATCCGCACGATTATATTCACAACTCGGGCTTAAAGGGTTAATCCCGACACGGCTTGTGTTCGGAGTGATCCGCGAATACGTCCTTTGTCACAAAATCAAACGCTTCCTGGCCGTCTCTTCATCAATAACTCGGGGGTGCACCTGTGTGCTGCACTCTTTGACCAACCCACCCCCTCCAAGCATATCAGACTCAGGCGTTGACCTGTTGACGCTATCGTGGGCTAACGTTGGGCTGTTTTGGTCACCAAACATGATCATCTATGGATTGTCTGCACATTTTACAGATGTACTCGCCTGGATAATTATTCTGGTGGAAAAATGTTCACCTCACTTGACCCGACAGCATTTTTCAACCACCCACTGCACCAGGGCTCCTGCACTCTAGTGTGGCAAGCTATAGCACATGAGCCGCAAGCACACATTGCTTTATCTTATGTGAAGTGTTTGCTGGGGTTTTTTTCAAATAACCATCACTTTTAAACTTAACAGTGATTATTGGTGGAAAGGTTAACACCTTCTCTCTATATACAACAACCATAAACTACTCTAGTCGTAGTTATCTGTGAAAGGGTTGACATCTTCTCTAAGGACAACAACCAAGGTGACACCATAAACTACTCTAGTCGTGCATATCAGTGAAAAGGTTAACACCTTCTCTTTATACAACACCAAGGTGACACCATAAACTACTCTAGTCGTAGTTATCTGTGTAAGGGTTAACATCTTCTCTATATACAACAACCAAGGTGACACCATAAACTACTCTAGTCGTAGTTATCTGTGAAAGGGTTAACATATTCTCAATATACAACAACCAAGAATACACCAAAAACTACTCTAGTCGTAGTTATCTGTGAAAGGGTTAACACCTTCTCTATAATATACAACAACCAAGGTGACACCATAAACTACTCTAGTCGTAGTTTTCTGTGAAAGGGTTAACACCTTCTCTATAATATACAACAACCAAAGTGACACCATAAACTACTCTGGTCGTAGTTATCTGTGAAAGGGTTAACATCTTATCAATATACAACAACCAGATGACACCATAAACTACTCTAGTCGTAGTTATCTGTGAAAGGGTTAACATCTTTTTAATATACAACAACCAAGGCGACACCATAAACTACTCTGGTCGTAGTTATCTGTGAAAGGGTTAACATCTTCTCAATATACAACAACCAAGGTGACACCAAAAACTACTCTAGTCGTAGTTATCGGTGGAAGGGTTAACATCTTCTCTATATACAACAACCAAGGTGACACCATATGTACTATCTCCATCTATCCAGTTGTCTGCTACCGGCAGTCTCCTGGATATCACGCATATGTCCTATGAGTACAGAACCCTGGCCAACTCAGACAGCCCAGACAGTCTGACCTGAGTGTGACCTCCACACTGCAGTCAGTAAACCGGTGACATCATAATAATTATTCATGTTGTTCGCACCCCTTCCGTTCGTACCAGTGGTCTGATGGTCAGACCTGAGACCTGATAGGGCAAGATGTATGTACTGGTCATTAATGCAAAGACAGACAGCACAAACTGTTTATTGTTGTTTTCTCGAATGCAATGTTGTTCTACATGGATACTGCAGTAAACATGACAGGCAGCAGTATCTGCTCACTTGAAAAGCAAGTAGTTACCGCTGTTTGCCTGAAGTAGACTATTCACATAAAAAACGATGTTGGAAGGCTATATAATGCTATAATATGGCCCACCTATTTTTCCTGAAGACAAAGAGCCATTGCGACATGAATCAGGTTGCCTTTTCATCAGCAATTAGGGTTAGTGACTGCGAAGTCATCATTCGGATGTACTGTCATGCAAAGCCAGAACGCAGTACTAGGCTACTTTTCAAATGAGCAGTTACTGCCTCTTGGCTTTGCGGATGACTGCTGCTGATCAGTGGGTGCTCCACCTGGTGCACTTGACTACCTGAAGGGCACACGGTGATTATGGTGTGATTGATTTGACAGCTTCTAATTATCCTTCCTCTGACCGGCTGTTTGCTAATCCTTTATCCGCCGGTGCCGCATATATACGGATTTTCATTTTTTATTAGCAAAAAAGTACCACCTTTAAACATGTTAAAGATAAAATGTGACATCAATCAGCAATATTTGAAAAGAGTTGACCACCATTGTGTCAAATCTGAATATTTTTCACTCACTTGAAGTTGTGGATCGCGTCAGTGAGACACAACTTCAAGTGTGTAAAAATTCAGGTTAAAGCTGCCTGCTTGGGAAGTCGGAGATCGCGGGTTCGAATCCCACTCTCGCACGCATGTTTCAAAGAAACAAAAGTTTCTTCCCGCTCACTTGTAAAGATTAAATATTGTGAGGAGTGAGTGGACCGATAACCTCGCACTTTAATTTTTTTAGTTGAATAATTATTTTCAAGTATCATGTGATTGTACAAACTAACCTCTTCAGCTTCTATGTACATACATGCTCATATAATTACTGTCTATTAAAACTGCCATTCTTTTGCTGTCAATAAAACATAATTTCTGTTAGTAAAATATTAAACAAAACCTCAGGTCTATTTGTTAATTACCCATTCACCTCCTGTGTTTGCAGCGAATCTAGAACCGGATGGCAGATTCGTGAGCACTTCCGGCCTCCAGGAAATGACGGGGACCAACGGCTACCTATCGTGGTCAAGTCAGCCTCATTATCTTCACGAGGATCTGTATCACCAGGGTGACCAACAGAACCACAGCCAGCTATTCATGATGTCTGCATCCAAGGAAAACCACTCCTCTTACGTAAGTGAAATTTGTCTAGAATGCATTTTGCAGAACATTGAACGAAAACTGTATAATCAGGTTTCAAGCTTAAAAGTCAACTGTGTTATCAAGTTTCAAACTTGAAACATGAACGTGAACTGCGTTATCAAATTTCAAACTTGAACGAGAACTGCATTATCATTCATTGAAACCTGAACTAGAACTGCGTTATGAAGTTTTTAACCTGAACGAGCACTGTGTTGTCAAGTTTCAAACTTGAACGAGAGGGAACTGCGTTATCAAATTTCAAACTTGAATGAGAACTGCGTTATCAAGGTTCAAACTTGAACGGGAACTGCGTTATCAAGTTTCAAACTTAAACGAGAACTAAGTTATCAAGTTTCAAACTTGAACGAGATCTGCGTTATCAAGTTTTGAACTTGAACTAAAGAGAGCTGCGTTATCAAGTTTCGAACTTGAACAAAAGAGAACTGCGTTATCAAGTTTTAAACTTGAACGAGAACTGTACTGTGTTATCAAGGTTCAAACTTGAACGAGAACTGCGTTATCAAGTTTCAAACTTGAACTAGAACTGTGTTATCAAGGTTCAAACTTGAACGAGAACTGCGTTATCGAACGGGAACTGCGTGAAATAAAATGCAAAAAATGGGCGATATTACAATGACAACCGGACAGGCCTATTAAACTATACAAAATACACTTAATATCGCACGTAAATTTTACACTTATATTATTATTTTTATTGTAAGCAAAATATGTAGGATTAAGGTTATTATGTACAAATAATTACAATTTTTATGCAGCGCTAACAGTCGAATCATAACTGCAATAAGTTGTATGAACATATTACAGCTTTTTTCAAGTAAAAATACTAAAACATTGTCCACGAAAATCCATTGTCTTAGCATAGGAATAGGCTACACCGTACGTGATGCTGGACTAGCATTGGGACAATGCTGTGCTAATGTCCCGTGGTATCTGGGAAATGACCTGCGACCACCACCCCGCAAACACGGATCTGTGTTGTTTTATTTTGGGCCGTTGTTCAAAACAACATTGGCAATGCTGTGCTGCCGGTGGTCGGGATCTCGACACGGTCAGAAGGGAACATTAGCCTCGTATACGCGGGGTTCTATTAGCGGATGGCCTATCAACCGGATCAGGAAGTGACGCTGTCGATAATTGCTTGAGCACGCGGCGCACGCATTTAGTAGGTTCCGGCGCGATACGGTACGCATGCCAGATTAGATCACAGACGGGCGCGAGCTCATTACAAATCAGTCCGAACCTTAACTATATTCTCCAGAAATATTGAAATGTGTTAAAGGAGTACTCCACTGTATACGGCCAGCGGAACACATCTGTACCCAGAAAGCACCACACCGATTACAGAGATAAAGGCAATTGGGATACAACTAAAACAAGAAACGAGAGTGGTCTAGACACTATGCTCCTTAAGTCAGAAAAAGATGAAAAATATATAACAACCAATCAATGGCAAATAGGCAAATGGCTATAAGCTGCGTGGCTATGGAATACATCCTTCACCTCGCAGGCGATGCAATAACAGCCACTGTCCTTGGCACTTATCAGCCACTCTATGCTATATGTTTTCACTTGTTTCTGCTGAAGAGAAATGTGTAAACTCAATAGGCCTACACATCAGTAAAATGTGGATGAGGAGAGAATCAGATGACATCCATATGCTTAAACACTGTTCAAAATTGGCCTTTGGAGATCGATCTTAAATTAAGTATACATGTGTGTTGATTTTTACGTTACTTAAAGGTATAGTCAACTGTGAAAATACGTGGGACATTGGGTCCCCAGAAAGCAATAGTAACCGTGGATATTCCACAATGGCATATCACGCCACATCCACAGTTATCAACCAGGACAATAATACTTGTAATTCATACCCAGCGCCACATTAAGAGCTGAGTCTAACAATATAACAGCATTGGGTCAATGTCTCGTTGGAGTAGTATCCATAGTCTTGTAATCAGTTTAGGTCTTGGGTAGAATGTTATTTATCATGGCCCCGTTTCACCAACCGCTTTAATTAAAAAAATTGTCTCAACTATCATCACGTAATCAAATCTCAATCAATCAGTGAGCGTAGGATCGCCATAAGACTTAGCTAAAGGGGTATGTGGAACCGCCCTCAAGACCACTCTAATTATGCAGCTCAGACAGAAAGGAGGCACTCTAGATAGTGAACTTTTGAAGTGATCCCCTTTCTTTACACAAGTAGGCCCCCCTACAACCCCAAGTATCTTTGCCTTACAGAGGGCATTGTAGCGGCCACTCTCATACTTGACACAACTTCCTTTTACATCAAAAAATACACTCTTATGTTGTGATAAACAAATACATGTTGGTAACGAATCGATCACATCGCCGTCGCCGATCAAGAAAAAAGTAATAATAATAGGCCTATTAAACAGAAAAGTAATAATAATAAATTGTAAAGCGCAAAAATATGGTATAATACCATTCGATGCGCTAAGGTATGGAACAGATAGTGTAGTGAATGATAACTAGTGTAGAATAGTGGTTAACGCTACCACCTGTCACCCCATAGTCAGGGGCGGATCCAGGATTTGTTATTTAGACCAATTTAGGGGACGTTTTAAAGAATTTGACGCAAAAACAGGTGGGCATGCGCCCCCCTCTGGATCCGCGCCTGATAGTAGAGAGATCGAACGCTTCACAAATAGCCTACAGCTCAAAAGTGTCTGCCGAAATTGAGGTGATTTTTTCTAAATATAATTTTTCGGTTTTCCAACAAAGTGCTTCAAAAATCTTCAGGTAGGCTATACCTAGGCCTACAGGTTTGTGGAAAATTTCTTGTAGTTTTCACAAATGCACTTTTTTATGTAAGATGTTGCACAAAGGTGCACAATGAGGCTTAACACAGCTACCACCTGTAAGAAAAAACTGACTTTTTGCATAATTTGTGTTTATTACAATATCTGATAAATTTCTATAAAAAGATCGGCCTCACCACCCCACCGATATATAGTTCGAGCTCGTTCAGCGCTCTTGGTGTTCCAGATATGTTTCGGCTCCTGTGTCTGGGAACTGTGTCATCTGATTATCATCTCACTATCATCTTATGCTTCATCATTGTTTTTTCTTCTTTCAGATTGACTTTCAACCGATAACCGGCAAGGCTTGGCGGCAGAACATGCGCTACCAGCACAGCGCCGGTATCCGGCCACGTGACATAAGTGTCCGGCGTACACAGCGCCTACACGTGGAGTACATAGATCAGCCTATCCCAGTGTACTGGGTAGACAAGGGGTTTGTGTACACACAAGAAGGAGTGGATGATTACGATCACAGGGTGGGTATCACAATTTTTCCTGTGCAATCCAAAAAGCAGCAACTACTCACATAATTTTCTGACCGATAGAACACAAAAAGTAGTATAGTCTGACTCTCTTCAGAATCAGCGTGTCTGAAGTCCGGTTTGCCCCAGGGTACTGTGCTTGGACCCCTACTCTTTTTGACTTATATCAATGACCTCCCTGCCACCAAGGAATCGGTACATATCCGTCAACTATATCAACCAGAACCTGGTTTACTTAATTCATTTTTTACACAGGACGATGTTCGTACACGCCCGTTGTGTCAGCCACATTGTGACTACTGTACTCATTCGTTGTACCGGGGGTACTGGAATTTAACAATTTTATAGTACAACGTAATGAAATTATAATTTCTGTACAAGAGTACAGTAGCCACAATGTGGCTGACACTTTTGTGGTCGTCCTGCATATTTTATTTACTTATATCGCTCGTTCACAAGAACAGTGATAACAGGCCGTGCGTCCGCTTATATAGGGAGGGGGGCAATGCCCCCACCTGTTAAGTCAGCATCTTTTTATGATCCTGGATACGGATACCTCGTCTGTATGTCTCAATACACACGAACAATAATCTCGGCTCTACTAGTAGAAGAATCATATCCCTTGCTGCGGTTACATGTCTATATTCCGAAAGTTCGATAGTCCGAAGGTTCACTGTTACGAAGGTTCGATAGTCCGAAGGTTCACTAGTCCGAAGGTTCGATAGTCCGAAGGTTCGATAGTCCGAAGGTTTATTAGTCCGAAGGTTCGATAGTCCGAGGGTTCGATAGTCCGAAGATTCAATAGTCCGAAAGTTCGATAGTCCAAAGATCATTATACCAATCTTGAGCCTAAGTTTGGTATTCTACCCACTGATTTAAATAAGAACTGAATGACAGCGGTGATTGGCCGATCTCGTCATATGACAGGCTTCAATATCTTGATATATCAGTATACAAATCGTTTTTTCGACACAGTTTTTTTGTCCGGCCCCTTGATCATACAGAGAGATACACGAGATGAGACCTAAATTCCCATTATAGAATACCTGTTCTACTTATCTGATAAAAATTATGGTAAATGTTACCATTTTATTTTCCATTTTCCTATTTTGTAGCAAAGATCATAAATTGCGTCATTGAAGTGATGATAACTTCACCCATTGTCGTGTGAGTTGTTCCCTTCTATATGTCCTTCATTTTAATCTCGAATTGCTGACACAATTCCCAGCTTCAAATGAAAGAATATATAAAAATATTTTTTCAAATATATACATGATAGATGCAACTATATATTTTTTGAATTATTCTTTTATAAAAAGCCGTAGACCACTGTCAGTCCTGTTAGTTATACTCCAAGTGACTTTTATTTGTAATACGCGGTGTTTCGCACTATGTTGCTGCACAGTGTACTAATATATAGGCCTAATGTAAGTGACGTGGTTTGGAAAGGCAAACAGCAAAATAGGGTAATAAGTCAGAGAATGATCTGAGAAAGTTTTGGATAGGGCTAATTGTTGTAACATGATAAAAATAATCAAAATGATGATGATAAATCTTATTGATGATGAATTATTGATGATGAATTGATGCTGACGACGATGATGAGGAAGATATATGCGGTCCTAGTATGACAAGGGTTAACTATTTTCTGTTATTTATACTTTTTTGGCGTAATAGACTACAAATGAATGAAAATAAAACCTTATACGTTAAAAAAATCCTGAAATAACTTGTTTAAAATTGTTTCACTTATGGCCTATTTAAACAGTTAAATCAAGGCATGCAGTCTCGTGTCTCGTGTTTACTGGTCACATTGACCCCATGGTGGTTCAAAACTGTTAAAAGTCAAGATAATAGAAGGAAAATGTGTAAAAAGACGACTAATAAAATTCGCGACTCCAAAATGCATATTTATCAAATTCCCGTATGACAATAGATTGTATACATATAGCAACTACATAGGCCTACTCCAGGACCTTACACAGTTTGGAACACTCTATACGAAATCCACGATGGTAACATTATGTACGATCAGACCGATATTCAAGCCGGGTACAATCAAATGAGACACCACGTAGGAACGGGTTGAGAAAGTATGAATATGAATAAAATATTAAAAGTGAAGACATACAAACACAGATTTTTTTGAAAGTATGATTTTGTTGATTAATTTGCACGATCTGTTACATTGAATATTATATTTCTATTGAAAATTATATTTGAATAGTATATTTTTCTTTCTTTGAAAAAAACTAGTGCCTATTTGAAGTCAATTCTTGAGCCTCTGTTATTTTAACGCAATTGCGAGTTTTTAAAGAATGAATAGGCCTATCGGCCTACCCATGCGTTTACATTTCTAATCAATTTGTATCACAATTTTTTTAACTTTTGATAATCCCATGTAAAAGCGTCGTTAACACTGAAAGGGGTGAACCTGCGGCTCTTTGGACCAGGAGGCTGTCTCAAAATGCATTCGTTAGTTAGATTAGGCGTTAGTATATCGATCATAAAACTGTTAGCTAAAACATATAGGCGGCATCAAACCATAGAGCCTTCGGACTATCGAACATTCGGACCATCGAACCTTCGGACCATCGAAACTTCTGTATATAAATAATTCCGGTCTATCGAGCCTTCGGACCATCGAACCTTCGGACTATCGAACCTTCAGAATTTTTTTTTCGGATGATCGAACCTTCGGACTATTGAACCTTCGGACCATCGAACCTTTGGAAAACAACAACCTTCGGACTATCGAACCTCCGGAATATAAGGACGTCCCCCTTGCTGCCACTGTCTCCTCGCAGGTTCGTCTCTTTGCAGATGACTGCCTCCTGTATCGTCCGATGTCGAGCGGATCAGAAGCGATTGCAGTATGAGACCTGTCTGCGTTACAGGACTGGGCAGATCGCTGGGAACTGGAAATGTGTTTCAACCCTTCGAAATGCTCAGTCCTTAGGGTATCCAGGGCGAAATAAAAAAACTGGAATTTCATTACACCAAGGCGAAACACTAGCCAACGTTTCATCGACATACCTTAGTGTTTGCCTTAGCGAGACCCTGGAATGGGAGGCCCGCATTAATAAAATTACGAGTAAAGTAAATTCCACTCTGGGCTTCTTCGGGGAGCCTGGAGGCATATCCCCCTAAATTAAGGGAGACTGTCTATTTATCCCTGGTCAAATAATTATTAGAATACTCTTCATCAGTTTAGGACCCCTTTAGACTAAACATGCTAAAAGAGATTGACAAATTAGAAAAAAATCAAAGATCAGCCACAAGATTTGTCACCCGAAATTATAGATAAACAGCCAGTTTGCCATCTGGCTTGTTATAATCAGACTAAAGTATTTCAACAAAAAGGTATAATTGAATAATTATCGATGCAGCTGGCAATGTTTGAATTTAGCTAAAATTATTTTAATAATTTTTTTTATTATTTTATTACCGTAAGTGAAATTTGTTTGGTTTGAAAAAGTATAAATTATACGAACCTAACATAACAGAGATTACGATTTCACAGGTATAATATTCTGAGATATGGCAGTGTTATGCAGATTAATAGATTATATAGTATTATAAAAAAAGCCTCTGGGGCCAGGAGTTCCAGAATTCAGATCATACAGGTATGCATTATATCAATGTGGACTAATGGATTGTTTTTTGTTGGCTCAGGTAAAACGGTTGATGAAGACGTCGTGCGGCGGATTGATCGGCCTATCTGTCGTGGCCTGCCTGGTGATACTCAGCGGCATACTCGCCGCCACCGTCACCATCCGCGGAGGAAAAGTAGCGCCGCTTCAAGAAACTACTACTCACGCCTCGTTTTGAGATTTTTAAATGTCGCAAATGAATGGATGGATGAATGAAAGAGTGAGTGAGTGAATACATGAATAATGGGGTTTATGCCGCCTTTGTGAACATACAGTCTAAAAAGTGTCAGGATAACCTCCTGAGGATTGTGGGATGCATCAGATGATACCACCCTCCGGACACAGGGTTCGAAATTCGAGCCCTGGAGGTCTGAGGCCGAGCATACTACATTTCGGTCACGGAGTTTCACACAATACTGACTATTTACTAGTGGGTGGGAAATAAACATTTTATTTCTTTGAAACCTGAATACCAGATCGGGGGACGAACCCGCGATCTCCGGCATGACACGCATGTGGCGTAACCACTACACACTCACCATTTTTAACTGTCGCAATCTATTATATACTGTGGATCTGGTAATATTCGCGAGGTTTTAACTTTCGTGCATTTCACGAGGAGGACAATTTTGAGAATTCAAGAATCTTGCAAAAATTATTATTATAATAGCGGTACTAAAGAAAAAAGAAGATTCGCGAATTCAGATTTTTGCGAAAAGTCCCGAAATCGGAAATTCGCGAAAATTTAAACACGCAAAAATTACCAGATTCACAATATATTGCTGCTAGGTTTGTTAACTTGTTAAGTACATTATAGTACTACAGATGTTATGTTTGCTATTTTTATAAGCATACGAGTTATTATATATATATAGGCCTATATGTGCTGGCTATGTGCTGTGTATATCACACCGTCCATCGTAGCTTAAAATCCCCCCTTTCGACACACCGTCCATCGCAGCTTAAAATGACTCCCGTCGGAGCTAAAGGGTGCTATCTGCCGAGTAGTAGAAGGGACGCTTTTCTCCGAGGGGATGATTTCGTCAGATAAATGTAGATTTGTGATTTGCAAATCACACGAAACATTATCTTCAAAGTTCTTGGACATATTTTTGCAAATCACTCAGCAATGGTTTAAACCTGCATGACCCATTGCTTCAGACGTTATCCCAACTAAGAAACTTAACCCTGAACACAGAGCTATTTAATTTAAATTTACAGTCACTTGAAGTTGTGTCTCGCTACCGCGATCCACAACTTCAAGTGACTGAAAATTTATCTGATTTGTGAAATTTAAATCCCAACATATGGCAGTGTTTTATGATTAACGGTATATTTTACTTTTACCAACTGGTTACACAGGTGCTTATAAAAATACAGTACCTCTACTGTAGTCGACATCGGTGTTCTAAGTGTTAGGACAACTGGATCGTCACAGTGACTTTCCATATATGAAGGAGACGCAGATATAAATTCCATCCAATTTAACTTTTTCACCGCTGATCATGACTATCATCGTTTTAAATCCGTTTTTTTTTTGCAGCCGATCCAATCACGGCTACTACATAGGAAATATGCGCTTAAACATCAAAATTGGTATAATTTTCAATGGCTTGAAGTTTTGTCTGACACGATTCTCAAATTTAAGAGAGGAACAATTATTCAGATTTGACAAAATGAAGGTCAACGATTTTGTAATATTGCTGATTGGTGTCACGTTTTATTTTACACATGTTTGAAAGCTGGTATTTAATTTGTTAATACAAAATAAAAAAAACGAATATAATCGTGCCCGGCGGTTAAAGGGCCGAGTGGCTTGAAATAACAATTCGGGTGAAGGGATCAGGTTGAATTGCTAATAAAATTATGAATGAAAAATATATTACCATGATCCTATACTGTGATAATTTTTACTTTTCCGTTTAGCAGATTACAATAATGCATTAAAATATTGTAGGTCCTATATTATGAATATTGATTGATATACACTGGTATATCGGAGATATACCAATAAAAGCTGTAATAGAAAGTGTAATTGATTTTTAAGAATCTGTTAAAATCAATTTGTAACAGTCCTGATTCAAATTGTATTATGTTGACAAACATATCACTATATAATAACCAGAACATATTTCTTACAGTGTAAATTGGATCACAAATTTTAATATATTTCTATTATTTTGAACTTAATTTTAAAGCTGGAAATTTATTTATAGAGTCCATCTTGATATGAATGAAAACTATGTATAAGAAGCCAGTGTGTTATTTTGAATATTCTATGAGTCGCAATGTCATACTATCTAACTGCTTTCTTAATACTATAGTAGACTAGGGTGTCCGTATGTTTTGGAACTTAATAACGTAAATACGAGGAGAAGTAATTTAATTCCATTACATCTCGGTAAACACGAGAATCCTATCTTGCTATGTTGTTTTAATGCTGGATCAACGTCTGGTACGTTGGTCCAGCATTAAAACAAAATCATACTTGAGATGTCATAACACATTGTATTGATCTTCTAAAAAAACACCATGCATGCTGTCGGAGAAAGTACTTCTAATTAAAAAAAAAACTGTTATTAATGAGCGAAAAATTATACGCAGTGTGAATATTAAATATTTTACGATGTTCTCCATTACTCAAGATACTAATTGCATCAGGCATGCATGTTTTCGCTTTCACTAATGTAAAAGTTAGATATTTTCTATGACTCATGTATTTTTTTAAACTATGCAGCTCTTTTGATTAGATAAAACACACCATCGATTACTGTTCTGGTTTTAATGGACTCGTTTTCTTTGAAGCAGGATATTATTACAAGGGTTTGTAGTGTATTTTTATTCATTTGGCCGGCCAATTTAATTATGCCAACCCCATTGTAGTAATGCCAGCTTCAAATAAATGAAAAATGTAAAGCACAACGTGAATAATCAATTCGTATATAGGAGCAGGGATCCATCTTAACTTTCTCTCCTTAACTTTCTCTCGTTTGAGTCATTTCAATTAGAGAAGTTAACATCAATCTTATTTTTTCTAATGGAAGTTTGCGATAACTAATTCGCATAGTAAAACAATATTGCGCAATATTGAACCCATTTACACAAACCGCGAATAGTCGTTATAGTTGACTGTTGGGTCACCGTCGCTAGTGGACAACATACATTTTAGCACCCGATATTTCAGTAAAAATCGCTTCTTTTTCCATCTGAAAAAATGTATATATCGATATAGTTCTCGCGGACTGTGTAAATTAGCCCTTACTTAACACCGGTGAATTTGGCCAAGTATTATTATTTTTTTTACGTGGCCAAGCAAAGACAAATTCGGTGAGAAAGTAATTCACAACCATATGGCGGCTGTGAAACATCCTAAAGCTGATTGACACACATTGAGTGATTGGAAAAGTTTAAAGCACATTGTTTTACCATTTCACCCCCCCCCCCCCGCCCCTCTCTCAGCCAGAGTATTGTATGTGGCACTCAGTTGAAGTGGCACATACGATACTCTGGCTTCAAGCGGTCGCACTCATAATAAGTATTAGTATATATTTATATTCACTGAATTGAACATTATCGGCTGTACTATACAATTGTGTGATATTACAAATACCTGTATATTATTATATAAAATATTATACATCTCTAAATGTCTAATGTAAACTGTTAGGATAATTATCTAATTTTATAGGCAAAGACACAGTATACTATGGGCAGACAATGAAACGTGTGTGATAAATTCCAACTGCAGAATCGTGAACCCGTATTATATTATGACATTGTATTTACAATAATTATTATATGTATAATCAATGCGTACAATTCACTTTGTAACTCCAGGTGTATTAATGCAAGCCTGGGTATGGTGCATGCGTTTTCACGGTCATATTCCGTCCAGACTTGCAACAGTTTCCCGACTTCTATGAGATTTAATTGAAGTTTTCACGTATAGGCCTACTATTATCCTGTCCAGCCTTGCGACATTTTTCTGAATTCGCGGATTTAATTACAGTTCCGATATATTCTATTCAGCCTTGCCACAGTTTGTCCCGACTTATCCGATCTTATTGTTTCGCCGTTTATTCTGGATCGGAGAAGTAGTGCGCGGACCGAACCGGTTTAACGACAGAACATATTGATTGACAATCCCCATTTTGAGATAGAATCGGTCACGTTAACCCTCCCAGTCCTAAAACCCAGCAAATTAAAAACCCAGCAAAAATTATTGCTGCCGCAACTCCCAAGTATAGTATCTTACATTAACCCTAACAGTGTGGGGATCGACTTTAGTCAGAATCTGACATCTACAGACGTCAGATTCTGACGACTAAAGTCGATCGCCGCACTGTAAGAATTAACATATTTATACTGGTCGTAGACCCATAACATAGGTATTCAAATGAATCGGAAAGAGCTAACTAAGACATTTATGATGAATTCAAATTGAAAAAAACATTTGGTTGCGATGTTTTTTACAAATTAATTCAGCGCTTTTGGAATTAAGGCTGAGAACTGCCTTACTGTGATGGATTAAACCATTTTTAGCGAATGAATTTTACTCAAAATATGCCATTGTCCTATGGTGCATTAATGCATTGCGACGAGAGGTCCACAAGGGTTGTGCTGTAGGGTAAGTGCACCTAATAAATTATGAGCATGGTCAATGCGAGTTTTCACTGCACAAAACCATGTAGGACTATGCTTGTTATAAAAAGAGTGATAATGAGGGTGAACCAGTAAACACAAACATTTGTATAACATTGTTGGACCAACGTCGAAGACGTTGGGCCGACGTTGTACAACTGTTATACAAATATTTTGTGTTTGCTGGGAATTCATGCTTAAAGCTTTCCTAATATGAGCTTAATTTTCTATGCTCATCAGGGGCGATTTTAAGGAAATATTGTGCCTTGTAATGTTAATTGGATATTTTTTCGATAAAACAATATTTGTAGTTGCATATTATATCCTCAATAATGGTATTAAAGGTTAAAACATAGTCCAAACATGTTTACATATAATAATTATATGCTCATATTAGGGGCACCCGTTCTGTGGTGCTCATATCAAGCGCACCCATTCTAACACAATGCAGGTGAGAATTATTTTCATATGGTAAGTTTTTGAATCAATAGTCTCAACATACATGCTCATATTCAGATAGGTGGTGCCCATTATGAACAATTTGGCACAAATATTAGTTTTGTTTTATATCTTTATTTTTGCGTGGAATCAATAAAGAAAATCAGTTTCGGCTCAAGAGTAGGCCATGCATATGATGTGATATTACATACATCAATTAAACATGTCCAGATAATATAATAAAGCTACTACTGGTGGCTGTTTTCCTAAAGGTGCTCATATGCGAGTACTTTCCCCTTTAGGTATGACTCATTCAACACACAATCATAAAGTTAAACGTATATTTCGACAACTTCGAGCTTACATCGATGCCACCACAAGTCTTCCAAATATGAAAAGGTTAACATCTCGGAACGGTTTATCACTGTCAAGCCGTAGCTATTGTCATTATTTGAATTGCGTAGCGGTTTTACATGAAAGAAAACCGAGGTTATTGACCGCCATTTTATTTTCAACATTGCCTGATTCACCCAATGCTGGCTCACCGACTTAGACACTGGCCGAGAATTGACTCAGCACTGAGTCAATTTCTTGTGGTTTCTGACAATATTTTCATGTTCACAACCACTTTTTAAAAATCTCTGGTCAAATAGCTTGAAATTTTAGTAAGCAAGCCTACCGATGTTTTGTAGAAATTAGAATGTGTGACATGTAGGCAGAATTAAGTTAACGGGTTGATAGAGGAGCGTCATAAACAACAAATTAACTGTGTTATAGGGATTAACTTTCAAACCATACAACAATGAAATTTTAATCCATCCAATAATTTTACACAATAATTCTAATCTTCATCCTATCTCGCAATTCGCAAGTTGTAGTGAATAAAAATGACTTGAAGTGGGTGATAAATTAATGAAAACTGTTATACAGGCCTTAACCCTTACAGCGCTGAAGTAGTTTGTAGAAATTATCGACACCAAAGGTTTTATTTTATTAAAATCATCATAAATGCCTTAGTTAGCTCTTTCCGATGCATGTGAATACCTATGTTATGGGTCCACGATCTAGAAATAGTTTAAGTCTTTCAGTGCGGGGACCGTCTTTATAAATCAGCATCTTTTCTGGTGTATAAAGACGGTCCCTGAGCTGAAAGGGTAGTCATGAGAATGTTAAAACAATTGTAAGTAAATATGCGTTCTAAAATTTTTAGGTTTATTATAATAATCCGGGGATGGAAAGTGATGCTTTAAGCATCCTGAGGGTTTTAAAATGTTAAAAGCAAAGCCTAAATAGCTCTATTGTTTTGATGCAGTATTTACTCTCGTTATTCCTGTATGTGAAAAGTTACATTTATATCTTGAAGGTACTATATTATTATATATATTATTATATGCGCAACTTGACTTTTTGCGTCTGTGATGTCATGTGGTTTTGAATAAACTGTTGCAAGAATGTTTGTTTTACAGTTTTTAGTTTATATTTTCGACGCTTATGTGATAATTCTGCATTGTTGATAATGTATGCGTTGTAAATGCTGCCAATACGCACCTGAGAGCTCGATCACACAAGCATCCCACTGCAACTTGGAAAAATATTCTTTTCAATATTTAAATTTAATTTGTTCTTTAAATATGACTGATGACCCAGAGGCTGATATAACAGGGGTATTATCCACGGTCATTCTATATTAAAATTTATCATCATTATTATTACCCCCACCTCAACAGAAGGACCAGTTGTTTTTTTCCCTTGAACATGGTGTCAACGCAGACACGTGAAGGATCGAATGTAGCACATGGTGGCTACTTCAAGTCTCAGTGCATTCTCAATTATTCTCTATGGAAAATGTAATTTTATGATCACATGCTTCAAATCGTAATCATGCTTGCTCGGGAACGCATAGACTTCCGTGGCCGTTTACGCAATGATAGCAAAAATACTTTTCAAAGCGATATTATCTTTAATTACTTGTATGCATGAGTTCTTAATTATGAATATTTTTTTGTTTTTCGCGATAATCTGCTTTTGGCTCCAAATATTCATATGAAATTGTTCTAAATCTGAGAGTTCACGAGTGGCTATACACAACTAACAATGAAAATTCATTTAAGGCATTTGATAAATTTAAAGGGACTGCTTATCCTGACATGGCAATTTTGAAAAAAAAAAATTCATATGAAGTTACTGATTTTAAATAAAAAAACAAAAAAAACATTGAAAAATCGACAGCACTAAAAAAGACCCATGTAAACCCAACTGTGTGCATTATACAACACTTTATACCACGAATACCCACCGTTTCAGACGGCATGACCAAAGCCGGCACCAGAAGGCGCCGCTGTTAATTAGTGTGAGAATGAGTAGGAGTGGGGAATCCCCTGCAGCACCGATTGTTTGCCGAACGCTGGGCCGACGGCATCTACATGTGGTCCAATGTTGTCCTAACCATCCTTTTGGTGTACAAATAGTTTGTTTAGGTTTTCTCTGAATTCTTATAAATGTTGGAAAAAAAT
Organism: Flabesymbios commensalis; assembly: GCA_964017125.1. Taxonomy (NCBI): domain Eukaryota; kingdom Metazoa; phylum Annelida; class Polychaeta; order Terebellida; family Flabelligeridae; genus Flabesymbios; species Flabesymbios commensalis. The sequence continues at coordinate 33,424,593 of OZ024906.1, read as the reverse complement.
GTTTTTAATAATATGAAAATTGTCTAAACAATGAAATTATGATCCGCTGGATACACTACTTCATTACAAAATTAAAAACCAAAATTGATGTCTTCCCATGGAGCAGCTTTAATACAGTACTGTGCAATTGCAACTTGTGGTAAAAACCTGTTTCACACAATTTCCCCAGATGGGAATATTTGTGAAACAATTTTCCCTCATTTTCCTCCCTTTTTCCCCGATGTGGGAAAATTGATTTCCTCATCAGGGAATTCTGTTTCCCTATTGGGGAAACACAACAGTTTCCTATTGGGGAAACACAATTCACCAATTCTCCCACAATTTTCCTAAAATTCCCCCGAATTCCCCCGATTTCCCGATGATTCCTACTGATTCCTCAGTTTCCTGTGCAGTTTTCAATACAATTTTATGCATATTACATGTACCTTCGAAAATGAGGATTCCACATTATTCAAGACCAAGAATTAGAGATCTTGGGAATTCTGGGGAAATTCAGGGGAAATCAGACGAAAAGCTTTTTATTAGATTTCACTTCTTTTCTGAGGTGCGAAATACATCCCCCTCTTGGGGTAATCTAATTCGGGGGATCTAATTCCCCTGATTTCACCAGTGGCTACCGTGAAAACTGGTGAAAACTCCTGTAAACAAGAGAACTGAAGTCCTATATCATCCCCCGCCATAAATTAGGTTAGACTTTTTGCGGTCACAAATATTTAAAAAGTTGATTTGTGGTGGCCATTTTAAATTTCAGTAAAATCACATGCACATTTCCAGATGGTGGGTAATGTGATTGTACAGTGTGAATTATTACTGACATCAATTTTTCAGTTTTTGCGCCCACAAGAAAATATGAAGTTTATTCATGGCGGCCATTTTGAATTTCAGTAAAACCTTAATAAATCACTTGCACATCTCCATATCGTGGGAAATGTGATAGTAAAATTTGAATAATTTCTGACTTTAAGTTTTAGAGTTTTTGCGCCCACAAAAAAATTTGGAGTTGACCTCTGGCGGCCATTTTGAATTTTGGTGGCATCTCTAAAAAATCACTTGCACATCCCCAAGCTGCTAGGAATGTCATGTTAAAATTTCAAAAAAATTTGATCAGTAGTTTTTGAGTTTTTGCGCCGTGACACCGGACGCCAGACGCCGAACAGAATCTTGGCGCGACTAAAATCCCCCTTCCCCTATGGGCGGGGGATAAAAAGTGAAAGGGAATTCACCAAGAAACGTGAATTCCATTTTCCACCCCCTACAAGGTACAATTGCACAATACTGTAGACCATCAAAATATACTGGAGAAAATCAACATTGACAATTTCAGCGCAAATGCTAGGGATTGGTTCCGAAGTTTTTTTTAAAGATATATCACAACAAGTAAATTAATTTGAATAATACATTGTCAAAATCAAAATAGAGAAATCTTGGGAGTACACCAATACAAGACAATATTTCAAGACCGATTTTATTTTTACTATAAGCCTACATCAATGACTTCCTACTAGTATCCGGAATGGAAAAGTTGTCCCTTTTCGGAGACGATGCCACAAAATTTGTAGCTGAGAAATAGTTAATGCAAATAAGAAGATTCTTCAGAATATAAGACCAACATAAATTAATAGTGTAAGCTAAACCAAATATATTATGCTCATAAGTACCTGTAAACAAATCAACAAAACAAAAAATAGTCTAAGTAAACATAGATGTTTCCCTTAATAATGAAAAACTGAAACAAGTAAAAAACAACTGATGACCTATCGTGGAAATCGCAATTTCAAAAAGTAAAACAAACTACTCTTTAAAACTTCAGTATTGAACATAATTAAGAAAATTATACATACTTGTGTGCGCATCATAATATACCGTGTTGCAACTATTTAAAAACAACTCGCTTTAAATATTGTTGTTCAAAACATAATCTTCAGTGTATGATAAAACTTCAGAATCTACTAGCTAATACTTGAAGCAAATTACTCAGCTCCATCAAAGACATGGGTAAAACCAAAAATTGGGGTAATTTTACATAAAATTAGTGTCCCCAGGAAGCTCTATGTCATGGAAACGTGGAGGGCGGGGGCCCTGGGGTAGTGGTTAGCACCGCCAGAGTCCGGGTTTCGGTTCCCGGTCTCGGCGGTTTGAAAGAAACAAAATTGTTTCTTCCCCATCCACGTGTGAAAGTTAGTATTGTGGGGAGCCTCCGTGACCGAGAGGTAGCGTGCTCGGCCTCAGACCGCCAGGGCTCGAATTTCGAATCCTGTGTCTGGAGGACAGTGTCATCTCAATCATCTCACCGTCCTCAGGAGGTTCTCCTGGCCCAGTTTAGCCTATATGTGCACAAAGGTGGCCTAAAGCCCGATTCATTTCATTTGGAAACGTGGAAAATGGCATGTCCCCAGAGAAAATTCCACTATTTGAAACTTCACTGTACGATACAAATACACAATATAATTCTAATAATTACATTTCATGGCTAGACATTGTTCACTTAAACTAATCAATGATCAAAATGCGACCTAAAATTGATATCGATATATATAATTTTTATGAATATATATGTCCCCACATTTGCACTCTACTCCGTTACCATCATTGTAGCATGCCCCATCAAGTGAATAATCATGAACTAAAATTATATCAAGTGTAGTTTGACACACTGAAGGGCCTTATACGAGTTTTTCACCTTGAAAGAATTAATATTGTTGAGTGACAAACGTTAAAAAATATACTTTTGTTCTTACTACTCCGTTCCTATCGTTGTGGGTCTAAAAACGAGTTGATTTAATGCTTGCATGCCTAGAACATGTTGCTATGGGGACTATTTCAACCCATATGATATATCTTTGAATTATTGCCCATATATTTTCATTATTCACAAGAATACTTTTAATTTGACTACTCCGTCCCACTCCACTCCGTTACCAAGAAAAGGGAACGGAGTAGTGAATTACCCAATTTTATGGGTTTTATAGTCATAATGATTGATGATATAGTCTTTTAAAACATGGCTCGTTATCCCTATATAAATAGAGCACCCATTTATGATCATGTTATGATAAGAGAATATACAGTTTATATTTATGTCGAGCCAAGCATTTGGTAACGGAGTTGAGTATTTTTGGCTTGGTAACGGAGTTGAAATAAGGATTTTTGTTTATCCCGTCAAATTTGAGCAGTTTTGAGATACGATTGTTTAGTATTATGCTTCAATAAGGATATCACATTTAAAAGTGTGATGTCAAGCTAAACAAAGTAACATCAATGTTGAAATGGTTTGGATTTGGTAACGGAGTAGTAAGTGGAATGTTGCAAATTTTTTTAAATGACGTTTTTAAAGCAAAAAAAAATCTCTAGCGCAGCCAGTGACTTTTTTTATGCTCTATTGGGATCAGTGCACCAAAGCCATCAAGTGGTTTTCCTCATCTTTGATGGTCACCTCACTGTCATTTTTGATGCTACAAAGTTACCCCAATTTTTGGTTTTACCCATACTTATGTTAAATCAATTGGGCTGGGATACATTTAACGAAAATGTCTAGTAAAGTATCAAGAAGCACATTTGTTTTCAAATCTATAAATAATACGGCTCCCGATTATACGCACACCGTTCTTAAATTCTCCAACAATAATAATTCAATTAATTTAAGATCAATTACTAACAGCATACTTTTTAGAAAACGTTGTCACAGAAATAGTTTGCGATACACAGAGCCAAGAATATGGAGCTCTCTCAACAACTCATGTCGTGCAGATTATGCAGATTTTTATAACATTTAAAAGGCACAGAAACATAAAACACATACAGACGAGCCCTGTTATAGGATACAGAAATCAGGATAATTTCACTATATTTAGTCTGCATCCTACTTTTTATGGTCTTGAATATAAACTTTTGTTGTATTTTTATTATCTAATCTATGTTTGTATCAAATTATATGCAGACTTTTTTCTCACAATCATGGTGATTTAAAATCACCGTTGCTTATTTTCTTTTTATTATATTGTCGTATTTATTTCTGTATTTATGTAAGCTTTGATGGCTCAAACGCAGATGAGCGTCAGTTCATTACGTACACCTTCGTAAATAAAGATTTTTTGTTATTATTCGATGTAGATCTACCAGCAGGTACATTAATAGATTTCCGCGCCAAGTGGATTCCACGTCGTCGATAAAAAAAATCCGTTCTGTAACCGCAGAGTAGCGACTGCGACGCTGGCCCAGTGTAAGAAGCTATAAACTGGGTTGTAATTGGGTATATCGTAATCAAGTGTCAAACCTCGCTTTGTCTAAATGGACACAGAGTTTATACTCAGTTTAGAAATCTTTTAATCCTTTTATGGCTGACTTGCTTTGGGTTATTTGCTTTAAAGGGACTGGCCCAGGCTAAAATCACAAAAAAATCGGTGATTTTATTTTGGCTTCCTAATATGACCATATGATGTAAACATGTCCATAGACTAGAACTGCAAAAGTTTTTTAATTTGTCTGCTGCGCATTCACCAGTTAGGCTAGATATAGATACGAAATTCCCGTATTTCCTATTTTTGACATGGTTGTCAATAATTAGAAATCGGAGATTTCGTCTCTATATCTAGTCTAACTGGTGAATGCGCGGCACAAAAATTAAAAAACTTGTGCAGTTCTAGTCTATGGACATGGTTACATCATATGGTCATATTAAGAAGCCAAAATAAAATCACCGATTTTTTGATGATTTTAGCCTGGGCCAGTCCCTTTAAGCAAGCCACAATCTGTCTGCTATCAAACATCATTCATTATTAGGCCTACTGACCAAGAAGCGCATAATTATTATGCGGGATTGTCGGAATTATTGAACGGTCCAGCTGGTACGAATCAAGCCGGACCAATACTCAGCTGAGAGTTTGCACGGGCTCTTTCGAAAATAATTATTTAGATACAAAGTCATTTTTATTTTTACAAGCATCAACAAAATACTAATAATTTGAAATAACTCAATGGTGCCATAGGGCCTAGTATGCCTACAGATTGCCGCCGGTCCGGTGGGTGACCTCTCCTTCAATGGCGGATTAGATCTCACTGAGGTTATTACACAATAGTTAATGAGGCATGCATGCATTGACCAGCGGAGTATCTTTAGAGCCATTACGCCATTGCAGCCTACATTAACCCTTTATCCTACTCAGCGATCATCTATGCTCAATATTGCGAACCTTTTTATTTCGAATCGGTTTGTTCAGCTCTGGCTACGTAGATGTCAACATAACTATTGGGGGTGCACACGTCGTTTTGTAGGCATGGCTACTCGTTGGATTAAGCATTTCGAGGGGAATTTACATCCATTGTCTAGATACTAGACCCCTATTTGTGATATATAAGTGAACTTATATTTTTGTGAATAACTAGCAGTCAAAGGGTTAAGCCGACTTAATAAGTGCAGATGTGAGTGTGGGTAGGCCTACTACCTGACCAAATTCCCCCTGCTTTGATGGCGGCAGATCAAAAAGAACAGGGGTAAAGGGGCTAGTCAGAGATCGACAATTCATAAATTTGAAGATATTCATGCTCCTTTTTATATAACAGAACCACGGCATTCGCGAATTTGTGATGAGATCTAACAGATCTTACATTTTAATGGCCCTTACTCAGCCGTGCACACAGTGGGCCGACCTCAGAGAAGCACCTGGACGTGATGGTGAGGCCGTGGCGCTAAGAGGAGATGGTAGCCCAAAATGACATCTGCCGGACAAGGAATTCAGTGGAAGCGAGATCTGACTTCATCACGTCTACTGCTGAGTTAAGATGGGGAGGGGGGGGGGGGGGGTTGAGATGGCGCCTCTGTGTGTGAGCTGTGATGTGTGTGCTGAACTGAGCGACATTGTCTACCTTAGAATGTACTGACAGACTTGAACGAAGAGAAAGGCACAAGACAAAACAATGGATTCTAAATAAAAAAGATTCAAGGTGAATTAGGATATCAAGCTCTTTTTGAGACAACAATAATCAATACAATCCTGAGCTGCTGGTGGCGAACTTGAACGGCGAAATATACAAGACAACAATTATACAAGAACACTTATATAAGGCTTTATGTTCTGCCTTCAGATATTTATATCTGACAGTGACCTCTAGGTCTTAAAATCACTCTTAGCGCTTTCGGCGCCAGGGTTCCTCTACTATCCTACCTCAGCTGAGAGACGTTTGAGAAGGGGACGTGGCGCAATGGCTAGAGCGCTCATGCATGCGCCCCGGTTTCGAACCCCGCTTTTCTAGTGTGGGGTTTTCCAGAGAAACATCATTGTTTCTCCCTTCTCAATGTGACTAGGCGATCACGTTAATGGCGGCCTGGTCGGGTTAAGGTTGAGACCAGTGTATCGACGTTAATTTTGCGCAGGGCCCCGCGCTGCGTGCTCCTCACACCTCAGGTTAAGACCAGAGTTGGGGTCAATTCCTTTTTATCAATGGTTTTAAGAAAAGTCAATTCGAATTCAATTCCAATTCCTAAAAAGTCAATTCCTTATCAATTCCACCCGAGAATGAGACTTTTGATACACATAGAACAGCTGTATCATAACTTTATAATAACACCTGGTATAAAATAAAGTACATTTTATTTATTATCTTGTAAACATATTTAAACATATTATACTTACTAAACTTTAATATTAGTAGGGTGGAGTAGATCTTTAATACCTGATAACGGAGTTGTACTCGTGTGGACGCGGATGTGAGCGCGTTATTTCTATAAACTGGGCGGGGGCCCTAGGGTAGTGGTTAGCACCGCTGCCTTTCACGCCAGAGTTCGGGGTTCGGTTCCCGGTCTTGGCGGTATAAAAGAAACACAAATGTTTCTTCCCCATGCACGTGTGAAAGTCAGTATTGTGGGGAGCCTCCGTGACCGAGAGGTAGCGTGCTCGACCTCAGACCGCCAGGGCTCGAATTACGAATCCTGTGTCTGGAGGACAGTGTCATCTCAATCATCTCACCATCCTCAGGAGGTTCTCCTGGCCCAGTTTAGCCTATATGTGCACAAAGGTGGCCTAAAGCCCGATTCATTTCATTTCATTTCTATAAACTATTACTGTTACTCCACAATTGCCACCAACACGGCAGTGTAATTAACACAATATCTCGCGACAACCCGTGCTACTTGAAACTCTGATAAGTCTGACCATTTGGTAACTACGGCGTGTCGATCCACACTTCACTCAAATAAACTCGTATTAAAAATAAAGCAACGTAGGATCTATTGTTGTATTTCAATTGATGCAATTATTCACATTATTTATTTTCCGATTATACTATTTTTTAATATCTAATTCTAGCGTGTGGCGATTAAATATACCCTAAGAAAATATATCAGGATAACCTCTAGGGCACAAAGGCATATTAGCGAAGTAATCAAAGGGTCAATTAGAGCGCTTGGTTACGCCGCATAGCTTCCTTCCTACTAACACTGGACGTTAACCCAAAGTTGTCTTAATGCTGCTCCACCGTCTTCAGCGCTTTCCCAATATAAAAACAGCATTGGCTCAACGTACGTCTATTGGAAACGCATTCGTATCAAGGTCCCGATATCTCTGTTGTTCTACCAACTCGAGGGACATGCGATAGTTATGTGCTAAGCCATTCATTCATTCAAGTCTAATCATGACTCGTGATTGTTTTATAATAAACTAATCTATAGACGTCCAAATAACAAAAATATAACAAATACGAGAACTAAAATTATGCCCATGAGACGGGCACTACTTTTTCAAATACAAATGGTAAAAAATGCTGTTAAGTGACACAAAAGTGATAGTTAAACAGTGTGATCATGCTTGCGCGAATATATAAGGAAAACATTAATTAATTAATAGTACAATTATTTCCAGAACTTTAAGCCAGCAAACACGAAACATTGACCCGATGTTGATATAATGTTGGTGCGTCGCTTGCGATGGCGGCCCAACATTAAACCAACGCCGGCTCGGCGTCTCATTTTGCTGATAATTCAGCCACTCAATGGTAATTCTCTAACACCTTATACACAGTAGGTGTTGACATTAGTTGAGTTGTCATGAGTTGCACTTCTCGGCAAACTGTTACCGGCTGGTTACACTAGTCCGCGGGAGTAAATCAAGGGTGTATACCAGTAAAAACAAGTAACAAGTATATGCGCACACACCAATCTGTGATAGTTAGATTGAATTGCTCCACCTTAGCAGGAGCCTTCTTGTTACAACTATTATTTGGATTACATATCACAGTCTTATTCAATCTTAATGACCATTAGTCATTTAATGAGTATTTTTTCATAACTTAAATAAAACCTTTTAATATAATTTAGGCACTAGGTCTATGTAAGTTTATTATTATTATTATAATACACATATCAATCAACATAGATCAGGTAAAATTCTACTGCAATGACAAAAGTGATGATCACTCATGCGTTTAATAGCGTTTAAAAAATAAACATGGATAAAAATGTCAATTCCTTTATCAATTCCGGGCATTTTTTGTCAATTCCAATTCAATTCCTTTATTTTTCAATTCCAATTCCTAGTCCAATTCCTGGAATTGAGTCAGGAATTGAGCTCAATTCCCATTCAATTCCGGAATTGACCCCAACTCTGGTCAAGACACGTGCATACCTTCTTAAACTAACACGGGTCATTGCGTAAATGTTGATTTAGGCTATAAAACATAAAATGTTGAGTCAGCACTGGAGATACCAGGCCAACGTTGAGACAGAGTTACCATCTAATGTCAGTTGAGCTGGAGACAATGGACTGCAGTAGGCCTATTGTTATACAAACTCATTACTAGTTGTTAGAAAAAACCCGATTCCAATGACTGACTTATATCATCGTCATCAATAGCAGGCGCGTACAAAGAGAAGATAAAAGCATGTTTTCATGGATGGTACGCCGACCATGTGTCATAACCTCGCATAACCTTGCTGACATGGAATATGATGGAGCGGCAGACGTAGTGAACGTTAAAGTGGATAGGCCTATATAATATTCTGAAATCATGTCATTCAAATCTATCACCAATTGTACATTATGGTCAATAAATCTCTATTCTAGACATTGTTATTGAGTTTTCATAGAGGCTGTATAATTAAAGCTCACTGCAGTATTGGTCATTTTGGATGATAGACGGCACTATAATGATAATAATATCCGCGGGATTCTTGAATTCCCCCTCGCGAAATTCCCGAAAATTAAAATTAGCAGCAAAACAACTGGTGACCGTACAACCGTTGATAACCTACATTTGCCTCTTTCTCAACCCAGACGTAGGAACCTATTAATCTGACCCGATCTGGCAAAATGAGTCGTAAGTCGCAGTTTGACAAACGATGCTAGGGCCCCTAAAAGGCAAAATGACCTTGATATGACGTATTTCTAATTTTGACATATTTTTCAATTTTTACTAAAATTTAAAATGGTGTTACATAGAAATAGATATAAATGATGTTGAAAAAATATTCCAAATATATCTATTAATTAAATTTTAGTTCTATCTATACTTCAATAAGCGATATATGTTTTTATTTATTATTGGCCTGCATGTTATCATGTCAGCAGTCGCTAGTGAGTAGGAAATAAGCCTATTTATTTAATGTAAATATACTGATAATCAAAACATCTGGCATACTATTAAAGCTCACAAAATTATATAATCACACGTCTATTATTGAAAAATTGAGCACGAATCAAATATCTGTTTTGTTTAGGTTATTTTAGTCAAAAAAACATAAATTACAATTCAAAACATCAATTACAAGTGTTCTTCCAACAGTGCAAACATTGCCTTTTTTAACTTTTCTCAAAATCATGCAATTTCAGCTTTCACATTTCTTTGAATTTGAGGAGTAATATTTTTGGTGCTAAGCACGTTAGATATTATTGTGTGTTATAGGCCTACCTTTAAAGATACTTTTGTGTGGATTCATGATCTGTTAATATCTCCAATATTTAAATCAGAGACTTACGACTCATTTCGCCAAATCGGGTCACCTATATGCCTGAACGCCTTACGGGTAGCTTATTCGAATATTTAACATGTTTAATACGAGGTTAACAAATGTGGATAAATTATGAAAGTAATACAAATGGGGCTATTTTACAGCCTGTGTAGGCCTAAAGTTATATAGGCCTACCGTACCATGAAAAACTTTGTTTTGCAATTTTGTTATGAAGTAGTGTATCCAACAGAGCATTATTTCATTTTTTCAAGAATTTTAGATTTTTAAAAACATACAGTGAGTTCTCCTAAAGGATAGTTGTGGGCCACAAGTTGATGCCATCGGCCGGCCCTTCGTTGAGCAGACCATCGATGCTGTCGATGCCCCCCCCCCCCCCGATCATCGCGTTTCCAGACCAATTAGGGCGGCAGCTATTGATGCAACCAGGTTGTTGCTTTGATCATGCCGTCTGAGATGTTGGGTATCTGGCGCGGATTTGTGTAGGCCTTTTCAGTGCTTTTAAATTATTATTTTTTTTGGTTTTGTATTTTGTTCAGGATCAGTAGGCTATCTATAGGCCTAGCTTCATGTGAAGTAAATTTTAAAAATTCCCATCCCAAAGAGTTCGTTTAATGTAATGCCATTGACTCAAATGCTTTAATAATCAGATAATTCGAATAATATCTGTATGGATGGTCTGTGCGACTGACTTTTACTTGTAGTTGGGCCAGTCCATACTGACTGCACAGTGTATTTTGCTTCATGTGACATATATCTCACATTGTCGTACATGCCCTGATCAGCGAGGGTGGGCCAGCCAGTCACGCATTAGGACTATCCTACGTTATGTGTGCAAGAAAAGTAAATTATTTCCGCGCTCACCAGGTGTCGCTAGTAGACGACGAGTAGGCTACATCACTTGTTTGTTCACCATGTGGCCCATGCTGCAGTGCCGAGCCAAGATGTACATGCAGCATAGCCTGGACGCAGAATTTGAAAAAGTGACACTTTCTTACCATGGGGAAACAATTTGTTTTTCTATTTGAGTCTCAGGCCTGAGAAAACTGTGGTTTCCGTTACCGCAGCATGCGTTTGCATATTATAAATATGCTTAGCTATAAATATGGGGGTATACCTACCCCTAAACCTATCTTTATAAAGGGGGGGGGGGGCTACGTATGCGTCTGTCGCTGCTATTATTACTTTCGAATCAATAGTTACACATGTATGTAAAAATACCAGATAACAGATTACATATCTGTTCTAATAATTTTATTACGTGTTGCACGTTGCCATGGAACAAATAGTCATGTCTCCACAGACGTTGAAACTTAATTGTTATTACAAAATAATTAAAATCAACAACAAAACAAACTAGTCAAAATGGTCATTGGAAAACGGTCAATACAACAAAATAATATTATAGGCCATATATATATATCTGGCCTATGTTTTCTGAACCCAGACATGTAGACCTATATGTTTGAAACTGAGTGGTATTTAGATTTATAAATGTCAATTTTTTTAATGGTAGATTATATTGCAGCCCTTTATGCAAATGTGTGTATTTATCCTGGGATGAAATCTGAAACATTGAACTTTGCTCTGTATCTAAGCGTATAATTTTTATACACTTGTTTTACATAATTTAGGTGTGTTGAATGCGAATCTGTCGAATAACATTCTGTATTTGATGGCCTTCACCTTTAAATTAGCAAAACAAAAAATGGCCACCAAAAGCACATCTTTTATATTTTTTGCTGCACATAGGTGCACATTTTTTTAGTTTCTGTGTGATTTAGAAATGGGAAATGTATGTCTTGTTCTTTCGATCAAAATCACCTGTATTTGACATTTATACAAAATGGTGACCCCCAGTACACAAATAGAAGCGTTTTAATGCATCTGAATTATAATATAATAAAACTAATCTTTTTTTTATGGAAATCTAGAAAATTAGCCCATGTAATACGGGAAATAATAGCTTACAAGGCATCCAAAACTTTGCTTAAACACATTATATTCAAATATGCTTTGATGTACGGTACCTAATATTTCGAATGACAAATAAAATATGAGTGTTTCGTCCCACAAGTCATGCAAAAATCATAAGTCGAGCATGATCCTCTTGCGACAAACCCAAGAAAGAAGTGGAATTTACATTTTCAAAACCATTTAGTGTTTTGTTTATTTTTAGAGGAATGTCCCGGCTATTTTTGATTTTTTTCTTTTAAATATACTCGTCAGTATCGTTTATTACAACAAAAAAGTCATATTATCGTTAGCATGTCTAACGATATAATTAAAGTAAGAGTAAATATATAACAACGGCGGACTCCTTGGATTTGAAGGTCAACTAAAAGTCATTTCTTTCCAAAGTACACTAGAAATAAATGTATCTAATGAAACCATAGATAAATTGTGCTTTCATGTGCGACAGACTATATAAAATACGACGTTTTTATTACATTTTGGCGGACATATTGTGTTTGCTAATTTGAAGGTGAAGGTCACGAAATATAAAATGTTATCCGACAGATTCGAGCTCAGCACACCTAAATTATACTATGTAAAACCAAGTGGATAACAAGTTATATACTAAGATGCAAAGCAAAGTTCAATGTTTCAGATTTCAGCCCAGGTCAAATACACACATATTTATAAAAAGGCTGCTATATTTTTTCATCAAACAATATATGACATTTATAAATATAAGCAACACACATTTTTAAGCATACACATATTTTAGGTATATTGGAATGGGCACACATGTATCTATAACAAATTGGTTTCAAAGTTATCGCTAAATTTATTTATATACAAAGCACCGAGGATTTGGAATACACCCCCCATACAAACCAGAACTGCATCATCTCTACCAAGTTTCAAGGTCCTTATTAAAAAATGGAATGGGTACACCCATATGGGATCCTGAAATTTCACTATCCTATGACGCGATCCACAACTTCAAGTGAGTGAAAATTATTCTTTTCAAATCGTGCTGGTTGATGTCACATTTTATCTTCAATCGATATAAAATGTGGTACTTAATAAAAAATAAAAACCCGAATATATACGGCACAGGCGGTTAAAGGGCTAGCCAGAGATCCAACTAGCAGACAAGATGTTACAGCTTAAGTAAACAAATCACAACTGAATGTGGGTAATTCTTCATAATATATTGACCTCTTATCAATAACTTGAATCTCTGATGGACGAACAATATTTGTGGGATTACAGAGGGTAAATAACGAATAACAATTTAAAATTGATATATAACAGTGAAACTAATATATAGATTGCAAAAAAGGCACAATTAATTTATTTTCACAAGCGTATCAAATAACACCTTTGCACTAACATTGCAATAATGTTTTGGCAATTATTTTTGAAACATATTTTCTATGAGAAAAACATAACAAAGGGCAGAAGTTCTGTAGTGTCAGTGACAGCTGGTATACAGATTAAGCTATTTCACGATTTCGTCATGACATAGCCCTTCAATGGTGATGGAAGATCAGTTTGTGGCAGAAATATATGAAGTGGTTTGTGCACACAGTGTCTGATGCGGTATTTGCATAACTGTTTTAGGCTGTGAGGAAGAGCATAATAGTTGCTGACAAGACATAAAATTTTGCGAGCATATTTTTCGTCTTTTTTTAATGTTTCTATGTCATGTCTGGTAACCAGAGATCCTGCTAACAGAAGAGATGCTACAGCTTTTGTGAATAAATCTCCAAGCGAATCCCGATATTTTTTCATAATTGTTTTACTCAACATCAATAATCTAGACAAAGGTGATGTCTTCTTTTTACCATCATCAAGCACTATATCTTTAACATTAACTTCACAGCCAGCTTCAACTAAAAACATTATAATATACATCATAACAATACATTCTGTTATAATCTCTTTTTCACTCTGGGCTGTATCTACACAACCCAGGCCATATATTGCACGGTCAATTGGCGTTTCTTTATATTCGTTCAAACAATTCATAACGGCACCATTTTCCACTAGGACTTTTACAATATCAAGGTGGCCTGTAAAAGAAAAACGTGTGCTGTTCTCTGAAAAACCACTGCGACAAAACGACATGCAGGCAACATGCAATGCGGTATTTTGAATACCATTCACACGACTCAGATCAGCACCTTCGCTGATTAAAAATTTAACAATTTGTAGATGGTGTTCTCGACATGCTTGTATCAAAGCAGAATTGTTATTAAATGCTTCACACACATCATCTGAATATTTAAAATCTTGTACCATAAATCTCAAAGCACGGCTTACATCATACGGTGGTTCTTCTTCTTCGTATATATGGTTAATATCTGCACCAAGGCTGAGCAGTATTTCTGCTAGTTCTAAATGGCCAGACTCACAGGACATTACCAGAGGCGTACGTTCAGCGTAATCTCCTTGATTGACGTCAGCTCCATGATCAATCAAACACTTTGCCATCTGCAGAGCAACTAGTGAATCGGGGAATTGGCAAGCCAAATGTAGGGCTGTGTTATGATACATGTGCTCTGTAGCTTTTTCTATACGTTTATTTACATCACATCCGTGTTTTAGTAATTCCTTCATTGTGTCCACCAATCCTTCCTTGGCAGTATAATGAAGTGGAGTCATTTCTTCCCAGCCTTCGAAACACAGGTCACTACTTATATCTCCATTGTACTTCATGTAAAGTTTGACTCCATCCACATCATTCGCTTTGACAGCTTGGATGAACGACTCTATTAATTGAAGCTCGTCAGCCATGTTATTTCTTCTCTTCTAGTCACTAAAACATCAGACAACTACTTTTAAAAATCAACATCTAATTTCAATGGTGGTATGAAAATATTTAGGCTGTGATGGTAGTATACGGTACATAAACGAGCCATAACCGTTTTGATAACAAGGATTGCGGGTAACAGACTATATAAGTATGTATTTAAATTCATGACCCCTCCGACCCTCCCCTTGTGCGCGCCCCTGAGTCTATACCATCATAAAACTGGCCGCTGATGAAGTTGTGAAGATATGAGAAAAAATAAGAAATAAAGGATCGCCAGTAGGCCTAAGCCGTTTTAAATTTTACATCTGCGATAATGTGTCATGTGTTATCCCTGTATAACAACATGGACTTCATTTATATTAATGAGCTTTCATATCATGATTATCATGCAAGGTTTCTGACATAGTTAGCAAGAACAAATAAAAAAATAGCTGCCTGTTTGGTATTCTCGATTATATTTCTCATGGTTCCCACACTTTTTCTAATTCAAAGGACCTTTCAAGATCAACAGAAAAACATCACAGATTGATCAAAATTAAGGACCCGTTTATTGATGTTTTTATAAAAATCAAGGACTTTTCAAGGGCTGGTTTTTTATCCAAATTCAAGGACTTTTCCCGTTTTTAAGGAACCATGGGAACCTTGATCTCTGCAAAATGTGTCTACCGTGTATTATCCTTGTGTTATTTTAGTAGCGGACAGTGTCGGATAAAAGACAACATATACAATAAATTAAATAAACTAAATACTTTTGAATTGCTACATGATGATACAGCGGTAAGAGCAATTATTGATTACAAACATTTGGTAGGAATACCATAATGTGGGTACATGTATTCTGCCATGCAAAGGCAGTATCTGCTTACTTGTAAAATAAGGAGATAATGCCTCTCGGCTATGTACGGCAGTATTAGTCTTAGACACTGCATATCTACACTAATATTATTCCTTATAAATGTTCAGCTTTTGCAAATAATTCGATCATGCATTCTTCGATCAGACAAAGAAAATCGTTGTGTGTTGTATGGATATTGTAGAAGGAATTGTCAAGGTGAGGTTCACAAGTGCCTATGATACATAAGTATAAACTCACTGATAAAAGTTAACACCTTTGAAGAAAGGGAAGGTGGTATTATCGAAGTGCCACTGCCTTCTCTTTACAGTTTCGGTCCATTATTATTAGGCCAAAAATACATGATCAATCTTCATTTTCAATTGTCATACACAATTTTTTTTTAAATGGAAATAAGAATTACAAAACAACAGCACGTTATTTATATATAGGCCCTACAACTTAAAAAAAAATCGCAAAGAATTATAGTCTGTTCATCTGTTTCGTACCCAACAGAACATTGACACGACGGAAAAATGATTTGTGACGGAAAATTAATTAATAAATATAAATCAGCAATCATTTGTTCAGTCGAATTTCAAAGATCTTCAAGTGAGGGTGACCGGGGCACGTTGAACCACTTTTTCTATTTATACCTGTAAAATGTGATTAGCATGGTACATGCAAAAAACAACGGGTAATGCCCAGTCATATTGACCTAAATATCAAACATTCATAGCCTGTTTAATACAAAACAGTTATATAAATTTCGTCTTTAAAGTTTTTTAAATGATGGTTCAAAGTGCCTCGCGGTCGGAGTACGTTGAACCTCCCTAGCGGAGTACATCGATCCATCAAAATAAATATCCGAAATAACCATTTTATAAAAACAAATTGTATAATTTCAAGGATTTTCAAGTAGCCTATCAGGTTACACACCTTTTATTATTATTTGCTTGCAAAATAGGCCATTGTGTCGTGCATACAGCGATGAAAGTATCTTCAGTCATAATATACTGCGGTGAGAGGTGGATAGTATTACACAAATTTAATTAAAAGTAAAGATCTGGTCTTCTGTCAATAATATTACAGTTGGTTGTGTCATTGATATATTCATAGCAGGGTCATAGCAGTTTCTTCAATAACATCCCTTAGTCAAATAAATATTTAGAAATAACTATTATCTTTATAACATATTGAGTGACCCACTTAAAAAAATGGCAGATACTCATCTATCTATACTATAATAAAATAAGGGTTTTTAGGCTTCGTCGGTCGTTGAACGAACCCCCTGTCCATATCACTATTCCCAGCCACCCACCATATACCTCATGCGAAGCTTTGACATTCAAGGATGGTTGTAGCGTTTATTAAAATTTCTTACGAGACGTTTTTGTGCCGTAATTTGGCTTTTATTCAGTGTGAATCACAATTATCAGCTGATTTTCATGTCCATTTGAACAAGTCGGCACGGCACTAACTCTAGGCCGGTTTAATGCAGGTCCACTGTCGCTGTGCATCCATACAACACTGTGCAGTGTTTTCTGCTGCGGCAGTGAGTCCAAATAGTATACTTGCTCACCCCGCCCCAATGCCGTTTAAGTGTTGGCCAGCGTTGTATACAATGACCCGACATCGGAACAATGCACGACACACCGACACATTGCCGGGTGAATGATGGGCTGACGTAGTAGGTAGTAGTAAAGCATTGCTTTACGTCACTTTTCGGCACAAAAGGTCTTTTAAGTGACATTGTAATAAGATTAAAACGATGTAGTCAATTGATGAGATGAAATGATGTACAGATGATGATGTGATGGTGGGGGTGATAGGGCATGGTGAGTTATTGAGAGCGTTCTCCTTCGCTCGCCCGATAAGGGGTTCTTGGCATGTCCAGGGGATCTACCCCCAGACATGTCCAGACGTCCGGAGACTTGGGTTTCGCTGTGCAATTTAATGCTGAAAGTCTGTGGCATTTCGCGCAGCACGCTCCCCAGTGACAATAGGAAGGATAACTCCCTCTGGGTAACTTAATTCATCCCACGTGAGAGACCTAATGTCAAACACGCTATTGCCAGTTATTTAAGGCTACCGCAGCCTACACCAGCGCCAGCACTGATGCGAGAGCTGCATTAGCACCGCAGTTGAGCGGAGGAACCAGGGTACACTACTGGCTATCCGCCCAAAGATTATGGCCAGATACGAGGAGGCTGCAGCTTCCCTTGGATGATTGTTGTAGATTAGTGCTTCTGTACCATGGCATACAGCATGCAACTGACAGAACAGATCACTAATGACCCTCCCCGGATGGGGGCAAAACGTACTACTACTAGCAGTCATCCCGCACTCTTCCATTCTGAACCCGACCTCCACGGAAGGTAGACGTGTGATTGCGTCGTCTGCAATCAGCCGCGTGGCTGTATATTCGCCCCTGCCGCACAAGACTTAGTAGCACACACATATCTGACAATGCCTGCATGAACATGGAATGAATAAAGAACGAATGAAAGGAATCATCTATTTTGACTGAGTTTCTACTGCGAAACATCACTTGCTGACCGGGCAAGACTCTAATGATTACGATTGGGCCTGAGGCGATGGTCGCGTCCATTAATTTGTCAAACACTTGACAACGTCAATGGTAATCCTCACCCCAGAAGCCAATAAGTGTTTAACATGTAAACAACCAAGAAGGCCCCCCTCGCACTTTTCAAATAAAAGTTCTACATTAATTATAATTTTACCAGATAATCAATTTGTACATGTAATTATCAAGTAATATTATGAGGCAGAGGCTAGCAGTTTTAGGGTGACAATGTGCTTTTTTGACCCCAACAGATTAAAGATGACCGCCATAAGCCGGTATGTTTCTTAACTTTCTGAAAAACTGATGCAGTCTAGGAATTAATACTAGCATGATGTACGTTGAATATTGAGTATATCAGATAAGCGGCTTTAAAATTATCAGGTTGACAAGGTTCTAATTTGACGAAACAGATTAGAGATGGCCGCCATGATCCAAATATTTTACCGACCTTCTGAATAATTGATGCAGCCTAGGAGTTAATACTCCAGTATGTTGAACACGAAGTGAATCGAAAAAGCGGTTTTGTAGATATCAGTTAGGTGACAAAGTTCCAATTTAACAAAAAAAGTTTAAAGAATTTTCTGAAAAAATGATGTAGCCTAAGAATTAAATTTGCATCCAGTGTGTTGAATACCAGATGAAGTGACGCTATGATTTGTGTTTAATATTGCACTATAGCTTTATTGATATCATCTTAACTCAGCTCTGATTACATAGTATAGAGCTGAGCAGATATTGATGGTTCAGGGAAGATGCAGTTGAAGAATAAAATTTAATATAAAATCGAAATTATTTACTGAGGAGATTTTTTTTATGCATAGGCGCATTGCCTCACTAAAAGGTGAAGGTGAATGTTCAGCTATCCTCAGGACATGCAGGAGTTTTGGATCTCAGGAGCAGATAATTACAAAAAATCACAGCAGCCCATCAGTTAGTATACCAATTTTGCATTTTCAAGATCTCATCATATCATAGCACTTCTAAGGCAGTCGGAGATCACTTAATTGGGAAAAAAATGTATGAAGTGGTTTGTGCACATAGGGTCTGATGCGGTATTTGCTTAACTGTGTTAGGCTGTGAGGAAGAGCATAATAATTGTTAATGAGACACGAAATATTGGAGCCTGTATCTTTAAACTTGTCTAATGCTTCTATGCCATCTATGTTAACCAGATATTCAACTAACAGAATTTTTTTGAGTAAACAAATCACCAAGTGGATGTGGGTAATTCTTCATAATATATTGACCTCTTATGAATAACTTGCATATCTGATAGACGAACAACATTTTTGCGATTACAGAAGATAAATAACGTATAACAATTTAAATTAAAAAAACCCATAACAGTGAAAATAACATATAGATAACAAAAAAGGTACAACTAATTCATTTTCACAAGCGTATCAAATAACACTTTGGCACTAAGAGAAAAAACATAACAAAGAGCAACAGATCTGATTAAGCATTTTCATGATTTTGTCATAACATAGCCCTTCAACGGTGATGGAAGAGCAGTTTGTGGCAAAAATATATGAAGTGGTTTGAGCACACAGTGTCTGATGCGGTATTTGCATAGCTGTTTTAGGCTGTGAGGAACAGCATAATAGTTGCTGACGAGACATAAAATATTGCGAGCAGATGTTTCGTTTACTTTTAATGTTTCTATGTCATGTCTGGTAACCAGAGATCCTGCTAACAGAAGAGATGCTACAGCTTTTGTAAATAAATCTCCAAGCGAATCCAGGTATTTTTCCATAATTTTTTTACTCAACACCAATAATCTGGACAACGGTGTTGTCTTCTTTTTACCATTATCAAGCACTATATCTCTAACATTAACTTCACACCCAGCTTCAACCAAAAACTGTATAATCTTTATCAAAACAATACATTCTGTAATAATCTCTTTTTCACTATGACCTGTATGTATACAACCCAGGCCATATATTGCACGGTCAATTGATGTTTCTTTATATTTGTTCAAACAATTCATATCAGCACCACTTTCTACTAGGACTTTTACAATACCAAGATGTCCCGTGAGAGGAAAACGTGCACGGTTATTTGAATAACCACTGCGACAAAATGACATGCATGCAACATGTAATGCTGAATTTTGCATATCATTCACAAGACTAAGATCAGCACCTTTGCTGATTAAAAGTTTAACAATCCCTGGATGGTGTTCTCTACATGCTTGTATCAGGGCAGAATTGTTATTAAATGCTTCACCCACATCATCTGCATCCCTTCGTCCATGTGACATAAATTTGAAAGCATAACATACATCATACGGTGGTTCTTCTTCTTCGTATATATGGTTAATATCTGCACCAAGGCTGAGCAGTATTTCTACTAGTTCTAAATGGCCAGACTCACAGGACATTACCAGAGGCGTACGTTCAGCGTAATCTCTTTGATTGACGTCAGCTCCATGATCAATCAAACACTTTGCCATTTGCACAGCAACTTGTGATTTGGGGAATTGGCAAGCCAAATGTAGGGCAGTATTAAAACACATGTGTTCTGTAGCTTTTTCTATACGTGTATTTACATCACATCCGTGTTTTAGTAATTCCTTCATTGTGTCCACCAATCCTTCCTTGGCAGTGTAATGAAGTGGAGTCATTTCTTCCCAGCCTTCGAAACACAGGTCACTACTCATATCTCCATTGCACTTAATGTAAAGTTTGACTCCATCCACATCATTCGCTTTGACAGCTTGGATAAATGACTGGAGCTCAATTTGATCAGCCATGTCATTTCTTCTCTTTCTGATCACTGAAACATCAAATGAAATAACTAATGTTAATGGTGTTCCCTACATGAATGTATAATATCCCCATAAGGTACTTTGGTGACACTGTCACTGCCTGATGGTAGTAACCAGTCTAGAATGGGTAGATCAATGGCAAAGTACTGTACACTAATAGTCTATTATTTGAAGCGTTTCCTCTTCAATGTATCATGAAATAAACTCAAACAACAAGGCTCTTTTTATCACGCTTGTTTACTTAATTCAAAAAGTATCGCTACCCGGACACACACCTCACACTTGCACTGTGTGGCTCATGCATGTACCTGCTGAACATTACATCTTATTCCCACTTGAATAAAATGTTATCGTTTAGTGTTCTCAAGTATAAAAAAAATACTCGGTGCACGAAAGAGAAATACAACAGTATGACGATTATAGCTTCAAACATAATAGTACTAGTATACCTGTCACCAGCCAAACCTCCAAAAGATGTCTGAATTCGTGTTAGCTGTATAATAGCACAAGGCATGTAAGGGGGTGCCACCGTCGATTTTGAAGGTGATTTTTAACATGTTCAATGTCACAAAAGTCTAAATTGATAATTTTTATTGCATATAAATATTTATCACTGTTATTGATCATATTATTATTTTTTTTATTGTTTTATACTTCTATTATTTCAAAATAAATTGATTGATTAAGGTAATTGACTCATAATTTTTATTATTATTTATAAACAAAAAGATACTTTTATTATATATAATTGTTTTTTACTGTTTGTAATTAGTAATAAGAATATTTCATTATTTAATTATTTTTTTTATTGTTTTATGTTTGTATTATTTCACCTAGGCTTACATTCGCAATTAATTTATTAATAATTTATTACTATTATTATTTATATAAATAATATTGTAGTGATTACTATAAACAATAAAACAGATAGTTGTATTAAATATAATTATTTGTAGCTAAGATAGTAGTAGATTGTACTAACTTTTGAACAAATGTTTGTTGAAACTTATGACGTTTCGACTTGATCAAACCTTGATCACATGCTGATATCCTGGCGGTGACTGAAAGGGCTCAGATATCGGCGGAACCATCTTGTCGTAGATGGGTGGTAGTCGGTAGCCTTGGTCCATGTTCATGGTCGGGCGTCGTTGGCGTATATAGATCGCCCCCTTGACACGTCAATGCCAGTCTAGTTCTTTTCACCTAATTTTCAGTATAGTGCCATTGCTGAAGCATTTCCGACTGCATTAGGTCTACCAGAACACAGATCATGAAACCTATATTTAAAGGCATACAGTACTAAGATTATTGTTTTGAATTCTGAGAAATTGGGCAGCACTTTAAAGAGTCCACAGCTTCAGGAATATGGTTACAAAGCTTATTCATCCTGATCTACTCCTTCGGGGAAGAAGACTTTGAGATGTATGAGAAGCCTTATCGTAATGGATTATGTAGGCCTACCATATGGTTTATTATTCACTTGCGCGACAAGAAAATAAAATTAGGCCACCTTTGTGCACATAGGCTAAACTGGCCCAGGAGAACCTCTTAAGGATGATGAAATGAATGAGATGACACTGCCCTCCAGACACAGGATTCGAAATTCGAGCCCTGCCGGTCTGATGCTGAGCACGTTACCTCTCGGTCACGGACGTTCCACACAATATTGAATCTTTTACGTAAGTAAGTAAGTAAATATTTACTTCACTTTTCGGCTAGTATGGCCATTTAAGTGAAAATTCCAGGTATTACAATATCCCATATTGTATAGTTAAAGTAGTAGAGGAAAGACAAAGCTAATAAAAGCATGTTCGTACTAAAATATTCAGTTTAAAGTGTTTGATATGATAAGATGACGATGCTCCTGGCACCTATATGTAACGAGTCTGATGACATGTTGTAGCGCCTGCACTACAACACAGTTTAATGGGTATAAAAATATCAGTATAAATAATGTAAAATATGAAGTGATTATAAAATGAACGACTTATCAAGTCACTATATCTCCATGAAGTCTTAATAATGTATGTATGTACACAATATAAATTGACATAAATATCAATGACATAAACAATGAACAGAGAAATCATCAAGTAAGTAAGTAAAATGTCTTCTCTACTTCACTTTCCGGCCAGTATGGCCAGAGAAATCAATTAACCACAAAAAAATTCTCAAAAATTAAAGACTTACAGTGCCCCCACAGTTGGTCACAAGGTCCGTGATATTGAAGAACACCACAGAAGCGATCACGAACCGTGAGGACACCGTAAGTCACCACAGACTAATTGTACGGCAATGGCTTCTCTATGACATGCTGCATTATCCGCCAGGATGCCACAGAGAAACCATTAAAACAATGAAGTGGAAAAATAATTATATGGCAATGGGCTCTTTCGGACATCCCGTCCATCACCAGGATACCAAAGAGAAACCATTAATATATACTTCAAACAATTCCGTATATGTACAAGGTGTGTGCTGGACGATCAATCCGGGGGCAACATCCCAGAGAAATCACCCAGCACAGATCAAAGAACCCATTGTACAATGAACAAATATATAAAATATATGAATATGAATATATATAGAATATATAAATAATTTGAACTGAAAACTATTCGAAAATAAACATAACAACCTCAGTGAAAAACCCTGAACCACCGGAAAGCATACACAAAAAATAGAAAAACCTGGTTCGATGAAAGGCAAAAACGTTTGGGTGTCTAGAAGCGGGTTTTCTGTCCTGGCAATTGATCAACCCCATGAACACAACAATACAGTCATCAAATGCGAAAGACGGACAATTGGGCTGACGGAGGACACAGAAGCACTGGGAAGGTGGATTGTGACTGGACCAGGAGTGAGCCACCTATAGTTGATGACTATGAGGCCATACCCTGTGTAATGCAGCGAGTACTAGCAAACATCACCAGCAGGCATAACGATCCGAGAGGACTTGAAATGAAAAGCTCTTATCACCCTTTGTGATGATGCCAAACTCGTTTATCTCTGGCTGAAGTATCATTACAGCTCACTCAAACAATTAGACAGGGAATCAGAGGGAGATGTCATCATCATTGGTGGATTCAGTCTAAAAAAGTCATTTGATGATTATAAAGAGACGACATCCTGCCAAAATGTGAATTGTACCGGTACAACACAAAATACGAGTGGGTGAACATCTGAAAATATACAGGCAGTATTCGATGTATAGTCCTACAAGAAGACATGCCTGGAATCGAAAAGTCTTTTAAGAGGGTTTGAGAACAGTGACAGGAAGAAACAAGATCCTAAAACACTAGACAAACTTTTTGCAGAGGACGACAACGACACAGAACGACACAAAGGAAATGTGTGAAGGTGATATTACAACTTAAAGGCCCATTCCCAAGTGCCAAAAGTTTAAAGTGTGTTATTTAGGCTTATATCGACGTAAATATATATTATCTTTCTCCACCCTCCATTTGAAAGAGATATGTCCCCGGTAAGTGTGTATTTCGGAATGGTCATACTATTCCTGACAACCATCCCTTAATTATGTTACGTTTGACCATAAAACCTGCTCGCTGAGGGTCTAGATGAAGCGTCTGATGTTGATTGTTTTTTTTTTCTTTGAAAGGATCAACACTGAGGAAAATCCCTTCCTTTTTGTCACTACATCAACCACGAACATCCCATGAATATTACCTGTGTATTTTGGCGATGTTCACGATGTCTACAAAGATGTTAAACATATCAATTGGCCGAGTTTAGAAGTGTTGACCCTTCGTGTTTGGAAATGTGAGGCCCGTTGGGAAAACGCCGTTAAGCGATGCTTTTCCGATGACATTTGTAATTGAGCTCGTAACGTCTTTGACGATGTGATACATTCAAGATCTTACATACTTATCAGAATATCCTAATATGAGTTAAGAACTTTTTGTCATTGCTGCTGTATACAAAACACGTGTAACAGTGACGTAAATGAGCAAGTTTTGGATAGTAAAAAAATAAATTTAGGTATCTGCAGAATGGGGGGGGGGATGTTATTGAATATAGAATCAACCCACAGGTTGACAAAATGCTAGCTTAATGTTGGGCCACTGTTTACGGCACTTCCCCAGCATCAATCCACCCTTTGTATTGAATGTCCCATGCTTTTGTACTGCTGAAGACAATGCAACCTTAGCCCGCATATATATCTTCCTCTTGGTGGACATGCAATGCGGGGTTGTACCAGCGTTACATTGCCGTTACAGGTGGTGGGCCAACATTGAGCCAGCATTTGGGTCGGTGTATCGTATATAGGCAAACACAGTGCATTGTGGGCACGCGCGCCCAGCCAGTAAGATGGCCTGCCCGGTACCGAATAGATTCTGGCCAGCACCGGCGACGCTGGCCCAGTATTTAGCCGTCATTGGGTCGCTTGCAGCATGTACTCTGTGGACACATTGACACCAGCGAGAAGCACTGCCCAGTAATGCATGGGTGTTGTCCGGCACCGGCAACAGTGGACCAGTATTGCACCGGCATTGGGTTAGTGTCGTACTGACTTGTAGTGGACACAGACATCAACTAGAAATTGTGAAGAACATTGATTAAAAGCCAAATTACGGCACCAAAAAAATATCCTAATAAATTATTATTATCGTTACAACCATCCCTGAATGTCAAAGCTTTGTGTGAGGTATATAGTGGGTGGCGGGAAATAATTATATGGTGAGGGGGCTCATTCAACGAAGCCTAAAAACCCTATTAGGTGGGTCACATCAGTTCATAATGAATGGTTCTCAACAGCGGGGTGGGTCGTTCTATTATTTTGCTGGGTAAGCAGAACGCATTTTAGGAGTGTATTTTGTGATAAATTCGGACTAAAGCAGAAACTAAATGCATACAAATCAAATATAGGCCACAAGGTCCAACTTTATTAGAGAGATAAATTTCTTTATCAGCATGGTTGAATCATTTCCATGTCCTTGATAGGAAGCACGGAAAATTGGGATGTGCTTATGCGGTGACAATCTCTGCCATGGTTATACTTCTATAGAAAACCAATGATCATGCTGACCCTATCCCACTCAACTGTGATAGAGAGTCTATAACAATACAAATATTTACCAGTGTTTACAGATATATTAGTGTATATATAACCGACGTTACAGGACAGAAATGAATCTCCAGGACAATAAATCTTCCAAAAAAATGCACTGTAATCTCGCATGTTTTTTTTAACGATATGTAATATTCAGCCAATGCTGGAGAAATGTTCGGTCATCGTTGCAGTCGATGGGCAAACAATAATTCAGTATTGGTTTAACGTATCATGCTTGGTGGGATGCTGAATGACAGCTAGTGCTAGTTTACGTTAGTCTGCAATGTCGGATATATGTTATAATGCATTGATCTGGGAGTCCCGACATCGGCCCAGCCTTTAACGTCAGCATCACTTTGTTTTCTGTGAATATCCAACATATCCCAGCCAACACGCTTCATTGCCTGATCAACACAGTGTTGACGTTTGGTTTGTGTCAAAGATTTAGACACACCAGGCAAACAACACTGGCTGGAACAGACGATGGATCATCATTACATAAACATACTACCCTGTGCTGTTTGCTGGGTGTAGCCAGCTACCGGCTGATCAAACCCTTGCCTGGCAACCCCGGCCAATTTCTACATGAAGCTCGGCCGCGACGCGTAGTATGGATCAGGGAATAGTGCAGGTGGTTGTGTTTTTCACTTGGATCGGAATGTCAATTTTTGGCACCAATGCTAATATCAATCTACTGGATCTAATGACTCAGAAAAGTTTTGGTGCCATTTTTTCTGTCGCCAGTTCTTTTTATGCAAGTACCGTATATTACACATAAATCGCGATATTGTTTCCCAGTTAATGCCGGAAATTATATCCTGTGACCCCTTAATATTTGCAGAATTGTGAGGAGAATACTACCATATAACACTATCGATATAAATGTACACTAAATAAAAAAATACGACAGTATCGTATTAGTTGTGATTTGTGTCATAATGCTTGTCATCTTACATATCCATACTTTATGTATACAAATTCAAGACCACTGAATTTCAAACCCTCCATACACAAGGTCAGTGGTTTGATAAACTTTATATGGGCTCTCGAGCTATATGGCATACAAACTTTTATATATTAACAGCGAGAGGCCGGGATTTTCGTCTCGCAAGATCTAAACTCCTGTAGCGTTCACCTTTTTCACACTTGGACACTTGGTATTTGATATCATAATCCGGTGACAAGTCTATTTTTTAGCAACTTCACATTTCAACTCTGTCTTCAACTTAAAATTGTCAGCAGGCGATGTCAGGCTCGTCCGCCATTGTGCTAAGTGGAGTGGAGAACAGCAGCTGCCATACAGTGTATCTGTCACAAGCGTGCATAGGGCTACGCCTTAGCTATTCCATAGTGTGTCACTACACATACACTTGATATACCCATCCAACACTAGACCTTGAACCAATTTCGGTTTATTGTTGGTCCACCGTCTGTAACGCCAGCCATCCATCCCAGCTTTCACCCATGTGTAGTAATTAAATTATGTCCTAGTCATCATCATGATCTTTACCCTGAACTGCAGTGTACTCAGCATTATCACATTCACCAGTTTCCAATTAAAATACTTCAGCCAAGTTCACAGATTGTGCGTGAACACAGTGTTTTTTGACACTTTATATGCAATATTTCCAATATAAAGGCTTAATTACACCACCTGGAGCTGGTTCAAAAATGTTCTCTAAGACAAATGTTCTCTATTACACCCATCCAGTCGTCTTCCCATCGATGTTCTGTTGTCGGGGCGAGCAGATATTTTGCAATGTGAACCAGGTGCTATTTTCGTACCAGGTAATTGTCCTTAAGTATGTGGTGGTTTAGAGCAGCTATTGATGGGGGATTAGAACTAGAAGCTGTTTGTATTCCGCTTGGTATCAGAATCTCAGTTGCATACATGTCCTAAGTAAGTAGGCCTACTGTTGACATAACATTCTTCTTCGTTAACACTCACCATGCTAACTGCTTGATACTTTTTTGCATGACTGCTAGATTTTGCACAAGGAGCATTGCATCATTTTCTGTTTGTAATACGTGCTTTTCAAACAAGACTGTCAGAATACAATATTTTTCATCCTGAGAAGGCAGCATAGATCCATCAGAAGCAAAAAAAAACGAATGATGCATGGGAACTCGTGCACATGAGCTGTCAGGGTCATTTTTAAATTAATATTTTGATCTACGCAAAGCTACACTTGGTTGGCATCTTTACTTCGAGTTTTGTTTTATCATCTTTATGAAGATACTTCCATTGGCACTTATGCACTCTGAAACAAATGTCCTATATATGGTTCCAGTCCTGTGGCAGATGCTTTCAGTAATCCTTTGTTACCTTGTAGAACATAACTTTTTTGTTGCATTCTGATTTGAATGAATTATCACCTGTCGTAGCTGTGATATATTATCCTGTCGTCGTTTTACAGATGCAAGAGACTAATCATGATGCTTGCATGGCCTCCTTGCATGTGCATAAAAAACTGATGATATCTCACAGCTTGAAATACTTGTTCTGTTGACACCAAGAAGAATTGCAATATGGTGGCAACTGTACACCAGCAAACACTTTTAGTTTTCAATTTATTGCTCAAATGCATGGTAAATGCCGATGCCTGTGAAGGGAATCCTACTCTTCTATCACAATGAGCTCCCAAATTTCTGGATCACTTTCCTGTATCTTCAACGTAGGGCCTAGATGCAATTCGCTATGCTATGGTATCCTATGCTATGCTATGCTATGCTATGCTATGCTATGCTATGCTATGCTATGCTATTCTATGCTATGCTATGCTATGCTATGCTATGCATGCTATGCTATGCTATGCTATGCTATGTATACATGCATATGTCAGTCTATTGAGTTTGAAGAAGCACATGCGTATTGTTTAAAGTGGAGCAAGTTGAAAAAAGAATAAGTCTTCTCCTGTGAAGGAAATGAGAAGGTGACTTTTTTGCAATTAGCACCATTGTAGAAAAACATCTTGTAAAGTACCGAATCTTTCTGAAGATACAGTGGAATGGCACTTTCTCAGAAAACGCTATGCACACGCTAAACACGCTAGTGGAATGATGCTAGATGTACGTTACTCATAGGTTAAGTACACTGGACATGATACCCTGGCATGAAAGTGTATATGATACGTCTAGCGTATTCATATAGGTACATGTACATCACATGTGATAGTGGAACGTCGTATATATCCGTACAGATACAATTTTTTTTCTTGTATCATATATGTGAGCTGTATGCGTTATCAATAGGCTAGCTTAGCCATATGCATTTCACCACATATTTGAATAATTTTCACACACAAATTATACATTCATCTGATACGCTATAGTGTGATACTGTATTAAAAGCAAAATAGTTATTGTTAAATTCACAAGTTCTAGCTGAGTTGAAGAAAACATGCTATAATTAACTATTACCTTTTGACATACATGTATATGCGTCAAAGGTCTATATCTGCACATGGTATCATAGACGAATATTAGCGTATTACGTAATATGTATCATGCATATAATGTTGCCGATTTCATTACACACTGATCTGACTCTCATGATTTATCAATATTCACATTCGGCAGCTCCTGCTGAAAATTTTGAGGGGTCATATTATATACTTTATGCCAAGTATGTGGACACTGTATGTATTTTTCGTATATTAAAGATCGTCAACTTTGAATGACCTTAAAATGACTTTTAACCTCAAATTACACCGAAATTTTTCTGAATCAGTAGACCTGGTAGAGACAGAAAAACATAGGTGCCAAAAATTAACGTTCCAATCTCAGTGTAGTAGTGGTAGTAAATCATTGCTTTACGTCACTTTTCGGCACAAAAGGTCCCAGTGAACATTTATATAATATCTAACATTACGGCCTGCACTAAAACCAGAGTAATCAAACCCCTCCCTCACAGCTGACCACGTGTCATCATATGATGACTACCGTATTCCCCCCGCCTATAAGTGAGGTGGTAGTAGTAGTAAGTCATTGCTTTACGTCACTTTTCGGCACAAATGTTCTTTCAAGTGACGTTGTAATACGATAAAAACGTTGTAGTCAATTGATGAGATGAATGATGTACAGATGATGATGTGAGGGCGTTGGTGATAGGGCATGGTGGGTTATTGAGAGCGATTTCCTTCCCTCGTCCAATTAATGTTGAACCACCATCTGCAATGATATCCCACCTTTAAAACAGCACTGTCTCAACGTATCTTTAAAATCATGTAGGCCTATTAAACAAGACTAGTGTGGTGGGTTTTTTCGAGATATCTGGCTGGATATTATTATTATTTATGAACATATTTATAGTCCATGGGCCAGATATGAAACCTCCCCCCCCCCCTTGTGGATTTTTGAAGACAGTGATTTTTGGCCACCTTGTTATGACTATTCAATATCTGCTTGTTTGCACTCAAAATATTGGGGCATAAAAAATACTGGGTCATTAAACATATACACCCCCCTGAATTTTAAGCGGTAAATTTCATTTTATAATTTTTTTTTTTCAAGTGCAGGTATTTATTCCAAAGATTAAACACTAGTTATGTTACAAGAAAATGCTATGTGAAATGAAAATGGAAAAAATAATAATAATAATATGGGGTGCATCAATATAGGCTTGTAGCAAGGTTACCTGCACACATTTCGGACATAGTAGGGTGAAAAACGAAACTGTTTTATAATATAATATTTTACACCAATTCGATGGCCTATTTTGTCTAGTTATCAGAAGTGTTAGAGTTGGAGCTTAATTCCTTGCCATTTTTGAGTTATGAGCAAATGAACGATGTAACATTTAAAGAGAAATTATACAGTTTTGAGCTAAAATCAGGCCTTTTTCACAAATAATAATGATAATTTCGATCATTTATATTTTCTTAAAAAACTGTAGTCCGAGCTAGAGATGACGTAACCTTGCTTTGTTACATATCATACAATGTTTTTTGTGCTGGATTCAAATCCGATGAGTGCCGGCTAGAAAGGTTTGGGCATTTTTGTAAATTCAAGGTCAAAGGTCAATTTCAAGGTCAAATATGATTTTTTCACAAATGAAGCTAGAAACAAGTGTAATACCTCATTTTCATGTGATTTTGACTCGGCAAACCATTTCTTATATTATTTACATGACTCAAGGTCATCTTCAACGTCAAAAGGTCAATTTCAAGGTCAAGTAAGCGAAAATAGCATTTTTAACAAATAAAGTTAGGAACATGTGTAATACCTCTTTTTCATAGGATTTTGACTGAAAAATCCATTTATGCTATTATTTTGGTGATTCATGGTCATCTTCAAAGTCGGAAAATCAATTCCGATGTCAAAATGTAAAATTGTGATTTTTAAGAAACAATAGAAATGAAATACGTCTTTTGCGTGTGATATTTGCTATAAAAGAGTTCACTTGAACTAAATGTTCTATACATTTTTGATAATAATATTCCCGAAGAAGGCTTGTTGCTGCAAATATTCAGAAAATTTGCAGGGAATGCGAAAAGTCTTCTTGCCATGGTGGACACCGATCCAGTGTACTTTGAAAATATAGTGGACCAGACAAAATGCTGGCGGACATAATTTTCAATTATAAATTAAATGTGTCAACCATGAGTGATAATATGAGATTCAAGATTCTCTAAACTTCGAACTTGGTATAATTGGGAAAATCATGATGATAAAAGTTACTTGTACACTTTTTAAATGTTACTGATCCAAAAAATGATTCCAAATTTTTGAAGTACTAGACATTTAGGTCCAGCAAGGAGATATGATACACCGTATTGGTCCATTTTTGCCGGAGATCGCCGATGTCCGGGGACGTTTCGCGATGCCTGAAATTTGTATTATTGTATATTTAGACCAATGGTATTCCACTCAGTCATTGTGCACTGTATTATTAGTCTGTTTTGAAGGTTTATTTTCAAATTAATTAGCCAAACAATATGGTTTTCCTAACAATTCCCACATTTAAAATATGATATAGCTAACCCTATATCCTTATGTGAAGAAATGGTCTATTCCATCGTTACGTATGTTACAGTTTACAAGTACCGGTAGCTTCCATGTTTTTTAAGGACACCAAAATTTATGGAGACCAGATATTCTTAGGAGTGTCAATGCTAATTCGGCTAGGGTCATAAAAGTTCAATAAAATTTAAAATTCTTGATGGTGAGTCCAGCTTTCTGTCTACTCAGATATGTGGAGCTCTATCCCACAGTTGTGAGATGTTGGCTACAATGGTCATATATAGCTCTCTGGCACTGCGGATAGTCTCCTATTTTTTGAATTTTTACAACTGTCATAGCAGCTTTGTGCTTCCCAAAGCCTCCAACTCGATCTGCTTTTCCTTGGGCTGTTTCCCAATAGATGTGCTCCGCTTCAATTCCACTAACGTCCTGCATGTGTTTGCTGAGAAAAAGAAAGCTACATCCGAATATTTTTGCTGGTCTCCTATTCCAAAATTATGGTGGCGTTCTTTGTGGTCTGCTGGCCATTTTGCATTTTTGGACAGCCATCTTGATTTATTTGTGACATAAAGATAACCTTGCCATAACATCCCTATGAAGCCCAACATAAAATCATATCACCAGATTTTGTGCACTTGGGTTGGGTTTGTAATGAACGTGCTGAAAATTGGTCAAAACCTGATTGTGTTGTGTATCTGTGTTTGGTGTGTTCACCTTACAGATGACCTTGTTGTGACCTAGGCATAACACTCCTCAGAAGCTTTGCCACAAAACATATCACTATGTGTAGACCTGCTTGAGTTGGGCTTCATAATCTCTATTTAATATCTGGTGATTGGTAGAAACATGACGATTTTAGTTTTTTTGTTATTTAGTCAATTAAAACCATATCACACAAGCCTGGCACAAGGGTGATTTGACAGGGGTCATAGCCCCTAAAATTCCTATAAATCCCCTGTGATTTCATGGAGATGTGTTTGGTGTAGCTCTATGTTGGGGGGTCTAGGTCAGGTAGGTTTCAATCATCGTAGAAATCTGAAGTTAAAGGTGTGGTCAACTGTCAAAATTCGTGGGACAAGGGTCCCCCAGAAGGCAATAGTCCCCGTGGGTAGGCCAAGGCCCTATTCCATAATAATACTATATAAGCGTTTCATACCCAAAGCCTCATTATGAGCATGTTCTCAAATCACAGCAAGTTCATATATACTTGAGCGACATCTATGAGTTAATAATTCAAAGCACTTTGCCTTTGCCCCTACTTGGTCGCTGGCTTGCAAACAAACTGACAGTATTACTGCGGGGATTTGGAAACTGCTTGACCCCAAAAGCTTGTATTGACACTCAGTAAACACAAAAAATTTGTATGACTTCATGCAATGTTAGACCAACGTCGAAAACGTTGGGCCGACGTTGTATAAATGTTATACAAATGTCTTGTGTTTGCTGGGCTGCAGGAGGACTTTCTCTCAAACAATGTACATTTATTCAATGTTGGTTCAATGTTGGGCCAGCGTCGCAGACGTTGGCCTAGCATTGAAACAGCATTGGATCAATGTATCGTTTAAGTAGTATCTTGTAATCAGTCCAGTGGCTATATTAATGCCGTCAATCTGTACTCAATAGGCAACTGTTGGCCTACACTTGACCGTCCCAGGCATGCACATTTTGCATTTTAACACTAGTTTAAGTGAGGGAAATTAACAAAAATTAGCTATTTTCACCCATTTTGAAATGATTTGACCTTGCAGTGACCTTGAGATGACCTTGTCATAACCTTGGGGTAGCATCCATATGAAGCCCAACCCCAAATCGTGTCACTATGATGTGTAGGCCTACTTGGGTTGGGCCAAGTCACTATGAAGCCCAACCCAAAATCATATCACCATGCCTTTGCGTACCAGTTGGCTTACATGGGTTGGGCATCAATAGGTGTAATGGAAGTGCTGACGATTGGTCAAACCCTGATAAACTCCCGGCCCTTATTTGTTTCATTTCTGCTATATTGGACCGGGCTACCATAAGGTGATTTGATGGGATATTACCCCTCCAACCCCTGTCTTTTTCTGGGATGTGTTTGATGTACCGGGTACATCTGTGTTGTGGTCAAGGAGGTTCCACCATCGTAGACATCGTATACATCACAGGTGAATAAAACTGGGTTAAAAACAACAGCAAAAGCTATTTTCAACCAATTTGAGCTGCTTTGACCTTGCTGTGACCCCCAGATCACCTTGTCATGACCTCAGGATAACACCCCTATGTTGAAGCCCAACCCATGTGTAGACCTGCTTGGGTTGGGCTTCATCGTCTGTGATGGCACATCTGGCGATTGGTCGAAACATGCCAATCTTCCTGTTATTTTGTCAATTTCTACCTTATATATATCAGGGCTGACACAATTTGGTGGGTTTTACCCCCCACAACCCCTATAAAACCCCTTAAACCTTTTGGAATGTGGTTGGAGTACCTGTGTTGGGGTCTAGGTGGTTTCAACAATCATAGACAGCTCAAGTAAACATAATTGGAGGAAAAACAACAAAAATAAGCTATTTTCATGCATTTTTAGCTGATTTGACCTTGCTGTGACCTTGATATGACCTTGCCATGACCTTGGTGTAGCACCTCTGAGCCTGTGAAGCCCTACCTCAGACCATGACACTATTTATACTGGGGTTGGGCTTTATCAGATGTACAGTGTTAGAAGTGCTGGCCATTGTTCCAAATATGTTTATTTTTGATATTTTTTAACCCTTGCCATTGACACATTGTACATGTAGATATATGGTATTTTGCATACCAGGACGAGGGGTAAATACCATATTTATACTCAAACTCAACCAGGGTTGGGTGTCCCAGTTTGGTTATCATGTATTTAGATATATTCAACTTAATTGAACTATTTTATAATGGATATCTTTATATGCAAAGTATTTTTTTCGGATCATTTGCATATTGTGACATATAATTTACGTATAATGTCACGCTAAATATATATAAATATATATAAAATCCAATCTATAACTAATAAAACATGCACATAATAGTTTTAAATTATCTTATTCTCTTCAATTTTTCATGTTTCATGATCCTATTTAAAAAAATCTGGTGTAAAAGCAATAAAAATTGAAAATATACTTAAAATTTGAAAACGTGACATAAGGTGTGACGTACTCTCGAACGGACACATTTTTTGTCATATCTATTTTTTTTTAATTCTGATTTCTTTCATATCAAGGTGGTTATTGTATCCCTATAGGCCCATGAACTAAGTGCAATATTAGAGTTCTAGATGTTAGGATAATATCTACACATTCATTTTAGTGAAACGTGACGTACTCTCGAACATTTCGCATACATTTTGTTTAGACATAATTTTTCATATTACGTATTGTCTTATAGTCTAAGTAATATCAGCATGCGATGATATAAAATACAAGTGTAATTTCAGCAGGTTTTGTGTGAAAAATGATTATTTATTTTGTATATGTATAGGGGGGGGGGGGGGGGCCTACATCAGACTACAAACCAATATTTTAAAATTTAGTAGGAAAATTAGCAACTATAATTTATTTGTTTAGACTAGTATTATTGGATAACTATGACTTTGTGAAGGTATTAATAACTATTTATATATTTATTTATATGTTATTTCTGACTTCCTCACCAATTTTTAGCTTTATTTACACTAATTACCATATTTTGTTCAATTTTTCTCAAATAATATTGTGTAAATGTCCACAGAAAATGCTAGAAATAGGCCTTTTTTGTGAATAAATATTAATTTTATGCAAATTTGCACACATGTTCGCCCATGTGCTCAAATAATAAGCATTTACCTAAAAAATGGAGTGGTTGTGCAGGTTATCTTGCTACATGCCTATATGTAATAACCCTTTAAATCCCAAATTCCACATATCGTTTGCTACGTTTACATGACAATCTGCGGTTTGAAAGAAACAAAAATGTTTCTTCCCCATCCACGTGTGAAAGTTAGTATTGTGGGGAGCCTCCGTGACCGAGAGGTAGCGTGCTCGGCCTCAGACCGCCAGGGCTCGAATTTCGAATCATGTGTCTGAAGGACAGTGTCATCTCAATCATCTCACCATCTTCAGGAGGTTCTCCTGACCCAGTTTGGCCTATATGTGCACAAAGGTGGCCTAAAGCCCGATTCATTTTTACATGACAATCTAATATGAAAACTCTCCCCACCCCCCTTCTCCGGGGCGAGATATTTGAAGACGATGATTTTTTAGACACCTTATTTAATATCCATTCAATATCTGCTTGTTTGCACTCAAACAATTGCTTGGTCATCAAACCTTCGTACCCCCTTGAATTTTAAGCGGTAATTATAATTTATTAAAATTATTATCGTATATATTTTTTCAACTACAGGTATCGCTTCTAAGAATTAAACCTTACTTATGTTATAAGAAGATGCTATGTGAAACAAAAATTAAAAAAATGAAAGAATATTGGGTTCGGTAATAAATGTAATAACCCTTTAAATTCCAAATTCCGCATATCATTTGCTACGTCTACATGAAAATCTAATATGAAAACGTTCCCAAGCCCCCTTTTCCAGGGCAAGATATTTGAAGACAGTAATTTTTAGCCACCTTATTCAATATCCATTCAATATCTGCTTGTTTGCACTCAAAATATTGCGTCAAGAAAAAATATTTGGTCATCAAACATATGTACCCCCTTAAATTTTCAGCAGTAATTATAATTTACTGAAATGTATATTGTATATATTTTTCAACTACAGGTATTTATTTTAAGAATTAAAAAAGAACATTGTTTTCATTAATATATGTAATAACCCTTTAAATCCCAAATTTCACAATAAAATCAAATATGAAAAGCCTCCCCACCCCCTTCTCCAGGGCAAGATATTTGAAGACAAAATTTTTTGACACCTTATTCAATATCCATTCAATATCTGCTTGTTTCCACTCAAAATATTGCGACAGGAAAAATATTGGGTCATACATGTACCCCCTTGAATTTTGAGCGGTAAATTTAATTGACTAAAATGCATGTTGTATATATTTTTTCAACTACAGGTATTTATTGCAAGAATTAAATACTAGTTTGTTAAAAGATGTTATGTGAAACTAAAATTGAAAAAAATATGGGGTTCAAGAATGCATGTAATAACCCTTTAAATTCCAAATTACACGCCTCCTCTTCTACGTGTACGTGTATATGAAAACAAGATATATAAACCCTCTCCACCCCCTCTTCCGGGGCGGGATTTTTTAAGCCAATAATTTTTAGACAGCTTGTTATTTATCTATTCTATATCTGCTTGCTTGCACTAAAAATATTGCGGCTGGAAAAAACAACGGGTCATCAAACATAAGTACCTCCTGAATTTTAGGCGGTAAATTTAATTTCCTAGTAGACATGTTTTTTAACTCCAGGTATGTGTTCCATGGAATAAACATTAGTTACTAGAAGATGTAATGTAACAAAATAATAAAAGAAAACAATAACAAATATGGGGTTCATCTTAATATAGATTGACAATTTAAATCCCAAAGTACACGTCTTTCATGCTATGTGTATATGAAAACAAGAAATGAAAAACAATCTCCAATCCCCTCCCCAATCTCCAATCTCCAATCACCCTAGTACTGTTAGTAGAATATGTTATGTAAATAAAAAATAACTGAAATGAACAAATATGGGTTTATTATTACATGAAGTAACCCTTTAACTCCTAAATTACAAGTCAGTTATATTTAACCAAGGGGTGATAAAATTATAGTTTCATCATGTCAATGGCATTTATGTGGTATGGGCATAAAATAATTTCAGAAAAAACGAAGAGCTTAAACAATTTTTTGTTTTGATGAGTTTTTGAGTACATGTGACGCAAACTCAAAGTATGTCTCGATATATTTCACTGATTTAATTATTAGCAGGTGCAACGCTAGGTGCTGGTAAATAAGTCTGAACGTTTTTTGTCTTTTATTAATGTTCTAAATAACTTGTTACCACCGGCTAGTATATATATTGTACGTAACCTTTCTAATAATTATGCAGACCCATGCTCCTAATAAGGCTTTTGTCTGAAAAAAACGAACGCTATAGTTTTCTGGCATTCAGAAGGTGCACGATATGTTGAGTCGACGTGTTTATTTTCAATTCCCGATATCCCTAATATACATATTGATATCCAATATTCATATTTGGACGCTTGGTAACTAGCTTAGCAGGATATGTGGGCAACCTTTTATCAACATCACGTTCTAAATTAACTTTTCCATATTATTTGAACTATAATTAAGAAGCCTCGTCTTCTGAATTGGCACCAGAATGATATAAAAACATAATGCTACAGACACATGCTTATTTTATTTGTCATTTTATGTATGTGTTATCAGACAATCATATAGGCTAATCACAATAAAAACACATTTTTTAAGTATAGTTGCCCAAACCAAAATAAGTATACAGCAGATATGTGTCATTTCAATTAAAAGTAACTTCCACGAGATCCGGGTTATTGGGTTTCCCTTACAAAGTAAAAAAAAGTAGGGTCTACTGCTGTATCAAAAAATCAACAGTTGAAAAATAAACGTTAAATTGGCCATGGGTATTAGCTGAGAGGTCATGGGGCTTAGTGAGAGGTCGTGTATGGCAATAATACGGTTTTGAGTTTTGTCTTTCAATACGAATTTATATTTCACAACGCCTTAACTACATGTGTGTACACAATTATAGCAGTTGAAATGTTACATTTTACATGTATTGTGGGCATTTCAGAACTCTTAAAATGTTTTCAAATGGAAGTTTGACCGCGAAAATGGGAGTGTAGACATTTTATTTTTTACTCTAATTTGATTGGTCTTTGGGATATTGCTTGAAACCTGATTTTCTATAATACTTATTATTAGCTGATTTGCATATTTTATGCTAATATGTTTTCATGATCTTGATAATATATATTTTATTGCAATCTCTGTCCATGAAAACCATAGGGTAGACATTTTTTCAAGATTCTTACTTGATTAGTTTCTGAGATATTACTTGAAGCCGGATTTTGCGTAATGGCTGCCTAATTTGCATATTTTATGCTAATTTATCATTCTTATTCTAATTAGATATATTTTATTGCACTCGTTGACCATAAAAAGCGTATAATAGACACTATTTTTAGGATTCTAACTTGATTAGTTTCTGAAATATTGCTTGGAAATGGATTTTTGGTGATGGCTGCCTACTTTGCATATTTTAGCATATTTTGCCTCAACAGCTTGAATGCAAACAACCGGATTTCAATAGGTCCATATTCAGAGACTTCAAAAATAACCACCGTGAAAAATCACCAAGGGGGGGGGGGAGGGGGTTACGGGTGGCTTACGGTCTATTACGGGCGCATTTAGAATACACACTTTTGGTATGACTGGTCAAAATGACATATCTCCAATTAAAATTTGTCCAATCGAAATTAATTTGAATTATTTAACCATAAAACATGTGAAAGCTAGTATTTAAAAGTGGGCTCAGCCTCCTATTAAAGACGGGCTATTTGTTACATAGGTTCAATAACTCATTTTACACACATGTGGTTTAATTAAAGCGAACATTTATTTGAGTTTAGTTGGGGCAAGTCATTTTAAGTCTACAAAATGTAAATGTAAGCTATAGTTGTAATTGGCAGCGAACAACATATATTTATGTAGATTGTCATCGACAACTTATATGACTCTTTCTGCTAAAGACAAATGGATAGGCCCCTACCCCTGTCTCATCCCTTTACGTTTGTAGATATTTTTTAGAAATTTCAAACATTTAATTTATAAACAAATTTTCCGTTGTGATGATGAAACTAATCCTAAAATCGAAACTAACTAAATGATTTAGGCGTTTTAGAATCTTGTCAAATAATTAATAAAATTATTTTTAAGTAAAAGTAATGTTTAATGTAATTTAGTCGGAATTAGAAACAGATTGATTTTTTGCATAGGTAATAGGAATGATAATTTTAAAAGCAGGCTAATTTATGAAAAATCAGTGTTATTGTAATGTTTTAGTTGAAATTGACCACAGCTCTGAATTAATTTTATAAATAACAATGTCACAAAAATGTGCTCATACCCGCCAATTTTCGTTCCGAAGAAACCCCATGTTACTGAGGCGTAACAACGCCTTAATAAGGCCTTATTACGCATTAATGAGGCGTTATAACGCCCTAATTTAACCCTTTCACCACTGAAGCCCGTTTTTATGTGCTGAATGCCATAGCATTCAGCACATAAAAACGGGCTTCAGTGGTGAAAGGGTTAAGGCGTAATTACGCCTTATTTTAAGGCGTTATTACGCGTCATTACGCCTTAAAAAAAGACCCTAAATTCAGGCGTTATTACCTCTTAAAATAAGGCGTTATTACGCCTTATTACGCCTTAAATTAAAGCTTCATAATGCCCTAATTAAAACCTTTTAGCGTGAGTCCCGATATATCTTGGGTGCAAAAAACGTCCCGAGCAGTGTTTTTTTAAATTATTTTTGATTGTAAAATAAATGGTCCGGCATCCATGGGGTTAACCTTGTTTTGGCTGATAAAAGTTTGTTACTCTTTTGATTGTGCATAGAAAGCACCCCATAACAATATCTGGGTGGATGTACAGCTTTCATCCTTAAAGGCCCTGTGAAGTGTTTTCAGTTCATCAATATAATTAAAGTATATTATCACAATGAACTATCTCATAACTGGGGCGGATCTCCCACCTCATGACTTCACACACAAAAAACGCCCATTATTGAATCTGAATTAACATTGAAACTGTATCGGGTATATGTTTCATGTTTCTTGTTTTTGTGCATGAGCGGAACTAGATTTCTATTCATTTCAAAATGCCCTCATCGACAGGGTGAACAAGGGGCGAGTGAATGCTAGACGCTGGCCAGGAGCCATGTATTATAACCAGCCAAGCATGTCTCCACCTTTTGAGGTCACAAATTAGTTCCGCCCCCTACATTTGCCTTTGGGAAAATAGTTCCCAGTGGTTTAAAAATGGGAGCTCGGCACTCTAATATTTAAAAAGTCATCTAAAATAGTATGAAATATAACATCAATTGTGCAGAGTAGGTCTGGGGACTACATGGTAAAGTATTCTTTTAGAACGCAGATTTAAAAATAGATTTAATAAGGCGTAATAACGCCTTATTAAGGCGTAATAACGCCTTAAATAAGGCGTTATAACGTTTTAATTTAAGGCATAATAACGCCTTAATAAGGTGTAATAACGCCTCGATAAGGTTATTATATTATTATAAGGTTATTACGCCTTGAGAATATGGGGTTTCTCTGTGTTATAATAGTGCTGCACAGCAGACCCGCCAAAAAGACGTTATTTAATTAGCAACCTTCCATTAAAAAAAAACATTGGTTAACATATACCGTTGGAAAGCTTAAAATCTCAAGATTATGGCTAGGGGGGATAACAAGAACGAAATTTTGGACAAATCTGGCAAATTAACCCTTTGTGAACCAACATCACATAGTTCATATTTATTTTATGTTATGGTCATCGATATATACTCGAAATAATATACAGCGAACCATTCATCAGCACCAAACACATTATTTAACCGACCATTACTTAAACAAATTTAAAAAATATGAATTTATCATTTCAAGCACCCTTTCACTGCTAGAAAACACGCGAAAATAAATTGTTGTCCTTAAAATTGTGAAAATGTTTTCTTCATAGAGATATCAATCAATAATATGCAGTTAATAATTATTAATTACCATTAAGTAATGTTTCTACATCTCTTTTACAACATTTGTTTGTGAACATACGTTCATAGACAGACCATTTGATACCCAAAGTAGGCCTATTGAAAATGAGTATGTAGTGTCTGAAAATAGGAATGCTCAAATACTCATAGATTTTATTGAACATGATGCGAAATACATTACAAAAAAATCATTATATATTTTCACTATTTCATGTGTGTAGAAAAAAAATAAAATTAAAAAATAAATTTGCACACCCTTTACGCACTAAAAACTAATATTTCATTAAGAACAAACAAACTTCAAATTTAGATATATTGCTGCAGCATACCCACCAAAAAAGGCGTTATTTAGAGGGCAATCTTCCATGAAAAACAAACAAATTTGTTATCATATAAAGCTTGAAATCTAAAGATTATGGCTAGGGGGGGGGGGGGGGGTAACAAGAATGAAATTTTAGACAAATTTGGTAAATTAACCCTTTGTGAACCAACATCACATATTTAGTTAAGATTTATTTTCTGCTATTGTCATTGATATATACCTGAATAATATGCAGCAGACCGTCACTCAGCACATATACGCATGTCTAGGGGATCTACCCCCAGATATGCCCAGACGGCCAGAGACTTGGGTTTCGCTGTGCAATTTAATGTAACAATAGGAAGGATAACTTCCTCTGGGTAACTCCATCCATCCCACGTGAGAGACCTAATGTCAAACACGCTATTGCAGGTTATTTAAGGCTACCACATTGCTGTAGACTAGTGCTTCCGTACCATGCCATACAGTATGCAACTGACGGGACAGATCCCTAATTGGTTGCTGTAGACTAGTGCTTCTGTACAATGCCATACAGTATGCAACTGACGGGACAGATCCCTAATGACCCGGATGGGGGCAAAAAGTACTACTAATAGCAATCATCCCAGTACCCCGGTCCACTCAGTACCCAGCGAGCACAAAGCATTTGTGTGGCATCTGTGCAGTGTTGGGCCAACGTCGAAAACGTTGGGACGGCGTTGTACAAATGTTGTACGCGTGTTTTGTGTTTGCTGCCGTTGGTAGGCGTCTCACTGACCTGACCCTTTCACCACCGTTTAAATTAGATAGTTAAAATACATTATACCCGGTACTTAACAAAAAAGGAACGCAACAACACTTTCTGGATATATACTGTTCAAAATATTTCATATCCATTAAGAAACAATGACCATATGCGGCTGATGACAGCGCATGCGCAAGACATGCCACACACGGCCGCGGCGACAATGCAGTAACTTACTGAGCTGCGATTTTTTGAGATTGAGACGTCGCACAACAGTGATTTTACGGAAGCATACGGCCCGGGATCACTGCATTTAGAAAAGTGTCAGCATGTTCACCCCTCGTAGTTTGTAACAGCGTGTAGGCCTATCGCTATCATCAAAGACGACGGCAATATAGATTTTCAAAAACATTCGCTAAACACTTATTTGTGTTGCAAATAGCATATTATATACCCAATTTGCGAATTTTACGAGCGCCAGCTGTGGGCCCTGGACTTCTACATGTTGCACTGCCAAAAAGAGTTGACCTACGCGTTCCTCCATTGACTGATGTCACTCACTTGTATTTGTGGCCACTTGCTAAAGGATGGTTGAATGTTCCTACAGCATTGGGTCACATGTTGATACCGTCGGCCCAGCGTTAGGCAGACAATCAGTGCTGCAGGTGTATCCCCCCATGTCCTGACTATAAGACACCAATTAGCGGAGATTGCTTTGATCTTACCGTCCAAGACGTGGGAATATGTGGTGTAAAGTGCTGTATATTGCTGACTTGTTTTGTTTACA
The DNA here is from genome assembly GCA_964017125.1 of Flabesymbios commensalis. Lineage (NCBI taxonomy): Eukaryota > Metazoa > Annelida > Polychaeta > Terebellida > Flabelligeridae > Flabesymbios > Flabesymbios commensalis. Next base: position 33,381,054 of record OZ024906.1, on the reverse strand, counting down.
TGGCAGTATACAACCAGGAAATATAACTATTTCACTCTTTTTCGGTGCTTTAAAATTGTTTTTTGACTTTTTTGTATTTTTAGTTAAGATCAGTAGGCTATAGCTTCATATGAATTAAATTTTCAAAATTGGCAAAATTGAAAATGTCTCATCCCAAGGGGTCCCTTTAAACTTATTCTGAAAAAGGACTTTTTGTTCCCCCACCCCAGCCCGCATAGTTGCTTAATCATATTGATTTCAGATGACCCGCATATTGGGATCATTGTCAGCTGGCCCATGACCTTGAAAGTTTACTTTCTTCGATGTGAGGGTCATTTGTCCGTTATTGAGATCAAAACACAAAATGCGGATACACACCAACATTATTTAAATCAATGGAAAAGTTTTGAGTAAATTACAGAGCATTTTGAAATTGTTGCGTTTCTTTTTGTGCCAAGTATTTATTCAATAATGCATCAATGACGGGCTAGCGTCGCAGAAAGTGAACCAGCTTTAAACCAACATTATGGACAGTAGAAACCTTTAAGATGCTACATTTCACAAGAAAATATATAACATTTTCATTTTTACAAATATATAACATTTGTAATTTGTAATGTCACAAGTGTCTCATATATCCTAAGTGTCCCAAGTGTCTCATATATATCCCAAGTGTCCCAAATGTGCCAGAGTCCAAAATGGCCCATATGTCCCATGTGTCTCAAATGGCCCATTATGTCCCAAATGTCCCAAGTGTTCCAAATGTCCATGTGTCCCATATATCCCAAATGTCACATGTGGTAAAAAAACAAAGCCCTACAGATTATGATGGAAAATATTTCTGCAATGGCAAATATAAATCACATGGGAGGTCAGAGTCATTTATTATGGCTCCCCCATCTGTACACATAGGTGGGGACATGTTAGTTTACTTCTGTCAGCTCAGTGCGTTTATCGTGCTGTCCCATTCATTTCTGTCAGTCTGTCCAGCGCTTTCTATCGTGCAGGCAGTCAAACACGAAACGTTGACCCAATGCTGGGCTACCGTTGGCCCACTGTCCACGACGCTGAGCCAACATTAGCCCAGTATTGCGTTACTGTGTTGTGGTTGGCGCCACGCTGAATGTGGGCCAGCATCACACACAGTGGGCCAACATTAACCCAGCTTTTGGTTCAAAGCATCATGCCAGTACTGACAGCTTGCCGGTACTGCCAGCATGAGGTACTGACTGGGGTTGAATGAATACTAGCCAGCACCAGCGACGCTGGCCCAACATTTAACAGACATTGGGTCAGTGTCTGCTTGTACTCGCCGCCAGCAGTCAGCACTACCGGACCAGCGTGCTATTGAATGCAGCTCCCAGCAAACACGAGGCGCTGAACCAGTGCTGGTTTGATGCTGGGCCAGCGTAGCAGACTGTGGACCAGCATTGGCCCAGCATTGGGTCAAAGTCGTGTTTGCTGGGAGTGTTGACAAGCCACATTGTTTTTCGCACATCAGTGTGGGGTTCAAAACGGAATAATAAATTCCGCTTAATACATAGTCTCTACTGTCCACTGGAGCCAACATCAATTACAAAAGCCATTGACACCACATCTCTTAGCTATCAACCTTTATGGTTATGCTGCTGGAGGGGAGACATCACCAGTTTTTTTTTTTACAAAAAACTAGACCTTCTAGTTTAAACAAGGATACAACTTATTGCCGCTGTTATAACTCATTATGTCTCCCCTCTACAGAGGTGGAAATATGTTGCTTTACCTGTGACCACTTAGAGCTGTCTGTGCGTCTCTGTCTGAGTATGCAGGCGGTCAAACACGAGACGTTTACCCAATGCTGGGCTAATGTTGGCCCACCGTCTACCACGCTGATCGAACATTAGCCCAGTATTGGGTTACCGTGTCGTGTTTGGAGCCACACTGAATGTGGGTCAGCGTCACAGACGGCGGGCCAACATTAACCCAGCTTTGGATCAAAGGATCGTGCCGTTACCGGAATGCATGAAATACTGACTAGGGTTGAATAGATACTGGCCAGCACCGGCGACGCTGGCCCAACATTCAACAGACATTGGGTCGGTGTCGGCTTGTACTCGCCGCCAGCAGTATGTACTGCCAGACCCGCAGCCCAGCAAACACGAAGCATTGAACCAGTGCTGGTTTGATGCTGGGCCAGTGTCGCAGATGGTGAGCCAAAATTGGACCAGCATTGGTTCAACATCTCGTGTTTGCTGGGAGTGTTGACAGGCCACATTGTGCTTCGCACTTCGCCGGGTGTGAAGATATTAAAACTGTCGCCCAACTGATTAAGCCTAAAGACGTTTTAGTTACTGTAGAAAAACGGGTTCCATCAAATCAAAATACATAGGCTCTAATGTCCACTTTAGACATCTAATAACATTAATTACAAAAGCCATTGACACCACATCTATTAGCTATCAACCTTTATTGCTATGCTGCTGGAGGGGAGACATCTCCAGCTTTTTGTTTACAAAAAAACTAGACTCTTCTAGTTTGTTTTGTATCTAAATGATTTAGAGTCATTGGGCCCGGCCGAAGGCCAGGAGCCTAATAAGTTTTTTGCAATATAAATGAAATGAATCGGGCTTCACGCCACCTTTGTGCACATATAGGCTAAACTGGGCCAGGAGAACCTCCTGAGGATGGTGAGATGATTGAGATGACACTGTCCTCCAGACACAGGATTCGAAATTCGAGCCCTGGCGGTCTGAGGCCGAGCACGCTACCTCTCAGTCACGGAGGCTCCCCACAATACTGACTTTCACACGTGGATGGGGAAGAAACATTTTTTGTTTCTTTCAAACCGCCGAGTCCGGGAACCGAACCCCGAACTCTGGCATGAAAGGCAGCGGTGCTAACCACTACCCTAGGGCCCCCGCCCTTTTTTTGCAATAATGTTTACGTCTTAATTTGCAGAAAGAGGGGTGCCGTGTGTGGGAAGCGGTTGACATTTCTGAGGGACAGTCCTTATGAACATGTCGAATATAACGTTTGATGTCACTAAGTCAAGTAGTTGCGCGTTTAAAAAGTGCTAAAAAAAATATATATTCTTGCTTATAATTCGTGATTAGGGCTTAAAGGGATAAGGTTGCAATAATGTTAGCCAAGCATCACAGACGGTGGCCCAGCATTACATCAGCATTGGGCCAATATATCGTGTTATCTAGGTAGTGGCTTTTCTGGCGACGGGAGGAGGAAAGCGTCACCCGCATAGCAGACCAAGCCAACACAGGACAATCACCCAATGCTGTTTCAATGTCGGACCAGCGTCGAACATTCAACCGAAATCGGGTTGGTAGGCCTACAATATACATGTGTATCACCGAGACACACCCAGCACGATTCACTGGCAAGCATCGAATGGATGTTGGCCAGTACTGTAATGTAAACAATACACTGACCCACCACGTGGCTGTCAAGCTGTTGATGCCTGAGTCAAAGTGACACTGTTTACAAATTAATTCCTATAATTGTTCTCGTAATGATGGCCAAAGGTTTTATTTCCCAATAGTCATTACCAGGGCTGTTTTTCTATTGTGTTTACTAGGCATTCTCTGACATATATATAGGGCCATCTTGACTCAGTTCACATAGCATTATTAGATTTGACCTAGGTATTATTAGACGGCCAGACCTTTGTCTTGGTTGTCTACTGAGCTCTATCTGGCCGTCTACGAAGCACTATCTGGAAGCGACAAATATGCCGCATTGGTCCAGCATTAGCGTCTTGTATTTCCAACGTTTTCAACGTTGGCCAATATTTAATCAGCTTCGGGCCAATGTTGCGTGTTTTTTGGCTAATAATACTTGGTAGTTGGTACCCTTTCTTTGTGAGCAGCTCAGTCACTTGAACAGACGCATTGAGACACACAGCTCTGTGGCGGATCGAGAGAGGGGTCGCTGTCAGTGTGACCAAAACAAAAACACGACCATATAAGGCCTCTAGGCCAAAATATTTTTAATTCACCCTTTTGAAGCGGTATAATTCAATAAAATTCGGGGAGCCGTACCCTCCTAGGGCACAGCCAGTTGTAGACCTATAACTTAAAAATCAGTCAGCGTGGACATGTTGTCTGCGATTCACATGGAGGTGGACGATGCTGGGGGAAGTTAGAAAAGTTCGTTTGCAAGTAGATCGATGATTGGCAAACGTAATGTCACATTTGACACAGTTGGAAAGGGTCAAGCTTGGGGTCACGGTACACCAAATTTTGATGCCCTATCAGCATGTGACGTGGCATCACAGAAGAAATTCTCAAAGCTCTGTAGCAGGGCCACCTAGCTGTGCTAGTGTGGCCCTGATAAGGAGGCTGGGATAAACGTTGAAGATAAAAGTATAGGTGTAATGACTTTTATAGCGCCAGTATCTCTCAACAATATTGAGACTCAATGGCACTGTGGACTAAAATCAGTATTCAGTGGGTAGGTCCATAGTCGGAAAAGGAATTCATCATATTACGGTCGGTGGATGCTCAGATTAAGGTGGTAGGTCTAATGTAAAAAGGTGTGTTTTTAATAGTGACTGCTTCACGTATTTCAAGAGGCAATTTATTCCACAAGCGCGGTGCGGCAACCACGAACGATGAATGGCCGTAATTGCTTTTTGAGCGCGGGCCAGGATGTAATAACTTCGTACTTTCGGATCTCAGTGTTTGCTGGTGCTTCTCGAAATGTAATTAATCACTGAGATAGATGAGGGAGTACCCATGAATAGTGCTTTATATGTCAGAAGGTTAAGTTTAAATTTGATACGTGATTTAATAGGTAACCAATGTAGTGATTTGACCATTGGCTAGAGAAATTGCAGTAGCCGTATTTAAATAAACTTGCATGCGTCTAAGATCTCGAATATGGTAGAAAGCTGATCTACAAATATTCGAGACATGTTTCTTGAATGAAAAAACTGGATAAAAAGCCACACCCAGGTTTCGTATGGAGTCTATTTCCGCAAAATTTTGGTTCAGTTAAATTACCAATGATCATGAACTCCTACTGGGATTAAGTTTCAGCATGTTTTGATTCATCCAAACCTGGATTGCCAGCATACAATTTTGTACAACAATTACAGACTGTGTTATATTTTCTGCAAAGAAAGATGTGTATATTTGTGTATCATCAGCATAAAGGTGATGGTTAAGACCAAAAGCTGTTATTATCGAACTGAGAGGAGTAGTATACAAAGTAAAAAGAAGTGGACCCAACAGAGAGCCTTGCGGAACACCACACAATAACAATTGCCAGAGTAGACAGTACACCATTCACTTTAACAAGCTGAGGACGATCGGTCAGGTAGGGTCGAAACCACTGCAACACCACACCATCAATGCCAAACCACTCAGTCAATCTACTGAGCAAGAGCTCATGATCGATCGTGTCAAAAGCCGCAGACAAATCCAAGAGCGAAAGAGCAGTAAGTTCACCACGGTCTTGAGCTGACAAAATAACATTTTGAATATACAAAAGGGCCGTTTCGGTGGAATTTCCACATTTATATGCTGATTGAAGGTTATTTGAAATATCTGAAATTTGCATGTGAGATTTTATTTGGCTAGAACGATTTTCTCGATCAATTTGGAAACAAAATTTAATCCAGATACAGGTCTAAAATTGCCTAATTAATTTCGATCTAGTGAAGGTTTTTTTATTAGTGGTGTAACATAAGCAATTTTCAAGGTACCTGGGAACTTCCCTTCTACCAATGAGAGATTTATGCTCATTGTGATTGACCCGGCCAGAATATCAGCGCTGTCCTTGACAATTTGAGTTGGACTTGGATCTAGGTCACATGATTTGCTGGGTGATGACCGAATAAGTTTTGACACGTTACTTTCTGAGATTTGTGAGAAAGTGAGTAAAGGATTTGGGGCAGCTGGAGGAGTAGGTTCAGGATGAATGTTCACGATGAATCTTAATTTGCTGACATCAGAGTGTCCCTGATTTTAGAGATCAAGATTACTTATAAAAAATCATTGGAAGAGCTAGCAAGTTTGGTATTGTTTGAACTATCTGGAAGTATATTGTTTTTTTTTATACAAAAAGTATTTCATTTTGTCCCATAATTTCCCGGGGTTTGTGATGTTCTCTGAAACAAAATTTGTATAATAGTTTTTTTTTGCCTTTGACATTAGTCTGTTACAAAGGTAAACTTGTGCATTGAGTCGTGATGATTAGAATCTGTTCGATCCCTTCTCCATATTCTTTACAACTGCCTCCTTTTTTCCTTTTAGATAAAAAGATCTCGTCAGTTGTCCACTCATTTACTGGTCTAGCATTTGGTGTTACCTTACAACTTTTTAGAGGTGCATGTTTAATAGATATAGTATCCCTAACTGGAGGATCATCTGTGAAAAAATTCTTAGGAAGCTAATTAAACTTCAACTGATTTGGTCGGGTATGGTCGATGACCAAAAAAAGTGAGGTGGGATAGAGGTTGGGGCAACTTTTTTATTATTTTTAAACCATTTGCCACAGATGCTAGATGTCTTTTTCCACTAATTTTGACAACAAAATTACAATTCTGAAGTTATTTTAGCATTTAATAGTCTACTCCTGCAGAGATCCAAAATGGCCGCCAACCACAAATATCGCATTATAACTTTTTGAACCACTGATCTAGTAGCTGATGGTGGACTGCTAAGATTGTATATCCAGATCTAAACTATTCAGCAATAAAATAACTGGAGGCCATTGAAAAATTTTTGGTTGGTGACGCATTTGGCACCGACACCAAAATATGTAACCCCCCCCCCCCCCCCCTTAAGCGGTTTACCAGCACCAGCGTTGGGCCAAGAAGGTCATTTGATCCTTCAAAATTTGCGCAATTGCCTTGTTATGGGGGGTCGGTATTCGGTTAATGGCCTAACATCGATGGATTTTAAGATATACAAAAGGCCTAAAACTGATTTCAACATTGTAAAAACAACCGTTACGACCATTTCTTATGTTAGCTTGCTGGCCCTGGTTTACAGCTATCACACCCAGCTCTCCACCACATCCAGCTCTCAGTAGTTTTTTAATCACACCCAGCTCGCAATCAAACCCAGCTCCCAGTAGCTCTCCACCACAAACAGCTCTAAGTAGCTTTCCATCACACATAGTTTTCAGTAGCTCTCCATCCCACCCAGCTCTCAGGAAGCTCTTCGTCAGACCCAGCCCTCAAGTGCTCTATCACACCCAGCCCTCACTCAGCTCCCCATTACATCCAGCCTTCAGTAGCTCTCTATCACACCTAGCTCTCAGTAGCTCTCAATCTCACCCAGCCCTTAGTAGCTCTTCGTCACACCCTGGCTCTCAGTACAGCTCTCCCCTCACCCATTTCTCCATCACACCAACTCTCACACTTAGCTCTCCATCACCCCCAGCTCTCAATCACACCCAGCCCTAAGTATCTCTCCATCACACCCATCCCTGAGTAGCTCTCCGTCACACCAAACTCTCAGAGTAGCTCTCCGTCACACCCAGCCCTCAGTAGCTCTCCATCACAATCAGCTTTCTAGCACAACCAGCCCCCATGCAGTAGACCTACCTCTATATCACACCCAGCCCTCAGTAGCTTTCCATCTCACCCAGCTCTTAGTTGCTCGCCATCTCACCCAGCTCTCCATCAGAACCAGCTCACGGTGGCTTTCCATCACACCCAACTCCCAGTAGATCCCCATAACACCAGCCCTTGTACAACTTTAGAATGGCTATGTCCGTATTTACTTGAACCTATGTATTTCTATTGAATTTGCATTAACCGCACCCAACAGCTCAATTAAAGACCCACTAGGCATAGGTATACTTAACTGGTAGGCTAATATGGTCGAGAAATTGGATCATGTGGAATAAAGGACACAGTCATGCCATGGTCAGTGGAGACCTATTATTGTGTTAGGTTGCGTATAAGGGGAGAAACGCCCACCATGGGCGTTTCGCCCCTGCCATTGCCAAAATCGTTTCGTCCCTATGGTGTGATGCAAAAGTCCCACTTGTGTCGTTTTTCTATTTGTGCATCTCTAGAAACACAATGTAGGCCTATAGCGAATGTAACATCAGCCTGGGTAGTACCATATATAGGCCTAGTATCCAACGTCTGGTGTAGGCCCAGTGCACATGTTTTCCTAGTAGGCCCTAGAGGTAGATAGTAGCATAACTCAGCTTAAAAATGTTTAAATACGGTACCCCAGTAGGCGTTTTGCCCCACCTTACGGCCTACCCGGTGCTGGGTTCCCGGGCTGGTCTAAGCCTACGGTAAAGCATGGAGTTAGCAGAGTCTCCATGGGTAAAGCCAGCATCACAAACTGTGGGCCAGCGTCACAGATGGCGGGCCAGCATTGGGCCAAAATCTCGTGCTGCAGACCGTTATACCACTGTGGGCCATATAGTAGGATGCACTGGAGCAGTGTTGGGCAATTGTATACGATGCTGGCCCAACGTTGAGCCGGCATAGGGTTGATGCATTGTAGTCACGCGCGGCACCTTGGCTAGTTATCATGATGCAATGGCAATGCCAATGCCCACGGCCCCAGTGTTGAATAGATGACGGTCAGCTTAGACAATGTCGACTCGTGATGACTTTTAATTATTATGGTAAACACATAGGCCTACATCAGCTGAAAATTGTGATGTAGACTACATTACAACCATAACAGAATGTCAAAAGCTTTGCGTGAGATAAAAAAATAAATAGGCCCATAGATTATAGTGGGTGGTGGGAAATAGCGATTTGGTCACACGAAGCCTAAAAATCCTTGGCTTAATTGTATTAGCCTATATATAGTCTATAGATCTATATGACTATAATTTAAAGACTTGTCTTATTATTATAGATCTACTATTACCTATACTCTAGACTATAGAATACAAATAGCCTGACTCCTGTGTAACGTTAGTCACCAGGGTCCAGGTCACTGAAATTGAGTCGCTGGTTAGGACGTCACGGCTAAGCCGGATAAATTGACCAGATTTTTTTTAAATCAGACAGTTAAAACCGCCTAAATTGCTAACGTCAATGACGTCAGACATGAACTAGCATGCACAATAACATGTGTGCATTCAGGAAAATCTTGGCATCTTTCCAAACTGACAGAAGAAACTAGGTCAAGTGTGATGTCAAAGTTTATATCATGAATATTCTTACTTCCGGTACAATTTACTGTTTCAAACAAAATTGATAAAGCATCATACTTATGCTATTCATACAAGCAAACAAAATTACAGACCCGGAATAATCTCATACTAAAATATTCCTTAAATATGTCGCCCCACATAGAAATAATTTATAATAGCAGAAAATAATGGTAGATATTGATTATATCAAATGATGTAACCTTTAATCACAAAATACTCAGCGCCATTTGCACCGTCAATGCGCATGTCTGACGGATACTCTGCTGGGGTTCCCTCAATCCACGTGACGGATAACCAATCAGGAACGAGACCACCGATCGCGGCTTGTTGTTTCAGCCGTGTGCAGGTTTTTCATCGTGTTATGGAAATGGATGCGATGGAATTATCACACTACTTTAGCATAATTTAAAGATAGATATTGATTCAACGTTGGTTGTTTGAGACATAACTATACGTAGAATAGCCCTTGAGCTTTTTGTAATGGTTAGTATTCTGGTTTTCATATAATTCGGTAAGAGCTGTGTCGGTGTGTTGGCGCTTTCCAATCTGACTTACGTCAGAGACTGAGACAGTGAGAGTCACTCACTCAGCTGTGCTCAGTCAGCAGTGTTCAGACGGTTTGGTTAACGTTAGACTCTTACTTGGTCTTGGCCTCTTAGGCCTACTCCTAGTCTTGAGTTGGGGCTTCTAAGTTAGACTACAGTCTGTTTCACCAGAACCTGGGAGTAGCCTTTTTCTAATTTGCTCGGTCGTTCTTTAAAATTTGTTTACAAATTTTTTCTCGGATCATTTTTTCATGTTCCCCTAACATCCCTGAAAATTTGGTGCAATTTTGTTGTGTATTTTGGAAGTTAGACCATTTGGCATGTAATAGGATTCTTGTTTCACGGCAATGGTGTTAAAGAGAGCTGTCATTTTGAAAAATTATTACATGCCAAATGGTCTAACTTCGCTAATACACAAAAAAAATCTACCGAATTTTCAGGGATGTTGGGGGAAGGTGAAAAAATAATCTGAGATAAATTTTGTTAAAAAATTATAAAGAGTGACCGAGCAAATTGGAAAAAGGCTACTCCCAGGTCCTGGTGAAACAGACTGTAGAAGTAGAATAGTCTATAATATTAGGTAGGGGGCCTACATCACAAAAAATGTAAATTGTCCTAACAAAATTATGCTGACCCTGCCCCTGGGCCTTGAGGCTTTGTCAAGTTCGCTTCGCCTTTGCCTTTGGCTTTGCCAAGTTTTGGACTTTTTAATTAAAATTTAAGTTTTCTCGTAGCCGACATGCTAAAACTTAGTAGGCCTAACGTTAAAAGAAATACCGTTAGAGGGTAGGCCTATTTGACCACATTGACTGATTGAGGAGTTGCAATTTGCCCAAAATACTTTCGTTGAGCGCGTCTGTGCCAGGGTCATAAACATATCCCAATACAAATTACAATGAAATAGTGGAAGAGGGCGGGACGCCATGATCCAGAAATTGTCACGGCTGTACCGAGATCCAACATTGGGTAGTAGTCTATATGGAGTGGCTAATCGTACGGTAAAGCTATAATGGGAGCCCGTCATTTCGTAAACGAGGCTGTCCATAGAGTTACATTATAAAGAATCATGGTACGATTAGCCACTGCCTAGTCTATATCGGGTGGGATGGTGTCCGGTCATGTCAAACCTATGCCATGTCGGACCTGTTAACCATGTCGGACCTATGCATCTACCAGGTTGGACCTACCTAGTCTTAGGCTTAAGTAGGCTAGGCTCACATAGCAACACTTTTTAAGTACCGGTAGGCCTATATTATTAAAAAAATAACCCACTTTTAATTCACAATAATATAGACATATATAGACATTTTATTCAAAGTTCATATTTCCTTGGCACATAAATATAGTCATAGACATTTGTTTTTACATGTATCATTGTCTTTTTGGATGTCATATTCAGATGTCTAAGACTATAAATTCTTCGCCCTTTGAGGTGTGAGCAGGCTTTCAGTAGCTGCTTTGTAGTCTTATCACCAGCTACAAATGAGTCCCAGTAGCTGAAGAGTTTGAAGCATTTTAAAAATTAAGCGACTGTCACAACATACAATGCATGTTAGTGGCAAGTCGGGCAAGTGATACATTTGGGGGGCAAGAAGGTCCAATCAGTTAATGTCTAGCCCTGTGAGGGCTTTACAAAATTAACTGTGAGGCTAATAACCCCTGACTTAGCTTGTAATGCTCTGTGGTTGCCCACCAAAAATGGGAGGTTGTCTGAAAATCGAGTCCCAATATAAATTATACTGTTTTCATCACAACAATACATGTATGTATCCAGTAATATTCGTGATGTTTTAATTTTCGAGAGGAGGACAAATTCACAAATTCAACAATCTAGCGAAAATTATTATTATATTAGCGCTACTAAAAAAAAATGAAAATTGGGGAATTTTAAGCTTCGTGAAAAGTCCCAAAATCAGGAATTCGCGATAATTGAAACACGTGTAAATTACCAGATCTACATTCAGATGTATAAAAATGTCTCTGTACATGTGTACTATGTTACACAGTGTTACATGTAGATGTAAATTTCAGAGTAATAATTGATAATGTTCAATGAAAATGTACAGTATTTTGAGTAGGCCTATCATATTTTGACTATTTTTTTTTTTTAATTATATATCTTTGATAGTTGCTCATCGGACTTGGTACATAGTCACATCCCCTAGCCCACATGATGCATTTTCGGGCATCGGGTGATAGGGTAAAACTTTTTGTAAAGCCTGACTAGGGCCAACACTAGGGCCAACACCGCTACCGTCTTATCGGTAGGCGGAGACACTGTCTTTTTTACACGGGCAGCTGTGGAAAATTGGTCGTCAGTGCGGCCGAGCTCCACGCAATGTGAGTTGCTTGGCTTAGCCGGGTATGACTAAACATGCTAAATTCAGTTTTATAAATAAGGCCTATAATTTGAGTTCAGTTAATAATTCAGGTGAATCATAATTCAAGCTCAATTTTCTAATTCAATATGGACATGGTGATTGAAATCTGATACATTTATAGAATTTAATGTATTTTTTTTTTTTTTTACAGGCTGGAGAAGAGCCAGCTTATGTTCCTGTTGGCACCGCAGTCAGTGCCAAATATAAAGGCGCTTTTTGTGAAGCAAAAGTGAAGAAAGTTGTCAAATGTGTGAAATGCAAGGTAACAATCCCGAGGTTCACGTCTCATCAAATCCTGTGCCCGAGGCTACCATGGCGAGGCAGATACTTAGTTCCAAATAGGGGGCTACTAGTTTTTAAACTGTTGGTAGTATTCGGGCCACTAACCATTCCAGAAATTTGGAAAGCCCTGCTGTACATTTTTGCAAGGATCTTAATCATTTCAGCTTCTGTTTGATTTGGACAGAATCTCACCTCAGCCCTCTCAGCCAGGGCTTCATAAACAACTGCGACAGCCTGAGCAAGAAACCTAATAAAATTTAGATTTTTATCACCAAAAAATGCACTGGTCACATATTTTTTCTGAAATCAGTCGGCAATGGATAACTCTAGATTTAATGATGTTAACACTGGTTAAGGTCCTCCGGCGTTGGGCTGTCCATGAACATTTCATTCATATCGAGCTTGATAAAATCCTTCCTAAAACCAGCAGAAAAAAAAATCAATTTTTATATTCATTGTAGTGTTTGATCTGATTAAACCAAAACGATTACCTTTGAATCAACATGATTTTTTTATCTTTATGAATATATACATTGGACTTTGAACCATATATCTTCAAGATGTTACAATTGACATTGCAATTACCACAAAATAAATGAGTGGGCCTATCGTTTAATGCCAGAAATGTGCATCGTTCTGATGTACTTGTACCTGGTTAGGTTGATGTAGCTCAGTTTTGTAGTGCACATGTATGTATGTTTTAATTTCATTCTCAATAATTTTCTTGGGAGACATAACATTTTTACAGAACACCAGTGCAAACATCTCATTCTGTCATCTCCTAGTACTAGTCTCTTCAGAGTCAGGGGCCGATCTGACCTCAAAAAAGTAGTAGCCAAAAATTGAGCCATATGAAAAAACTTGTAGCCAAATTAACAGGACAATAGCGAAATATATATCACACAAATAACAATATTTTAATAGTTAATTTTTAACCCTTAGTACTACACCTGTACTAGTAAGGCATTTATGTACATGTGCAAACAAAACTATTTCACAGTAACAGATAGTTATAATTGGATTACGCTACATTTAATTGTCAGTAAATTTCAAATAAAGTAACAAATTTGTCAGTTTTTCTCAGTAAATATTATCAATGGTGTCAGTGGATTTGCTTTCTTGTCATGAGGTATTTCATGCTGTATCTCATTCTGTTTGCATAGCCATAGCATCTGTGACTCTGTTTTTTACTTCATCAGCATGATCAGTGTTAACTGTTTTTTAATAGTCGCGCTGATTTTTCTGGTAATTTTTACAATGTGTCTTTGCATTAGTATGGATGTAAAAACCTATTCTGCACTTTGGTCGCTTAGTGATCATCACTGCTCTTTACTGCTAGATTACTGCTATTTTAAAGCGAGATTAAAGATAATTAGCTGCATTTATTTCAAATACTAGGGATAGGGGTGTGCAATTTTTCTTGAAAATTATTAAAGGGACTGGCCCAGGCTAAAATCATAAAAAAATCGGTGATTTTATTTCGGCTTCCTAATATCACCATATGATGTAAACATGTCCATAGACTAGAGCTGCAAAAGTTTTTTAATTTTTCTGCTGCGCATTCACCAATTAGACTAGATATAGAGACGAAATTCCCGTATTTCTAATTTTTGACATGGTTGTCAATAATTACAAATCAGGAATTTCGTCTCTATATCTAGTCTAACTGGTGAATGCGTAGCAGAAAATTAAAAAAACTTTTGCAGTTCTAGGCTATGGTCATATTAAGAGGCCAAAATAAAATCAACGATTTTTTGATGATTTTAGCCTGGGCCAGTTCCTTTAACTAAGGCCTAGTAATGGTAATAGTACTATAGGCTATATTATGCTGTACAATAGCTGTCTGCATCGTCGCATTACCATGTACGTCATGTATATGACGCATTACCATGTACATGTATCGTGACAGTGAGTTGAAAATTTACCAAACCCGGTAGACTACCCAGCAAGCACGAGGCTTTGACCAAATGCTGGCCCAACATCAGGCCAGCATTGGGTCAATGTCCCATGTTTGCTGTTTAGATAATTGTTAAACCCCTTATTAGGCCTACATGATGTACATAGACAACCCTACTGATGAGTAAAAATGTAATGGTAACATCAATATGACTACATCGTGCCCAGTGTTTCATCTAGGATTCAGAAGGGGCATGGCGCCACCTATCATTGGGGGCACCTCACGATACACGCCGGGCACCCGGTTGACTGGGGTGTGCATTTCTATCACTCATTCTCACCAATTAAAGGTACAAACAGAATCAGTTAAGCAAATAAACATCGCCAGTTATTAGCACTATGTACACATGTCGTTATCAGGTATTGCGTCATAGGTGTGAACGTGTGACATCAGTGGCTGGGGTGTTTTCCATTGTCACAATGGCCGGGATGGATTAAAACTATGCCGTAGCAATAGTTCAAAGAGGCACATACTGCCTGAATATTAGAGGGGCAACATGGCACACATAAAGGGCAACAAGGCGCACAGGAACGGCAACATGGCGCTCACAAAGGGCAACATGGTGCTTATAAAAGGCAACATGGCGCTGCGCCATGTTAGAAATGGCTAGATGAAACACTGGTGCCATCCCGTCGCGCGACCTTCCCCTGTCTTGTGGTAGTTTGTGGAATGATCTGATATGATGCTTGACTGGACTCGCATTAAACAGCATTTCAGCTTCTCTCAGGCAACAGCATACAGAGAAGTTATCAGGCAACAGCAATAAGTTGTAGTGGTCTGGCGACAGAGTGCTGTTGATCTCTCGCATCAGCATGCTGTCAGCACAACTCTGTTGTGGGCTTATCAGCTGCTCATGTATAGGCCTACATGCACGCTCTAACGAAATCCACCGCGCGGCGTCTTAGGGCACGTGCTGTGCACAGCTCAGTCTATTTTGTAGTTTGCATTTGTGTACAACAACTGATTACCGCCGCTGCAGACTGTCACCCAGTGAAGACTGACTAATTGTCAGTCATGTGACAAAATACATGAAGGTATTTTACATGCCAAATTATTCGCCATACAGAAGTATTGATCGCCAAAAAATATGTTTAATCGCCATTGGCGCATTGGGGAGCGGTCAGCGCGGCCCCTGAGAGTCAGGTTAAACAGGATATGGTTTTAGGTAGATCACTCCACGTCCCTGACTGAAATTGAAGTTGATGTCACGTCGGGAGCATCGATCTAGTAATTGTAATTTTTGAAAATTCTAGGACCATTTGTCACAAAATTATTGGAATCTTACTTTATATTTATATCTAATCTCTTAGCGAATTAGTTTTTAAAGCCCACCTTGCTTCCATCTTATGTAATGATCACAAAAAAAGACATTATACATTTGATAATTTTTATTTTTGTTTACAAAATATCTGTGAGAGAAGATTGGCCAAATGTTATGTCATTAAATTCAGCATAGTACAGGTGAACATCTTTATAACATGATCGATGGGGTCAAATGAGTGAAATCGTGCTTTTATAAGTGAATCGTGTTATAAAAGACCCAATCCATTATACAACGATCAAGAATTATCATAGTGGCCATATTTGCATGTTTCTAAGATGTATTACAGCCATATTTAAGTGATTATTGATACTATTCCTTTGATAAAATACAGGTAATTAAAATAACTGATAAAAAATGGGTACAGTTATTCGTACTGCAGAATGACACAATTATGTGTGTGTTTATAGTAACAGGTGCGTTAATTTATGACCATACTAGGATGTACACTATCCCTGTCTATGTCGCCAGATCCTCCCAGCAAACAAGACACATGGAACCAATGCTGGCTTAATGCTGGGCCACTCTCTGTGCCGCTGGACCAACATTAAACCAACATGCAATGTGTCGTGTTTGCCAGGACGCTGATATTGTATAAGATGTTCGTCTCCTGCTTGTGAGAATAAACAAACAGGCGTGGACGGCTCATTAAGCCCGGGTATAGTATTAAAGTGACCGGGGAATAAGTTATGTCCAGACGCGATGTTGTTCTAATGTGGCACAACATCTGCGACACTGGCCGCATATTAGGCCAACACTGGTTCAATGCCTTGTGTTTTAGGCGGAGACGATATGAGCCCGGCAAAAGCAAGACATTACCGTAAGCACATGTTGCATCAGTGCTGGGTCGACGTCGAAGATGTTGGTCCAACATTGAACCAGTATAGCACAAACTTTTGGGATTTGCTAGACAGGTGTCTGTCTGGGAATGTGTCATGTCTGGTGACCCTGTGTATGCTAGTGGATAATATAGGCCTATGTTTGACATTATCTAGATTCATACTCTCTATGCCTGGTTTTAATGGCTTAAAAATGTTTTTTAAAGTATGATATTTCTGTTAAATTTCTGCTCATTACTGGCAATAAGTACTTAGTCGAATTGCGGCCCACTCATCGTGCAATGTCAGGGCGACGCCACAATCGTTACCTGTAATGTCAGATATGCATTTGGTCTCTGGCAATTTCGCATGATCTGATGATAGGCCTATACTGTTTTCTTATTCTCGCTTCATGTCATACAGATGCGCTATTTTGTCATATAATTACGGCAATATGCTTGAATTATAATGCAATCTTAGATTACTACCTTTATAGCATGTTTTTTGTAAGTGGATATTAATTAAAAATAATTGTTCATGCTATAATCTGCTTTAATTATAACACAACATTTAAACATTTACACAGATAATTAGGCCTACACAATAATTGGATACCGGTAATCAAAAGGTCACCTGGCAAAAATTACGGGACATCATGCTGCTTGCCGTGTTTAGCGTTATCACATAATCAGCGGCAGTAAGTCAGCGACGAAATCTCGCTCCCTGCTTTAATAAATCGTGTAGGTCTGTGTACAGCTGGATTTTATAACACAATTTTCTGGAAAATTGGGGTCCATGAACTTATCATGTTATAACCGTTGTAACGATTCGTGCTATAACAATGTTTGCATGTAGTTGATGTAACAAAGTTATTTTAAACTTAAATATAAAAACTGAAAAATATATCGTTCAGTGAGCTGCTTTCAGATAGATGATTTCAACAGTTATTAGAGATGTACATTTTAACCAATATTCCTTGACATCAAATGCTGGATAATATCTGTGATAGATGAACGCCTTTCGATATGTTTTTACAGGGCATGATAAAATTCTAAGTTGTGTTCAGGGGAGTAGATCATGCCCTGCAAGCTCTGCATATTTGGCCTTATATTTGTATTAGAGTTGTGGGAGTTGTTGTACTCTCTAATAACAACTTGTTATTAAATGATGTTCATTTTTTATTTGTAGGTGGTATTAAAAGAAACTGGTGTTTCCATTATTGTTAATGATGAAGAAATCATTGGACCCCTTAAGGTTAGTGTTACAGACCTTTACATTTCATTACCGTAATTTCCTGACTATGCCACGTACTGGTCTATACCGTGCAGAAGGTCAAAATAGGCCTTTCTTGGTGCTTGAGCCTTACATATCGCGCACACATTATTTGCCGCACAGTTCAAAATATCACCGTGACACAGCAGTCACGAATGCTAATGGTGTGTTAGTAAGATTGATTCGTGACGGCTCGGATCCTAGATATATTGGATTGTGTTTCGTATTATTATAATATATAATAATAATAATTAACAATTATTACTTTCATGTGTAGTTAAACGTGTCGCGGTTCTATAGAGTCACGTAAAACACAAATATACGCATGCTTCTGTACTTCACAGACCGGCCGTCATTCGGCCACATGGGAAATAGGTAGTGGTGGATAGCCAGTGCACACATACCCCACCGGCCAGACGGTAATCACATAATTGCATCATTGAAGGTGTGACATAAATTTTAATGCCACAGACCGCTGTTGACCTGCAAATAATTTACCAGCGCATGTCATGTTTTTATGTGAGCACGCCGATATATAGAATGAACGATGATGGAAATGAATCGGCGAAATATAGGCCTCCAGTAATACAGAGTAAAGAACTTAACAAATCATTTTCACATAGTAGACACGATTTCAAAATTGCAAGGCCCAGAATGTCATCTTGACTCCCGCCGTTGGCGTGCCACTAAAGCACATGGTATCGTCACCTGTGGGGTATGCGCATAGGCGATGCATATTTGTGCAGTTTGCAGACGTGCATGTATCTGTATTTAGCTATTACACACTAACCCGTAGATCTTTATCAGTCTTTATAGCATATGATCGACTGCTAATAGACCCCCAAACATGTTTATAATAATGTATTGTACAATGTCGGCAAAAGATAATTATTGAGTACTATTTCAAACAAATTTCAGATTTTACTATATTTAAACAGGCCTAGGACGCATTATGTTTATCAGTTTAATAGGGGTGTGAGTGAACCAAATAGATTGGCAATATGAGCGGGAAGGTGTGGGGTATCTGAGATCAGAGCAGCAGTTGGGCTACAGGTCCAGCATCTCTATTACAATGTTATTTGCATGTGAATATCACTTGCAGTTTGAAAGCTTTCATATAGCTTCGCCTCTTAGGCCAGTGTTTTTATATTAAAAGTTGGTTGACAGAAGTTATTATTTGAAACCTATGGGCAGGACGACGGCAAAAAAAAAAAAAAAATCTAAATTACTTTTTTTTAAATATTGGGAAACTTTATCGTTCACTAACTCGGGGTCGGAGGAACTAAAAAAGAAATGAGAGTAATTTTTGTACCAGTCAACTTATTTTTCTATATAAACTAGTGGTCGTATGGTAGAAAAAATACAAATCCAAAACTAGCACGCTGTGAAGAAACCTTTTTTAATTATTTAAACAATCTGTGTTCATTTAAATCTACTTGCAGGTTTAGCTATTCACCGGCAAACACAGGGTCGGCGTCAATAAAAACATATGTTTTTTCAATTTTATTTTTTTTCGGATTTTGCGTTTTCGTGACTCGGCGGTTTTGTCAACCAACTAATTAAAAAAAAATCGCCTTAAGGGTGGTATGTTGAGCTGTGTCAAAATAACAGCGCTCGCTTGCGTGTCAGTTATGATAATTAATTTATTGAGCAGTTAATCATTCAACGAGGCTACACAACGGCGCCAACGCGATGACCAAAACTACTGACCTTTCACAGCTCAATGCTCTCGCCTGAGCGATCAGACATGTCAAAAAGGATTAATCAGTGTTCTAGCCGCACATATCTCACAATTGTTCTATATATAAACCACGCAAGAGCTAAAAAAAAATAGCGCGCTTTAGTCTGACAATTATGGTATTATTATATTCTGTCAAGCACATTTATTTTTAATCTTGAAATTCCTTTTTTCGATTAATCAACAGGTTGGTGCTCTTGTGGATGTCAAACTACCAGATTCTACACAGTCAGCTGTGGCTATTATCAACAAAATAACAGATGCTAGTGTTTACACAGTTGGTAAGTATAAGCACACTCATAAATTATAATGTTCAGCGTTGGCCCTGGTGTAGTGAATGCTACCTGCCTGTCCCGTCAAGGAGCCCTCGCAGATTTGTCCCCCATTCTGATATTCAGGGTTTAAAGAAATAAAATGTTACTCTCCTGCCCACTAATAAAACATCAGTATTGTGTGGAGCTTTCTTGACAGGGAGGTAGTTTGCTTGGCCTCAGAATGCCAGGGCTTTAATTTTGAATTCTGTGTGTTGACATGCTCAAGGGTCATTTGTGTCATTTAATTTATTTCACAATCTATAGGGGGATCTCCTACTCCAGGTCAGCCTGCCTTTACATAAAAGAGGACTTGTAAGCTCAATTCATTCGTTTATGTTACTCCAAAAATGTATTTGGATCATGTACATAACTTCCATCATTGGGCTGGAAATTAAAAATTTTCAAGTGCTTGCCGAACATTTTTATTTTTGAACAGAAAAGTTTAGGAACAAAAACTGTTTTGTTGGGTTTCTTATTTTACATGGAATCATAAAACTTATATATATCTGTTATTGAACTTCTGGTTCTTTAAGTTCTAAAAGACTTTATGCACTGTTTTAATATGTTTTTAACTGGATGGACAATGAGAAAATACAACAACCACATTTTGTGATTGTGTTTGCTTTCCCCCACACTCTCAATCTGTCCCAAACATTATTACAGATCAGATTGTAGTGAATTTTTCATGTAAGCATGTATTCGCATAAAAAGATAGATTAATAATGTGTGCAAGAGGTGAAGCAATTGTGCTCGCACCATTTTTTAAGAACCTTGCTGACATACCAACACGACCGGTTGCTTCGCATATGAGCAGATTCACTAAATGTTTTGTATTTCATATTCACTTACACCTGTGTAGTCCTAAGGGAAAACATATGTACCGTACTATAAATATTAATTGCCCATGGTACTAAACCAGGCCATCTATTTAAAAACGAACTTCCAATAGAACACATCCAATTTATCAATGAAAACAATATATAAAAAAGTTTTGTCTATTCTGCCATACAAGTACAATGAACCAGTGGCAAACATGACTAATCCTTACTATATTCAATGCAGTTGTTGGTATCAAAACACAGGCCTGTAATGTGATATTTTGTATTGCCACCTGAAATTACAGGGCTGGGCTGCTTGTGATTTTCAATGTCTGTATTTTTGTTTGTTTTAGTTTTTGATGATGGAGATGAGAATACTTTGCGACGTAGTCGGTTGAAGTTGATGGGAGAAAGAAATTTTATTGGTGGATATGTAAGTTTTTCACATGCGGCCTAGATATGCTTGTTAGTCTATAGACTTGGCTATCCATATGGAAACACTTTGTAAACACGCTTGAAGTTTTTTCTAAAGATAGCAGATCATTCGGGCCAGATAATGATATATAAATCTGTGTGTCATCGACGTAGATATATGGTGACTGTCGTCATGATTTGCTATGATTTGACTCAGAAGTGTGGTGTAAAGTGGGAAAATCACAGGCCCAGGGACTGAACCTTGTGGGACCCCGTGTGAGAGATAACAACTGGGTCAGAAGAACCATTTTGAATGTTACCCTTTCAGCATAGGATCTTTATAAGTCAGAATCTCACGTCTGTAGAAGTCATATTCTGGCATATAAAGACGGTCCCCGCAATGAAAGAATTAAAATATAGTTGTAATGGCCATAGAATCATAACATAGAAATGAAGTCGAAAGAGCTATCCAAGACATTTGTGATGATTTCAAATTCAAAAAAACCATTTGGTCTCCAGGTTTTTACAGGAATATTTCAGCGTTGTAAGGCTTTTGTCTCCGGTCAGTTATGTATTAAGATGAAAACCATTTTAGGGTAGATCCGGAACCAGATGGGCGACTTAGAAGTGTACAATGATCTATAGTATCAGAGGTCGAGGAGAAACATTGTGGTTACTTTTCCTCTGTCCTCTGTTATGTCATCTGAAGATTCAGTGCAGATTCGGTTGAGTAAAATGGTCTATGTAAGCAGACTGTTAGCTGGTTAGCCTGACCGTTAGATTTGATTTGTGCCTGTAGTCTTCATGCAATTAACTTCTCGATAACTTTTGATAGAAAACTGAGGTTTGAAACTGGTGTTTAGTTTTTAGAATCATTTTTCGAAAGATTTGGTTTTTACCCCTCGGCCCGTTGGGCCCGAAGGGGTATTGTCGTCCCCTTCATGCTCCGCCGCCGCCGCACACAGTCTTTTGGCTACTACAAAGGTCAAGGTCAAAGATTTGAAAATAAATTACCGCGATAACTTAAAAAATAATTATTGGATCTCTCTTTTCACATGAAGCTGCCCATGAGTATGGAGATCACCTGATTAGATTTTCAGCTTTCTACCGATAATCAAAATCGCCGCCACCTGACAACTAATTTTTTTTTTTTAGTCTTAAATTTTTTTTTTCATAATTCCCTTGAAATCAAAATGGCCGCCACCTGGCGACTAATTTTTTTGAAATTTTTTTTTCAGAATTCACCCGAAACCTGGTATATAGGTTTTCGGGGTCTGCGAGTCTATTAGTATTGTCCGTTTTTATGTGAGACTGAAAACGAGGCTGCGGCGGCCATTTTGGTTTTATCAATTTTATTAAATCGTTCTTATTTTCAAATTTATTGCCTGAAACCTGGCATATATAGAGTCACTGCATGAGCCGAGGGGTATTTCACTATTTGAGTGCTTGCACGATATTTTTTAACTTGTAACCTCCAGACCATCAAGAGCTATTCAATTTTTTAAGTTTCTTTCACATTTGGATGTGTCTCGCTACCGCAATACATAACTTCAACTTTTTTTCATTTTTTTTTTAAACAACAATGGAGCAGCAAGTTGTTCTGAGCAATATATTTTTTTTATTTTTTTTGGATACATCGAATGATGTTGTTTCGGTAGCACTTTTAAAAAGCACTGATATCATGAAAATGGGCCTGTTTTCTGTAAATGCGCACTGCGGGGTCAAATGAAGTAGCACTTTTTTGCTACAGGGTTCCCCACAGAAAAAAAAATCATCTGGTTGTTCTCTCAAAAATATTAACTTAGCGCGCGCGAGCAGCCTAACCCTTCTTACACTGCTGCATAAAATTTGCAGCATGTGTGGTTGCCCACTAAGCAATATCTGGCACGTTTTTTCTTTAAAAAATGTCATCTGATGAACAACTGATACTAAAAGCCAATAAACTACAAAATCAATCACTGTGAGTTAGCCATCTTTAAAACGCGAATGGAAGGACACCACAAACCGGAACTAAATATTTTTTTTTTTAGAATTCATACGGTCGGGCAGCCGGCATTTCCGGCACTGTGGTGAACCCTGTAGGTAGTCATGGTGACCATTAATTATTTAGAATTATGAAGAAAAATAATATATAATTCCGAAAAAAAGGATAAAACCATTTCAAAGTGTTAAATTTCCCGTATTTTTATACTTATCTCACCCATACAACAAATTTAAGTACCATAAGAAAGCATCATATCTACAAATTACCACCCAAAACACGTCTCCTATCTCACAGCTGTCACATCTAGTCATGAATTATATATATTTTATTCACAATTTTACAACTTAATTTATTGCATCGACTATAAGAAAACAAATAATCACAGAATAAATACGTTTTATTTGCATCTAACAGCAGAAAGATTATAATATATAATCACAACCCTGCATCACCACCCTTTATACACATGGTCTCACCACCCCAAATGCCAGTTCCTTTGAAACACATGTATGTATAATGCCAACATTCTAAGGGCCGAATTCACCATTTTGGTCCCTAACTACCCCCCTATGTGATTCACCTTAATAATCCATCAGCTGTCCTTTTTCAAAAAGAGGTCCGAAAATGGTATGCTATCAAGTACCGTTTTGGGCACTCTCCCTTGAAGGTAAAATGGTCAAACTTGCCCAGATGTCCCCAAATATTTTTACGCCTATTCACAGAAAACACACACATCCTTCTCACCCCCTGTAACCATCCGAAAATCTCCCAACACAGTTATACCTCATGTCACACAAGAAGAAAACAATTTGTGCTTGTGAAAAATACACAAAATTACAACATTCCCGTTTTTTTTAATTCATCAGAAGCAAAAACAACCATATAATGCAGTAATTTGTGTAAGCACTCTCTAGTTACTAGCCACCCCTCTTGGATTTCGGCTCATTTAGGGTCACTGTGGTGAGACCATATGTGCACAAAGGTGGCCTAAAACCCCATTCATTTCATTTTACCGATATTTTCACCCATGCGGTTGGAAAAAGGAAACAAAGATATTTTTTAGGATGGCCCTATCTTTTGTAGTTTTCACATGTAAAATTTTAGAAATAATTCCCAAATTTTTGTATAGACACATTGACGTCAAATGTTGATCCCCATGGTGAGGGGGTTTATAACTGACTACAACTGAAAACCGACATCGCCTTTTATGTTAAAGCACTGCACTAGGTTCGTGGATTCGGGGTGTGTAGAGCTGCAGACATCATAGATGTCAACCCCTACGATTTTGCCAAACGTAGTCACTACCATTTCAGATGCAAAATACGCTTCTACAATGCCAACTGGTCTATTTTACTGTGATTTTTAGTATTGTGAAAAAAAATACTTTTTAACGATAAAATAGCAGCAACAACCTCAAAACTCACATGTCTCTAAAAAAAATTTTAAACCTTGCTTTCGGGGTCCTACACTTTCCTCGCAGGGTACTACACTTTTATCTCGGCCA
Source organism: Flabesymbios commensalis (assembly GCA_964017125.1). Taxonomy (NCBI): domain Eukaryota; kingdom Metazoa; phylum Annelida; class Polychaeta; order Terebellida; family Flabelligeridae; genus Flabesymbios; species Flabesymbios commensalis. The sequence continues at coordinate 33,356,595 of OZ024906.1, read as the reverse complement.
ATGTTGGCATCTCTAGAACTGTTACAGATGTGCACCCTGTAGCATTTGGGTTTTTAGTGGGCGAGATAGAAATTCAGGTTATATTTGGGTGTGCAGATCGCACAACCCGAAAGCTAAAATAGTGTGTTAAAGACGATTGCATCAGAGAATGATATTATGTGTTTCCCAGCATGTTTTTAATGATATTGGAACCATACAATTCCAAGGGCAGACACTGCAAAATAGAATTTGTCGAATGAGGGGAACAAGCAATTAATTTGTTTCTGAAGCTTGCCTTTTACTGAACATTGTACGTTACTCTTTTTGTATTTTTTATAATCAATAATGGTGATAGTCAGGATCATTTTGTACAAAATGACGTATGTACCATCAATAGTTGTTTTGGTATCTGCCTCACCGAGTGTAGCCAACATATTGTGTCAAAGTGACTTTTGTCAAATATTAGCACAAGCTTAATCATAGCGATTCTGGGTAATCAAGGCGTTTAAAAAAAAAATTCAAAGTTATTGAAAAGGCATTTATAAATAAATAAATAAAATGGTACTTAATAAAAATTGTGAGTACCCTTTGAAAAGATTTCTTCAGCTCTGCTTCCGAGTGTTAAGTTGTTACTTAACCCTTGGGACACTGGATAATGTCGACTACAGTAGACATTCTGTGTTTTACTAGCACCTGTATAACTAGTTGTTTAAAGATATGCTTTCTATCTTGAAACACTGATATATGTTGGGACTCAAATTTTGCAAATAACACAAATTTTCAGTCACTTTAAGTTGTGGATCGCGAGTAGTGAGACATAATTTCAAGTCACTGAAAATTTAAATTGAATATTCCAGTGCTCTAAGGGTTAAGTTATTTTACTTACAGACATTAGAGGATCTACCATTGACAGATCCAGAACATTTTGGCACACCCGTCATGAAGGGTGGAAAAGGATTCCGTAGGAGATGCACCACAATATCAGGGTATTTGTTTTGCTTTTTTTTTTAAATTAACATAAGCTTGCCAGATTTTGATTTTTAATTAAAATATGTTACAATTTTAATTAGTAATATAATTCTTTTTTGTTTGAGAAATGTCATGTGTATTGCTATTTGTAAATAGTTATATGTCAAAATTATCCAAATTTTTATGTGAGGGCCAATACATGTTGAAATATATCAGGATATAACATATTATATATTATGTATGTGTTTAGTGAATAGTCGCCGCCTCTCTTGAACGCGATATCTACATAGCAGCTATGTCTGAATCACCCTTGATTTTTTATGTGAGCAATTACCTGTCAACAGTTCAGTGACACAAGACGTCAAGCCAATGTTGTTTTAATGTTGGGCCAGCTGGGTCAATGTTTCGTGCATGCTGGGGTAGAACAAAATAGCGACCATTTAACATTTTTCCAGTCCTTGTGAATGTGTTATCTCAAAACTGCTGGTCAGAATCACTCGTGATTTTGTATGTAGACAGTTACCTGCCTGTCCACAAAAATGCGAACTCTGTTCAAAGATTTTCGAGAAAAAAGAGGCCATGTTTGTTTTTATTGATTCAGTAATATTGCCTCAATTTTTAAAATGCTTGGCAGGGATTTATTGACTTTCATCTGATAGAAAAAACACATTTCTAATATTGGTATACTGAACCTCTATTCAGCATGTCATGTTAACATGTCCACAATTTTTTATGTTGTAGAATGGAATCTGATTCTGATGCAGATAGCTCAGATGATAACTCCCCTCAGAAGCATTTATTTCACCGGCCCCTCAGTAGTCTGCTGGGCCATGTTGTATGCATAGAGTTGGAAGATAGGAAAAGAAGTTCTCCGATTTGTACTCCCGCCTTGGTGGTCAACCCAAGTGCTGAACCTCAGCCACTCCCATCTAAGGATCATATACTTGTTAAAGGATTTAGAGATAGTAAATTGTGAGTATTTTTTAGCTTTATGTTCTCCACTCCAATACTGCCCCTCTGTTCATTTATCAGTCCTTTCATTGTATGCTCATTTGACAGCTTTCTTTCAAATTTGTGTAGTTTTAGTATGCCTTGCAGGTTTGAAAAAAAATTGCCCTCTCCCCCCCCCCCCTCTAGCTTGTGCAATTTCTAAAACAATTCTGTGAAATAATAATGGTTGTAAATAACTGCAGTTTTAGTTTTTAACTGTGATGTGTTACACCTTAACTTTGAGTTTATAATACACCGAGCTGTCATTTCTACAAACCTGTCATTCAATATGTATTTCGAATAATAGAGAAGGAAATTTCTGGATTTTCTTAGCTTTTTATAACCTCAGATTAATTACCTAAATGGCTTAATTTGACTTAAATTGACTTAATCCGGATTTTCCTTATGACCCACTGGCATCTCTGCAATAAACAGGTCTCCAGATAAAGTCTGTTTTAGCTAATGAGTAATTAACTCCATTTTTTCATAGATGCATTTTCCAGGATTAGAATTGTGCCCCTGACATTTTTCAGAGATGCCAGTTTTCCGGACATTCCTGGATTTATTGATTTTTTCATATTTTTAATGATACTGTATGACCTAAAAATGGCTTTTTTCGACCTAAAATGGCTTTTTTCGCCTTCAAAAATAGGAAATCCGGATTTTTTCCCATGACCCACTGGCATCTCTGCATTTTAAGTCAGAGGGTAATTTTGTTGATCATAAAACACAAGGTATATTACGGGGTACCACAGCATGGATAAAGATAAACAGGGAATATTGTTTCAATAATTCATGTAGGGAAAACACAGGGAGTTCTATAATTTTGGAAAATACAGGTTAAGCACAGGAAATTCTATCTGGTGTTGTTGTTACAGAAAATGTCTAGATTAAGAATGCTAATCCGGAACACCAGATCAATGTTTTTTTAATTTTTCATAAATTTGTATTCTGTTTTTAGTAAATAAGAGGTTCATTAAAATATATAAATTGTGAACTAGTGGAGGGATGGTAGAGGCTTATTGGTATCTAACACATGAAGATCTATAAATCCTGACAGGGAAATACTACCTCTTTTTCTGGGGTACCATGTATTCTTTTATATTTATAAGATTTGCTGCTAGGCAACTTTACTTGATGTCATGCAAGAAAGGAGTAACAACAGGATCATGAAAAGACTTTAAAAATATAATAATTTGATTATGTAATAAGAATAGATATACTATTTTTATTGTTCATCAGTGTTCATATGAAGTTCCCGAGTCTTTTCTGGTTTACAAGATCCAGTGATGTAAACACATTGGTAGGCCTGGCAAGGAGGACAGATTTTTATAAATTTGTCTTTAGAAGATCTAAGAAACCAAACCAGCATAAAACCAGCATAAAACTGTCCCAAATTTGTTTGCCGTACAGTGTCACATGATGCAGGCGTCCACAGAATGACAGGACAAAATTTCCACAAGTTGGCTCTTAAAATTCTACTAGTCCTTCCCGAAATATCACTTGTCCTTCTTAATTGTTAATCTGATCTGAATAAAATCTTGTTTAAAAAAAAATAATATGCTGTCTTTAACCCTTAAAGAGCTGAAATAATTTTCTAAAAATCCTGGAGGCCAAAGGGTTTATTTAAATTTGAAATCATCAAAAATGTCTTCGTGAGCTCTTTCCAATTCATTTGAATACCTATAATATGTGTCTACGACCATTACAAATATTTTTATTCGTACAGCGCGGGGATCGACTTTTGACGTCTGTAGTGGTAATCAGCCAGCTGCAGTGGTAGGCTGGTAGCATGTCTGGTCATCGTGCTTAGACACAGAATTTGTCATCAAGCCCTGTACCTGTGCAGCAGGGGCACTCATCTAGTAGGACAAGCCCAATGAAACTGAACTCCTTTTTCCCAGATTCTTGGTCGTATCGGATGGGGCCAATTACGTTCCCTGATATTACTATGACAAATAAGTCTGTGAAGACTTTTTATTTATATCAATAAAATATCTATCTATATGTTTTAGAAATTTCACTGATAATAATCTAATAAATATTGTTTTGCTTCCTACCAGTCATGTAGTGTCAAGAAGTGAAATAAAGGAATTCAGAAGGGAAATGGCAGTGAAAAATGAAGACAAGACCCTCAAGTCTAGTGAGTTAACACATTTGGTATTTAAAGTACTGTATTTATCTTAATAAACTCCCATATTTTAATAAACGCCCACCCTCCTGATTTGAAAATAAAACCAATGATCATTATAAAACTGTTCTAATAAGCACACATTCCCCTTGAGATTCCCCCTCCCCCTGTAATCTCAGGGGGTATTCTATATAACGCCCTTGGCATTTATGGACTCCACTTACCAACTTTACATATATTTTCACTGTATCTTAAATATTTTTTCTGGTAATAATTTAAAACCATGTTTGAATCGATTTTCAATGTATATATTTATTTATATGCAGTACAGTTAACATCTAGTGCACCTTTGGCTTTTCAATTATGGTCGTACGGACATGTAATGAATATCACCAGAAAGCTTATTCAATACTGAAAATAATGATATAAATTAGATAAATAATTATAGCACCTAAAATCGCAAAGTTATTGATTTGGAAAATGAGGCAGGGTTTTGCAGTCTACAGTCATCACGGGGAATAAACGTAAACAGGGTTTGCACAACATTGCACCGACGTCTCGCACTAATCACATTCACAGCTGCTTTCATTACAGTGCCTCAGAGTGTATACACGTGAAGATAATGTCTGTGCTAGTGAGTGTGTTGTCCAAATTGTCTGTTTAACTTCAATCCTGGTCAACATAGAAGACGCCGGCATCGCCTTTTGCCATTGAATATTTCAATGAGAATACACCCGTGACAGTTGTTTTTAAATTTTTATTTGGCAATGTAATATCGATCAATCCAGGTATTTCGGGTTGAGTTGGAGTGTAATGTATGTGACACATTAACAGAGCCATAGCGTGCACAGTGTCAGCCTTGATCTGTCACATCTATTTTTCACACCTGATGTCGGCACCTGGATAACTAGGCTGTACGTTGAGTCAAAATGACGGCAGTCAGCGTGTCAGTTTTGCTTACAAAAGTAATGACTGCATTGTCATCGCACTGACTCAGTGATCATTGAGTCAGACAGATTGATCAGCGTTCCAGCTATGATTATCGCGCCGCTGTTATTAACTTAACTCAAGCGCTTAAAAAAAAAAAGTAACATAGTATCGTCCAATGATGTCAGTGCACATATATAATAAATGAGCCCCAATTGCCTCTCCGCACCTGGCGCGTTTACTAGGGATAATACGGTACATGGTTTTCATGCTGGGCCAGAATAAAAAACTATGATAATTTTTTACCTCGGCAGCGTTTGAGAGTAGCTGTCACAGTATCACATGTTTTGTACTGTAAAGCATAGGCCTATATTGAAATTTGGAAAAAAACACTGCCTCAATGCTTGTGTTTGCACTTCCAGTACTTCTAGATTACGTGTTACTGTTAGAACAGGCATTTACCACAGGCTGTCAATTGCGCTGATCATATGATCGTGTCACAACGAGAATGGAAGTGTTTAAGGGGTGCTGTCTTAAACACCAAATTCGTCTTATTTTGGTTCTCTGGCAGTATGAAAGTCGTATCAGAGGGGGACTACTGTATAAATTTGCTATTATCAATAGGTATTTGTTTCATGGTACATTTTAGTTCTAAAATAATATTATACACCTTATCACACCATCTGACATGTAACAAAAATTACCTTTACTTTCTAGTGTTTGACAAGTCGCTACAGTATTTCGACACGCATGAACTACCACAGGGATGGGACAGAGAAGAACTTCTCGGAGAAGATTCTGATGATGAAGAAGACAATGGATTTGTAAGTGATTTTTCATTTATATTTAACCCTTAGAGCTCTGGAATAATGAAATGGAATTTTCAGCGATTCAGCAAGTTACCGTAAAAGGTGGAAAATAACGCGCACCTTTTTTCCTACAGATCCGCGCCCGCGCGTTATAGTCCAGTGCGCGTTATATTATGCATATGCGTGATGAACTGGCCTCTGGCCTCGATGACCAAATTGGTTTGTGTGCACTCGCCCGTAACAAGTCACCGCTATTTCAAATGGGCGATGCCATAATAATGGAAGCAATTAATTAATTTTGATCCGTCACTCGGCCAGGTGGAAATAGCAGCTACTGGCGGTGGATGGCCACTACACACAACATACCCCACTCTCAAAGTCAGCCGCCACTCGGTAATCAAAGCATTGCCTTATTGAAGGTGTGACATTTTACTGCCACGGGCCGCGGTTAACCGGCCACTACACACAGTCATACCCCACTCTCACAGTTAGCCGCCACTCGGTAATCAGAGCATTGCATTAATGAAAGTGTGACATTTTACTGCCACGGGCCGCGGTTAAACAGCCACTACACACAGTCATACACCACTCTCAAAGTTGGCCGCCACTCGGTAATCAGAGCATTGCATCAATGATTTATGCAAGTAATCATGATAATGTTCGATACATTTTCATGCTAGAAAATTGGTGCGGGCGACTTCTTCTTCTGTCAAATACGTAGATAATTGTTTGATACATTTTCATGCCAAAAAGTTGGAGCTGGCGATTTTTTTCATAAATAGACGTCAATATTGCTCTATACATATTCATGCTTTTTAAACAAATGGTGCTGCGCATTTTTCTTTTATATTATTATTGACTTTAACAAATTACATGCGCTAAATCCAAGGAGCAACTAATTAATTTGGCCTGGCCTAACAGTCGATGATTCTTATTTTAGTTTCTTTTTCAAATCGATTAAATAAAAGTGCATGCACGGTAATACGCAGGCATACGGTACTCAATTAGTGTATTTAAATCGTTGTTTTTTTTCAAATCTCACACTTATACTTTTCGTTTCCAGAAATAAATCTAAGTGTGAATAGGCCTATATAGCAATACATGCTGTTGATAAACCATACATAAACTGTTAATTTAAATCGTTTCTGTCGATAAATTTGTTAACTTTGTATTTAATTATTTGCACAATATATTGTATGAGTTGACCTCAGGTTTGCAGCCAATAGAGGCGAAGGGGTGTGGCTAAAGAGGAGGGGTAACCTGTGACCTGAGCTAATGATTGATTGGACGGTCCCCTCCTGACGTAAATGGTGATTGACAGCTAGGCCATAACTCCTCCCCCTCCTCCCTAGGAAATATATTGACAATAAATTGTCTTATTTATCTCCCAACAAAAACTAATTCTGACATTTTATTTACGGCTCTCACTTGTTATTTAATCACATCATTAAAATACCATCGACTAAACGTTTTCAGTGATAGGATATATTCTGTAAGATTATTATTGACATTGGGCAGAAAAGCAGCCGCAAATCGTAATGACCTAATAATAAAAATAAGCCAATAATTGATTTCATCTTACAGTCTCAAATTACATATCATCATCATCATAAAGTAGTAGTACAGACGAGCATTGTGAGCTGTAAGCGCCAACAGATTTGTGCCTGTACTTGTATTTGTGTACAGATAGGCCTATTTATGCCTATTACTAAACATGCAGCAATAGACCGCCATTGAGCATAGCGTCCCATGTATGCGATATGAATCAACCCTTGTTGTCCCGTAAAGGCAAAAATATACTAGCGGACATTCCTGATGCAGTACTGTATGTTTCCAGGTTAATAACAACGGGTTAAAAAGACTGATATATACAATCCCAGAAAACGTGATACGTAATTAAAACCAATGTCGCTTTAATGTTGGGCTGACGTCGGGGACCCCGGGCCAACATTAAATCGGCATAGATTCAATCGTGTATCGTGTTTGCTGGGATATATTATGACGCATTCGCTGAACAGCTGCCTATTACTGCCCACTAGCATCCACGGGGTCACAGTGACAGTTACTGTTGAAACAACACCTGCCAGTCGTCACCGGCAGTTCATAATACCTGACTTGTATTAACACCATTCACATGACACAGCTAATCCTGCCGACGCGGCTCCAGAGTCGCCACTTCCTAAATACTTTATCAAATTAAAATGCCTTTACTCTATCAAATTAAAATGCCTAAATAGTCTTATCAAATTAAACTGCACAATTAAACAGTGCTAAAAGGAACTTATTAACTGCTGAAAATACAGACTGTAGACGGCTGCCGGGTTTCCCAGACAATAGCTAATCTTTGCTGACGTGCGCCAGGCATCCTGTAATGTTTGGCGATTGACGGAGATTTAGCGCGCGGTATATAACGAAGCGCGTTATGTAAGGATTTTACCCTGTAAAGGGTCATTTTTACCCTCCTGCGCGTTATACAACCCGGCGCGTTATTTTCCGCCTTTTACGGTACTGGTATTTTGCTTGGCGCTGAGAAATTCAAGGCACACCTTTTATCAGTGTCACAAATTTTACTGACAAAAGCAGTTTACAAAAGTTGTGATAAATTCACAGGAAAACTACTCTGAGTCATCATCAGTGCTTCTAAGTGTCTGTGTGTTCTCAGCTTTGAGATCGGGAAATACAGAACATTTGAGAAAAACATACTTGAATACCTCAGAAGCAATTATTTGACTTCTGCTAAATTATAATCAAAACATAGAGAAGTTAATTACATTCTAGTGCAGTAAGCTGGGGAACCCTCATTAACACTCGAACGTCACTAGCATGATCGAGCAAATTTGCACTGCTTTTTATTTTCACACAACTGATGCAAGATTTTAATGCCAATTTGTTATATATTTAATATCAAAACACCCATCACCAAAATGGCAAGAATATCACTTTTTTAGATTGTAAAAAAAATTACTGACTAATTTAGGTTATACAATGGGAGAAAAATGAAATAAGAACAAATATTTTTATTTATTTTAGTCCTCTGATGATGAACCAAGTGAAACTAAGGATAACTTTGTTGCACACTTGTACAAATTCATGGATGATAGAAGTACACCAATCAACAAAGCTCCGCAAGTAGCAGGTAGAGACTTGGATCTGTTCAAATTATTTCGTCTGGTAGCAAGATATGGTGGATACAACAAGGTTAGTAATGATTTGTTAATGTTTTAACATGCATTATTGTATTTCAGATCTGAAATAATGATTTGAAACATCAGGGTTCCTATGCATCCTGGAAAACCTAGAGTTTTGTCATTCAAAATTCAAGTCCTGGAAAACCTTGCCTTTTGTCCTGGATTAAATTAAAAGCCACCAATAATAATTATACCAGTTTAGGAATTTGTTTGAATGTATTTTTTTATTCAACAGTACAAGCACTAAAATGGTTTAAAGCAGGGCTGTGTTATTAGAGTCTGGCAGACTTGTGAAAAAATATTATTAACCCTTTCAGCCCTCACGATGCATTAAAGCATCATTTCACATCATTGAAAACATATTTGATTTTCTCACAACTGAGAGTTTTAGAAGACAAATTTCGATGAAACTGTTCTACGAATACATGGTAATTTTCTTTAATTTATCACACACTTCCAGTCATCTTCATCCACTACAAGTCGAGAATTGCGGCAGCAATTCGCGGCTTGTAGTGGATGAAGGTGACAATGTTAAATTCAGGACTAAAAGGGTTAAATAAAAGTCATCAAAGTCCATTTTATCTGAATGTTTTGAGAGTTGTTTATATATGTGGGAAATATCAGAATATGGCCTGGACAAATCCTGGAAATATCCTGGAATATTATTATTTCCTTGAAATGGTTGTCATGCAGTGCTGACAACCTTCTTACATATTTTGTCTGCACAATTTTCTTTTGCAAAATATCAGAATGTGCTTCTAAACCTGTTTTATTGAACAAAATATTGTACTTGAATATACTGTATACCCTGTTATATTTGCGTCCCATTCATCACAATTGTGCATTTTTTTCAAAATATTGATAAATAGGCAGTCTCACGTCTCCCGAGTGAACTGCAATCTCCTAACTCCTTGTATTTTCGCCCAAAAATGGCAAATTCAGCAGCTATAATGAAACCTTTTGTTTCTAATACACTTAAGATGTCTAGTGAAAAAACATTCCATAACAACGTAGCATTTATTTGTCTTTTAATCATCCGATCAAGTCATTTATTAATGTTATTTAAATAATAATCTACTCGTCAGACATCGCTAGGCCTACTTCATCATCATGATCATGTGTATTGCTTTGATTGCGTGACCACTGTGAAGCTTCTATTCTATTCACCAGATGTCGCTGTAGGCGGCGACGTGACGTGTCTATCTTATACACTGTATACGGCTTGATTATTAGCAGGTTTTATTATTAGAGGCCTACATATTTCACTGCATTCAAGTCAATGGTATTCTAAAATACAGACAAAATGTATCCTGGTAGAAAGTTTAAATAATATCAGAACGCTAATACTTATAGGTTTCACGGCAAAAAGCATAATATCATAATAAGTATTAATAATTATGCTCTTGATATAATTGCCACATTCCTAAATTCATACATACATGATAGACATAAATTGTATGCTTGTAATAAATCTCCTTGACAGTGCTGTCACCAATACATACATGTGCCATTTCATCATTGTTACTCTAAATATAAACTTGTACATTGTTATACAAAAATATTTTTTTATTCGTTGTATCTTAATAAAAATTAGCTAGATTATATCGCCAATTCGGCCGTCATAAACGGTAGGCATCCCATTGAAGACTAGACTGTAAGCCCATTCACCAGATGGCGCTTCTCCCGTCATTTACCTATAACTGCTTTCACCAGGTGGTGCTAATATGTTATATTGTGATCATTTGTGGTCAAATCAACACTAAAACAAAAATAAATGTAATAATCAGATAGTTCTTCCTAATTTTATATTTTTATATTGTTTATAATATTACTTTTCATCAAATCATTTCATTTATATTATATAATCTTTATTAGCGAATCAATTATATCCTTATGTCACCAGCTGAGTTGAACCACACTCTGAATGCCTTGAGTAATAAAGACGTACCACACACACACCCCAGACAGATTGTGTAGATACTCACCACCCTGGTGCGTACTATCCACCGGTGCGTACTATCTGTGTTTTTTGGTACAAATATTGGTACCTGCGTACTATACACAGGTGCGTACTATACCCCGCGAAATACGGTACTTAGTATGCACATTAATAGTAATACATAGTACCGTAGTACATTACTGTATGAAATAATCTGCTGTCAGACTTGGGCTCGCTAATTTTTATTGCTAATTTTTATTGACGCTAACATTTTTTGGGACTGATTTTGCCAATATTATGGAAACCCAACTTAATGGGGTATACAATAATTCACATAATAAGGCCACATTGTTGCCACATGAATACAAAATAAACATTTTTGGTGTTCTAAAAACCTCGCAGCCACATGAACACAAAATATACACATTTCATATTCTAATACTTTGTATTGCAAAACTTGTGATCCATCAGACAACTTATTTATGAAATTAGTTTGTCCACAACCATTTTAGGTTGTCCCGGATGCACTGAAACACCTTTTTTTCATATCTGATTTCTGTTTTACTTGTTTGCAACACTGGCCTATCGTTGTACCAACATCAGCTCAACGTCTTGTGTTTGCTAATTGTAAAAGATTACTTCTCCACAATTTAATCCACAATTTTACAACAAAAAGCTGATGCCTTAATCCTTCAAGTGCTCAAACGTGTAAAAATTAATTACGTGTGTACATTTCAAATTTAATCAGCTAATTCTATGCTGATTGAATTAGCTCAAGTAAGCAAAAAAATATGTACGTGACCCATTTTACATGCTTCATATTGTAGTCCAAAATAGCTGATATTTTAACAGTTAGGACACTATAATTATTACCTCTTGTTTTATATCAGAGGAAACAGTCCAATGAGGGAGGTAAACAAATATTTTAAAAAGAAAGAAAATGTTTCATAAAAATTTATGAGGATAATGAATAAAACCTTCCGAATCATTTTTAGCTTTATGTCTGAATCTCTCAGAATAAAGTGAAATCTGAGCTATTAGATATTAGAAATAATGTTTCTTTCTGCATGCAGTAACCGTGAGAACCCACCAACCCTTTAAATACTTGAAAATTAATCTGATTTTGTAACTCTTATTATATTAACCCTTATCCTGCTGATCATGACTTTTGTCATTTTCAATCTGTTTTATTAGTCAACCAAATCACTGTTATTGAGAATGAAATATGTGTCTAAGCATCAATATTTGCAATTATTTGTGATCAAATTAAACAAATATGAGTAATTTTCAGCCACTTGGAAGGCAACTTCAAGGGAGACACAACAAGCGAGACACAACAAGTGGCTGAAAATTTAAATAAATTAACCGGATAAGGGTTAAGCATCGATGCTGTATAATCAATGCTAAAAGACACATAAACAAAACTGAAAAAAAACACACTCTATTCCCCCTAGCCACGTAATGCTTTTAAATCATATACATGTATCTTGCATATGCTTGTGATCCATTTTTCTCAGACCTCTATTCTGCCTAAAATCCCTCTCACACCCAAGCCAATCGGCAATTATTTATATCCATTTTATCTGCAGAATTTACTGATTTTAACCTTCTTTTCTTTGCTTACAGGTGACCAATCAGATGAAGTGGCATGTAATTTACTGCAAGATGAATATGCCCCAAACCATTGGGTCTGCTAATAGCCAACTGAAGTCTGCATATAAAAAGTAGGACTAATACATTATTATAAGTGTAAATGTTTCATCCTCAAATCTAATAGAAATTTTTACACATGAGCAGCAGATGTTTTATTCCTGCATTGAAAGATTCATGTCAGTGAATATGAAAATTTAATCTTCTAATTACAGATACCTTCATGCTTTTGAGGATTTCTACCGTAAATTAGGAAGCACAATGCATATGGGCAACACCCCGCTCAGTCGTCCAAGCAGGAGTTACCATTCATCAGGCAGAAACTTGATGTCATTCCGTGACAGAGAAGGCACACCTAAATCTCCACGCTCCTTAAAAAAATCTGATGATGACGAAGAAGAAAGGGTCAAGACTGTGACAGTTAAGGAAGAAGTGATTAAGGTACTTTTTCAGTATCTTGAAATATCTTTGAGATAACATTTGAAATGTTTTTAAAATCAATTATCAACCCTTTGGTTTCTAATTCAGAATAAATAAAATGCCACTGAAATAGCTTGTAGTAGACGATCTGTTAACCAATTTGGGAGTTGTTTATATTTTATTAATAGAAAAGATGTTTTGTCATTTGAAGATGCATTTGCCTGAACAATTTCCAGCTTCAGTTAAATGAAAAACATTAACAAATAATTCAGCAGAGCAAAATTAAAAAAATGTGTACAATGGATTTGGGCTGATATTAAAATCAGAACATTTAAAAAAAAGCTAAATTTATAGCATACAATTTAATTTATTGAAAAAGACAATTAATTAAATATTATAAATGTTGAGGTCGATAGAATGAGTGATACAAATCTAATAGATTTGTGTATGAGTTTTGAATTTATAGCTTCAGCAAATCCAAGGACCTAATAATCTAATTGATGTTGGCTAATTTTGTACATGTAGAACGGTTTGTCATTAAAAGTACTATGGTGTAACTTATAATTATTTGACAATTCTACCTAAATATTTATTTTCTGGTAGTCCTAATTTAATTTCCTCATATTTACATTTGTTAAAATTGAAAGGTTAAATTTGCAAACGCACATTTTAATTGTTGCCTGCGAACGAAGACTTGTAATACAAACTGAAATGTATTTCTTTAATTGATTAATAAAATATGTTTTAACTGAAGTGACAAGGACCTCCTATGGCTTATAATCAAAATACCATTGCAAACAACTACATGACAAGTTGAGATAACGCTTTAAATAATTAGAAAGTACAAGCAACAAAGTGACAAGTGCAGTTGATCTCAACTAAAAAAATTCCGAACTGTCACAAACAACAAGTTCAATTCAGCACAACTAAATCCCTAATTTAGAGAGATTGTTGCAAACAACAATGTGTAGTGCATGTGTCACTTTGTTGTTTGTGTTAAATAAAACCTTGGAAAATAGAGCATAGTATCTATGTCACCTTGTTGCAGGCCATTGATTGTGAATCGCTAGTAAAAGCATGGCAGCTACAGCATAATAAATTTATTTATTCAATTGTTAGCTCCCGCCGTCACCGTAGGTGAGACAGAGGGGGCTATGGATTCTACCTCCGTTTTTGTTTTGCCTCTTCTTTTGCCTAAAACTTTGTAAGAAAATAAGCTAGGATAACAATTTTTCGTATGTGGGTTACTTCCAGGTGGATAATGGACAGGTTAAAATATTTTTAATCTGAATTCAATACGCAAGGTCGCAGAGGAGAAAATGATGATGTTACGGCGTTGGGCCGTCGGGCCGTCCGTAAACAATTCGTTTCCGGAGCATATCTCTGAAAGTACTTGTCCGATTGTCTTCAAATTTTACACACAACACCCCTAGGGGGTCTAGTTGTGCCTTTCGGGGTATTTGAACTTTGACTTACTTCTGGTTCAAAACTATGACCTATTTAGACGTTTTGACGCGCACTTCGTTTCCGGAGCAGATCTCGAAAAGTACTGGGCCGATGACAGTCATATTGCACATACATGTTCTCTAAGGTCCCTAGTAGTGCCTTTTCAGGTTTTTGGACCTTGAAGTTGACCCAGCACTTTGACCTAATTTATAACATCGGTAAATCCGACTGAAAGATTTTGCGGAATATCATGAAAACCGCTCAAGTTGCTACACCATTACTATAAAACAAATTGTGAGGTTTCAGGAGAGGATGCATCTTGAAAAATTTCAAGTCGATAAAATTAAAAATGGCCGCCTATCGGCCATTATTCACCTCGACAGGCCTGATATTGCGGAATATCATGAAAACCGCTTAAGATAGCTACACCATTAATATCAAATAAATTGTAAGGTTTCAGGAGAGGATGCATCTTGAAAAATTTCAAGTTGATAAAATTCAAAATGGCTGCCTATCAGCCATTATTCCCCTCGACAGGCCTGATATTGTGGAATATCATGAAAACCGCTCAAGATATCTACACCATTACTATAAAACAAATTGTAAGGTTTCAGGAGAGGATGCATTTTGAAAAAATTCAACTCGTCCAAGTTCAAAATGGCCGCTAATTGGCCATTATTCTCTTTCACATGGCCGTTATTTGGTAAACCGTGCTAGATGGCTAGACCATTACTATAAAACAAAATGTGTGATTTCAGGAGGGGATGCATCTTGAAAAAATTCGACTCGATAAAATTAAAAATGGCCGCTTATCGGCCATTATTCACTTTCACATGGCTGTTATTTGGTCAACCGTGCTAGATGGCTAGACCATTACTGTAAAACGAAATGTGAGATTTCAGATGAGGATGCATCTTGAAAAAATTTGACTTGATCAAATTTAAAATGGCCGCCTTTTCGGCCATTATTCATTTTCACATGGCTGATATTTGGTAAACCGTGCTAGATGGCTAGACCATTACCTGATTACTATAAAACAAAGTGTGAGTTTTCAGGGGAGGATGTACCCTGAAAATTTTTAACTTACCAATTCAAAATGGCCGACAATCAGCATTATTTACCTCGATAGGCCTGTTAGTTTTGAAGTTGACTGGCTGACTGACCCCGTGGCTATTTAAATGTGACTATTTAAATGTGACTATTTAAATGTGACTATTTAAATGTGACAAATTTGCATTCATATTACTTGACAAACATATATATGTACCACATTTGAATAAGATTTCAAAATTTAATAAATAAGTCTTTTAAAATCATTCTCATGTCTATAACTGTGAAGTAGATTTTATTCTTTGATATTTTCCGCTTAAATTTAATTTTTATTTTTGCAGGACAAGGTCCAAGATAAGGTGGAACGCCCTGTTAAAATAACAAAGGAAGTAGAAAAGCTCAAAACTCGAACTGAAGAGAAAAAGGCTGCCTTAAAAGAAGAGTCAGAGTCAGAAAATGAAAGTCCTAGACGTCAAACTCGAAGTCGACCTGTTGAAGAGAAGAAGAATAATAAAGAGGAGAAGGATGTGACAAAGCCAGTGACAAGAGAAGATATGTCAAGGCTGGCCAGAGAAGATGGTGTGAAGACAAGACAAGAGGAAAGTAAGAAGCCCCCTGATAAATCTGTTAATAAACCTGAGAAGAGGAAATCTCTCAAGCCTGAAAAGGAACAGGAAGAGACCAGTGAGAAAGATGAAACTAAGCCCAAGAGGAAGGTAAGACACATCTCAAACCTCACCGCATTCCAAGCAAATTTTACACCTTCTAGGCTTAAAGCACTGAAATAATTTTAATATAGACCATAGAGATCAAATGATTTTTTTCTTATTTGAAATCATTATAAATGTCTAAGTTAGCTCATTAAGTTATCTCTTTCCTGTTCATTTGAATACCTTTGTGACCCTGCGCTGTAAGGGTTAAGTGCTCATCACGTCTATAGACGTAGCTGTTTTCACGCTTTTTTTTTAAATTATCTTTTAGACAAGAAAATTCAAAGGGAAACTGAGCATTAAATTTGCTAGATTTGGTTCAATTTTAGAACATACGCAATGTTATCATTTTCTTACGTTATCAGCCAGCCTGGTTTATAATTTGTTCAAATGAAGGATTTTAAATATTTTTCTTAGTGCCCCAATTTTTCACTTCTCTGTGTCATGTTTTACTGTTTTTATCACAATTTTTTGTGACTGAGTTCAACCCTTACAGCGTGGGGATCAACTTTAGTCGTCTGTAGACGTCAGATTCTGACGACTAAAGCCGATCCCCGTACTGTGAGAGTATAAATATTTCTAATGGCCGTAGACCCGTAACACAGGTATTCAAATGAATCAGAAAGAGCAGACGAAGACATTTATGATGATTTTAAATTGAAAAACCCCATTTGGTTGCGATGTTTTTTACAAATTAATTCAGCGCTTTAAGGGTTAGGACAGATGCCAACATCTACAATTCGGGCGTAGCAGATACTTAACCCTCACAATGCTGAAATATTTCTATATAAACCATTCTCAATTTGAAATCATCATAAATGTCTAGTTAACTCTTTCCACCTCATTTGAATATTTATGTTATGGGTCTACCGCCGTTATGCTTATTTTTACTGTTATAGTGCGGGGACCGTCTCTAGACGTCAGATTCTGAGGTCTAGAGGAGATCCCCGCGCTGTAAGAGTTAAGTGGATGAATTAGCCTATAATAAAGTTTTTGCTAATGTTTTTAAGCTGGGTTGAAGTATCTTGAATGTTATCTATTAAAATGTGTTCAGACTCGAAAAAAGAGAGAGGAAGAAGCAGAAGAGGAGGAAGAACGCCCTGAGAAGACAGAGAGAAAAAGCAGTCGTAAATCACGTGAACCAAGGGAAATAATGGAGAAAGATAATATACTGCCAGTGGTGAGGGAGCTGAAAGAATCTGACAAGGACACATTGTCTATGGTTAGCAGCCCGGCCACATCATCAATAAAAGATGAATCAGATGATGATGCGTAAGTATACAAATATGTTTTGTTAGCCCGCCCTTTAATTAAAAAAAGTTGGCTATTGCAATAGAAGTTTGGCAGCTTCGGCGTTAACATTTGCTTGTGGGCACGATAACTTGAAAAGTTTTTTAGGTATCCTGCTCTATAATTTGTTATGCATGTTACTAATGACCTGTTCTCAAACAAGTTCGATAATGGCTGAAAAAAATCAAAATAGCCGATTTATTCTTATTTTACCCATTTTACTTCAATAATTTGACCTTGTGGGCAAAATAACTTCAAAAGTTTTCTATGTATGCTGCTCAAATTTGTACTGCATGTTGCGAATAACCAGTTCTCAGACAAGTTTATAATGGCTGAAAAAAAAGCAAAATTGCATTTTACGTCAATAATTTGACCTAGTCGGAGAGATAAATTCAAAATTTTTCATGTATCTTGTGCAGATTTGTACCGCAAGTTGCTAATATTAATAAACAGTTCTCGAACAAGTTTAATAATGGTGGCAGGCTATCGTCGAGTGCGCTCTTGTTTCTATGTTGAAGTTTAATATACTAAAGATGTATTAATTTTCGCGTGTTCAAATTTGTACTTTTCTTCAGTAGCACTATTATAATAATAATGTTCGCAAGATTCTTGAATTTGTGAATTTGTCCATCGTTAAATTTCGAAAATTAAAACCTCACGAATATTACCAGATCTACATGTATATATACAGAGATTATAATTTCTATGATTTGGTTGTGGGAGAGATAATCTTTAACTCTCATCTACGCTGCTATGCTTCTCAAAATTATTCTTCAATTTTCAGTATCAGAGCACACATCTGGGTGTTTACTATTTTTTTGTATTATTGTCCTACTCGTTTCAAAGCAAATACAATGCCACTGAAATTTTGTGCAATATCTTGTAGCTATAGATGACATTGAGTCATATACCGTAAATCAATTTTGAAGATGTCTGTTTTTCAAATTAGACATAATTTTGTATCATTTCCAGCTGGAAATTGCCTTAACGATTCCAGTTGAGAAGGTGCTTATAGATCATTTGTGGAAAATATCATTTTTTTGTGCGAAGATCATGAAAAACAGCTATGATTCTGCTACTCAAATTATCATTTTTGGTCCCAAGAATTGTTTTTTTATTGAACCTAGAATTTTGCATCGTTGTATATTTAGAACTTAACTTTTCAACCAAACAAGTTATCTCTCCTGCAGGCAATCAGTCCACATGTTGTTTATTGTGTGCTTGGTATCAGGTGATTTTTTTCAAAACACATGTACATGCAGGGAGAAAAAATCAGAATAAATATGTATATTAATAAATGGATGAAGTAATTGTCAATGAGTACAGCAGCAATTCAGGTGTTCATTGGAATAAATACGGAATGTAGACTGATGTGTGCCATCAAAAATGCATAATACAATTTCTGATGCCATGACATGTAAGAGGTGGCACTCATTACACTTGAGTGGTTGCCTAAAATCCTGTGTTGGTTGGCTGTTTTAACAATGTTTTTAGTACCGATTTTATGCCTATATTCACATACATACAATCCAAGAGGGGAAATACTTTTGTATTTTCAAAGATGATGTGTCGCGAGAGACCGTCATTGAGGGGTGTTTTTCCGACATTTCATAAAAGGGCCTACTATTGCGACTAACGTCTGTCATAACAGTCAACTCTTGTGGAGCTAACCCGTGTGGTCCTGTCATACATTCCTTTAGACGACCAAGTGTTTCAGCGTTTCTTATAAAGAGCCGAACCAGGTAACGCTTTCACGAGCGGCTAGCAATGGGATGCGTCATAACAAGGGAAATACGAGGTTTTGACCCAGCGTTGCTGTAATTTGTTTACCCAGTTTTGTCAAAGGTCGACCAGTGTTGCTAGATAGATAGATAGATTTATTCAGCATTCTCATAAAAATAGGGTTAACAATCAGTATGATAAATACATTATGTATTCAAAATACAATGTGACCACCATTCTGGAACACCAGGGATAAAAACACTGAAAAGTATCCTGGTGCAGGTCACTTATTTCCGCAGTGGTCCCTATATGCTGTTCCAGAGAGGCGGCGACAAGAGCAAGTTATTTTATACTTTCAATAAATACATTAGTTATATCACAGATAAACTGGTGACTAGGAAAGTCATAGCATTTTCACAAAATATACAGGCAGAAACTGCTTCGACTAGATGAAATATGAAATGATTATATAAGTTTATAAATAGTGCATCTCATGACATATATTTTATTGATGATAATATACACAATAGAACCCTTATTATTTACAAGGGTTTCTGGAGCAATTTCCAGACTCTGCTTGTTATAAATTAATTAAAAACATTGTAAAAAACGAGCTGAATAAAATGGCCTTATAATCTCTAGAGCACATAAATCGGCAAACATACCCGCCTATATTTATAAGGCTGTATGATTGTAAATATGATTAGTAGAAATAAAAATCACTCCGAGCTTCAGTAATTAGCTCCTCTCTGAGATGCTTATTGACTCCTTTCTCAAATGAAATTAAGTCTTCAGCTGATCTCAGAGAAACTGGGAGCGCATTCCATATCTTACCGGCTGAGAATCTAAATGTCTTTTTCCCGGATGATTTTACGTGGGGTAAAACAACTGGTAGAAAACTATTAATGTTGATCATTGACCATGGAAATGCCCGCTTTAAATATTGAGGGGCATTTCCATGGACAATTCGATACATATTGTTTAGCTTGATTTGTTTAACCCTTTGACAAACTGGGATCCAGTGCAACAAAGTAAACTCTTCTATGCCAATGTGAGACCTAGGGGGGTAGCCTAGAACAAATCTCATAGTTTTGTTTTGCAAAATTTGTAGTTTCTTTTGTAAGTTGACCTGGAGACCCTCAAACCATGCGGAGCAGGCATAATCAAAATGCTAATGGTCAATATATAGGGCCTATATGGACACGCTATACCAGGCATAGTTATGCTAGCAATGCTAGTATGTACTAGATATTACAATGTTCATACATGTATTACTTTGGTCAATAAAACTATATATAATATAACAATGTATCAACACTCGCGAGATATGATGACATCTTGTGCGCAGTGAAATTACTTGTGAAATTACATGTAGAGTTAACAGATTAAAGTGCGACTTTAGGCCGGAATGGAAGGTGTAAAGGATCTACACAGACCCTGTGCACGCTATGGGATCACACAAGGCGTGAGACGTTTTAATACCAAATATGCTGCTCTATTTAGTGCAAAAAATTAGGTGTATTCTTTAAACTGATTGACAGGTATAATAAGAGGTCCTGTAATGCACGTGGCTGTGAATATTGTCGGGGCGAGACGTCGTTGCAGTGTTGTTCTAATGCTGGGCCACCGTCCTCAATAGGGGCATCGGTTTGGCGTGTGCAGACCTGGTTTACGTTTATTCCCCGTTTCGATAGACTGCTTCCCTGACTCATTTTTCAAATCAATAACTGTGAGTTTAGGAGCTATCTTTATCTAATTTAAATTTTTATTTTCGGTATCGAATAAGCTTTCTGGTGATATTTATTACATGTCAGTACAACCATAATTGAAAGAGTGAGGAATTTCTAGTGGGATGTTACCTGACACACTTATACCGCTGACATACCTTGCTAATTAGTGGTGTGATGCACCTTGTAAAGCCAAGGGTACACTAGATGTTAACTGCACCGCATATTAATAAATAAATACAGCAGAATCATTAAATCCGCGGTATAGCAAGATCGTCTTATACCGCGGTATAACAAGATCGTCATATAGCCTACCGCAAAATGTCCACCCACTTGTTGTTGTGTCTAAGCCTTTGCTAATAGTAATACATGTATGCCAGTTTGGGGACGGTCCATACTGTATGATACGATGTAAGTCCCAAGATAGGCCACTTATGTTTTTCTTGCATGCCACAAAATCTTTCAAAGAGTATATCAAGCTATGGTAACAGATAAAGATGGCCAATTAGTAGACCAGACGTGGCTGGGGGGTAAGGTGTCACCCGGAAGGGGAATTCAAGCCACTATTATTTTCACACAGCTTGACTATTCAGGGACTCGTGAAGATTCAATATTGTGGGGAGCTTCCGTGACTGAGAGGTAGCGTGCTCGGCCTCATACCGCCGGGGTTCAGATTTGGAATACTGTGTCTGGAGGGCAGTATCATCTCATACATCTCACCATCCTCAGGAGGTTCTCCTGGCCCAGTTTAGCCTATATGTACACAAAGGTGGCCTAAAGCCCGATTCATTTCATTTTTTATTTCCATGTTGAGTCGCGTTGGGAAATTAAAAATCACACCCCACACAGAATATCTTTGATTATTGACGACACAGAAATTGAAGATCACAGCTCATAGTCAAACACACCTCATGTTTACTGCATAGCGACGAAAAAAAATTCAAGACCTTTCATTTTTCTTGTTAGATTGTCATTTTAGTTTTCTGGCAAATAATCATGGTTATAGACGTTTGTTATTGCTGAAAATGTCATGACTTAAAATGCCAGCCATTCTAGAACACCAAAAACGATGATAAATAATGATAATTATGCAGACAATTTTCTTTCAGAAATGTGTGTTTTTGTTTCATTGAATTAGGTTCATAAAAAAATACATCATTTATGATGTAAAAAATATTTTACTGGCTGAATCTTTGCATGTCGTCCCTATCCTGCATTGGGTATCTAGTACATGGAAAAAATAAATCTTGACCGGGAAAAATCATGGTAAATAGAAGGAATTTAATTTTTCCATCTCTTATTCTGTGGTTACACGTGTCGTATTACTTTCCCAGGTTGAGTCAATCGTTGCAAGGTTGGATTTGTATTTTCACAGCACTTGGTGATATCACGTCCAGTGGTAATTAAAGAGATGAACTGACGTGAAACGATCACACAATGTCATCTTCCGAAGCTGTTAAAACATGGACTGTGACGTATTTTAAACTTGATAGCATCATTTACCCTTACAGTGCGGAGATCGACTTTAGTCGTCAGAATCTGACGTCTGTAGACGTCAGATTCTGACGACTAAAGTCTATCCCCGCACTGTAAGAGTAAAAATATTTCTAATGGCCGTAGACCCATAACATAGGTATTCAAATGAATCGGAAAGAGCTGACCAAGACATTTATGATGATTTCAAATTGATTTGGTTGCGATGTTTTTTTACAAATTAATGCAGCGCTGTAAGGATTATTCCTTGTACTGCTTCACCCGTATTAGATTCGGTTTCAATAAAGTTTTAAACCCCAAAAATATCGATGGAAGTGGTAAAATATTTTGTTGGGCGTGTTCAGCTGATCAATAATTCAATTGCATATAAATAGATATGTTTTGTCAACAGATAGTAGGCCCCTATGTCTAGATCTCCGAAATCGAATTAATTGTTTAAAACTAAGCGTCTATCACAGTTTTACCAATTTTAAATTGGAATTTATTTTGTTTTAAACCGACTATGTCCGTGTCTAGTACGACAAGGGTTAATTCTGATTCAAGCCGTGATCATCAGTGTGCTGTGAACAGCTCGAGGTTGAACAGCTCGTGAGGTTGACTCACCGCAACAAACACTGACGGTAATCCAGTGCTGGTTTATTGCTGGGCCAGCGTTTCAGACAGTGGCAGAAAAATCACCCAACACCGTCTCAACGCTTCGCGTTTGCCGGGACGTCACTCGCACACCAACAACACCTGTCATAGCGTTCGCGAGAACTTATACCAACCGTGGTTTAATGCTGGGCCACCGTCTGCGACACTGGCCCCCAATTTAACCATTGTTGCTAGAACGCGTGTCACGCCTCTGCAAAAACACCGACTGACATCTCGGATCACTCACCACAGCTTGCACAGCTCACATCACAAGCCGTCAAGAAATCGTTCGCCTTATTCACAAGTCGCCGAAGTCTGATGAACAGATGTTTTACTATTGACCTGTACCACACCGAATCGAAATATTTCTTGAAGCCACTTGCTGTGACATGATACATTAATGTGTTCAGCTTTGTGAATTATATCTATGATTTGACGACGTGGTAACACTACAACTGGGGCGTGATTTGAAAATCCAGAGGAATTATGTTGGGACGAGTTTTGCGTGGATTTCTGTCAAAAACTGTGTAGGTTCACTACGGTCCTAGTGACGTGTATATATAAATAGGCAGGGGCCGATTCCTAAATGTAACTCTATGGATAGCCTCGTTTAATGAATGGTGGGCTCCCACCGACTCCCTTTATAAGTCTGCCGTACGAATAACCACTCCGGTATAGAATGTTATCTTGGTTTACAGGTTTAGGATTCAGTTATAATCTACGAAATATCATCATCTATATGCACCTTCCAAAGTATTCGGACACTGTTATCAATTTATCGTGAGGATGTGACGATGGCTGTAGCAGAGACAACACGAAAACACACGATGCTGGTTTAAGGCCGGGCCAACGTCTGCGACACTGGCTCAGCCTTAAACCAGCATCGTTTCAACATCTCGTCTTTACAAGGAAGAATGTTTTCAATGTTTTAACACTTTAACCGCCAAATTATTTAATCTGAATTTTCACTCACTTGAAGTTGTGTCTCGCTGACGCGATCCACAACTTCACATGAGTAAAAATTATTCAGATTTGACAAAATGGAGGTCATCTATTTTCAAATATTGCTGATTGATGTCACATATTATCTTTAACATGTTCAAAAGGTGGTACTTAATGTGCTAATAAAAGTGAGAACCCGAATATATGCGACACCGGCGGTTAAAGGGTTAACAGTGAAGTAATTTAGCTCTTACTATAAAATGTCACGTAAAACTGTTCTGTTTACACACAACTTGTTATTAACTCATACAGGCACCGTCATTAGCCAGCGCTATAAACACCTGTATATACGATGTCAATCTCAACGCACCATGTTTTGCCAGACCTGGGGACCAATACACTAAGAAAATCCTCCTTTAACTTTCAGTTATTTATGTTATTAAGATAATCCTATATGAAATTAGCGACACGTGTGACCATTGGTCTGAAGAAAAAGGTAATGACACAGGCCCAGGCCAATTCTAGTCGTTCAGTTAATCTTATTATATCGTACAATTATTATTTGTGCGTCATTACTTAACCAGTCCTGTTGACAATCGCATTGTGGAAAGATTAGCTTTGCAAGTATGAGCATGTTATATTGTGAAGTTCCGACCCGATACCACACTATTTCTATGCTGTGTAAGGTCGCTAGTTCATCAGTATACATGGACGTATGATTATACCGTACTGTGCAGGTACATGTAGTTACAGTGGCCGTGCAATTATACCCTTGCAACAATTATTAATTAATAAAAAAATGACAATTTCACGGTTTTAGAGATGTAACTGCATACCGTTATCTGGCTAAATTGAACACACATATTTGAACTTTATTAGTGATAGAATGATTTTTTTGATTTGTCAGTGGTGTTGAGAACATGTTTAATAAACACCTGTAGCTCGGGTGATTGCAAACGTGAATAGTTTTCAGCCTTCTAATCGTCCAAGCATGTGGGTTATTTAAAGCAGAATTAACCAACAGTCGCTGTTTGAACGTTGACCCTTCGTCGAAACGGCGTTTTTTACGCTTTTCAGCGTTGGCCCCACATTGTGCCCGCCGTTTGCGTACTGTAAATTTGAGTGACCCAGTTTGAAGCCAGTGATCGGCGCCTGGCGCTGTATCAGTTTCTCACTGTGCTATAATACTACTATAATCCTATTAAAACCACAGCTGCTGCACATCGCACGCACACATCATGCAATGCTGTTTTAACCTTGGCCCGGCGTCCGCAACGATGGTCCAACATTAAACTAACGCTGGTTCAACGTTACCTACTACTTGTTGGTGCGTTATGTTCGCTGCATACAGGCATACCGGCTGAACAGTGGTTGACAAGCACTGACCACATGCCACAGGCTCATGCTAGACTATTTGTATGACAGTTGTACATCACTGGAAAAAACATTTATCAACAATTGATTATTTCTGATTACACTTGAGGAGTAATGTACAATTTGTGCGAAGAATGTTTATCATAATTATTGACATTATTTATTTTCTACATCTGGTTACAAGCGCTAATTTGAAGATCACACAAAAAGAACACCTTACAAATTAATGAATTTTTTTTAAATATTTTGTTAGAGATCAGAGATGTTGATTTGGATCACAGTGTGAAATATCATTGGCTGTTTGATAGTCAAATGTTTTTTTACTAATCATTCAATACTCATGTTAAGTTAATGATTTATTGCAGTGAGGATTACCTGGATGTTTCACCAGATTTCCCTATTGGAAGCAAGGTTGCTGTGAAATATGGGAAGGGTAAAAATTCAAAAGTATATGAGGCGAAGGTAAGCTCATCAACAAATTGAATTAAACTGATCACTAAAGTAATTTAGAAAACAAATATCTATTTGATAACCACAAAATATCTGTCCAACCATCTGTGATGTTGGACTCTTGCTGCTATGACAAATTCACCATCTTAATTTGAGATTGTTAATTTTATCACATCCACATAATGCCTTATGTTAGCTCTGCAGCCACCAGCCTTTCGCTCTGCAAACCAAACTTTTCCTATTTATCGATTGATAATATTATTCTTATACATTGTTATTCAA
Organism: Flabesymbios commensalis; assembly: GCA_964017125.1. Classification (NCBI taxonomy): domain Eukaryota; kingdom Metazoa; phylum Annelida; class Polychaeta; order Terebellida; family Flabelligeridae; genus Flabesymbios; species Flabesymbios commensalis. The sequence continues at coordinate 33,330,473 of OZ024906.1, read as the reverse complement.
TGGTGAATTATTGTGATTTTTCTCTGCGATTGGCAATGAATTTTTAAGATGTGACCGCAAAATTTTAGGATATATTGACTTCATGACGACTTGACACACTTCGCCAGAACTACTCACAAAAAATCACATGTCAAACATATCAAATGTGCCAGTTGAAAACAATTTTGAGCATTCTAATCATTTCTCATGTCATGTTATAGTCCTTAATGCTTATCTATTGGATTTTGCTAATTGTCATCATGGCCAACATGTTCTTTGAAATTGCTTATCAAAGATGCTTGGTATTAAAAAAAAATCTTCAAAATGTAACAGGGTGGATTTTGTGATGTTTAAGTTTTTGTGCAGTATAACCGGTCTGAATATAATGCCAGAATTCAAGGACAACTTATTGACAGGTTGTAGAGATTGAAGCAGACGGCGGATCTTTGCACTACTTGGTCCATTATGCCGGATGGAACAATCGCTATGATGAATGGATTCTAAAAGAGCGAGTTGCCAATGTGTTGGAGAAAGGTGATGCCACCAGACCACAGAAAGTCCGCAAGTCACATACCAGCAAAGCAAAGGTTAGTAGTCTCCCAACATCAACAATATAACACCTAGAGTAAAGCAATGATGTCTGCTGTAGTAGCCTATCAGTGATGTTAAAAGTAAAATATGCCTTAAATATTGAAACTCCAATATTCTTTAGACTTTGTAATCTCCAGGTGTGAGAGAATAACGCAATTCACACCAAGTTTTAATGCTAAAGTGTAATATCTAAAATTAAAACTCAGAATATTCTCTTTATGGCGGTTTATACCATGTTTTATTCAAAATGTGTCATGCGGTGTAGAAAAGCTGTGAGGTCAATTAAAATTATATTAGGCTTTCATACAATTTAAGTATATTGTGCATGTTCTGTATTGTTTTCAGTCTCATTTAGTGAAGAAGCCTCCACGAATCCCCCACCCGTGCAGCACCAGTCCAGCCTACAAGCCTGAAAAGGGGAACAGGTCACCAAGTACAGGTGGCAGGTCACCAAGCACGGGTGCCGGGGCCTCGCCAAAACACACACGTCCCACCCGCTCCACAAGCATAGAGGGAAGTCTCTCTTCAGGACTGCCACTAGGTCTGTTGATGGATTAATCTCCACTGCATGTTCTCATATGAGTTAATTGTTAATACGTTATATAATTTTGTTCTTTGTAATGAATGCAAATACTGTGTTGATTTACCCGGTCGTGAATTGGTTAGAGCTTGCGCCTCTGATTCTGTAGTAGGAGGTTGTGAGTTCAAACCGCGTCGCTGCCACTTGACTGGACATATGCCAGATCCACTCAAGCCGGGTTTACTAATGCCGCCCTAGTTAATGACGGGCCAGAGCTTATAAAATGTGTCCCGAGATGATGTATGTTTGTGTGGTAGTTTCTGTATTACGATAACTGGCATTATTAGTGTTTTATTCTAAATGCTTAAAACAAGTTTTTATTGCATTTTTCTTTGCACAAATAATATAGACTTATTATTTAACAAATGACACCGCAACAACACTTTGTTTTTGTGTCATTAGGAAAATATTATAAAACTACTGCCATTAAGATTGCTCTATTATCCACCCAGTACTTGACTTTTTGGAGTATCATTTTATTGCTACAAATTGTATTTATTGCCTCAAATATATAATGTTTTATCACTGAGATCAACCAATGGATTATGTTTATGCGAGTGGTATATTTAATACATCACAATAGAGAGACATTGGCAATGCAATTACATCACAGATATTAAAATTGACAAATAATGTTATCTTGTTTTTCAGCTATTGCTAAAATTCGATCAAAATACAGTCCTGGGCATTCTATAGAGTCTGATCAACAATCAAGAGGTGTGTATTACACCACCAATAATTGCCAGACACTAATCTCCTATTGATTATAACTTAGTGATAATATCGTACAATTTCACTCTGCTAAATGATATCTAGACTCAATGTATGCACAACATAAGTGAATTAGAGTGCACTATGACTATTGAAAAGTAGTGTCTGTTTGGAAAACATCGGGCATCACATCAAGCTATCAAGTTCATAACCGAGTCCACCGAGGATATTTAAAACATTGATTGCTGGTGATATTTAAATAGCCTTACCCTTCTAATGTATAAAAAATCCATAGTTTGTAAATGTTTTTGCTGTTGTTTGCTCCACTGGTATAGTAAATAGTATCCCCAAAACAAACACAAGACATCATCAACCCACTATCGTATATTATTCCCAAACAAACACAATACCCAATGTTGTAAAGTGTCCAAACACAAAACATCAACCCAATTTTTGTAAAGTATCCCCAAAGCCAAGACATCAACCCAATGCTGTATGGTATCCACAAACAACACAAGACATCAACCCAATGTTGTATAGTATCCCCAAAACCAAGACAATGACCCAATGTTGTATAGTATCCCAAACAAACACAATACATCAACCCAATATTTTATTGTCTCCCCAAAGCCAATATATCAACCAATGTTGTAAAGTATCAGAACACAAAACATAACCCAATGTTGTATAGTATCCCTGAACAAACACAATACATCAACCCAATGGTGTATAGTATCCCCAAAGCCAAGACATCAACCCAATGTTGTATTGTATCCACAAACAAACACAAGACATCAACCCAATGTTGTCTTGTATCCACAAACAAACCAGGGTTTGTACGGGGCCTGAAAAGTCTTGAAAAGCCTCAAATTTTAAATTATTTTTTTCAAGTCCTTGAAAGTGCTTGAATTTTGCCAAAGCCTTGAAAAGCCTTGAAAATGAACCATTTTGAAAGCTATTTCGCAATTTTTTTTAAAACAGCCAAGAAGTCATCCGTAGGAGGGTTTTAATGACAGCCAAGATCCACAGTGATCATGCATTTATTCTCTGGAGTCAACAAGTGGGCTTGCTACATGTCTACATGCTTGCTATTAACAAAATTTGTTTTTTAGAATGTTTGTATTAATGTTCTACTTGGTTTGCTTGGACTGGTAAAACCTACTTTTGGGCCTTGAATTTTGTTCTGCCTAAGGTGTACGAACCCTGACAAACACAAGACATCAACCCGATGTTGTATAGTATCCATAAACAAACACAAGACATTAACCAAATGTTGTATTGTGTCCTCAAATAAACATAATACATCAACCCAATGTTGTATAGTATCCACAAACAAACGCAAGACATCAACCCAATGTTGTATAGTATCCACAAGCAAACACAATGCATCAACCCAATGTTCTATGTTATCCCCAAAGCCAAGACATCAACCCAATGTTGTGTAGTATTCCCAAACAAACAAAAGACATCAACCCAATATTTTGTAGTACCCCAAATACTTGGACATCAACCCAATGTTTTATAGTATCCTCAAAAACAAACACAAGACATCAACCCAATGTTGTATATCCACAAACACAAGACATCAACCCAATGTTGTATAATATCCCCAAACACAAGACATCAACCCAATGCTGTATAGTATCCACAAAACAAACACGAGACATCAGTCAAATGTTGTATAGTATCCTAAACACAAGACATCAACCCAATGTTGTATAGTACAATGTATCCCCAAACAAACACACAAGACATCAACCCACTATTGTCTGGTATCCCCAAACAAACACCAGACCTCAACACAATGTTGTTTGGTATCCCCAAACACAAGACATCAACCCAATCTTGTATAGTATCCCCAAAACAAACACAAGACATCAGTCCAATGTTGTATATTATCCCCAAACACAAGACATCAACCCAATATTGTATAGTATCCCCGAACAAACACAAGACATCAACCCACTATTGTCTGGTATCCCCAAACAAACACAAGACATCAACCCAATGTTCCACAGTATCCTCAAACAAACACAAGACCTCAACCCAATGTTGTATAGTATCCCCAAACAAACACAAGACCTCAACCCAATGTTGTATAGGATCCCCAAAGATAAGACATCAACCCAAAGCTGTATAATATCCCCGAAAACAAGACATCAACCAAATTTGTATAGAATGCCAAAACAAACCCGGATGTTGTATAGTATCCAAAAACACAAGACATCAACTTAATGTTGTAAGGTATCTCTAAACACAAGACATGAACCCAAGGTCTATTCACTATTGTTGCTTGCCCTGACCATCACATGGCTTTTGTCTTCCAGCATTTATCAAATAATTATCAAATAATGGGAACACATGATAATGGTGTACTTTGTAAATTTATAGTGAACAGCAGCCACTGTATGCAACTTGAAATCAGTGGAAATCTGTGTTGATAAGAGTTCCCCATGAAATTAATCCTTCTTCGCTTGAAAATATGTTGGGCAAACTTGTGTATTCTTATAATCTGTATTATATATTCCAGAAAGTGACACATCAGAAGACGAGCTGGATTTATGTGTTGACGTTGAGCTGCCTCCCTCCAGATTACCCATAGCTCCTAAAGAAAGTGACACCAAGTCTAAAGAAATCTCCAATATCGAACCTAAAATCACTGTAGAACGTCTACCAGAAACTCGTAAATCCACACGCAGGTGTCAACCAGATACAACCGAAGTCCCACAGCCTCCACCAGTCCCCGACACAATTGAAATCAAGACAGAAGCTCCTGAACCAGATGAAAGCACCACTGTTAAAGATACTGTACCTGAAACCATACCTTGTGACAAACCTGCAGAAACAGAATGTCCCTCCCTGAAAAACTGTCAGATATCTGAGCCGCCACCTGAAGTCAAAATGGAACCTGATGTAGATAATTCAGCAGAAACGGAGGCATCAGTAGAGAAAACAGTCACAGCATCACCAGTCATATCACCAGAAAACGTGTTCAAGAAAATGAAGGATGTGATTCAAGATAAAGAAAAGGATGCTGTGAAGACCAAGGTGAAGAAGAAGCGCCTGATTCAAGTATCTGCTTCCGAGCCTGAAGAAATTGTCAAGAAAATAGAAACACCCCATGAAGAACCGAAAGAGATATCTTTGCCAGAACTACAAGCAGAGGAAATTGCTGGTACTATACAAGTGATCAAAGAAAGCATGGCTACCAAGGATCCTTGTGAAATACCACAGGCAGAGAAAATTTCACGGACAGAGAAAACAAAGAAAAAAACTGGATTGCCAAAAACACCGGAGAGTGGTGCCGCACCACGAAAGCCAGGCAGGCCGAAAATAGATACGGCTGATAAGCCAAAAATAAAGAAAAAACATGTGGAAGAGGAGAATGATCAGGAAGAACCGCTCACAAAAAAGCAAAAGAAAAATAAGAGGGGAAAAAAAGTTGAGGATAAGATCATTGAAGATGATCAATCCACAGTAATTTCATCACCTGAAGAGCCCTCAGCTGTAGAGGCTGCTGCTGAGAGTTTGATAAAGAAAGATGATGTTGAGTGTGTGAGTGACAAGGTGGAGGTGAAGGAAGAGCCTGTTATACAGGAACCCTGTACGACGTCACAAGAGTTACCTACAGAGGTAACTACAGAGCCCACTAAGACCACACTAGACACTGCAGATGACATAGGTAAAACAGAGCCAGTTAGTCCCCCTGGCAGTCCTGCACCTAATCTCATAGCCACACCCACACTGGAAGTGAAACTGGATGATGAGTTAGGTGATGAGCCTGCTCCTTTACTTAGTCCAATCATCGCTGTATCTAAACAAGACAATATCACTTCACCACTCGCATGCTTAACTTCTGCAATATCAATGGTATCGCAAGCGGGGCCCTCTAGTCGATTACTCAATGTTCCCCTATCTTCTTCTTTTTCTTCAGATTTAGGTAGTAGCCTAGCACAACTGGCTGAAATTGCTGGTTGTGCAGCTACGATTAATACAGATGACAATAAAGCAATGCTGCCAAACACCCCACCTGAAACTCCAGAGCACTCAACAGGCAGCCTGAGTCCTGGCCGAAGTAGTATTGAGGATGAAATAGCAAGCAGCACACCTCGTAGCGAACAAGAAGCTAATCTGGAAGTAGAGCGCCTGATGATGGGGTGCTCCCAACCCCCACCCCTGGCCGGCAGCGAGTCTCCAGAAGGCTGCAATACAAGCACTATTTCCAATGGCAGCGGCGGTAGCAGTGGTAATGCCCCAGGCTCAGAAAGTGAGGGACCAGCAACATCGCTAATCCAGTCAACCACAAAGAGGAAAGAGTCTCCAGAGGACCCCACAATGGCCAAGCGTCGTAAACGTAACCACAAACGCACACATTCTGACAAGAACAAAAGAAATTCAAACACCGGCAAACCTCTACGTAAGTTTTCTCAAATGATTGATTACTTTGTCTATTATAACTAAGTCTTGTGTGATTATTTTTTTGCAGGGCTTTGTACATTGGTAACCCTATACCTGCTTATTATGCATATATGTGCACTGACTTCTTTCACATCAAATAGTTCTAAGTTAACACTTGATTTTTAAATTCGAAGTCCAAAACCACATCTGTGCGATCAATAGCTACTTTAATATTTCCTCAAATCCGTTTGATGGATGAGTAGGCTAACTGTGACAAAGTCAACAAATGCCTGCCTCTGAAGTTGGCTATTTGTTAACCCAACACCAATCTCCTGATATGGTAAATCCTGCTAACTGTTTTGTTGTCTGTTGAGTGAAGTGCCTAGAGCAAAAAACAAACCCTGATCATTCGCTGGAAGGAGGCACTTTTTACCAGTAGTGATATTGTCATCTTGAGATATATACCCTTCAAGTAGCTATTTAGCACACATGCAACAAATGGTATATTCTGAATAATATTCATTCACTCGAATCAAGTGTTTTCGACTGATTAAAGTTACCCGGGTGGTTGAAATTTTCTTTTTAGAAACTTTTAAAAAAGTTTATTGATTTAAAGCTGCTATTTGGGCTACTGTCTTTTCAAGTCATTCGTGGGGCGCTGGGTTATGGCGCCGCCTTGGATGTCTGGCCGTCTGTCTGTCCTCCTTTCCTTTCCGGAGCAGATCTCAAAAACCCATATGGGGATTTTTTTCACATTGCACACACGCATGACTTAGAAGATGTAGATGTGCTTTTTGGGGTTTGTGGGTTTTGACCTAATAAGTTAAATGGCTGGCCATCAGTCCTAATTAACTTTAAAATGCCTGATATCTGGCAGGATATTGTTTCTGGAGCAGATCTTGGAACCATTGAGGGATTTCTTTCACAATGCACACACACATCTCTTGGGGGTGTGGATGTGCCTTTTGGGGTTTATGGAGTTTGACCTTCTCAAATGACCGACCATTGGCCATAAATAACTTTAATATGCCTGATATGTGGCAAACCGTGCCAGATAGCTAGACCTTTACTCTAAAGCAAAATGTGTGGTTTCAGGTAGGGTTATGCCTTTAACCCCTTCACTCCCATACATGAAGGAAATTTCCGTCGTCATTCGTCAAGTTACGTAACCATACATGACGGAAATTCCTGTCGGAATTACTATAGTTACACCAGGATCCCTGGATCCTGGTATGCACTTTGGCCTGGAAGTGGAGTGGTTAAAAAATTTAACTCTGTCAAGTTCAAAATGGCCAAATATTGGCCATAATTATTTTAATAGGCAATATATCTGGCAAACCATGTCACATAGCTAGACCATTACTAAAAAATAAAATGTGTGGTTTCAGGGAGGGATATGGCCTGAAAAAGTCAGATTCAAAACGGCTGGCTTGAGGGCACTATTGACTTTAATATGTGTAAGATTGGGAAAACTGCTAGATAGTTAGAACATTACTATAATACTCACTGTTTTTTAGTGAGGGATATGCCTTCACTAATGTTAACTTGACCATCATTGACTTTATTATCTGTAATATACATGGCAAACTGTGCTAGATAGGTAGGCCATTACTGTAATATAGAATGTGAGATCATATAGGCCTTATGTAGGCGGGGCGCAGGATTATGGTGGCGGCTGCCCTCTTGTTGAAGCAATGGTATTTAGTCACTCTCTTCTTTCATAGAGAAAGGGGAGCGGCGGTATATTTACTTGAGGCAAGATATAAATGAGATTACTTTGGCTTTAAATGTTTAGGTGCAGTCATAAGTTACGGCAAACAGAAGATGCAGGCTGTCAGAGGATTCTGTCTAGATTTTCTTGGTTTCTTATACACGTTTATTAGAATGATTTTTTGTTGATTTTTCAGTTTTGAAATTATGACCAGGCAGTAGACTACATTTAATTTATATAAAATTTTTAATGGATTTTCAATAACTTGACAACAACCAGCTGGTGGTGCAAAGATAAACAGCAATAACTGATGAGTTTTACAGTGAGCAGTTGCTTGTGTTTGCCTTTAAGAGGCCTTAATATTGCTATATATTCTGGAATTATATTTTTTAACAGTGAGCGACAGTGATGAGGGAGGGGATATGTCAACTAGTCACAAAACAGCGGGATCATACTCACACTCCAGCCCTCACCACAAGTCATCAGTCGCACTTGCAGGTTCTACGGCGTCATCAACTCATTCTTCATCAGAACACCAACAAAGACCCAGACTGAGACCATCAAAGTACAACTTCATCAAATCTCTTGGTATGTGCTCAACCATATCTATAAATCATCACTTCTCATCTAAAGGCAGTAACTGCTTACCTGAAAATCCAACAGGCAGTAACTATATGAAAAAGTCAGCACCATAAAATTAAGTATATGTCAAGGTCTTTTTAAATGGATGAAATTGACAGACGAGAAATTAAAAATGTCATTGCTGTGTAAATTGTCACAAAACAAAAGCTACATACAAAATTACCCGATATTCCATACTATTATTTGAATCTGACCTCATAATATTTTTAATTATGCCGGATATTCTTTGAAATTTCGAGAGAAAACGAAGCTCAGTTTTACTATTTGCTTAAGCCATCAAGGTTATACGAGTACCGGTACTTGGATAGTTTGGCATATACCTAAATTTATTTGTCATTTCTCAGTAGTGTGTGCTAGTGGAGTGTGTTTTCATGCTACTATAAAATTTATTTTCTGCACAGAACAAGGAAAATATCTGGAAGGGGAGATGCGCATCACATTTCTCATGGAGAAAATTCAAGAAATTCGCAAAGTGTATATGCAGCTGAAATCAGAAGTAGCCAGTATAGATCGTCGTCGAAAACGCCACCGTCGTAAAGAGCGGCATGGTAAGGATTATACTTGACTGGCCAAATACAGGCCTCAGTTCCTAATATATATTCTGATACTAGTATTACATCTAATTCCTTTTTTACATTATTAAACTCATTCCAATAATGTATTAACATGAGTTATCAAATCGGTTTTGAGGTAACTGTTTTTTTGTCAGCTTGTCGCGAACATAGTAATAATTATATATACTCATATATATACATTTTTACCATCTTACCCCAGCCCTTGGGGCTTATGTTATATGTCCCCCTAGACAGAAACAAAATAATGGCTATGTAGCATTATGGTGTGTGTGATTTGTCCAAACTCACATCACTTTCACCAATTTCATGAAGAACAAAGCTGATACTGCCTTTTGCCTTTACGCCACTGTAGTTTGCCTGAACGTGTCCTTTACCTTATATTCCTTCCAATTGCGAGAGAGGACACCACAATACTCAAAATTGGGAAAAAGCCGAAGAGAAAAGATTAAATTCACGGTATAAAAAACATTACCACGCAGTAACCTGATGTTACCACCCATCATGCGATAGGGCAGTTCTGAGCAGTCATTTGAAGGTCACAGTACCACCTGAGGACGACAAAACAAAATAGCTATCATGGTGAAGTGACTGAATATAGCACTGCAACATCTCATTTTATTTCAGCATTATACACACATCATGGCCGGCATCATAATTTTGATCTGCGGTATCCCGGTGCGGTTTTCTGTCACACCGGCATCTATATACTTTTTTGATTACTTGATGTCTTTAAAGCTGCATAACTGTTTTATTTATTTCGACAGAAATAACCTAAAATGTTCAAATCAATCATTCATATATTTTTAAGGGCTTTATAAATGCACAAAATCTATGTAAATGTAGCTGGATTAGATCACATCGCGATACACCATCAAGTTATATGGTGTGGTACAATGTTTACGTAATAGTGGTTAATTATGGGCCAATATAATGTTACATTAGACCAACATCGAACCCCTTAATAACAAACACGAGACATTGAGCCGCATTGGTTTAACGTTGGGCCAGAGCCATAGACGATGGGCTCGAATTAGTCCGACATGGGATCAATGGCTCGTGTTGGCTATGATGCCAAGCTTACACAAACCACCAGTTGGTGTCCCAAGACTAGGTCAGCCCCTATAATAACCGAGCAAGCAAGAGTCACTGACCCATTGATGGCTCAATGTTGGTCCACCTTCTACGACAGTGGTCCAACATTGACCCATCAATGGGTGAATGTCTCCTGCTTGCTGGGAACTCGGCTACCCGTACACTAAAGGCTGTTTTTTTTTTACAATAATTTATTCTATTTAACCGCATTTCGTAATTTATATCACTGCATGTGATGACTAACGATGAAATAAAATAATCTGATATTTTCGAATAGCATTGTCACTATATTTTAAAATGCCTGTGAAAATAATAAAAAACTGCAAATATTCTTCAAGAAAATCAAGCAAAATCAAAATAGTGAAAAGTATGGTTTACGTTTTTAGGCGCGAATTTGCAGGTCGGTCAGGTGAGAGCAGCTCGATCAGTGGCGGGCCAAAGGCTCGGATGCTGGCCCACACTTAAACAAACTATACAAAGAGGATAGTCCTATTTTTCAAGATACTGACATTCTCCACACGGGGTCCAAAATTAAACATGACATTATATGCATTTCTCGCCCATATCACACAAAGCAACAAATCATGGATATGCCTAAATGACATGACAAAATAAACTGTGTATTGTGAAATGTACCTATCATCAATTCCAAAATAAGAAGAAGTTTGCACGTGTTCCATTCTTTTTCAATGATGCCTCTTATCTGTTACTTCGTACTTTTAATGTCCTGATTATACAGACAGTGTGTCTTACTCCGCTGTGATCGGGTTTGTTTTGGTGTGGCAGCATTGTTGACAAATTGTCAAACTTAAGCTTAATAACTCAGTAACCAGAAGAGTGAAATAAAAAAATAAAACACTATTTTTTATGATTTCATCTCTAGAATAAAATAAGAAAAACAGTTAAGCAGCTTTAAATGTACTTGCATATTACTGGGGAGCAGTAAACAAGTCTTTCTAGTTTATTTTCATGTAATAATTACCATGTAATAATTAAAAAAATATATAATTTGAATACAGCTAGAAATAATGTACAAAGCTTTGTAAATTTCAATGTTTTTTTCACTCCTTAAACAGCATGAACTGCTTGTCTAACACATGTAATATTTTCTGTTGCAGCTAATGAGAAGGTTGATGAAGAATGCTGTTCGTAGCACCACGCTTTCCTGCTAATTATTCCCGAACCAGGGCATGTTATGTCACACATTTTATAAACAGATTTGTACATGTTTTCATTTGTACATACATGTATCATATACTATATATTATTATATATTATTAAATATTCTTACATGATGCATTTTGTTCAACTGCCGTCAGAAAATGAGAGCATTTATTTGAACAAAAATTTCAAACAAGTATTTGGCAGTGATTTATTGATCCAGCAAATATGAGATATTGACCAGATTATGTTTGAATGTCACAGTCTGCGAGGCTGGCCCAACATTGGATGAATGTCAGCATCAATATCTTGTGTTTACTGGGTACTCATTCACTCACACAGTGACAGTTTATAGCATATTCACAGTTCCTGTCAGATTGATACCAATGAAGTTCATTGTCCGTCCGCCAGAGCTGCAATGAAAAAAAAATGTCTCTGGAATCCAAAATATAAAAAAAAACCATTGATATATTAAATTGAATAATGTTGGTTGTTGAAGTATTCAAAATGCACTCTTTATCCTTGATTTTATGGCTGTTATTGCAGAAACTATTGCACATCAACTAGTGAGTTGTTTTTTCATAAGCAGTGAGTTCCACATCCTGTTCGTATTATTTAAAGCAACATGATAAGTTGACCTGGTGAGACACTGACATAACATTGTGGCACAGTGTTGAACCAGCACGGTTACTATGCCAATATCATTTCTGTTTTACTAGGTGTGTCTCTTTTGAAGCATACACATTTATGATGATTGTTTCACACAAATTGTGAGATAAAAGTAGCATATAAATTCATTGTAAGGCCACTATGTTTTTTTTCTCTGTTTTAGACCAGCATACACATTAGATTTAGGCCGCACATTATCAAAAAATCATGTGTTTTTTTCTTCCCAGCTCGCGCATTAGGCTGTTGCTGATTTCTGAAACAACCCAGTTAATTTCAGAAAATAAAAAAACTTTCTGAAAAAAAATAAGTTTATTTCAAGAGATAAAAGACATTTTTCTTTGTTTTTTTTTCCTTATTTTTTTTGTCGCCCCCATTATTATTTTTTTTAAATAGGTTGAAAGTTTTATTTTGTCGCCCTCATTAACTTCTCTAGAAATTTGCCCAATGTTTTATTTATTAGGTCGCCCTTATTAACTTTTCCAAATATAGGTTCAATGTTTTGTTTTTTCTGCCCTCCCTCATTAGATTTTGATTTTTTTCTGATCTAAAACAGAGAAATAAAACATAGTGGCCTAATGTGTCAAAATAAGCTTGTAACGCTGTCAAACAGATCTTGTTGTCTTCTTAAGTCATTATTCTTTTTTGGTAATTTTATAAATACATTTCATACACAAGATTTCAGGAATAGCTATAGTGATGTGAAGATTGTCATTCCATACAATAGAATAATGATAAGCTTCTTGTTCTTATGCCGTCTTCTGAGACTATCTGAGCGTTAGTTCACGATGTAAATGTATGTACTGGGTAACATGAACTTTTAACATCATCTCAGATCACTGTTGATGTTTAAAATTATCATTATTGTCATACAATATAATACCAGCTGCGCATTTGTAAACGATACAAAATGCTTCAAATCTCTTAGATGTTCCCATCTCTTTATGCACACAGGTTCTTTCCTCATAAAATTTGCTTGGTGATTCTGAATATCCTGCATTCAGAAATGTGTCTACGGATCTAAAAGGCCATAACTATTTACTGTGTTTTGGCTTCACATGGCAGAGTAGTCTTATCACACATGGGTGTTTTATATTTGTAAATGTTTACTGTGTGATGTTTAGAATATTTCATTTTTGCAAATTAAGATAAAAAAAAACATGCACTTCAAATGTTCCAGGAAACTGTTTACACTGTATTTAAAATATTGTAAACTGGGAATATTCTGGGAATATTTAGTCAGTTTTGTGTAGCAAAAAGCTATGCAATTTTGGCCATTTTCTAATTAAATTTGAAATTGATTATCAAACTATTTATGCACGAGTGATAACGATAAAGTGGGAGTTGGAGAAGAAAATCGCTAATCAGTTATTTTCCAACAAATTTTTTCCTGCTGATACATTTGTGAGTGCAGATGTTGTCAAAATACATCTAGTCAATTTTATATTGCTTTGTTTTACAGAACAAGGCCAAAAAGTTTTAACCCTTTAACCGCCAAATTATTAAATTTGAATTTTCACCCACTTGAAGTTGTGTCTCGCTGATGCGATCCACAACTTCAAGTGAGTAAAATTTATTCTGATTTGACAAAAGAAATAGCAAAATCCAACCACTTTTGTGTGTTCAGTTATGACGTGTTTAACACTTAAACTTCAACTGTTTCAAACATGCTGGTCATAGAAACAATAATATGTAGATCCAATAACTAAACTGAAGAGGTTTATAATTTTGATCATTGAAGCATTCCAGCTTCCAATGATACTACCAACAGACCATTCATCAGCACTCAGGTTAACCCTTAGAACACTGATGTCGACTACAGTAGACATTTTGTGTTTTTATTAGCACCTGTATAATCCACAACTTCAAGTGAGTGAAAATTATTCAGATTTGAAAAAATGGAGGTCAACTCTTTCCAAATCTTGTTTGTTGATGTCATATTTTATCTTTAACATATTTAAAATGTAATACTTAATGTGCTAATAAAAATTAAATCCCGAATACATGTACAAGCGGCACCGGCGGTTAAAGTAAACTACTGGTATGCTTCCAATCTTGAAACACTGATATATCTTGGGGACTTAAATTTTGCAAATCACACTAATTTTCATTCCTTTGAAGTTGTGTATCGCGGTAGCGAGACACAACTTCAAGTGACTGAAAATTTAAATTGAATATCTCTGTGCTCCAGGGGTTAACTGTACATGCCTCCATGTGGTAATTATTTGCTGGTGCAATTCACAGCTTAAGGTATACAAAAATGGACTGATTTTATAAAGTGTCATATATTTAAATTGAATCAGATTTTCTTTCGTTCCTAATCTACTTTCGATAGGATATTTTTTTAAGCCGATATATGTTAACGAGCCTGTCACGGACACTATATGAACTATGTTGTATCAGGAAAACATGGGAAGCAAGCTCTGAAATATTAAAAAACATATTGGCAAATATGTTATGTCATGCCACAAATAAACGTTCCTACGTTTGTTGATGAAACTTGTTAAAGGACAGTGTTTGTTACGTAAGCAATATGTTCAAAAACATATACCATGTACATATGTATATTCAACAGTGGAGTCTCGTTTATCCAGCACCATTTTACATTGCTGATGTGTTGTATTCACCCTAACAGTGCAGGTCGACTTTAGTCGTCAGAATCTGACGTCCACAGACGTCAGATTCTGACGTCTAAAAGTCCATCCCCGCACTGTAAAAGTTAAAAATAATCGTAATGGCCGTACACCCATGTCATAGGTATTCAAATGAATCAGAAAGACCTAACAAAGACATTTATGATGATTTCAAATTGAAAAAACCCTTTGGTATCCATGATATATACAAAATAACTCAGCGTTGTAAGGGTTATGAGTGCTAATCACGTCTATAGCCATTTTCAGCTTTTTTGTCTTTTCAACAAGACTTTTTGAAAGAAATATGAGCATTAAATGTTTAAATTTGCTACATTGGCGTAGGTTCTGATTAAAAATTTGCACGTTAGCATTTTTTATCCAGTTGAGGTTGTGTGACACAGCAGAGAGACACAACTTGAAGTGAGTAAAATGTTTTGTTAGCTCATTCCAAATAAACTCTTTGGGTGCCAATCACAGCTGTAGTGGTTTTTAACCCTTTATCTGCTAGTGACACATCAGTGTCATAGGGCAAATTGTCAAAGAAAGTGATTTAATAGAAATTTGGGAAGCTTTGAGTTTTTCGTTTTGACATATTACTCTTGGATATCGGGAAGTTTTCATTCACTGACAGATGGGAATGGCGGTAGCAATTCACAGCTCACAGTGAAAGAAAATATTGGGTAGGCAAAGAGTTAAACCTATTTAGCACCTTAACCCTTTAAGCCCTCACGATGCATCAAAGCATCATTTTACATCCCTGAAAACATACTTAATTTTCCTACAACCAAGGGTTTTACAACGAAAATTGCCATTAAACTGGTTTACCAATACATTGCAATTTTCTTTATTTTTTAAACCACATCAAATCATCGTCATCAACTACAAGTCAAGAATTGCGACAGCAATTTGCGGCTTGTAGTGGATGAAGATGACAATGGTAAATTCAGGCTTGAAAGGGTTAAGAAACAGCTTTTGATGAGATGTCTTCATCGAGATTCAAGTATGTTTGATCTCGATCCTTCAGCAACTAAAGGGTAATTACATTTGAATTGGATATGATTTCCATGTGAAACCTACTTAATTTATTGAGATTAACAGAGTTGTATTTAATGTTACAAGTGTTATTGTCAGGTTTTGTCACCAGCACAATTTTGATTCAATAGATAGGATCACATTTCCCATTAGAATTCATGGTGATTTTTAAAGACCAGGCACATAAAATCATAACATTTTTCAACATAAAAATTCTGGCCCAGCCAAAATCCAATCTCTTCTGCCGAGGTAAATCTTATGATTACATAGATAATTTTTTTCCGATACATTAAGCAGCCGTCTATTACGTATCTTTACGACTACTATTTTTTTTTCAAAAATTGGTTTGAATTCACTCATTTTATATGGATTCATAAATTGTATAAATCATGAATCAAAAACATACTTGTTAAAACTAATTCTGCTGCTTTGTCAGTTGGTTGGTGTGTTACATATAATGTTCATACAGCAGAGTAATAATAAAAGTTATACATTTTGACTGCACATGACTGGTGTTGTGTTGACAAATCTTATGCCTGCATTGATAACATATTGTTAACCAAGGGTATTAAATGTTCTGACAGTGCTCAAGGAGCAACATCATTACATAATATTTATTAGTTGTATAATAATGCATAGATTGTTATTTTATTATGCAGTGTGATTTCATGAAGGCATTTTGAGAACTTTCCACTGAATCCCGCCGTCATCATAGCAGTTCTTTGGTGTTCTAGGCAATGTCGCTGACTGACAAAAATTGCTACTAATAGCATTAGCCTTTGCAATATAGCTGCAGACTAATCGTCCCTTTGGATATGAAACGTGTATCTGCCACTTCATAAAGACACACCCTTTCATATCCAAGGGGACATAATGTATATTTACTTTCCTCTGGTACAAGTAAAATACTCGCCTGTATTGGCACCATGAGCATTATGGAGTATTATGGAATAACTGCCATGCTATATCGTGGTTAGATATCTTCTGTAGGATTTATGTATCAAATTGTTTTCATTGTACTGTTTTTGTTATCACTTTGTGATGCATATCCTTGTACTTAACTTCTGGTAATACACATGTGCAAAGTTTTTTTGTTAATGCGACGCAATGAGACTAAAATAATAAAAAATTCAGTGTTTTTATTTTCAGGAAATTTGTCTTTATATCTCGCTTAACTGGTAAATGCGCAACACAAAATTAAAAAAGATTTACGCAGTTCTAGTCTATGGACATGTTCACATCATATGGCCATATTAAAAAGCGACAATATATTGATGATTCTAGCCTGATTGTGTCGCTTTGATACCAATAAACAAGATAAAAGCCTGTACTGTAAGTATCTTCATTTCTGCTATGATATACATAGTCGATGGAGCAAAAAAAGTTCAAGGTTGGAGAAGCATATCACTTTGTGTGATGAACTTAACATGTTGGGAAATTTCAAGTGTTCGAGTTCTGCTTTTTTCAACTTGAAACTGGAATTGCTAACCGAACCGCAGCTTAAAAGTAAGGAAAAATGCTAAGCAAAATGTTGTACTGTACTGTACTTATCTACCACAATCTATTATGTTGATATTCATAAGTATCCAGTTTATCTGGACTTGGTGATGTATTTTAATAATTGCACCCTGTCATGATATGACTTGCGCTTTAAAATCTTTTGTTTGCGGGGAACAAGTATTCATTTACACCTCCCACCAAACATGATACACTAAACAAATGCTATTTCAATTTGTTGGCTTGCATATTTGACTTGATCAACATTGATCACACATTTTGTCGATGTTCTGTGTTTGCTGGGCTTCCAGCTAACACAAAGCATTTGTATAACATTTGTACAATGTCGACCCAAAGGTCTTCGACGTTGGTCGAACATTGTACAAATGTTATACAAATGTTCCGTGTTTACTGGGGCTGGTTGTTGTCGAGCAGAATTATTGTACAGTATATAATTCACCCTTTTATATACGTTTTCAGATGATTTCACACTATATAAAAGTCACTGAGATTGACAAATTAATGTAATACATGCTCTTGTTACTTATATAATTCAATAAAGGAGATATATTTTCTCTTAATACCAATATATTTTTTAGTCATTTCCAGCTGGAAATTGCATTAGCAATATTATAAATTGCAATATTAACTTGAAATGAATGAAAAATACTAAATGGCAATGCAGCAGACCACGGATCAAATTCGCGTTAGTGTACAATCATAAAAGTAAGCACCATGTTATGACATTTGTCCAAATAATATTTCTTTCATTTCACCCTTAGAGCACTGATGCCGACTATGGTACAAATTATGTGTTTTTTATTAGCACCTGTATAATATGTCTTCTACCTTGAAAACTGACACATGTTGAGATTTAAATTTTGCAAATCGCATACATTTTCAGTCAGTTGAAGTTAACAGAAATCCAATAGCTCAGTGCTGTGAGGTTTAAAGCACTTCCAGCTTTAGATGACAGCATTGTATAAAGAGCTATGATGTAGAATTCATTGGCGTATGTGCTGTTTCCTTTGGATTTACTTACTCCATGTACATGCTCTGCTGCATTTTGTGCATTTTCGCAAAATTGACCTCCCAAGGTGATTGCTCATGCAATTTCCATTTTAATCCCTAAGTGCTGATTGTGCCTGTAGCTGTATTACTTTTATCCTTCAAACAAAACAATGAAGTCTAGACAAAATTTCAATTCTGTAAATGATTAAAATAAAATATTTGCTTTTAATATATAAATCTTGCATATCTGTTGTTTTCATCAACATCTTCCTAAAGCATCATACTTATTTAATTCCGGGAGAGGTTTTATTTACGAACAAAGCGCAAGAATTCTCCTTTACATTTTTTTGTGTCGTTATTGAATTTTTATAATCAATACATTGGTCACTTCCTAGTCTGGATTAAGTTATTTTGAAAATCATTATATTTTATTTCAAACTACCCACAATCTGTTGCGTAATATTACATGTTTTTCAAATCATTTGAAATCAGGTTATGTGATTACCCGGTACAAACATTATTGCTATGTTGTTTTGTTGTTTAAAAATTATTTTCTCAATGTTTACACCAATGACCTTGCTTATACAAGTGCAGATAAGATGTTTTAATCACACATAACTATTAAAGAGCAATTAGTTGATTTTATCATCATTATAAGCTATGTGTAAATATTTTAACTATTTTATCACTACACCTCAAAGATTCTATGGTATAAGTAATATTATATAACTAGCCATAATCCCAGCATTCACAGATCATCAGTCATCTTCAACCGTTCCAGAAAAAATGCATTACTTAAAGAATATTTGGAATGAAAGTTGACATCGAACATCATCCACTAACTATACTACCAACAACCATGATTATGATTCAATTGTTTAGAAGCTATTTTTTATTAGTACTTCATATTGTACTGCTAATAGAAGTGACATGACTGATTGTGATTGTTTATGGTATTTATAATGATTCATTGTGACAAGCATGTGACCAAACGTCTGTGCAAACTAAAAGAAAAGACAGCAGCTGCTTTTCAAGTACGCAGCTACTGCCTTTTGACTTTGCAGAGCACCAATCGTCTGGGGCAATCTGACTCGTCTTGACAAATTTGTCATTGAGTGACTATCAACCGGTCGATAACTTACACAACTATATTCTATTTGATTGACATTGCCATTTTTTCTAGCCGTCTTCTGTTTTTATTGGTACACACGTGCTATGATCGATTTTGTACTGCTTACTGTATATAATATGTCATGTACTACATTGTAGTTTTAGACAAAATATGCTGGAACGGAAGACAATGAAATAATAATAATTGTTATATAGCAAAATTTTTTCGTATTTTTTTATTCAAGTGTAGGCCGTTGCCGTGTCGATATACGTTTCGCACCCACAGAAGACGTTTTGCACCCTATGTGAGAAGTTTCGCCCCCTAGGGAAGACGTTTCGACCCTCTATGTGAGACGCTTCGTCCCCATTCTTATGGGACGTTTCGCACCCTAGTGAAGACGTTTCGCCCCCCTTCTTTTTGGACTTTTCGCACCCTAGGTAAGACGTTTCGCCCCTGCCCCAAAGTAAGATATCTAGCCTCCAACTGGAACCACATTTCATCCCCGCAACCCCTCGCACATGATAAGTTTCGCCCCATTTCTTATAGGACGCTTTACACCCTTCTCGGATAAATAATCAAGATAATCAGCCTTCAAATTTATATTCATTAATACAACTGTCGCTGTGACGACTTGCCACAGTTTAAGACGGTTCGCCTCCTTGTAAGACGTTTCGCCCCCTTGTAAGACGTTTCGCCCCCTAGGGAAGAGGGGTACTGGGATGATTGCTAGTAGTAGTACTTTTCGCCCCCATCCGGGGAGGGTCATTATGGATCTGTTTCGTCTGTTGGATGCTGTTACGGCATTGTACGGAAGCACTAGTCTACAGCAATCATCCAAGGGCAGCTGCAGCCTCCATGTATCTGGCTATAATCTTCGGGCGGATTGCCAGTGGCGTACCCTGGTTCCTCCGCTCAACAGCGGAGCCAATGCAGCACCCGTATCAGTGCTGGCACTGATGTAGGCTGTGGTAGCCTTAAATAACCGGCAATAGCGTGTTTGACATTAGGTCTCTCACGTGGGATGAATGGAGTTACCCAGAGGGAGTGATCCTTCCTATTGTTACTCTGGGGACTATCCGACCCGAGGATAGCGGAGCTGCGCAAAATGCCAAAGAGTTTCATCATTAAATTGTACAGCGAACCCCAAGTCTCCGGCCGTCTGGGCATGTCTGGGGGTATATCCCCTAGACATGCCCAGAACCCCTTATCGGGCGAGCGAAGGAAAACGCTCTCAATAACCCACCATGCCCTCTCACCCCACCCTCACATCATCATCTGTACATCATTCATCTCATTAATTGACTACAACGTTTTTATCGTATTATAATGTCACTTAAAAGACCTTTTGTGTCGAAAAGTGACGTAAAGCAATGATTTACTACTACTACCTAGGGAAGATGTTTCGACTCCTCTCTAAATTGAGAATTTCGACCCTCCATGAGAGACATTTCGTCCCCATTCTTATGGGACATTTCGCACCCTAGTGAAGACGCCCCCCCCCCGTTCTTATGGGACCCTTCGCACCCTAGGTAAGACGTCTTGCCCCTGTCCCACAGTAAGATATCTAGCCTCCAACTGGCGCCACTTTTCGTCCCCGCCTCCTCCCACTTGATGGTGACGAGTTTCTCCCCCTTTCTTATACGACACTTCACATCTTCCTCAGATCAATAATCAGCCTTCAAATTTATATACAGTAATATAGTACAAATTACAATTTTACAATAAATTGTTTATATTCCGAGTTAAGGTCGGCGATCAAATCGATAGCACAATGAATAAAAGTAGCTGAATGAAAACGCTAAGTGATGGTAAAATGCATGAACAACAATGTAGCTGAATCAAAGTGGTTGAATCAATGAATGAAAACGCTAGTGATAGTAGAATGCATGAACAACAATGTAGGATTATTTAGGTCCTAAGACGTTTCCTTGCGAGAGACCAGAATCAACAACCATTTGTGGAGATGAAAAACCGTCAATGACAGTTAACTGACTGTTTTTTGTTCATTAAAAAGGTGGAAATCCAGACATTGACTATTATTCCCTGAAAGTCTAATTTTAACATCAACAGACGATGGGGGACCATGTCGAAGGCCTTGGAAAAGTCAAGTATAGCCATATCGACACGGGTCGGCCGATATCAATAGGTTGCGGATTGTGATTAATATTGGCTCTCGCATGAGTGATCTGAGCGGAAACCATGTATATTTGTCTGTATGCCGTGAAACCCAAGTGTCCTGGTAGATGTTTTACTATAATATGCTCTAATAGGAGCTAATACAGCAGACACACGTTAAAGAAACTGGTCTGTAGTGTTATCATCTGTCTTGAAAATAGAACTTATATTGGCAAGTAGCCAGTAGACGTCAGCTGGTAAAACACATTCTGAAAAAAATATTTGCCAATGTAGAAGCTATCCCTCTAGTAGTTTATTTCATGAATAAGGTAGGAATCTGATCAGGACCAGCTGGAGGCTTAGTGGCTAGCGAGATTGACAAAAGTTATTCTACTCATGCTACGTTGATAGTCAAGTTACCAATAGAGGAGAAAGGGTCACCATCAAGTTTTGGAATGTCAGAGGAGGAGGAGACATCCTCCTTTACAAAAACAGCCTGGAACTGGTTGTTAAGTAGTTCGGCCTTAGCAGAAGGGGCAGTATGTAGAACTCCACCCACATTATCTTTGCGGGTTGACATAACTCCAAAATGGTTTAGTATCATTATTCCAGCAATCCTATTATTATCCTGTTTTTTTCAGGTGCTGATTAGTCAATTTTCTGATGTATCTATACTCGTTCACAGACAGTGGCCAAGCATTGGCCCAACATTGGCTCAATGTTTCTACAGAAGGCTCATTCGGGAGTGGGGTCAGCCGAGGATGTAAAGAGTTAAGGCCCTACTTCTCTGCAAAGCTAAACAAACAGTATCTGCTTTCTTGTAAAGTACTGTGTTCTATCAATTGTGGCTTTGTATGGCAGTATACCCATCCGTTTGCAACACGTCTTCTGACCAACTGTGGCTATGTAATGCGTGAGACCTCACCACGCTGCTCACTAAGGCTGTGAACTAAATCTATTGAGTTTGTAAATATCTCAGGAATAAACATATATTACTGGGATGATTGCTAGTAGTAGTACTTTTCGCCCCCATCAGGGGAGGGTTATTAGGGATCTGTTACGTCTGTTGGATGCTGTGTAGGGCATTGTACAGAAGCACTAGTCTACAGCAAACATCCAAGACAGCTGCAGCCTCCTCGTATCTGGCCAAAATCTTCGGGCGGATCGCCAGTGGCGTACCCTTGTTCCTCCGCTCAACAGCAGGGCCAATGCAGCACCCGCATCAGTGCTGGCACTGATGAAGGCGGTGGTAGCCTTAAATAACCGGCAATAGCGTGTTTGACATTAGGTCTCGCACGTGGGATGAATGGAGTTACCCAGAGAGAGTTATCCCCCCTATTGTTACTCTGGGGACTATCCGACCCAAGGATAGCGGAGCTGCGCGAAATGCCATATTGTTTCAGCATTTAATTTCACAGCATTTAATTTCACAGCGAAGTCTCCGGCCGTCTGGGCATGTCTGGGGGTAGATCCCCTAGACATGCCCAGAACTCTTATCGGGTGAGCGATGGAAAACGCTCTCAATAACCCACCATGCCCTATCACCCCCACCCTCACATCATCATCTGTACATCATTCATCTCATCAATTGACTACAACGTTTTTATCGTATTACAATGTCACTTAAAAGACCATTTGTGCCGAAAAGTGACGTAAAGCAATGATCTACTACTACTACACATATAATAATTGTCATGCTCCGGTGGACTATGGACGTGTATGTTCAAAATTTTTTAAGCTTGTCGAAATTCCTGTGCCTTCACTCATGATCGAAGATTCGGTCTACCACCCCGGGCTGATTGCGTCATAGATAATATTCTGACTTGTGATGTATTTGCAGTGGATTTCAGCCTTGCTCATTGGCTCAAGGCTGCGTGTGGGAGGTGGCCAGGGGGGGGGGGGGGGTTCATCCATTTTCATAATTGAGCGCCGAGTTTGGGAGTTGCGCCAAATCCTTCAGAGACAACAGACGTGTTCTGTGTCTGAGTGATTAGCTGATTTATAAAGATGGACTAACTTATCGAGAAGGGCCCCGGCCTGCCTCACTTCATGTTTGACATCAACAATGTTACAGTAAAAGCGTCATTGGCCTCCTGCGCAGAAACTTGACAATTTTCATCGCAGGCTCTCAAAACCCAATTAGCATATCAATCTTTAGTCCGACCTCACCTGGAATATGCCTCCATGGTTTGGAGCCCACATACGAGCATAGGCCTACATCTGATAATACCAAAAAAGTGGAGATGATGCGGAGACGTGCTGCAAAGTTTGTCTGAAACCGCTGGCATAACAGCAGTGTTAGCAAAATGGATAGCCACCTCGGCTGTGTATCCCTTGTTGTGTGTTGTAGTAATATAAGACTGCACATAGAATAGTGTACAGAAGTGCATACAACAATGGAGGATCCCTGGCAGAGGTGGCTGACCCTATCCACCAGCCAATCACGAGGGTTCCATCCATGGAGGTATATCCCACTGAGCCTGTCAAATGACCCTTACAAATTTGCTTTTTTAATCTGCACTTTACCAGTCTGGAACAACCTCCCACTCTATGTAGCTCCTCTCCGACACTGTACTCCTTCCGCCAACGACTATAACACCATGTAAATCACAAGGTTTTTTACTGCTTTCACTGCACAAGTTTTGTTTTGCTGTAGCCTCCTGTTTTTGTTTTGGGTTACAACTAGCACTTTAGCACCACCCTGCAAACACTGTCATAATATAACGTAATATAACGTTACAGTCCCATTTTTGTCATTCATGGATGAACGCAACGAGGACGTCCTAAGGACGTAGTCATAATAACCCTAACGTCCCCAGAACGTCCCGATAACGTTACATTTATATTTTACGTACTAAGGACGTAAATGGGAGTTCACAGAGTTACGTCCCAAGTACGAATGCTGTACGTTGTTGGGACGTTATTACAACGTAGAATTGTTAGCAGGGCAGTATTTGTGCATACACACCACGGCGTGTGATGCTCCAAGAGGGGAGCGAACGCTGTCTACATGAAAAAGAAGAACAGGGGAAGTTTGGAAGACTATATGAACACGGGAATTTTTGGAAGATTACAGTACAGATATACTACCAATGGATAGAATGGGGCGGCTCAAGGGACGTATAGCCCCAGTGGCTGAAACAGCTAGGTTTCAGCCTCAGATTGACCGAGTACAAAATCGTGGGACATTTCTTTGGACTGTCATATCTGAATATATCGGGGAATAATCAGGTCGAAAATAGTTTTTTTAGAATCAGTAACATTTCAGTTCCATGCCCACATGCTCAGCTCAGAGGTTGCAGTCATTAAAAAGTTATGGACATTTTTCGAAACTTGGGGCCAAGATCGCTCTCAGTCACCGCCATGTTGAAATTTTTCGGGTAAAGCAAATACATTGATCCACGGCCTCGGAGAGGACGACACGGCTAGCTCAAGGGTTCAATCTCCAAAGTAAGAGTAGAGGGGGGAGTGAGGTAGAACTTTGGACTTGCAAAGAGGGAGGGGGAATGGGGAGGGAATTTGGTGGATGCTCGCCTGACCTTATTATGTAAACGGCAGACCCAGCGTGCCATCAGGTCTGCCAGGTGGTCTTTTTTTAAAAACAAACTTACTGAATCTTTAGAACAAAAAAATTCAAAACCACTCAGGCGTTATATCAAAACAAAACATCAGGATGGAAATGATTTCTCTCCTTTGAAGGAAAACGGCCAGCTGCATTCAGATAGCAGACGTAAGGCTGAAATATTAAACAACCAATTTTGCTCAGTTTTTACCTCGGAAGACGCCACAAATATACCTAAACTACCCGGACCACTGAATACTGAAATGCCTAAATTTGAAATTACAGTTCAAGGTGTAACTAAATTATTCGAAGGTTTAAGCGGCGGGAAGGCACCCGGACCAGACGAGATCCTGAATCTGATTCTGAAGAATGCTGCCAACGGAATATCTCCCTTTCTTAAAATTATTTTTGATCAATCTCTACAGACGGGCAAATTACCATATGACTGGGTAGAGGCTAATGTTGCCCCAGTCTTAAAAAAAGGGGATCAGCACTCTCCGGCAAACTACAGGCCGATATCCCTCACATGTGTTTGTGCCAAATTACTCGAACACATCATTTGTAAACAAATTATGTCCCATTTTTCGGAAAACTTAGTTTAGGGGGACATGCCTTCAGGTTCCTCCGAAGGAAGTCCAGGGTGGAATTCGCTTTACTCGTAATTTTGTTAATGTGGGCCTCCCATTCCAGAGTCTCGCTAAGGCAAACACCAAGATATGGTGTTGATGAAACATTTTCACCTTTCAGGGTGTACTGGAATTCCAGGTTTTTTTATTTCGGCCTGGACACCCTCAGGACCAAGCATTTCGAGGGGTTGAAGCACATCCCCCATCGATCTGCCCAGTCCTGTAACGCAGATAGGTCTCTCTGCAGTTTCTCAGCATCGAACTATCCCCGATTGGAATTCTCTTCCGACAGCTGCCATAGAATCGAAAACTGTGGCAGCATTCAAGAGTCAGCTGGTCGACTAGGTATGCCAGCCTCTTTGCCCCTCCAGCCTGATACTCCACAATAGAGGGCTGCTGGAGTATTTACTCCAAGTCCTGTTCAGGTACCCCGCAAGGGGAAGGGAGGCATGCCTCCACAGGCGGCTACGTACTAAAAGAACAGAGGAATAGAAAGAAATTTCCATATCACGCCTTCGGCTTTGTCTAAAGTCCTTTTAACCAGTTAAATGCTAGGTGTACCTGCATTCAGGCATTAGACTGAAGTATTTTTTAGTAAACCTAGCCGTCTAAAAATCTGTAGTTAATCAGTAAGCCTAGGCCTACCATTAGTTAATCTATATTGAATTATGTTTTTCTTCCCATAATTCATAAACATTGACACGCTGTTCGAGCGATAATCTGATAATTGGAGCCGTTGACATCATTCTGTTTACCGTCTCACCACACATAATTTACATACCTGCCAGCCCTACCGATTCTGGCGGTAGGCTACCGATTTCACGGCCTTTGCACCGCCTACCGATTTTATAGGCCTATTCTACCGCATTTCAAATTATCAGCTGACCTGTAAATCTACCCCAGCCTGGCCCGGGGGCCCAGCTAGATCTACTAGGCCCTAGGCCCCATTTTGTGAGTTTATAACATTATAAGAACCTTTTACCCGCTAAGCACAACTATAACTAACCCTTTAACCTAGGGTAACTATAGCCTATAGTATAGGTCGTACGCCCAATATCGCGAACCACGTTTTTCGCCATTTAAAAAATATTTACTGGCTGAAATTCTTTTTTATTTTAACTTGGGAAATCCTTTCTTTGTCATGTATAACGTTTTTTTCGAATTTCACTTAATATCGCCCACCGCTCTAATGATGAATGACTTGCACCTGTCATCATACATGACAAAGAAAGGATCAGACGATGTTAGGTACTTTTTGCCGAAAAAACGGCAGAAATAGGCGCCGTATAACTTGGCAACTTCAATGGAAATGAAAAAAATAAAATTTAGTCACCAAATATTTTTTAAATGGCAAAAAACGTGGTTCGAGATATTGGGCCTACGACCTATAGGGCCTATATAGTATAAAAACACTCAAAATAAATGGTGAAACTATGGCTAGAATGCAGGAAATAGGACATAGCCTCATAGTCACAGGGCCTAGAGCACATGTATTTTTTTTTTTAATTCCGGACCCCCACCTAGCATGCTGACCATGCCTTCGGCACACCCAGGGGATGCATTCTGCAAGCCAAAATGTAACCTAGAGCTTAATACCTACCGTTAGCAAGTATGATATTGATAATTATAATACCCCTCCCATAGACTTACATGTATGATGGCTTGGGCCTCCCAGCATTCTTCAAGTGGAAAAATATATAAAACCTAGACTATATATTTTTTAATAATCAGAACATGCTCTATCTATAGACTAACGTTAGCCTAGGCTATAGACCACGGGAAATTGGGATGTGTCTATGCTGTGACAATCACTGCCATGTCTATACTTCTACTGAGGGAAGGAAACTTTCAAGTCCTCGTCATTATAAAATGAGAAATGGACTATGTAGACTTTTTTCTACAAACAAATGCTACCATGTTATACCTAGTTCTTGTAGCAAATTATTGATTAATTTTCAAACGGAAATCTCATAATTTACGTGCATAATACACATTATACGAGCTTGATTCTGACAGAATCACTATTTGCAACAAAATGAGACATGTAGTGAATAATATACTGCAGTATTCACCTTACCGTAAAAGGCGGAAAATAACGCGCCCC
This sequence comes from Flabesymbios commensalis, assembly GCA_964017125.1. Taxonomy (NCBI): domain Eukaryota; kingdom Metazoa; phylum Annelida; class Polychaeta; order Terebellida; family Flabelligeridae; genus Flabesymbios; species Flabesymbios commensalis. Next base: position 33,302,676 of record OZ024906.1, on the reverse strand, counting down.
GTTGTATACCGCGCAGAAGGGTAAAAGTGACCCTTTACAGGGTAAAATCCTTACATAACGCGCTCCGTTATATACCGCGCTAAATCTCCGTCAATCACCAAACATTACAGGATGGGTGGCGCACGTCAGCAAAGATTAGCTATTGTCTGGGAAACCCGGCAGCCGTCTACAGTCTCTATTTTCAGCAGTTAATAAGTTCCTTTTAGCACTGTTTAATTGTGCAGTTTAATTTGATAAGACTATTTAGGCATTTTAATTTGATAGAGTAAAAGCATTTTAATTTGATAAAGTATTTAGGAAGTGGCGACTCTGTAGCCGCGTCGGCAGGATTAGCTGTGTCATGTGAATGGTGTTAATACAAGTCAGGTATTATGAACTGTTGGCGACGACTGGCAGGTGTTGTTTCAACAGTAACTGTCACTGTGACCCCGTGGACGCTAGCGGGCAGTAATAGGCCGCTATTCAGCGAAAGCGTCATAATATATCCCAGCAAACCCGATACATTAAATCAATGCCGATTTAATGTTGGCCCGCGATACCCGACGTCGGCCCAGCATTAAATCGGCATTGATTTAAATTACTTATCATGTTTTCTAGGATTGTATATATCAGTCTTTTTAACCCGTTGTTATTAACCTGGAAACATACAGTACTGCATCAGGAATGTCCGCTAGTATATTATTGCCTTTACGGGACAACAAGGGTTGATTCATATCGCAGACATGGGACGCTATGCTCAATGGCGGTCTATTGCTGCATGTTTAGTAATAGGCATAAATAGGCCTATATGTACACAAATACAACTACAGTCACACATCTGTTGGCGCTTACAGCTCACAATTATGCTCATCTGTACTTTATGATGATGATGATATGTAATTTGAGACTGTAAGATGAAATCAATTATTGGCTTATTTTTATTATTAAGTCATTACGATTTGCGGCTGCTTTTCTGCCCAATGTCAATAATAATCTTACAGAATATATCCTAACACTGAAAACGTTTAGCCGATGGTATTTTAATGATGTGATTAAATCGATGGTCTAAAACAATAGTGGGTCCAGTCGACTTGACAGCGAAATTGTGTTTATCTTTTTGCTTAGAACTACAGTCTGCTAAATCCACTTATCAGCATGTAGACTTGGACTTACAATGATGAAACACACAGCGATTGGAATTTGACAGTAGATCAAGTGAAGTTATCAGAGTATTTTTTACCTGCAAAAGTGATTTACAGAAGCAAAATTGGGATCAACAAGACACCAAGTTGACTTAGCGCTTTCTTACACCAGGAACACAGAATATACAGAGATTGTTCCTAGATCAACAATAAACTAAGTCCAGGCATTTCTCCTGTGTTGTCTCCACATGTCTCAGAATAAGAATGCGCTAAGTGCACTTGCACCGATGTTCTCCCAGAAACAGGGCCCATAAGCATATAACATGATAATAACAATGTGTCAAGTCGAATTGGTCCTGTGTTGAACAGATAATATGCTGATATGTGCTCCTTTTCCCGAGAATAACAATGTGCTAAGTCGACTTGATCAGTTGTTTTAACCTGAATTTTGAATAAATTCAAACTTTATACATATTATAGATGACTTAGCTGGTTATTATTCTAAAGGCCAAAAATGTCACTTAGCACACTATTGTTTCAACCCATCGAAATAACAAGTGAGAGCCGTAAATAAAATGTCAGAATTAGTTTTTGTTGGGAGATAAATAAATAAAGACAATTTATTGTCAATATATTTCCTGGGGAGGAGGGGGAGGAGTTATGGCCTAGCTGTCAATCACAATTTACGTCAGGAGGGGACGGTCCAATCAATCATTAGCTCAGGTCACAGGTGACCCCTCCTCTTTAGCCACACCCCTTCACTTCTATTGGCTGACACTTACTTTGATTGACTTGCAAACCTGAGGTCAACTCAGACAATATATTGTGCAACTTGATTAAATACAAAGTTAACGAATTTATCGACAGAAACGATTTAAATTAACAATTTATGTATGGTTTATCAACAGCATGTATTGTAGGCCTATTCACACTTAGATTTATTCTGGAAACGAGAAGTATAAGTGTGAGATTTGAAAAAACCCGATTTAAATACACTAATTAAGTACCGTATGCCTGCGTATTAACGTGCATGCACTTTTATTTAATCGATTTTAAAAATAAACTAAAATAATAATCATCGACTGTTAGGCCAGGCCAAATTAATTAGTTGTTCCTTGGATTTAGCGCACGTAATTTGTTAAAGTCAATAATGATATAAAAGAAAAATGCGCCGCACCATTTGTTTAAATAGCATGAATATGTATAGAGCAATATTGTCGTCTATTTTTGACATGAAAATGTATCGAACAATTATTTACGTATTTGACAGAAAAAGAAGTCGCCCGCTCCAATTTTCTAGCATGAAAATGTATCGAACATTTTCATGATTACTTGCACAAATTATTTGCAGGTTAACCGCCGCCGTTAGCAGTGAAAATGTCACACCTTTATTGATGCTATGCTCTGATTATCGAGTGGCGGCCAACTTTGAGAGTGGGGTATGACTGTGTGTAGTGGACGGTTAACCGCGGCTCGTGGCAGTAAAATGTCACACCTTCAATAAGGCAATGCTCTGATTACCGAGTGGCGGCTAACTGTGAGAGTGGGGTATGACTGTGTAGTGGCCGGTTAACCGCGGCCCATGGCAGTAAAATGTCACACCTTCAATAAGGCAATGCTCTGATTACCGAGTGGCGGCTGACTTTGAGAGTGGGGTATGTTGTGTGTAGTGGCCATCCACCGCCAGTAGCTGCTATTTCAACGTGGCCGAGTGACGGATCAAAATTAATTAATTGCTCCCATTATTATGGCATCGCCCATTTGACAATAGCGGTGACTCGTTACGGGCGAGTGCATACAAGCCAATTTGGTCATCGAGTTCATCACGCATATGCATAATATAACGCGCACTGGACTGTAACGCGCGGGCGCCGATCTGTAGGAAAAAAGGTGCGCGTTATTTTCCACCTTTTACGGTACTATTATATTGAGAAGTTATTGCCTTTTGGGTTTACACAATCGAATAGTGGAGCTGAATAGCCCTTATTGTGCGTGCATGCGGGCGTGAACAAATAGGCCTAGTATGTTGAGATCACTGCTTCCAAGATTTCTGTGAATTACAAACCTTCTATAGAAAACCAATGAGCATGCTGACCCTATCCCATTCAGCTGTGCTATAGACTACCTGCCGTCAGATCAACTTGTTAAGTTGTATCACATGTTTTTCGCTGATTTCTCAGTCAATTCTCAACCGATTTTCATGAAATTTTGCAAGGGCTTTTTTCGAATCACGCTGCGACCACAGTGAAATTTTCAACGGAATATATGGTAGGCCTATAGCTAAAAACTTAGACCATCTGGCATGTAATACAATTCAGGGCCAAAAAAAACAATTTTAATTTAACCAGTTAAATGGGTTTATAGAGGGCCGTTGTAATTACAAATTCACTACATGTCAAATGGTCTACCTTTTGAACTTGAAGACGTGAAAAATGTGGGCTGCCAGAAGTTACAGGACGTATCTTGAGTATAGTAGGTGTAGAATCAAGGATTACTGTACATGACAGCCCCTTCAGGATTTACAATAAATTATACATTATATTATATCTAAGTGACTTCGCAAATTGGCTAGCGACCGCCACCTTAAACCAACAGTGGCTCACCATCCCATGTTTGTAAGGCTGTGTTTGCCAGCACAATCATGATACACAGCAACAGAAAATAATTCTTCTACCAAGCTTTTAATGTTGGACCTTAAAAATATGGCAAACACACATACACACATCCCTAAAATAATTTTTCCCCTGTGTTTCTTATTTTTATTAATTCAACTGTTTCAACACAGTTCTAATATTTTATCTTTTTAACTAGTTATGTAAAAAATGAAATATATAATTAAATATTGGGCCAAACTTTTTTTGTTATGTGGTCCTGACTCCTGAGAACCGGCACACATTACTAACCGTGGCCTATAAAGTTGTCCTGCATGTTTACTGTGGTAAGTCATTCCCAGAAACCGCTCTTACATTTGTCTGATCTATCCCCTCCAAAGAGTTATGCCTTTCAACACAGTCACCATTTTAAAGATATAATAATCTGCATTTTATTTTTATTCCGAATCCTGACATTGCATCCTGGCAATTTTCCGCCTGTAAAAGTCTGGCCTTAATTTTATGCGCCCATTAACGTCCTAAGGCCAGATTTAGGCGCTTTACAAATGCTATAATATTATTGTCATGTATATACGTACTTTTATTTAAGTGAGTATTTTACTATGTGCTTTACTATATACTGATATTAATATAAGAACAAGGTACCGGCTACAACCGGTGGACGTATCAAAATCAAAGCAGAGTTCCAATCAACGAGTGGCACCCCTCGTACACAGTGCAGGTATTGGGCAGGGGACACTTATGAATTACCCTGGTTAATGTCCAAAATAAGTAAATTTGCATATCCATGGCACTTCTAATATATAGCTCTCATCATTACTGCATTGGCAATAAACTGTGGAATGTGGAGACTTTGATATTTGTCATGCAAATATAAGATCTATTTATTAAAAATAAATTGTTTTGATGTTTTCTGTATTATTTAGTCGTAATGGTGCTAGATTGCCAAAAAAAAAAAAAAAATTTGTCAACATATTTTGTTCACAATGAGAAACTTCAGGACTGTATAATTTGAGAACAAACTTTTCAGATCTGAAGCCTTTCCCCTGGAAGACAAAGTCTTATCAATTATGTTATTTTATGATTCAGATCAAACTTATTCAAGGACGGAATATTCTATTCTCATCCAGAAGATTTTACTGTGAATTCCTGTTCAAAGCATTGGCTTACCTTATAACTTATTTGACACAATGAAGAGCTCTGTGCTGGACAATAGTGAGAAAAAAACATTAAAGAAGAAAAAGGTTTGGTAGCATTGTTTCATAACTCAATAATTTGATTAAATCAACATAATGAAATAATTAGGCAGCCCTCGCCGAGGCGGGCTGCTTACTGTATTCCACACGGTCCGCCGCTGCCACTGCCGCCGCATTTATTTCTTTTGTAGATAGCTACTAATCTATCAGCTTCTGCTTCCTCATACTTCACATAGCCATCACATACCACTAGGGAATTATTTTGGTGACATTTAGATCCCCATGGCATATCATCAACCCTTTAATTACTATTGCAACTAACGAAGAAATGCTCGTTAGCGCATTTCAGGAAAAAGCTTCCATCAGATCTTCTTTTAATTTGGCAAATCTGTTCAGCTATGTCAGCCACGGACCTGATTTACTTTTGTGATCAAACAATTTTGAAATGGCCGTTTAGCGGCCATTTTGATTTTTGTAATATTTACTTAACTCAAGAAATGCAAAATGACTGGACCATGAATATAAAACAAAATGTAATGTCTCACACAAGGATAACCCATGACAAATTTCACACTAAAAAATCCAAAATGGCTGCCAGTCGGCCAATTAATTTTTTTTTTTTTTTTGAGCAAACATTTTTTAAATAGTGGTCGAGCGATAACGGAGGGCTGCTTTCGTGTTCGTTCCCGAACAATTTTTTCTAGTTATTACTCAACTCTGTAAACTTCTTGTGGTTGTGTGTTTAAATATATAGACTCCTAGATTTTCTAATTTATCATATTAATATGATGACTAATCTGAGCAAATCACTTTTAAGATACAAAAGTAGGAAAGCACAGTCCGCATACTGATGATCTATCTGTTTTTTGATTCTGCATAATTCCTGATAGTTCTTCTGCCTCTCCCAACCTGTCTGATATTTGTTTTTGATTAGCTATAAAATACATTTACAACATCTAATTTGCTAACAAATTTTTTTTTGTGTATGTCTAGAAACATCAAAAAGTGGTGGTAAATGATGACAGAAGAATGGAAAGTACATCAAAGAAAAGGAAGAATTCAAACAATGACAAGTGTGTTGAACTGAAATAGATCAGTGTTCTTGTTGCACCAACACACCACATCATCCCTTGAGGATTGAAATGTTGTCTCTGCTACTTTGTGAAGTGGCAAATGATCCATCCTGCGGTGACCTGGGTCGACCCGTCATTTTCAGCCTTTTTTCCTAATTATTATTTTGCTGGGTAGAAAAACATTATAAAGCATCAAAATTGTCCACCATTATAGCAAATTTCACTTAATAGATTCAAGTTATATTCAACATACCTGCATCGCAAATTGTCAATAATACAACTTTCATGCATTTAAGCCATGACAAACTTGTTAAAAGCTGTGATTCCGATCCCATGGTAGGGTTATACATTAATTCACCTGTCACTACGTAGCCCAGGTCAACCAATATGGACACATCACTACGTAACCGGGGTTACCACGGTGACTCGGGGCGACATGTGATGGATCAAATACAATATTTTAATTTTCCAGGAATGTTACTTACCCACAAACTTTCATTTATTTATCAACAGAAAATATTAGTACAGTGGTACCTGTCACCAATGACCTTCTTGGTGTCAGATAATTACCATAATACAAATCCCCAGACATGATTAATCCAATGATAGGGTAGTTTCTTATCACTTGGCTCTCATACAATGTAGCTCAATACTGGTTCACTGGCTGCCCAATGGGACATGATACTGAGTTAAAATAACAGTACAATGCCATTTTGCTAACACACCAGTGGCGCGCCAGTGGCACCACTGGCATTAAAATTGCTAATACTGATAACCACCTTTTGATGACTGTTTTACAAATAATATACAGAAGATCCCACCGGTAACTAATTACCTACACAAACCAAAATAAAAATTGTTCTGTAAAAAAACTGGAAGTCAGTTAACACAGTTCATAAAATGCTTTCCTGACAAATTTTGAAGCTTGTAAGTCGCTTTAAATCAGTGTTTGCAGGTCGTTAACAATATCAAACTGATCCTTCAAAAAAGTCAATGAGCTCAGGTTTCATTGTACAGTAGAACCTGCTATGAGCAGCCTCCCTTGTGACACAAGAAAAGTGGCCTTTCAAGACAGGTGGCTACTCATAGGAGGTTCATCTGATACAAAATGTCATTTTAGGGAATGACCAAGTGGCCCCCCATAGAAGGTTGGCTGCTCAAAAGAGTGTAATAACATTTCTTCATTTTCCTAAGGCACAAAGTTAGGAGATTTTACTTACTATCCTTTTAAATGCTTTTACATTTGTTTTGCTTCTTGTTTTAGTGAATCATATTCGAAAAAGAAAAAAAAGAAGAAGGATCTTAAGGATGAAGCAAGTAGCATTGAATCAAAAACAGCTTCTGATTTAAAAGATGATTCAAGGTGAAGCTAATATTGAATGACTAATTTTGCAATCCCCTGTTAGGCAATGCATGGAGATGTTATACATAAGATTTCTGTCACATTTACCACTGATGCATGTAGTATTTTTCATGTAGTATTTTCAACCAATATCACAATATATTGACCTGGTTTCGAAAATGGACTTTTACTGAATATGGTCGCTGATTAAAAAGTAATTTCGTTATGATTCAGGCACATCTATTTAAAAACAAATTTCACTTTGATAATGGTATGGTATTATCAGAGATGTGGGGGTTTCATGGATTTACAGATTTCCGCTGACCCAAAAACCTGCATCTCTGTATGATTTTGTCAATTGGTACACTTGTTCTCAAGTTGGCTTGAATTTAATTGTATCGTGTAAAAATAATTGTTATGTGTAGATTTTGGTATTTTGAATGGTCTGGCTTTTGAATGTTCAAATTATTTTCATTCGTAGTTGTCTTGGGACTGCGATATCTAAATAGTTATCAACCGAATGGCATACATCCAGAATTTCACAAACTTATATCTGGAGTAACAAAACAAAATTTTTATATCATATTAATTCAGTAATTGTTAAAAAGCAACATGGCATATAATTAGTCTCCTGCAGTCCTTTCGATTTTCTGTGTCATATTCCCTCTCCTGAATTTTTATCTTCTGACTTTTACTTGCTTGATAGCTTCTCATTTTTACAAAAAAAAGTGATATAAGCACTGAATAATTATATTGTCAATGATGATGTGTTGAAGGGTCAACAGGGTAGTTTATTGGTTTGTCCCCTCATTTCTGTATTTTCTGAATTTTCGGCTGAGATTTACCAGAAGATGATTTTTTTAACCGCATCACCAATTATCATGCTGTTTAATGTTTTTCCACATATCATAATATATATATTTTTTTAATTGTATATATGTTGATCTTAGCTCATCATGTGGGCAGTCTGAATTGGTTGCCACATCATATACACCAGGCAGTATTGCCAATATGCTCTCTGCAGGAAAAAAAAACATCCAGCTTGACGATGGAATGGCTGCACTTTTCAGCAAGAAATTCCCTACACAAAAGAAAAGGGTAACATGCTCCATTAATTATGCAGATATATCTTTTCAAGTATACATATAAAGTTCTGTAACATATTTTTTAAAGCTTTATAATAATCGCATGAGACACATTGCTAGATCTCAAAAAGTAAGCAGTTACTGCCAAGGCTTTGTGCACCACTTTAGTTTGGCGTCTAACTTTGGCTGTCAGTTTTGTTACTAAGTGAGTTAGGTAGAGATGATTATGAGCAATGCGATCCTTTCACTGTCTGTTTATCTATCCAACCCTCATCATATACTGTAATCATGTTCATGCCAGTGTATTCATGGTGGGAAAACTATACCTCTGTCTTATTGAAAGTCTCCTTTTCTTCGTGTAAAAATTGTATGTAATGCTATTTATATCTTGATGTAGAAAATAACTAACTAATTCTTAGTCTGATTCTAAGTCTACAAATGTGCTATTTAGTTGAAAAAATTATATACTTGTACTGCACTGGAAATCGGTTGATTTGGTTTAGCAACTTACTCATAAACTAGAGGTACCTGCAGGGTTAGAAATAGAATGCATTTTTTACTAGACATCCGGACTAGTAATACCACAAGTTTACCAGTCCGCCACCATTATTACTATTCCTGCATTTTGTTTCATTTGCGCAGATTTGATAAAAAAAAAATTCAATGATATTTGATAATCATTTTTAAAGACTGAGCAGCAGACTGTCTTGTGTCTGTGATGGATCATTCCTAAGCGCGGTGTTGTGGGTTGAAGATTCAACTATTTTTTTTTCTAAAAAAAATGTTTAGAGTTTATAATTCAGCACTTTTTACTGGGCAACTGGGGTTGTGTGTCATTTAAGAAGTTTTACTAGTTTGTCGCCATTTTTACTATTGATTGGACTACGGGACTAGTGGGTATTTTGAGCTCTGAACCTAATTCAAATACCGACTGGCCAAGATGTTGGTCTTCATGGTTGTGCATCAGCATTTAAAGTGCTCCAAACTGTTTAAAAGGCCTGGAGAGTGCAGTGCTGCCTATGGTAGGCCCTACTGTTCACTTCGGGTCTTCAGAAGTAGTAGGGCATAGTCACTAATTCAGATCTCATTCTTTTATGATTCTGATACAATGTATAGAAAACAAGTGATGGAGCAATGTCGTGGGACCACAAATATTATCAACCCTTTCAGTGTGGGGACCGACTTTCAGATTCTGACATCTAAAGTATATCCTCACACTGAAAGAATTTAATATTTATAATGGCCGTAGACCCAAATTATCACAGGTATGTATTCAAATGAAGCGGAAAGAGCTAACTAAGACATTTAGGATGATTTTGAATTGACAGACCTTTTGGTTTCCATGATTTATACAAAAATAGTTTGGCATTGTAAGGGTTCATTTAACCTTCAAACAAAGCTGAAATTTGTTGATGAATACTATCGACACCAAAGGGTTACTCACTTTAAAAATGTCATAACGCCATCATTCGAATGCCTATTTTATACAAGAGGGATAAAACTTTGACTGATATCTGATTCTGCTTCTTATTTTGTATATGCACATTGGTTTATTCTCAAGGTTGTGTCTGGAGAAGTATCTAAAAACAACGCAAGTTCATCAGATACAAAGAAACCTGGAAGGTAAATATTTATTTAATTCTCCACCCGATATGTGGTGAGGATTTATTTTTCTAGTGATGTCTGTTGTTGTTATTATTATTATTATTCAACAATTTGAGAGATGTAAATGCTCTATTGTCGCCAATATTTATCTGATCTTCATGATTTTTTTCTGAATACTAATGGTTTGCCCTGGTCGAAAATAAGCTAATTTGCATATCCAAGATGGCCACCCTGGCCCTTCCTGATAAATCAACGTAAACGCACTACAGTTGCTAGTAATATTCAGCATCAAATCTTTTTCTGAACACTGATGGATTAGCCTGGTTGAGGTTGGAAATCAGATAATTTGCATATCCAAGATAATTTGCATATCCAAGATTTCTTTACAAAATGATGTAAACTCTCTACAGTCGACAATATGATAACAACTATTCTCTGAACCTGAATATGAGATTGATTAGGTCTTCCCTCAGCACTAAGATTGTATTTTTTCTGAGTAATTAGGCATATTCCACAACTGATTGACTGACTCATTGATTGATTGAGTAATTGATTGATTGATTGATCATTTGATTAATCAGTTGATTGATCAATTTATTGACAAAAGGTTAATAATTATCATGTACCATGGATAAAATAAGTACAGAGCCCGATCAAAATACAATAAGTACCGTATTTGTCGGCCTATATGTCGCACCGGAGGATAAGTCACACTAGGCTAAACATTAGGCTCAAGCCATAGATACTTCGCACTGGTGGATATGACAGACCAAGCTCGGGGGCATGTACGACAATATTGAAATAGTGTCAGGTGTTGGTACATGACGTCTTTAGCATGAAAAGAGGAGTGGCTCAATGCATATAAAATAGGCTGATAGAGAGATATTTCAAGTATTTGAAAAAAGGGTTTTAAAATATTGTTCAAAATTTATGAACATTTATTTGAAATTATGTTCAGCCATTATCTAAAATCGACGTGATAAAAATTTCTTCCTACATCTACTTCCGGAACTCATCAGGGGGTGATTGCGATCAAATCAGAAGATATGACATTGATTTTTTTTTATTCATTGTAATTATTATTATTTTATCAGGTTATAACACAAAATCTGATATTTTCTAGATAATAAGGCTACGACTCATGTTAGAGTATAATTCATTTTACAAAATATATTTTAACAACGTTTGTTATACAATGCATATTATGCGATTATGTATTGAAATTGTATTAAATATTTCGTAACGATCAATAGTTTTATTATTTTGCCACCTAGCGTATGCTCCCGCCACTGACCCGGAAGTGTAACACCGGACTCGATGTCAAGAAAAAATGGATGACCTGATAAAACAGTCAACACAACCACGATCCTTGAATAAAATATTCTATTTCATCTTATAAATTGTAAATTAAATACTGTAGATCTGTTAATTTTCGCGTGTTTAAAGTTTCCTGAATTTCTGATTTTGGGACTTCTCACAAAGTTGAGAATTCACGAATTTTCAATTTTCTATAGTAGTGCTATTATAGGCCTAATAATCATTTTCGCGAGATTCTTGAATTGGCGAATTTGTCCTCCTCGTGAAATTCAGGAAAATAAAACCTCGCAAATATTACCACATCTACAGTACACAGTTTTTAAGCATTATGTTAAATAATCAACTGTAAACTAAATAATATTCGCGAATAGTGATAATAAGGAAATATAAACGAGAACGCTACTTTACAATTGCATTACAAGTGTAATTCTGAAATCTTTTATACCCACACACCAAGTTGCTTACTATGATCATGAACAGGCCTGACATTGCACAGTTGAGTTGTGAAAAAGAAGCAAGCATCAAACGATTGGCCTAACATAATTATGTCTTATATAAAATGATAAATTATGTGATAAAATGTTTTAGTAGTACTCACCACCTTTTTTAGGAGAATCATGTGGAGCTAGTAGTGTAAAATTCCATGATTAATCAGATGGTGAATTATTTATCATATCATCTTTACAGAATTTAAAAAAAAATGGTGTACATCTTTCCGATCCATGGTTGCATCGTGTTATATGCGTGTGTACTAACGAATCATGCTATTGCGAATAACTACTAACTACTATATATATAACTAATATACCGGTATAACTAATAACTACTATATTCTAAAACATCTTCTAAAGTGAAACAAGTACAGAAAATTCACAGTCAAAAGACGGACAGAAACAGAAGAAATCATCAGCTAAAGAGAGAATAATTCCATCACATCCTGCTGTGAGGAGACTTCAGAAAAAGAGAGATCCTGAAACGGCAGAACGGACGTTATTTTGTGGTAACCTCCCATTAACTACAAATCGTAAGGTAATTTTAACTTCCTAGAAATTGATGGCTTCAACTAACAGCATAGCAGGCTTGGGGTGAGTACTGGACAAAAGTACTTGGGTACCATATTTCCCCATATATAATGCGACACCATGTATAATACGAATCAAGTTTTGAAGCCTCTTATGACATGAAAACGCCTACACCTGTGTATTATGTGACTTTAAATTTTGGCAGTCAGCTGCTGTTTCAATTCCATGACTGGACTTGAATATTCGAGGCACGATGCTATCTGTTCTGCAAGTAGCACAGTGGGACAGGTCATGCTCTGCAAATACAGGACGTTGACCCAACCATGGTTTATTATTGGGTAAACATCACAGACATTGTTACCAAAGATAAACTATAGCATATAGGTATATAGGGCCTACCACCATTTGCTCAATACTGTACCAATATCGGCAGCAGTAAGCGTTATTGATGTCCGACAGACAAGTGAACAAATCCCAGCAATATGGAAATTCTGAGGCCTACACATCTAGAATTTACAATAGAAAATGTAATCAGTGATGTCTTGCTATATTCATGATATTTCGGCGACGCCGTCCTATCATTCCAATATCATGTTCAGATTGGTCTACCTTTGTGCCCAATAAAAACACTGCCATACGAGCTTGAATTAAAGCATTATTAAAGAGGAGCAGAGGAGAGTGAATTAGTTGTATGTCCGTAATCAGCACCACTATACAGTTATGTAAACACTACAAATACCGCGATCAGGACGATAATGGTTAACCCTTGTGCTGCTGAATTGTTTGTTTATATTTTTCGTCATTTAAAGCTGAAAATAGCGAAAAAATATTACTATTTAAAGCAAAATAGACATATGCAATATTGAATTATTGGATTAACTAAGCATCTACCAAAAACTTTTTTTTTCTAATTCAGTGATATTTTTATTGATCTAAAACATGCTTGAAGCTGTATATATACAGTCCTAGCAGCACAAGGGGTAAGATAACAGGTACCTGATAAAGTACTTGTAAGCACTTATGGAAAGTACCTTCATTTTTAAAAGGACTGAGTACAAGTACTTTTAAAAAGTATGAGTAGACTCTACTGAGTACCCACGAGTACCACAAATTCGGTACTCGAGTACTGTAGTACAGAGTACTAGGGCCCCAAGCCTACGACATTGATATTTTTATTGAAACATTATGATATAAATATATGCATACTATTACTACTTTGTTGTTAGAAGCAAAGTAATTGAAAATTATTTAGTTACATATTTTAAACAATGTAGGCCTAGACTTTGAAATAAATTTTGTCTTCATCGTTATTAATATTATCTGATATCATATCTGCTCTTGAAAGCCAAGAGGCAGTAACACCTTGCTCGAAAAAGTTACTGCATTTTGGCTTTGTACATCGGAAATCAGATGACCCTTCTAATATACTTGTTTCATTTATGAGCCATGTAGCATGTTTTGAAATAAAATAATTTAAGATTTCATTTGATCTATCGCTTGTGTGTCTTATATAAGTTGAAATAATTTACATTCACCTTGAAAATGAAATTGCTAATGCCCCTCGAAAATGTGACAAATACCTCTGTTAATGGGGATTAAATTTGTACACATTCATGGTGTTGATACACATTTATTTCACGATATTTACTTTTTTCAGGCTCTTCAAAAACTTTTTTCAAAATTTGGAAAAATTGAATCAGTACGTGTGCGGTCAGTGGTGAGTGTTTTCTACATTAATAGTAAAATATTTAATGAAGAGTCAATATGTCTGTTATATATAAACCCCCTAAGTAGTTATCTCATCGCATGCTTTATTGGCTGATTGGATTTATTGGTAAACAAGATATCTGAAGAACCACAGGCCCAGATCACCCATTATTACAATTGCATGTAGGCATTTACGGGTATGCCTTTTTAACGAACCTGGCGAACCCTATATCTATTAACGAGCCCGGCTATGTAGAATCGACTCAGCACGATTTTAAAGCTATAGAATAATTATTGAAGGTTCGCTGGACTTTAAACGTCTAAATTAGTTATGTCTATTAAAATAGGCTGCTTAAAATATACTAATCGGAGCCCCGCCATGGCCGCCAGCACGCAGCTCACTGCAGCAGCCTATATATCTGCCTACATTGCGCTGCGTGTTATCGATACAATACACAAGCTGTACACTAAACATATTTGTTGTAATATTATAGCGAGGTGAAAAATATGTCTGATATTGGACTATTGAATCCTTGATTTTTATCTGTAAATTCAAAAAAAATTGTCTTTGAATTTCAGCTTTTAAACAGTGAACAAAGAACACAATAAGTAAATGTGACCCATCTGTACATAACGAGTCTCATGTCGGAAAAATACAATATGGAGTTAATGGATAGCACAGAGCTGTAGCTTTAATATGACACCAAGAACATGAAATTATCTTGATTCATAGCTGAGTTATGATCATTGTAGTGATGCAAATGGGTCAATATTTCAAAAATTAAAAATGGACAAAATTGGCTTTAAAGTCATGGCAATATATTTGATTATAAGTGCTCTATGTTAAAAAAAAAATTCCTTATAGCCAAACAGGTTCTTCGACCAAACCTGAAAAATTTGTATGTATTTTTTTATGATTGATTTTTATAGCCCAGGTTCGCTACTTTCAGAATATGCTGGGTGGACTTCGGTCACCCTTGAGCTTTTTTAAAAATGGGTAAAATCCAAGAGAAAAAAAATCAACTCAAATCTGATAATCAAACTTTGGGGTGTAGAACCCATTTCTGGCCTTGAAATGATAATACCAGGCTTTAAAGTCAATTTAAAAAAAAAATTTAGCCTGTATCTTGCATATCGCCCATTTTATCAACTTGCAGGAGGCCGACATGCGACTCATTTCGTGCAGATAGGTCACAAATGATGACAGCCATAAATCATTCACGCCTTTGTGATTTGTTAACTTTTTGAGATGTGACATAACATGGAAATCAGCTTAGAACCTATGCTAGCCAGTACTTCCAGCCAATAACACTACAGCCCCAACTAGAAACAAAATTGCAAATGTGTATCCTCTTATCAAGAAAGGCCAAGCAAATAATAATGATGTAATATGGTTTATATCAATATGAGAAAAAACACCAACAAATTAAACAAATATTGAACAAATATTTT
The DNA here is from genome assembly GCA_964017125.1 of Flabesymbios commensalis. Lineage (NCBI taxonomy): Eukaryota > Metazoa > Annelida > Polychaeta > Terebellida > Flabelligeridae > Flabesymbios > Flabesymbios commensalis. The sequence goes on along the minus strand of OZ024906.1, from coordinate 33,287,144 downwards.
TAAAAATCTGTAGTTAGATGTGACACAGTAAAAATATATTTTTGATGCAAATTTAAATAAATTTTAAATCTATAGTATCTTTTTGATGCATGGAAATGGAAGGATTTACTACAGTTTTTGTGGTTGACAATGTTACAAAAATGTTGCCTTGACAAATTGACCGTGTACACGTATGATCATTTGTCACAGTCATTATAATGAATATAAAATCCAGCTGGAAGACAAATTTTCTATTGTAGTTGAAATGGGTTTTTTTAAATTCAAGACTATTTTATTTATAGTGGTAAATAAACAGTATAGTTAAAAAAATTACATTTCTGCTTTTAACTTTAAAAATTGGCATATTGATTGAAGTAAGTGGAAGCCCAGGATGGCCATTCCCGGCCCTTCCTTACAAATAGACTGAACACTGTACAGTCCCCAACACTCCTCAATTTTTTTCTGAACACTGATAGATTACCCTGGTTAAGTTCGAAAATTGGTTAATTTGCATATCCAAGACGGCTGCCTCCTGCTCTTCCTGACAAATCTACACATATGCTCTACAGTCGCCAATATTTATCCGATCTTCACAATTTTGTTTAAACACTGATGGATATCCTGGTTAAGTTTAAATATCAGCTAATTTGCCTATTCAAGATGGCCCCTGCTATCTCTACCTTAGAAATTGGCGTAATGACAGAGTAAAAAAATCAGCTAATTTGCTTTTTATCTTGGCTCTTCCTTACAAATTGACGTAAATGCTATGCAGTCGCAAATATTCATCCGATCTTCACAAAAAAATTCTGAACACTTTGATGGATTACCCAGGTTAGATTTGAAAATAGGTTCATTTGCCGATCCAAGATGGCCGCCTTGGCATTTCTAATATATAGCCCCATTGTGACTGCATTGGCAATAAACTTTTAAATTTTGGGAGGACTTTTATATTTCCCATGCAAATATAACATCTAGTTTATGTATAATTTTATAATAACTTGTTGTGTAGTATATCTGACCATATATTAGATGATAAACTAATTATTCAGCTTATCAAGTAAGGGCACACTTTTTTAATAACATAGTTCACAGATGCGGCATCCCTAATTTGTCCAATATCGAAAATAAATGCTACCTTTCTCCAAAAAAAATTTGTAAACCACATTATCAAATATGTGTGGCCTAAAGCTTAAATATCTACATCATGTCATTGTGCCTATCTATTGCCACACATTTAACTGCTTTAAATGTAATGTTTTTTATGGACATTTGCTTTTATAATTTCTCAGGTGTCTGCAAATCCTAAGATTTCAGCAAAAGCAGCATTTATAAGGTAAGACATATATGCTTTTTCTATTCATGATAAATCATTCTAATAATCACCTCACTGTCAAAATGATTTCATGTTGGCAGGGCCTACTTTTCATTTCATGTATGGAACGATATTGAGATGGTTGGTAATGGGTGAAGTAGTCGATGACTGAATATATTAACAATAAATGAAACTTCATAGTTCGCAAGATGATTATTGTTCACTTTTTGTCCCCCGCCGACTGGAATTAATGTACATGTGTATGGCTGTCATGCCTGTTGTAACAATTCATTTCTGGGTGATATCTCCTCAGTTGCTTACCGGATTCCTCTTATTGACGTATACCAGAAACCTTAGAAACAACTGTTTTTGGGGTTATTGTACTATACTCTAGCCCAGTTTAGTGTTTTTAGTATTTTAAACTTTCTTTTCTAGGCCATGAAAATTATCACCTGTACCTAATTTTGATACAAATGATACTCTGGGGATTGAGATGTGCCTTTTGTAGTTACTGTAGTTAAAGATGTACTTTCAGTATTGCCCCTATGCCCCAGCTAGGTGTTTTTGATTTTTCTTTTCTATGACATATTTTTTTTCAATCTGAACTAATTTTTAGCCATGTCTTGCAAATGTATATGACTTTTATTTCACTGTTGTGAACACCAGCGCTTTTTTTAAATGCTACATTGCCACTTGATCTTATGAATCTGGAATTGCTGACACAATTGCCAGTTTTAAACAATTGAGAAACGATTTAAAATTATGCCATCAGTTTTCTTTTATCTAATTATCATGTTTATCATGTAACCAATTCAAATATGTTAGTATTTGCCTTATCAATGACTCAACTGAATGTAATCAGTTGTATTGTGCATTTCCATTACATAGAAATGCCAACAAATATTTCTAGAAACCCCAAAAATATATTTTATAAGCAGTTAGTATATATGTTGAAAATATGTTATTCATGGTTCCAAAAATCAATTAGATAGTAGTAAATTGTACTGAATTTGGAACGCTTGTTTCTAAAGTTAGCACAATTCACTACTATCTTAGTTAGTATATACATGTAATTGATAATATGTTTTATTTTCATTTTCCTATTTTTATCAATTTGACAATCTTTACTTTCAGAAAGGAATTTCATGAAGGAAAAAATAATGTGAATGCCTACATTGTATTTGAACAAAAAGAATCAGCTGAAAAGGCTTTGGAAATGTAAGCCAATTTCTTTTTATGTATGCATACATGTGTATTCTTCTGACTTATTTATGCTATTTTTAGGCTTGGATTCTGTAGCCTCAAAAAATATATCTTATTATTATCCTACAATATTTTTAGGTCGTAATACAGAGTTGCATACTGTTTTAGGGGTGCATATTTAAGGTTTGTTTATTGAGATAATGAATCTGAGCATTTTCTAATTAAATCTCCACCCACTATTTGGTGGAGATTTATTGTTTTAGTGCTGTATATTGTTATTATTATTATTAATTTTTTTATTCTTCAACAATTTGATGATATAAATACTCTCCGGTCGCCAATCTTCATCAAATCTTCACAATTTTTTTCTGAGCACCCTCTGATGGATTACCCTGGATGATTTAGAAAATCACCTAATTTGCATATCCAAGATGGCCAAGACTCTTCCTTACAAATCAACATAAATGCTCACCAGTTGCCAATATGCGTCCTATCTCTTGATTTTTTTTCTCTGCACCCTCTGATGGATCACCCTGATTGACTTGGAAAATCAGCTAATTTGCATATCCATCGTTACTGCATTGGTAATAAGCTTGTAATTGTGCGAGGTTTATGTCAGTTTTACGATAAGTGTTTAGAAAAAGTTCGGTTCAGACGATTGTGATATATGAAGACGAGTGAAATGAGACCAAGTCAGTAATTACTCAAACTACAGTTTATTCATTATATTACAATTGGCTTTTTGGGAGTTCTCCAGCATCATAAGGGGGGTGTAATTCTCTGGGTCATGAGGAAGCATTAGTGCTGTGTCTCATGAGTGAGGCTACCCTGCCGCGTATCATGATGCTGCTGAGGCTGCTTGAGAGCACGATTGGGGGCCAAGATGGCAATCGAATGCCCACTTATGTTGCTGGAGAAGCTCCCTATATAACTTGAATATGTTAGTATGACATAAGAAGAGAGGATGGATGAGGGAGGAGGTGGGTAGAAAAAAGTATAGAGAAAGAGACTGCACCCCAACTAGCTCCAGGCTGGCAAACAAAGGACTGATTTGGGAATCCAGATTGAGACTACAGCAATGGATTCAAGAGCTCTCTGATTGGTCATATAAGAGAGTACTCTTATGCAGCCAATCATAAAACAGCTGCTCTATGATTGGGCAGAAAACTTAGTATGTGATTGGATACTTTTGGATCCCTGTTTTGCACAGGAAAGCAGCTAAGAGTACTGTGGAAATTTTGTCCACAGCTTATAGTGTGAAAGGATAAAACCAACAGCCAAGCCTGTTACTTGGAAAAATCTGGGAAAAATCAGTAATTTTGTCTTCAGGTCCCCCCCCCCCTCTGTGTTTTGCCAAATACTTCAAAATCCCCTATAATTATCGAAATTTACCATAAAAATCTTAGGTTCAACATTCTCCAACACCCCGGCAGCCCCCTTTCTTCATCTCATGGATTCGCCACTGATTTGCGCCTGATTTGGGTCATTTTAGTCATGAAAAGTCTGGAAAAAGTCAGGAATTTTTGTTTTTGAAATTTGGGTCCATTCTAGCCATGAAGTCTGAAAAAAGTCAGGAATTTTTGTTTTTGAAATTTGGGTCCATTTCAGCCATGAAGTCTGAAAAAAGTCAGGAATTTTTGTTTTTGAAATTTTTTGGCAACCTTGTCTTTACTTTATTTCTGGCATGTTAGCTAATGAAATATTATTCAGTGCATTTTTAACTTGGATGAATTTATATTTAAATAGCCAATTTACATTTGAAGTGAAGCAGCTTCAAAACTAAATGTTTTAAAAAAATAACCCTGTTTCCGCCACACTGTCTATGTCACTCACAGGACACTCTCTGATAATGTAGTGATGCTTTTTGCACCAGGGAGATGTTTGACCACTGTCTACAATATTGGCCAATCATCAACATGGGCTTATAATGATGAGGTTATGTACCTGGTGTCACGAATTTCAATTTTTATACCACAGGCTTTTTTCTACATTTATTGATCAGATGTCAGTGTTTTTTCCAACTGTGGCTGGCCTGTACTGTACTTAGACCTTATCCTGCTAGGCACTTGCAAATTCTTTTTGAAGCAAGTTTTTGTAGCTGGAATAAATTGAATACTTTGTGGTACATGTTTATTTAGCCAGAATATTAAATGTGGAGCATTTTTTCCCGAAATATTTTTTGTCATTTGAAGCTTGAAATTTCTAAGCAATTACAGCTGCAAATGAGTGAAGAATACGAACTGACAATTAAGCGATACAAAGGTTAACTGTCTAAATATTGTTTTGTCTTTCACAGGAATGGTGTGGAGTTAGGAAAAATGCGTATCAGGGTGGACTGGTCTTTACCAACCAAAACGGTATATGAGTACTAATACTTTATAAACATATATGATGTGGTACCTGAATGTTTTCAATTGGTCATTTCGTAATAAAAATTACCCAATGTGGGCTATCGACTGAAAATGTTTAGGTATCACATCATATATTTAATAGCTCTCTCACTGGTAATCATTCTGTAAAAACTGTTTTTGCACATAAAAATGTATACCATAGGATGATAACTCGGAAATTACAAACCAGAGGGTCTGAAAATTTTTATCTAAGTTGCTTTCAAAAAGGATATTACATGTCATTTAACTGGTAAGACTGTACAAATATTGTTTTTTGAATAACGATGATTATAATGGTATATATGGTGTTTGATTTTGAGGTAAGATAGTGTCCACACCTATATTAAATAAAAATACTAATTTTTTGATGATTTTAGCCTGATTGTGTCGCTTAAAATATCAGGTCAACATCTCAGACAATGTTGCCAAATAGAAACTAAAGCAGTATTCCACTCTCGGGGCCTACCACCATTTGCTCAATACCGGGCTCAAAACATTGGCAGCAGTAAGCGTTATTACCTATGTCCCAGCAATATGGACATTCTGAGGCCTACACGTCTAGAATTTGCAATAGGATGTAATCAGTGATGTCTCGCTATATTTCGTCGATGCATTTCTATCATTCCAATGTCATGTTCAGAATAATGGGCCTACATTCGTGCCAAATAAAAACACTCCCATATGGACTTGAATTAAATCATCATTAAAGATGAGCAATGGAGTGTGAATTAGTTGGACTAATCGTGTAGTCTATCGCCCGTGGCTGTAAAAGGTGACAAACATGCCACGCGCGTTGTTGAGTTGTATTGTGGCGGAGTGAGAGGGAGGGGGCGTGCGCTACCAGCAAACAGTACACACTAACCAATGCTGATTGACTAGCCAGTGTCTACGATAGTGGTCCAGCTTCGAACCAGCATTGGGTTAGTGTATCCACCAGTGCTGACCCCAGAGTTGTTCTAGCCTACACAGTTCTAAATTACCGCTAAATCAGTGATTGTTTTATTTGTTGACAATAGGTATGAAGGTCACTAATCGCTCATCCCTCAAAAATTGTACTAACTTCTACATCTACCCGGTATGTATGAAATGAGGTGCATTTTTGAAACATGAATAGCCAAGAAAAAACATAGCATTATACATGTACACTGGACTATACGATACAAATATTCATTATTTAAGTGTGGGGATCTACTTTTGACATCATATTCTATATTGTACAAGCGAGATACAAAATTAATTGGCCTCCCTTTTGACAAAACTGAATAATTGCAACTCACCAGGAGGCATAACTTCTAGTGTGCAAGAATTTCAAAAAAATAATTTGTCACCTAAATAGTTGAAATTTGTTTGCAGCATGACGACAAGAAATGTATCTTTGTGGGAAGTTTGCCTTTTGGTAAGTCATTCATAAAATGCTTGTTTATGACTATAAGACGACTAAATTTAGGCAGCTGAGTATATACTATTCTTATCACTCTAATCTGCATCAAAACTCTGCCTCAAAAAAATTATTATATTTAGTCTTGTATACATCTAACACATACATACATGTAAATTTTTTGACAATATTTCAATGATCCTGACAACCTAAATTGACAGTATGCAGCAAGATAATACAGCTCTTGATAAAATTGTATATATACGAAGAAATCTATAAAAACATGTCACCAATATGTGAAAAGTACACTTATTTCTGTGAGAATTATTTCCAGATGCTGAAGAAGATAAGCTGCGCGAGCACTTCGCTGAATGTGGCACTGTTGATAATGTTCGTTTAATCAGAGATAAGAAAACCGGGATAGGGAAGGGCATAGGATATGTCTCCTTTCAGGTACACACACCTTACTTGAAAAATTGGTCACCTTTAGATTATAACCCTTTAACCCCTCATGATGCATCAAAGTTTCATTTTGTATAGCAAGAAATGAAATGAAATGAATCGGGCTTTAGGCCACCTTTGTGCACATATGGGCTAAACTGGGCCAGGAGAACCTCCTGAGGATGGTTAAATGATTGAGATGACACTGTCTTCCAGACACAGGATTCGAAATACGAGCCCTGGCGGTCTGAGGCCGAGCACGCTACCTTTCGGTCACGGAGGCTCCCCACAATACTGACTTTCAAACGTGGATGGGGAAGAAACATTTTTTGTTTCTTTCAAACCGCCGAGACCGGGAACCGAACCCCGAACTCTGGCGTGAAAGGCAGCGGTGCTAACCACTACCCTAGGGCCCCCGCCCTGTATAGCAAGAATGACTTTATTTCCTTCACCTAGGGGGTTCCGATTGAATATTTTCATGTAACTGTTTTAATAATAACAATATATATTTTTGTATTTGCCACCCACTTTAAGTCATCTTCATACACTACAAGTCGAGAATTGCGACAGCAATTTGTGGATTGTAGTGGATAAAGATGACAATGGTAAATGCAATCTTGACAGGGTTGATAAATTGCCACGCTGCTTGAACACATGCCAGTGTATGTAACAGAAATCACAAGATTTTGAGCCGATGCACGTTTATTGTTGCACCACCGTCTGTGACGTTGACCCAACATCAACCCGGCATTGGCTCAGCGTTTCGTGTTTGATGCAGTAACTCATTTTCATAGTATACATTGTTTCAGAGTGTTGATTCTGTGGGATTAGCTCTTAAAATGAATGAAACCAAATTTATGAAAAGGAAGATCAGAGTTACACGAGCCATCGCGGCAGGATCTAAGAGCAAGTTCAGAGAAGGTATGTGTTATTTTTCGACATTAAATAATGTGTGGCAATAATGAAGCCACTTTTGATTTATCAGCGGAGTTGCTAGTTGCCATGTATTTTTCAAGTTTTTAGTTTGACTTTCAACAAAAACGTCTGTCGTTAACTTCCGCTTTACATCTGTTCTGCCTGTGCAAAGTCAAAAGGCATTATCTGCTCCCTGGTAAACTAGGCATTTACTGCTTCTTAACTGGCTCCTCTTGCCATGGCGCTACCAAAAGGTTGTATTTGCTAACTTGTAAATCAAGTATATACTTCCTTTACGCTGATGTCACTGCCTGCTTGTTAGTAACAGCATGTTCAATAGACAGTATCTGCACACTTGTGAAATAAGCAGATACTTGGTTTTGCTGTGAGCAGAAGCGTTCTACGTCATGCTTGTTCTAGGGGTCAACATAATGCACTGACCCAATGTTGGTCAAATGTTGTGCCATCATTTATAACACTGTTCCAACATTAAAGTACCATTGTGTCAGTGTATCAAGTTGCCTGTGCCTCCCGCGAAAATGAGATGTTTAGCCAATACTGTTTTATTTATAACACTGTTCCAACATTAAAGTACCATTGTGTCAGTGTATCAAGTTGCCTGTGCCTCCCGCGAAAATGAGATGTTTAGCCAATACTGTTTTAGGTTGAGCCAGGGTTGTAGATGATGGGCCAGCATTAAACTAGAATTGTGTGAACATATATCGTGCTAAGGCCATTCTACTGGTAGGCCAATGCTGGCCCAGTGTTGTAAACGGTGGGCCACCATTAGTCTAACATTGTGTCAATGTCTCTTGTTTGCTGTGTGGCTGTGACCAGGTGACACCAGAGAGACTTATTCACGTGGCAGGCAGTCTGTGGTGGAGGGGTAGCCCCCACCCACGCTCTCTCCCACGACTGACATCTAGTGTTATGCAATATAGAAGTTAGGTCTTGGCTAAGATATCTATCTTCAATAATATCACATTTTGTATTATTAAAAGTAGATTTTTGGCCTTGGCAGTTAAAGGCATTGTAAATTCATATAATTTATACATTTCTAGTGTGTAATACGACTGAATAACGTCTTTTTTGCACTAGTGTGTAATACGAATGCACGTTCGTACATCATTTACCCAGCAAACACAAACCATTTGTATAACATTTATACAATGTTGGACCAACGTCGAAGACGTTGGGCCGACGTTGTATAAATGTTATACACATATTTTTGTGTGCTGGGTAGTTATCAGCGCCAATACGCTGTCGTGCAAAAACAAACGGCAGTAGGCCTAACTGCGTACTACGAAAGTATACTGTTACTGCTGTTTGCCGAATTGTAATTGCAGTCTGTGCTCTGATCAAGACCATGATATTGCTTCTCCAGCGAGAGAAGTCGTTCAGCCAATGTTGGTTGTTGGGCCAATGTAATAGACGTCAGGACAATATTAAATATACATTGTGGAGTGCCTGGCGTTTTTGCGAGTGGTGACGACGCACTCAGTCCTGTTGATGTCATCACAGGATGTGATGATGTTCTCGTAGCTCTACCTATATTGCCGGTTAGTAACCGCGGTTTATCACTGGGAATATGTTTGGTAAAATAGCTAAAAAATCGACAGGTGCGGTTTATAACCAGACATTCTGTGTGAGCCATGACGATTTCGGTGAAAATAAGAGTGTTTGCCGGGTCTGGTAACCAACTGACAGACAGGGTAGGCCTATCGTCACCTGCGTTGGTGTGAGCTTTGACGCTTGACTATGTCAATTAACCATCTGCGTCCCAATGTGAATAATAGTAATATGGACTATTTGCAAGCAAATTTAACTAATGTAAATCATGTAAATTGAAACATACTTGTCGGCTGAAAGCAGAAATAATTAGTTCCAAATGTTAATGAAATTTCACGATGGTAGATGATTTTAAACGTCACATATAATAGAAATATCACGGTATTGTTATTGTCCATAGGGCTGAGATCGTCGTCATAACAGTCTAATTGGTGCTGTAGAAGTACAAAGCGAAGGGCGGCGATGGTGCTGGGGAAAGATAATAGGCATTAACTGTTCACTTGTGAGCACTTGTAGTTACTGCCTTTTGGCTTTGTAAAACGTTATACTACTACCCCAGCGTCTAAGACGTTGGGCCGACGTTGTTTAAGTATTATACAAATGTTTTTTGTTTACTGGGACAGGTGCTGTTCTCTTGGTAGACACAGCCGCCGATATTGGGTTTAACTTTCATAACCCCCTCGATCCTCTCGAACCATCACTCACAACCCTCGACCAACAAGTCCCTCGACCCACAACCCCTCGACCCACAACCCCCTCCACCCACAACAACATATTTTTTATCCCATTAGATGGTAACCAAATAGCTGGCAAGGTCGCCAGTCACAGCCCAAAAATGGAATCGAAGTGTCAGACAGGCTAGTAACCAAATATTTATACTTCAAGTAGGCCTAATGGGCCTATATCGAGAAGTTCCCACGTTCAAAAGTTGCCACGTTCCGAGAACTTCAAGTCACCATGCATATGAGACCCACTGCAGGCAGTTAAATCAATTATTTAATTGTTGTCAACAAAACTGTTAGGGGGGCACTATTCAATCACCGGGGGGGGGGGGGGAGAGGGGGGCTGGATTATTTATCCCCGCATAATTTCAACACGTAGGGCTCGGTGACGCGTGGAGAAAAATGATTAGGCCAGCTAGTCCAGGTCTTGAAATATATTATTTATTTCATAAAGATATTTTTCGGCTATAAAGACAATCAACAAAATAATTAAAATATATGAAAGCCAAAATCAAATATAATAACAATACATTTGTGACCCGCCACGCGAGAAGGTACCTCCCCGCGGCTTTATTCAAATTATTTATGACGTCATTTAAAATTTAATTTTAATTATTACATAACTAAATTTAAAATATTAAAAATCAAATCAAACAAACTAATAAAGATTTTTCAAAAATTCTTTCAATATTGAGACAGGAACTATACGTCTATCGAATCAATTGAAAAAATCAATTTTGACAAAATTGAGCTTATGGCCCTTTACGCGTGGCGGGCCTTCTGACAATCGGGCCTTCTGACTAATCATCTTTACTGGTTTTCTGACTAACGGGCCTTCTGACTAACTGGCCTTCTGACTAATGGGCCTTGTGACTAACGGGCCTTCTGACTAAAAGGCGGACACCGGGTGGACGGATGGAAGGGTGAAAGGGTAGAACTATTTCCACTATCTCGGTATGTGCCCTATAGGCCTAGTGGAAATACAACACATTGAAAACAATGTATTATATATATGTGAAACATTTGTTCAGAAATAAACACATATCATTCTGTTTTATCTCATTCCGAAACATAACATGGGTATCTTATAAGCTTAAATTAAAGTTATCTTATTATTAAAGTTATTGGACGTTATCTTGTGCCAAAGCATAAAGTATCCAATATGTCAGCTATAAATAATATTGAGTTTAAGACAACCATTAAAGTTAAATCATATTTTGATGTTTTAAACTAGTCAAATAATAAATTATCGTCACTTGAACTGTCTGTCTCGTCACTTGATGATATAATATTGTCATCCCCTAATAACTAAAACATCTGTATTATATGCACGAATGACCACATCATTATATAGTCCTACATTGTCAATTGCTTCTGTGCTACATAATTGAGTTTTAACGACACATATGAATATATATATATATATATATTTAAACCAATATAGTACATCATCAATGTCATAAAAATCAATTATTGGAACCGTTTTGCTAATCAGCTTATAGATACCAGCAAGAATACATAGCACATCATCTTGATTTCAGTAATCAGGTAATGTGTTTGTATATATGTCAGTGGCGGATCCAGCATAGGGCGTACCCGGCGTACGCCCCCCCCCCCTTATTGGTTAAAATATTGCAGATTCGTCTCCTGCTTTGGCATTCCAAGTTACAAAGAACAAAATGTTTCCTCCCTGCACAATTGTAAAGATTGAATATTGTGGGCAGCCTACATGACCGAGAGATAACGTGCTTGGCCGCAGACCAACAGGGCTCAATTTCAAATCATGTATCTGGAGGGCAGTGTCACCTCATTCATATCACCATCCCCAGGAGGTTCTTCTGGCCCAGTTTAGCCTATATGTGAACAAATGTGGCGTAAAACCCCATTCATTTCATTACATTTTATAAAGCCAACTAACACCTGACTCGATGTTTGCCTGATAACATTACAGTACCATTGCAGCAAAGATCGTTTGAGTTGAGAAAGCCTTCATGGGTCTTTATCCTTGGGTCGATCTACTGTTAGTATTTTGATTTTCGTAATTTGCATTACGTAAGAGGGTGTAGTAAAAGTGCATTACGGTTACATGTGATAATGATTGATTAGGGCTGCTGTAGATTTCACGGCTGAGTAAGAAACATTAAAAGTTGATATTTTAGAACTCCGTGACGATTTTGTTAGGCCTATTTAAGGCAGAAGAATTGAAATTGAAGAATAGAGACTTCGTGAAAATTCCTGGCTAACTGGGGCCTATTAAAAGACCCAGAATAAATAATAATTGCACATCTACTCTTGTATGTACATAATTTTTACATTGTAGTCCTGTAAAAATGATTTTTTGTGAAGCATTTTTCAATACGTGCAGTGGGCCTACTTCAGATTGTGTGTAAAATCAGCAAAATGTATGATGGGAATCGAACATATAATAAATTCCAATGATTGATGAGATATAAATATATACTACCGGCCTATACATATTTTATTTTCATGATAATGCAATTTAGAGCATAGATATACATTCTCTGACACACCTGTAGCTGATATTTTGCAATGCTGTTGACAAGTTTCAAGGCCTCTGGGCCTCTTGTTTCTTTTCACCTTGAGATGTGAATTGCTGCCACAATTTCCGCCTCAAGATAATGATAACATTTCTGAATTTTGGAAATAGCCAAGTCATTTATATCAAATTAAATCTGAGAACATCTTAACTTCAAAATAATATATTATTTTCCCTCCTACTTCAAAACATTATGTTAGTTTATCTTCTCCGAGTTTTGTTAAACATATGGCATGTTATGTATAAATGTAACAAGTGAGGCAAATTGATTAAAACAAAAATGATCATAATCTTGTTGATGTGATCAAAACCCAGCCACAATAAATATTTTCTCACATAATTCATTATAATTCATCCTGTTTTTTATATATGATACTAAAAAGTATGTACAATAGTTGTTGTAGGGAGATAGTCACTGTACTAGGCTTTCATCATAGCTATTAATGGTTACTATAGTCAGATTCACATTGAATTCATCAACCAGGATTATTGAATTTCGCGGATTTCTCAGTCAATTCTCAACCAATTTTCATGAAATTTTACACACTATTTTTTATTTATTTCGTGACTACCCTGAAGTTTCGCGAAGTTTTGATAAGTATTGTAGAAGTTAGACCATTTGACATGGATTACAATTCTGAGACGAAGCTAATGGGTTTATACAGGGCAACATTTTTATTTATTTACTACATGTCAAATGGTCTGACTTCTAAAATATTTATCAAAACTTCGCGAAACTTTCAGGGTAGTCACAACATAAATAAAAAATAGTGTGTGTAAAATTTCATTTAAATTGATTGAGAATTGACTGAGAAATTGGCGAAAATCATTCACAACGGTTAATGTGAATCCGACTATAGTACATGATTTAACAATGTTGCTGTCTTCCTTCAACAAAAGTTTATATAGTATTATTTGTGTCAAATACTAGTAATTTACACAACAAATTAATTTGATAAACCTTAAATATATAAGAAATGGGTAGCGATTGGGTATAGAGTAATGTTCACTGTCAAGATGAAACATACACAATAACGTTGTCATGACGGAAGTTTAAAAATATTTTGCGAACATGATTATTTATGCAGAACTGCTGTCTCAGCCCAAGTAATGGTTTGCGGATGGAGATTTTAAAAGTTAAATGTCTATAATTATCCCTGTCCGGAGGTGCGGCTGGGGCCATATCAGTGTGTGAAATTTCTCCAGCTTCCTTAATATTAAAGATCATGCTTTTATACTATACGTCGTTTTTTATACTACAATATGATTGCCTGCTGTGTATAATAAGGATATAGAGTATCTACTCTAGATTAATGGTGTTTGAATACACTTGATCATTCCCAAAGTAATTTTTCCATCATGCTCTGCAAAATGGATCTATGTACATTAATTTTGTGAGAGATAATAAGTAGTTATTATCAGGTTGTATAGGAATTATCAAAATAGTGTTTCTGATCATGTAGGCCTACTATATGTAAATATTTTACGGGCCTTTTATACCTGATGACCACCAGTTATGCCAGGCTTTGGTTTTAGAGACCAGGCCTGTGTATATAATAATGAAAGCATAGATTTTGACAGCTGATTTGGGTGTAGGGTGCAGCTAGTATCAAAAATATACTATGATTTTTTTTAAGTTGTAAAATAACACAATCATCTGATATTTTCCAAGATGGCCACCATTTGGCCATGATGAAACAACGATTAGTATACTTGTCGAAACAAATGAAGCAAACTTTTTATTTCGGTTACCGCCAAAGGGCTTACAGTTAGGCCTATGTCTGACAGAGTGGTGTAGCCAGAAATAATGATGATATTAAACAGCAATTGACTAATACTTTTTAATAGTGGTAATTTTGTTGTAGCGAGAAGAAAAGAAAAGAAACTAAGTAAAAAAAGACCAAATACGTCCCAGGAAACCCGGCAGAAAAGCACCAAGGGAAAATTCTCTGGGAAGAAGAAACCATTTTCCGCAGCATTATTAGAAAGTGATCATTACCAAGGCACTAAAGCTGTGGCTTTTCACAAAATAAAACAAAAGAAAAAGGCAGTGAAGAGATTGAAGTTAAAAAAGAAGAAAACAGATGCTGGACAGATTGTGAGAAAACATTCCAAATCCACAGCAGGAAAAAAGACAACACATAAAGCTACTAAGGGAAAAAAACAGAAAAAATATTTGGGGAAAAAGGGTCATGCCAAGAACAGGCAGTTTGACAAACAGTAGTATATATTGTGCCTTTTATTGCTTGTGTATTCTGTGTAATAAACATGTTGCTCACTATCGTTAACACTTTCTTGGCTTATCAGGCCTAGATAAGCAGTGCTGATATATAGATTAACATGCAAGACTCGCAATTTAAAAAATTAAAAAATCGGGTTCATTACAGTATTTCATATCGCCGCTTACCACCTGTTCAGCTTCCACACTGTCCACCCTAGTATTTGATTTTCTAAATATTCTTGCAACGTTCAGGAAATAATTTGCTTAAAATTAATTGGATATTTAGATGTCAGAATAATGTTTTCACTTGACCCTGCGTAACAAGTTAAATGGTAGGGCCTATTACTTTTCGATACACATGGGCAGCTCATTAGGGAGGTTCCGTCTGTTGCAAAAAATCACGGAAACAGACAGAAATTGTTCATGGACGATTTACAAAGTCACTTAACCCTTTCCGCCCGCGGACCGTCTTTATGCGACGAGATTCTGACGTATACAGACGGTCTCGTGCTGAAAGAATTAAAAAAACATGTATAATGGTCGTAGACCCGTAGCATATGTATTCAAATAAAGCGGAAAGAGCCAAGACATTTATGATGATTTCAAATTGAAAATAAATTATTTGATCTCCCATTGTTTATAAAACAATATTTCATTCAGCGTTGTAAGTGTCGAAAAGTGACATTTAAAATATATTTATTCATTTGACCTCGATGTGCTGTTTAATCACAAACCCCAATAACAGTGTACTAGGTATTGTCTATGATCATGACGCTGCTGCATTTACAACCCAATGGGCTGTTGTTGTGGAATCATCACAACTAGTTGGGGAGTTTTGCTGCCAAGTCTAAATATTTTTTTTATCATATGATTATGTTCACATGACCTAAGTGCATTCGGATCTGCCCACACACAAGCAAAACTATAGCTCTAACGGCCATTATGGATATTTTAAAATGGCCATCACTTACGCTTGCAAGTTGATAATTTTTGAAGTAAGCAACGTAAACTCACGTGTAATACCTCTATTCTGATGTATTTCACACACACTGATAACAATTATAACGTCATTTTCGAACTATCAAGGTCAAGATCTTTTAAAAAGTTGCTTATTATTATTATTCTCATATGTTTGAAATGGTAAATGATTTGTTTGTTTTATAATTATTTTATCAGACACAGGGCTTTATCTTGTAGATACAATTAAAATTCATATCCGACAGACGCACGGACAGATATTTTATTGACAAATAAATTCATTATACAGACTTATTTGTCACTATTCAAACATGGTCGCCAATATTACTCTTAAAGCGATATAACTTTTTTGAAAAAAACATCATAGTATCCCATCTAAAACATCGTGTCATAGCTTAATGAGACTAAGAAACACAATTACGGCGTTATTAATTATCGTCCAGCACTCCCAACTTAACACAAGGGCGACTTTAGAATGCGTTCGTAAAAAATATTTCTGAGCAGAACGTTGGTAAAAATTTCGAAAAGTTGCGAAAATTTTCCAATCCGCTGACCTGATTGCGTCTATGTATGCCTACAGTCCCTCCACCTATCCCGGCGTCCTTCTACCGTTCATGTAGCGCCCAGTCAAACGTTCTCCTACCATTCTTGACGACATTATCCGCCCATACAATCCATGTACCATCCAACTAATTTAATTAGAGTATCTACAAGTTTGCATGCTAAATTGTCCCCTAATAATACTCGCGGAACTGCCCATTGAATGGAAAACACCAAGGAAAAAAAATGGAAAAAAACTTTGCATTAAGTGTCCGATAAAACATCCAGTTATGATTCCGTTCCTCTTTTGTAATTACAACGTGGATGGACTTTTAGACAGATGTGTGGAAATGTGACTTAATGGTACTGAAATATCGGCACACAATAGCATATTTACACTTGCCTTTGGGTGACCTACAGTGCTCAAGTGGTCAAAAGGAGGTAATCAAATTTAAATTGTTTATAAATAAACAGTTCACTTGCTTACATGCTACCTCACCGTAGCCATTCTGACTTCAGAGAGAGCAGGGGTTGACCTGAGCGACATCTATGTGTGGAGAATGCACCGTAGCCTCAATTAAAGGTTCGGTCAACTGTCAAAATTCGCAGGACAAGGGTCCCCCAGAATGCAATAGTGCCCGTGGGCAGGCCAAGGCCCTATTCCATAATAATACTAAATATGCGTTTCCTACCCAAAGCCTCATTAAGAGCAAGTTCTCAAATCAAAGCAAGTTCATATATTCTTGCGCGACATCTATTAGTTAATAATACAAAGCCCTGGCCCCTAATTGGTCATTGGCTTGCAAAGAAACTGACTGTGTTACTGCGGGGATGTCAAATGGCGGACCCAATTTAAGCTTGTACTGACACCAGTAAACACAAAACATTTGCATGACTTCATACAATGTTGTACCAACGTCAAAGACGTTGGGCCGACGTTGTATAAATGTTATACAAATGTGTTGTGTTTGCTGGGTGCAGGTGGACTTTCTCTCAAACATTGTACATTTCTCCAATGCTAAAATCATCCAAAAATCGGTGATTTTATTTTGGCTTCTTAATATGACCATATGATGTAAACATGTCCATAGACTAGAACTGCAAGTTTTTTAATTTTTGTGCTGCGTATTCACCAGTTAGGCTAGATATAGAGACGAAATTCCTGATTTCTAATTATTGATAGCCATGTCAAAAATATGAAATACAGAATTTTCTTTTTAAAGTCGTTGTGATCACTTCTTAATTAGCCAAGTTCACTTTTGTAGTTGCTTAGATAATTCTCCAAGTCGCTGTGATCACATCTTCACTTCCCAAGATTATTTTTGTAGTAGGTGAGATAACTTTTAAAGTCGCTAGATCACTTCTTCAGTGGCCAAGATCACTTTTGCATCGGCTGAGATACCTTTTCAAGTGGCTGTGATCACTTTTTCAGTGGCCAATATAACTTTTGTAGCGACTGAGATAACTTTGAACGTGACTGTAATCACTTCGTCAGTTGCCAAAATTAGTTTGTATGTGGCCAAGATCACCTTTGTGGTGGCTGAGATGATTTTTTGAAGTGACTGGGATTGCTTTTTTAGTGGCCAAGATCACTTTTGCAGTGACCACGATCACTTTTTATGGGCTGACATAAGATTATTTTTAGTGACCAAGATCACTTTTGTAGCGAATGATATAACTTTTAAGGTGGCTGTGCTCACTTCTTCAGTGGCCAAGATCACTTTGTAGTGGTTTTAATAGTTTTCAGTGGCTGACACTAGTTTGTTCATTTGTAATGACTGAGATAAGCTTTAAAGTGGCTGTGCGCACTTCTTCGGTGGCCAAGATCACTTTTGTTGTGGCTGAGATAACCTATTAAAGTCGCTGTCATCACTTCTTCCGTGGCCAAGATCACGTTTGTAGTGGCTGAGATAACTTTTAAAGTGGTTGTAAACATTTCTTTAGTGGTCAAGTTCACTTTTGTAGTGGTTTAGATAATTTTTAAAGTGGCTGTTATCACTTCTCCAGTGGCCAAGATCACTTTTGTAGTGGCCGAGATAACTCTTAAAGTGGATGTGATCACTTTTTCAGTGACCCACGATAACTTTTGTAGTGGCTGAGATAACATTTCAAGTGGCTGTGATCACTTCGTCAGTGGTTAAGATCACTTTTGTAGTGGCTGAGGTAACATTTAAAGTTGTTTCGATCACTTCTTCAGTGGCCAAAATCACCATTGTAGTGGCTCAGATAATTTTACAATTGGTTGTAATATATTCTTATATGGTTAAGACCACTTTTGTAGTTGCTGAGATAACTTTAAAGTGGTTGTAATTTGTTCTTCAGTGGTTAAAGGTGTGGTCAACTGTCAAAATTCGCGGGACAAGGGTCTCCCAGAAGGCAATAGTGCCCGTGGGTAGGCCAAAGCCCTATTCCATAATAATACTAAATATGCGTTTCATACCCAAAGCCTCATTAAGAGCAAGTTCTCAAATCACAGCAAGTTCATATATACTTGAGCGACATCTATGAGTTAATAATTCAAAGCACTTTGCCCTTGCCCCTACTTGGTCACTGGCTTGCAAACAAACTGACTGTATTACTGTGGGGATTTGGAAACTGCTTGACCCTAAAAGCTTGTATTGACACTCAGTAAACACAAAACATTTGTATGACTTCATGCAATGTTGGACCAACGTCGAAAACGTTGGGCCGACGTTGTATAAATGTTATACAAATGTCTTGTGTTTGCTGGGCTGCAGGAGGACTTTCTCTCAAACATTGTACATTTATTCAATGTTGGTTCAATGTTGGGCCAGCGTCGCAGACGTTGGCCTAGCATTGACACAGCATTGGATCAATGTATCGTTTAAGTAGTATCTTGTAATCAGTTCAGTGGCTATATTAATGCCGTCAATCTGTACTCAATAGGCAACTGTTGGCCTACACTTGACCGTCCCAGGCATGCGCATTTTGCAGTTGAGCACTAGTTTAAAGTACAAACCTAAACCTAAAACATTTGTCAATGATCGGACACAAAATACAACCAAAGCCTGTGTCAGTAGCTTTCTATTGATATTAAATATATTGATATAACTCAAAATTTGACTACTGAGTGGGCGGAACGCTCGATTTCTCAAAATCGGACCAAAATGGCACATTTTTGGCCATATTTCAGTAAAGCAGCGGCAGTTACCTGATCAACAGGTTGATTCTGGCCCCTGAGTAGTCTAGCTATGTGAAAATAATAGCCGAGATAAATTTTAAAGTGGATGTGATAACACTCCTTCAGTGGTCAAGATCAGTTTTGACAAATGGCTCCAGAGAGTGCAAAAGCAGTAACAAACATTTATACCATATGAAGTTAGCATGAGCATGAAGTCCAGCTGGAATTCATTAGAAAACGTTGGAAATTGTACAAATGGAATAATAAAAAAAACCTCAGCGCTTTGTTGCACCTTTAGTATTTGACAGAAATAAAATATCTATCTAAAAGATGTTGTTACATTTTTTAATTCGGGTACCATACTCATCGGGCAAAAATGTGAATTTCCCTGAGCCGGCGAAAAGTGTGCAGATGTTACGTTCAAACAAAAAAGTGTATTATATGTTAACATAGCTCATTAGATTTATTCCAAATGTTCTAGAACACGTAAACAAAACTTAACATGTATTACATACAAAGATCTGCTGAGAAACAAAGTATTTTGACTACTTACTAGAAAAGTATGAAAGATAGGTAAAATTAATACCATCTTAAATCTATCTTGTGCATTTGTCAATGACAGAAGCATGTAATATGTTCACATAATTCTTTATTTTTATTCTAAATGGATTTATTTTAATAAAGTAAACAATAGTTCTAGAACATGTTTGAATCAAAACAATGTAGGTTATTAGCTTACTGTATTTATATGTTTTTGAGACCAAAATGGAATATTTTTCATTATTTGGTAGCAAATATCTTTTTATGCTTGGAATGTATGCCATCAATAATTGTGGGACAATGTATGCCATCAATAACGACTTTTTGCAAATGTCATGAAATAAACAGTCAAGTCCCGTGGGAAATGTATTTGCTACATAGTCCCCCGGACTATAGTTTCAACAGTAATATTATTTTAGAGTGGGACCCTTGCATGAAAGTGACAAAATGGATGAGATTGTAGGATCCTGACTTCGTTTAGTTCAGGTGGCAGTTATCCCCGGCTTCTCGGACGCGGGAAGCTGTGGACGACCGCCTCGTTTCCGTACCTTGGTGACGGGCGCACACAATTGCAGCCCGTGCGGTATTGGTACTTTTCCCGCACTTCAGATGTTACACTCGCGACTAAGGACGTGCCGTAGGTCGCTCTCGCTAAGTCAAACAGGACGTGCCGTGCGCGGAGGTTGTGCTTTGTTGTTGCCAGATGTCTAACGAATAAACATGACAAGTGGAGAAAGAGTTTTATGATTTATTTGGAACCGTCGACTCGATGGGGAAGGAAGTTTAAGTTGAAATGGTGAAGATTGGGCAGTTCCCTCGTCCGCCATTGCGACCCTACACTAGAGACTCCAACGGTCACTTACAGGTACTTTTGGCGCGAGGGGCTCACCATCCCACCATACTGGTGACCCCTGACGACTGATAGTCTACGCAACAGTGTTTTCACCTAGACGCCAGTTGAAAACAGCTGTTTTCAAGGATAGTTTTGATTAAATTTTAAGGGATTTTTTGAAAAAAATCAATAGCATTTTATTCATGAGGTACGTGAAAACTGTAGGTCATTCTTTATATGCCAGTTTAAATTAGTCAGAAAGAGTTATCAGAGGAGAAGCACGTTTTTTTACATCGAAAACGGCGTAAATTAGTAATTTTTGGACGAAATCCCACGTGTTTGGCGCTTTTTCAAGATGGCGACCATGTCGGTTTCTCTAGAAGAATCCTGAAAATTATTCTCATAGACTTAGTCTATCATTTGTTAAATGTAAGAGTTTGTTAAATGCCTTCATCCTATTAATGCCACTGTAGGCGAGTAGGAAGTGGGTATTTTCGGTAACTTCAATTTTTATCGTTGATTACCATAATTGGGTGACTCGATTTTAAAGTCCATAGACGAAGTCTCGTCATTTTTTCGATTTTTCAGCAAAATCGACAGAAATTATAAATATCGCTTCGACTCGGGTAACCTTTAATAGGTTTAGGGCCAAAATAAAATTGTTCCCCTAAATGAATGTCAATAAACGGTCTTATTTGGTCTGTTTAAAATATTCCCAGGACCGTAGGTCAATATTTTGTACTATTATCATATGTTATTTCAGAGAATGCTGAATATTGTACATGTATTTGGTAGGTGAGCGCCATTTTGGACGCTGGTTCCCCTCACTTAGCTGATCGCCCGCCGTGGGCAAACACGTGTTCCGCCATAACCAGCATGCATTTGGACAGTGAACCTGTGTCGCCACATCACATTAGCATAAATTAGGCCGCCATTTTTATTTAGTGGAGCTCATTCCTCACGTGTTCAAAATTTTACACGGACTAGTTGTAATAATTTTTCAAATTATTTATAAATTTTCTTTTTCAAAACGATTGAGGAAATATAAATAAGTTGTTTCGAAAACGAAATTATAACACTAATTGTGTGAGATTTTTGTTCACTTTAAAACGCCCTCCGGTGTTTGTTATCGCTCTAGCCTATTTAGCGCTTATTTGGGCACGCAGTAGGTAATGAATATGCTAATGTGAGGCGAGACGGGGACGCTGATCATGTTTCTATGTACACACCGTTCCACGCATGCCGTCACAGACAGGAAGCCACATGCTGTCTGCCGCACATGTTAGCAGCACCAACAATACATCATACACACACCCACCACAGACGAAATAAACACAACCGCTACGACGACAGCCGGTTTATACGTCAGTCAATGAATCGAAGTGAGCGATTGATTCGGACGTTTATAAGAATGACTCGGTGATGAACGTGCCATTATAAAAAAAAAAAACGTGGGATGTTCATCACAGACATCATTTTTCAGCGAAATGATATACTATATCATCAATCAGCATAGACTACTGTCAGTCACGTTTTAAATATTTTTCTAAAATCATAAATGTAACTGTTTTTCTTCGCAGTCACATTTAGTCTATCAGTTTGAGAACAAAATTTTCTCACGATAGTTTAGTTCTGAAGTTTAAATTTTTTATAAATACAGAAATATTCGATTTGACAGTTGCGCTATTGCGAAACATTACCAATATTTGAATGTGTTTTTCGACTTGCGTGAATTTTTTTTTTTCACCCAGGTCGATTTACAAAATACTATTATCCTAGCTCAGCATAGCATGTCATAATTGTATCTGGTATTTTTTATGTACAATTTCGACCTACGGTTTTCACTATACCATTATGCATGTGTGTGAATAAGTGAAAACGTTTTATGTCAAATATAGACCTTCAGTTTTCACTAAAATCAATATATACCTTTGTGAATTAGTGCACAGCATTTAGGTGCAACCTCAGCGACGCATTTTCAACTAATCTGCAACCCCTGTTTCTCGCAACATGCGACATAGCATGAACATTTTCTACAGTCTACATTTCTAAGATTCAGCATATTACAGACATTTTTCATCTGATTTAGACGGCAACGCACAACCTATCCGCGCACGGCGCGTCAAAATAGTTGGCATGTGTTAATACGACATGCCATTTTAAACACATTTGAGATAGACACAGAGCCAATAGGCCAGCTATCTCAAATGCTTCACTAGTTAGATAATTTCAAAACACTATTTCATAATGTCGAAGCAATACGACAGTGAAGGCTTCATGTCAACGCCCCTAGAAGGTGCGGGTGCTAGACCTAAAGATGATTATCGTCAAGACAGTGAGGACAACGAGGTTCGATTCCGAGAGGCAGATGAAGAATATCAATGCCTCAAAGCTGATTTCGCTCGAATTGCCCGAGCTAAACGTATGAGTTCTCACTCTAGGAGCGATTCCTCAAGGAGTACTTCACCGCTCGGTAGGCAGTCTCAGAGACGTGCTACGAACTTACCAAAGTTCAGAATCGCCACTTTTTACGCTTCGGATGTTGAACTCTGGTTCAACCAAATAGAGACTCAGTTTGCTCTTCACCAGATCAACGATGATGATGAGAGGTACAGCTTAACCTGCGCTGCACTTTCGGGCAAGGTCGCATCGGATGTGAGGGACGTGCTACTTCAGCCTTTCAGGTCCAATAAATACGAAAGCCTGAAAGCGATCTTGATAGAGAGAGAGGTTTGACCACACCCGAAAGAGTTAACAAAGTGATCTCTGGGGAAAGAATTGGTACTGACATTCCCTCGCGTTTCCTGCGGCGTCTGCAGAAGACTGCAGGTTTCGGCACAAAAGCCGTGGTGGGGAAAGCAGTAATTCGTCAAGCATTCATCCGCCAGATGCCCGCTTCAATCAGAGCCCATTTGGCGACTCAACCCGACAGTGCCACCCTCGAAAGTTTGGCCGTTTTGGCCGACCGGGCACTGGCAGCCGAAGAGGACGTCGAAGAGAGTAAGCCGGGAGTCGCAGAAATTAAGGTAGAAGAAACCACCAAGCTAGTTGGTTTGTTGGAGGATTTGGCTAGGCGAATTAAAAAACTAGAAACCGTGACTACATCAGAGAGGAAAAGAATTAAAGGATGTGGACGAGTAAATAATAACTATGCTCCTGCGCTTGCATTTGCTCCTAATGTTCAGGCATCAGGTTTTGTTAACAACCAACCTAGTCATTATCATCTTCCCACACAAGGCTCGTTTCGCCCGAGGTCATAGACCGAGGCCTTGCTGAATCAGTGTAAAAACCATCTATTGGAGTGGGGACTTTCAAGAAAGATTTTTTCTGTTTGACCCAAGGTTGACCTCTGGCATGAGTGCTGCTTTAATGCAGGGCCACTGTCTACGACGCCGGCCCTGCATTAAGCAGCACATGTCTGGTGGCCGCCAATTTCACAGGAAGTTTCACAGACAGCTCCCACCACATCTCATCAGACACGAGACGTTACATGCGGCAGGGTTGGATTAATGTTGAGCCAATGTCGCAGACAGTGGGCCAACATTAGGTTGGCATTTGGTTGAAAAATTAATGAATATTCAATATCTAAATCATTCTCCCTACCCCAATAGGTGGATGATAACACTGATTCAGCAAGGCTTGGTCTGCGACCTCGAGAGCAGCGGGCCTGGCTGTCAGGAAGATGGTCATTATAGAAATGAACAGAATAATTCTCGACCTTTCGTTCCGCCGACGAATGTGCAACCACTTGCTCGACCTTTCATCCCGCCGCCGAACCCACAGCGAAATGACGCCGCTAAAACATTAGATTCGGCTAATGCACCTGTCTGCTATTTTCACCAGACTTTCGGTGCTAAGGCACGCACGTGCAGGAGCCCTTGCGCTTTTTCTTTAAACTGCTAAGCCAGAGCAAGGTAGCGATTCTTGCATCTGGCGGTATAACTGAGACGCGACATGACTCCGCGGACGCTAGTTCTCCAAAGTTATCTCACTCTAAGTTATTATATGTCGCAGATAAAGGACATAAATGCAGATATTTGATTGACACGGGCGCAGCTGTCAGTGTTTCGCCGAAATCTTGCGCTAACGGGATTTCGGACGCTGACAGTCTTTCCCTGGTGGCAGCTAATAACAGTACTATAAATACTTACAGCAACTGTAAACGCGTCGTCGATGTCGGCTTAAAGCGCGAATATCCGTGGACGTTCATAGTGGCAGATGTGCAGCAACCCATAATCGGGGCTGATTTTTTAATCCACTATAATTTGCTCGTAGACTTGAGAAACCGATGTCTCTGGGACATGCGTACAGGTCTAGCTATTGCCGCTTCACTGTCATCGATTAAATCACTGTCATTGAACACTGTTCAGAACGAGTACACAGAACTCCTCAGCCAGTTCCCGGAACTGACACGCCCTACGACAAAGGGTAAGACCGTTAAACACGGTATAACACATAAGATAGTGACTAAAGGACACCCAGTGTTTGCACGACCACGACGGTAAGCACCCGATAAGCTGGTTACCGCAAAACGTGAGTTTGATGAGATGATAAAACTAGGGGTCATTGAACCCAGCGACAGCGAGTGGTCCTCAGCGCTTCACATGGTGCCAAAGAAAAACGGCGATTGGAGACCATGCAGGGACAACCATAGTTTAAACGCACAGACCGTACCGGAGCGTTATCCGATTCCTCATATACAAGATTTCACGCAGCGTTTAGCCGGATCGAAATTTTTTTCGAAGATCGACTTGGTCAGAGCTTATTACCAAATTCCGGTGGAACCGTCCGACGTACACAAGACTGCCGGTACTACACCTTTTGGCTTATTTAATTTCACTAGAACACCATTTGGTCTAAGAAATTCCGGTCAAACGTTTCAGCGCTTTATAGACCACGTTACACGCGAACTTGATTTTGTTTTTGTCTATTTGGATGACCTACTGGTAACCAGCCCAGATCATAAAACGCATAAGAAACAT
The DNA here is from genome assembly GCA_964017125.1 of Flabesymbios commensalis. Lineage (NCBI taxonomy): Eukaryota > Metazoa > Annelida > Polychaeta > Terebellida > Flabelligeridae > Flabesymbios > Flabesymbios commensalis. Next base: position 33,261,443 of record OZ024906.1, on the reverse strand, counting down.
CTACGAATTCTTTTTGCCCGACTATCTGAATACAGAATTATCATTGGTCCTGAAAAGTGTCAGTTCGGTACAACTGAATTAAGTTTTCTAGGTCACCACGTTTGTGCCGAAGGAATTTCGTCGTTACCCAGCGCCGTTGACGCGATTGTTAATTTCGTTAAGCCCGAAAAGCAACGAGCACTGCGTAGATATCTGGGAATGGTGAATTACTACCACCGTTTCATACCGCATTGCGCTGCGAAGTTTACACCACTCAATAATTTACTGACAGCTGCAAACGAAGGACATACAAGACTGTCACCGAAGTCAAATTTCGATTTGAAGTGGAATAAAAATGCAAAGTCAGCATTTTCTGAGTCAAAACAAATATTGGCAAACGCTACGCTTCTGGTGCACCCAGATTCTACGGCTCAGATTAACATCACGTGCGACGCTAGTGATGTCGCCGTCGGTGGCATTTTGCAGCAATTTTTAAATGGTATGTGGCAGGTATACGCCACAATTAAACATTTCAGACACAATTTAGAAGGACGAAATTTCTTCGTTAATACTGATCACAAACCGATGACATTCGTAATGTCATCCGTGACTGAGCGAGCGTCCCTACGACAAACACGTCATTTAGCTTTCATCGCTGAATTGACCACCGATATTAGATACTTTGATTTATACCCGGTTTGTATGGCACGGCATGAATATAGATATTGCTAGATGATGTCGTACCTGTAAGGGTTGCCAGACTGCTAAAGTTTCACGTCACAACACCCCAGTTTTCGGGAAGTTCAATGAACCTACCGAGCGATTTGATCATGTCCACATAGATATAGTCGGACCTTTACCCTATGCTGATGGCTTTAGATATCTACTGACTTGCGTCGACCGTTTTACACGTTGGCCCGAAGCTATACCTATGGTAGATATTAGAGCCGAAACGGTCGCCGATGCCTTCTTCAGCGGGTGGATAGCACGTTATGGTACCCCAGCCACTATCACCACTGATAGGGGCGCTCAATTCGAGTCCAAATTGTGGGATAGTTTGTGTAATCAATTCGGGATTATTGGGAATCGTACCACGAGTTATCACCCCCAGTCGAATGGCATGGTCGAACGTTTCCACCGTCAATTGAAAGCCGCCATTATGGCGCACAAGTCACCGAACCCGTGGACTATCACGTTACCCGCTGTGCTTTTAGGAGTTCGTTCCACAGGTCGGCTGCCGAGATGATATACGGGACAACCCTTAGACTTCCAGGAGAGTTTACTAAACAGTAGGCCTACACCGTCGACGCTAACACTGATTTGGAGAATTATTCAGACAAGTCACGCGTGGCCTTGTCGCGTCTCCGTCTATGTCCGCCACGTGACACACAACAACACAACATTTTCCAATTCAAGGAAATAGCTACATGTACTCATGTATTCTTGAGCCGAATTGCAATTGCGCCGCCTCTGACCGCCCCTTACGATGGACCATATAAGGTCGTCGCGAGGAGTGGCAGAGTAATGAAAATCCTAGTTAAAGGCAAGGTTGAGACGGTGTCTTTAGATCGCGTTAAACCCGCACATCTTGAGTGCGAGCCTACGACAGGTACGACAATACAGCGTAAAAAGCCAAACAAACAAAAGAGATCGACGGCTACCAGGACATCTAGTAGGAATCCACAGGGTCCACCTAGACCTGGTAGTGCGGACACTCCGACGTCCAACGGGACGAGCGTTAAAACGAAAAAGTCGACGGCAGTCAGAAGCAGTAAAAAATCGGCCACAGTCCCAAAGCAACTAGATGTTAAAGTCAACTTGTCTAACAGAGACAATACTTATGTAGCGCCGCATTCGCGAGCCCCCGCCGTATCCCGCGCTAACGGGAACGGCGGTGGTTTACGTACGTATTCCCGCATACCTTTACATCTACGGGGTAAAACCCCGGGTGCTGCTGACGCCGTAATCGACTCGACCAAAAGCAACCATGCAATATCGCTAATCGCGAAAAAATTTCGACCGACCAAACAGTGCGAAAAACTAGAGTCGGACGAATAATCCAGACTCCTGCCCGGTTAGTGCAGATGGTTCACACCATAGTGGCGCCTAACGACATCTATGGCGGGCCCAGCCGCATGCATCGTATTCACAATGTTTTTGAATTGTAAATGAATATGCCAGGCCTGGCAGCATTATGTACAGATATATAAAATGTAAAGACATTTTTTTTTTTAGCAAGTTAATTGCTAAAATACGAATAGAAATTTATGTTAATTAAATAAATGGGTTGATCGCAGCTTGCAGCATATGAATACATACATAAAGGACAGTTGGTGTTAAGAGGATGGGACAATTCATGTATAATGCTGCGATTTCCACCACCCACGCTGTAACCACACACGCTATATTTTTTAAACCATGCTTAGTTATAAGAGGTTACATATTTTTACAAACCCGCTACTTGCACGAAGCAGTCTCCTACACGTCAGTTGGGTCCTACGTTATCACTCACCCGGGGGTAATGTAGGATCCTGACTTCGTTTAGTTTAGGTGGCAGTTATCCCCGGCTTCTCGGACGCGGGAAGCTGTGGACGACCGCCTCGTTTCCGTATCTTGGTGACGGGCGCACACAATTGCAGCCCGTGCGGTATTGGTACTTTTCCCGCACTTCAGACGTTACACTCGGCGACTACGGACGTGCCGTAGGTCGCTCTCGCTAAGTCAAACTGGATGTGCCGTGCGCGGAGGTTGTGCTTTGTTGTTGCCAGATGTCTAACGAATAAACATGACAAGTGGAGAAAGAGTTTTACGATTTATTTGGAACCGTCGACTTGACGGGGAAGGAATTTTGAGTTAAAATGGTGAAGATCGGGCAGTTTCCCTCGTCCGGCATTGCAACCCTACACTAGAGACTCCGACGGTCACTTACAGGTACTTTCGGCGCGAGGGGCTCTCCATCACACCATGAGATCAACGAAGGCGAAAGCGATTCCGACGACGCCAAAATGTCATCAATTTCATCAGATAAATAGTTACATATATATTTCTAAGCTTTAATAAAACAATCAATATTGATTAAAGTCGAATTGCGCTGTTTTTGTACACAAATTGACCTTGAAATTGACTTACCTTGAACTCTGAATGTCACGAAAGCGTCGGGGATATGTGAAAACATAATAATGGACATAAGAATTATCCAAATCGACTTGGTGGTTACAGAGATTTGACATTTTGTAGTTCTCACGCGGCAAATTGGATCAAACTGGAGTATTGGAAGTAACCATGGCAACACTACAAAAATGGCCCTAGACGATAATTGCCTCATGTTTAATGATTGTAACGATGACGAAATGTTATCAGAAGTATCGGTAATACACATTTTGACGTTTTAAATAAAACAATATTAATTAACGCCGAATTTTGTTGTGTTTATGCACAATTTGACCTTGAAATTGGCCTTGACCTTTGACCTTGACCTCTGAAGTTCATAAAACTATTTTGAACGTGTCGGGGATGCGTGAAAATATAATAGTGGACATTAAAATTATCAAAATCAGCCGAAGGATTTTAGGGATATTACAATTTGTAGTTTTCATAGGTCCGTCAAAGATGTTAAATAATATTAAATTCGGTCTAACTGGGGAATTTGAGGTAACATCACAAAAATGGCCCTACACGGTTATCGCCCCAGGTCTGACACTTAAGACCAACGGTTTTATAAGCCCCAGAGTATACTACAACAGGATATAAGGTCGACAAAAGGTATACAATTTTGCAGATAAATGGCCCTATTCCAGGGACTATAATGGTTTAGCTATCTAGCACGGTTTACCCAATATCAGGCTTGTCGAGGTGAATAATGGCCGATAGCTGCCATTTTGAATTTTATCGACTTCAAACTTTTCAAGATGCATCCTCTCCTGAAACTTTACAATTTGTTTTATAGTAATGGTGTAGCTATCTTGAGCGGTTTTCATGATATTCCACAAAATATTCCAGTCGGATTTACCGATGTTATAAATTAGGTCAAAGTGCTGGGTCGACTTCATGGTCAAGGTCCAAAAACCTGAAAAGGCACAACTAGGGACCTCAGACATGTTAGAGAACATGTATGTGCAATATGCCTGTAATCGGCCCAGTAGTTTTCGAGATCTGCTCCGGAAACGAAGTGTGCGTCAAAACGTCTAAATAGGTCATAGTTCTAAACCGATACTAGGTCAAAGTTCATATACCCCAAAAAGCACAACTAGACCCCCTAGAGGTGTTGTGTGTAAAATTTTAAGACAATCGGACAAGTACATTCTGAGATATGCTCCGGAAACGAAATGTTCACGGACGGTCCAACGGCCCTAAGGCCCAACGCCGTAAAATCATTTTCTCCTCTGCGACCTTGCGTATTGAATTCAGATTAAAAATATTTTAACCTGTCCATTATCCACCTGGAAGTAACCCACATACCAATGTTATCCTAGCTTTTTTTTTTTCGTATGTCAAAGTGTAAACTAGGGCGGTTACCTTAATGTAACAAAAAACGACATCATTTTTTGTGAGTAATTAAATTGATATTGCTTTTCAATTCAGAATCATGTAACGCTGTGTAATTATTGAGAAAACGGATAAATAAGCTATTAACAGCTTTTAAAGCATCGCATTGATGTCGAAGGAGTTTTTTTAATTTATATATAAAAAAGAAAAAAAAACAAGGTTACCCTAAACATTCAGAGTTGGCTGCCGCACTATATGTATTTTTTATTATCATTGTTAATCTTTCAACAACCTACAATAACACAATGCAGATTATCTATATTAAAGATACGTCATATAGTCTAGTATAGAATAGTGCTGTTTTTTCTACGAAGCTCCACTTAATTCGGCCGGCCCCGATGGCTTATTCGGTCCGGTTGTGGTTCAAAACTCAGATGTACTGGGTTCGAATACCGTGTCGGGTGTTTGTCATTGGGGTTGTGCATATACAGTGCTCCAAACTGTTCAAAGGCCTGGAATGTGCAGTGCTGTCTATGCTACTATGAATAACCGTTTAGGTCATTTGATAAGAGTATGACACAATCCCGTCTTCAGGCTTTCTTCTGTCGCGATATTACCATGATTGTGCGATATAAAGCAATATTCACTCACTCCATTTAATTAAAATGTTCTGAAGTTGTTCTGCACTTCCAATTACAACTTAACCCTTTACCCGCTAAGTTATCTACTTTAAATTCCCCCCACCTGAAGCTGGGTCTCGCTGCCGCCACCCACAACTTCAAGTGGGTGAAAATTATTCATTACAGTTGTCTAATTTGAGACTAAATATTTACAACTCCTACTGATTTAACATCTTCTTACAAAAACATTTGATATTCATGATAGAAACGCATTGAAAACGAGTAGCGGCGATCTAAACGCTTGAAGGGTTAATCCCTAACAATATACAACTTTATACACACCCTCAAAACTCTAGAATGGCAGCCCTCGTCTGTTGCAGCAACCTTCTTGAGAATAATTACATGTAATAATATGTACAATGTTCCAAACATACAATGTTTTAAATTTCTATAAGAACAAAAGTGCACAATACAGGGAATTATATTTTAAAATAAAAAAAACTTAAAGCTTAAAAATAAACATAAGATGTTCACTTCCAAATGAAAACAAAAGCGAACAAGTCAATAAAAACAAAACAAGAAAAATATATAATAATCCTAATTTTCAGAGAAAAAAAATCTTTTCTGGCCTTCAATAAAATTATCCAGTGACCCCACGCACCTACATAGCTTTTTTTGCCGTCATTTGTATAATCAACTGACCTTCTGCTGGTGGCTGGTCACTCTTTTTATGACCATTTGCACAACATTAGCCAGCAAAAACAAAACACGTCTGTACATGCATTGTTTTGAAGGTTTCCCGCAGTTGTGATACATTTGTACATCGGTCATGCTTTAAAATACATATTTTTTAAATAGTCACTGTCGTTTAATGTTTGTACTTAGTACAGGAGACATTTGAAAAGCAATATAGTATATTTTGCTTATACCGTATAGAACAAATGAATGATGTGGATTTATATTTCCCATTTGGACAAAAGGCTACTAGAAGTAACAGTGAATACTACGATCCTTTCTTAGAATACATTGACATCAGTGTGTTATACAATTGCATGATGACAAATGACGATACAGGGGAGACTCAGACTCAGACTGAGATGACTGTCCATGGATTTTTTCACTCTTGTTTTTTTAACTTACTGAACGTGCCAACTAGAAAGGCCTTAAACTTAAGTATGTTTCTTGGAAATAACCATACACATAAAGTTAACAGCCGTAGTTATTCTACCCTTGGGTAGGCAGTTGATATAGTGTAGCAACGGGTACATTAATCTAACAACGTCAGTGGGTATAACAGCAGGTAGCTCAGCAAACACAAGGTGTTTATCTGATTATTATATTAAAGGGAATCAATCAGGCTAAAATCATTAAACATCGGTAATTTTGTGATGATATTATCCTGATTGAGTCCCTTTAAAACACTGGGTCTTGTACTTGATTGGACTCTAGTCCCCATCGCGGACGCTTCACCACTATTGATCAGGTGGTGACAGCTGTAATAATATGAAAGAGTGCGCCGCGCGTGGCCCTGCGCAAATTAACGCCGATACACTGTTCAGTCTGATCTCCATTAACGTCATTGCCTAGTCACATTCAGAGGGGAGAAACAATGTTATTTCTCTGAAAGACCTAAGTGGGATTAGCGGGATTCAAGCCCAGGACAGATGCATGACTGGCGAGGCAGTCAAACTCTCTACCAATGCGCCACGTCCCCCTCTATCTCTGGCATTGAATATGGCAGAATTTGTTGCTATTTATGAATTGAGCGGCTCTCTACAAGGTCCCCTGTTTTCATATGATATGGCATTCCAGTATATTTATTCCCGTTATACACACTATCCGCCAAGGTAAATATTAAAATACACCACAGAATTGTTCATAATAGACAAAATCCTTTAGTCCAACCAGCAATGGATAACTTAGAATATTATAAGGATAAATATCTTTCTAATGTTAAATCGGGAATTCCACAGAATATGTCCGTTTCAAACAAGATGGTCACTTTAACTAACATTTTGACATATATACTATACAAATCTGTCTTGTCGGACAAGCCTTAAGGGGGCCTACCCTTCACCAGGCATAGTCCGATTGACAATGTTCTTTAGTAAATGTGCTCTCCTACCGTCTACGACGAGTCGACGACGGTGGCCCTGCTGTGATTACTGGGGTGGTAGTATTAGTGCAGTTTACATTGTTTTCCTTGACTTACCTGTTGGTCCGAAGCATGGTGGGGGAATTATACCGGAAAAATGATTTGGGTTTATCTGCAATTTAATGCAGAAAATGATCAGCCCCGATATCCTAGTGCAGGATATCAAATGCCAAATGTCTGTAATTGATACTAGCCTCCAGCGCTCCAATCATTTAAACTATTAGCCCTCATTTAGGCCAGATGATGTGACTAAAAGCACAGTGAATGCTTTTCGACTTTACCAGGTAGCTTCAGACCCCTATGCCCAATATTTGACGAGACCTGTCACTTTGTCCTGTCACTTTGTCCTGTCACTTTGTCCTGCCCAGTTGATCATATATATGGAAGATTACTTATATCTACCACCATTTTCACGAAAATACAATCATCTTTAAGGAATGTCTGCGTTTCCATTACATCATGCCTTGCAAACAATGGACAGCCACTGGCCACATTCATCTCTCGCTGTGGCTGCTGAAAGCTACTGCTGGTTGGGTCTGGGACAAAATTGTCCGTAATAGGGCGAGCATTAGTCGTGACTTGCTGCGGCAAAAGGCAGAGTGAGACCTTTTGGGCAAAAGGCCATCGAAGAAGTGCGTCGTAGTCGCCCTTCATTAAAACAAAGAACACGCTGATGTGACTGCCCCTACCGATTCCATCACCGTTCAGGTATATTCTACCACACATTTTGTATCCATGACGACTGGTATGGTAAGGCTGACTGTATAATGACAATACACTACCACTGACAGCCTCCTGCTTACGTCTCCTGTAGTCAGATATCTTCCAAATACAAGTGCCATTATAAGATGTGGTTTCCACACACTGAAAGCGTAGGTCCATCTCTGCCAGTCGTGTGTTTTGTATCATCAGGTCTCGGTCTATTCGTGCAAGTGATTGTAGTGTTCCTACAAGTAAAAACATATGAAAATATTATGCTGATGCAGAGATGGGAGAATTGAATTATTTGTAGCAATGTAGCAAAACGGGCCCAAGTGTTCTGCCGTGTAACTCCAATTTAAGGCAGTAACAGCTTACCGGTACTTAATCAGTTACTGACTTTTGGCGCTGTATTGTAGTATTGTACTGCCTGACAAATTTACGGTCGCATATTACATCATGCCACGAAATCAGCTAATCTTCAAGCGCCATTTGTTGTTATTTAAATTGAAGTTTACTACAATAAAAACTATAACAGGACTTTCTGACGAACATTTTTGCGACGCGAGCGTCATGATGTATAAGATGGTAAGCATCAACTAATCTTGAATCTTTAAGTCGATAGCATAATCCATAATTGCGAACTAAGAGATACTGCTCATTATAACCATCTGGTGATGTATTGCAAGGTTTCATCGACATCTGGATGCCACAAAGACACCTCACCTTTACACATTCCTCTTTTAAATAAGCTTCCATTAGACATATATAACAAGTTAACCGACAGCGTCTGTGACAGAATCATCAGCATCCAAAACTTTTTCCATCAGATCATCTGATCAAATTATTTGCATATATTGCACGTATCGTATTGTACATTGTGTTCAGAAATATATAAATCCTCCGTGATCTGAGCTCAGAGGCGCGACAAACATAATCATGATCCGACTCATAGTTCCAAAAACCGTTTGCGTTTGTCGTCTGGGCCAACCGGACCACCGAGGATTTAGAAAAAAATATGTTTTCAATTTCTTCCGGAAACTAATTTGTGTTTTCGCAGAGCGAATTTGTAAAGGAAGTTCATTCTAAAGTCTAGGTGCAGCAACAGAAAAGGCTCTGCTGCCTACCGCGGTTCTGACCCGTGGAACATTCAGCTGATCTAGATCACTGGAACGAAGTGTCCGTACCTTTCGCGATGGCTGAAGCATGTTTTGAATATATACTGGTTGTCCACTGGTCAGAACCTGGTAGGTCAGGGAACACAATTTAAATTAGATCCTGTAACGAACAGGTAACCAGTGCAAAGATTTTAGAAGAGGAGTTATGTGACAAAAACGAGACCTTGTTACAACATGCGCCAAACAGTTTTGTACACCCTGCAGCTTAGATATCTCCTTTTCAGTGACGTTGAAAAGGACAGAGTTAGAATAGTCCAGCTTGCTACCTATCAAAGAAGTTGTAATTGTTTTAGCAACAGATGGTGTTAAAAAAGCCTTATTCTACGCATGTCACGTATATGATAGTAGCAAGCGCGAGATATACCAAATATATGACTCCTAAAATTTAAAACACTGTCAAAGACTATGCCAAGATTTCTAGCAGATGGATAGGGAGTTACTTCCTGTGCCAACAATCTTAAGTTTTAATTTCCTTGATGACATCCAAGAAGACACGTCCTGAAGACATTTTGTGAGAATTTCTAAAGAAATATCGGGATTTTTTAGCGAAAGAGATAAATATATCTGGGTATTGTTGGCGTAAAGATGATGTTTGACATTGTGTCTCTGAGTTACATAGCTAAGGGGGGTAGTCAGGGTTGGCAATATTGCCCGGCCCGGGTTTTCCCACCCCGGGAAAACCCGGGCTGGGCAATATTGCTTTTTTCGCCAAAGTGGGCAATAATGGGCAATAATAAAAAATACTAGAATATCCTGAAGTGAAAATAATATTGTCAAAGCACACAATAATAGGCAACAAAATAAGCCAATTGTAAAAGTCGAATGTACTAAATGTATTTTTCATAGATAATCTCAACATTAAATTTGTAATTGTGTAGTCCCTTGGGCACTGAATACAAATGCGTGGCATGCACGACTGCTCGTACCATGACATCATTTAGGTTCTAAATGTGCAATTCACTAGTTTTAGTGCTGAATTTAAATATTTGGTATCGATTTAAATTGCCTTTCAGTGAAACTTACAAATGTATTAAAAAAAAACAATACGGATATTTTTTAGACAAGAAAAAACAGTCAGCGATGTACTGCACTAGGTTAGCAATCAGAGAGACGTCCTCTCCGTAGCTGGGCTTATTGTTACGTAATGAGTAGACGCCAGACGGTAAACTTTCTATTAACAAGAGGTGTGATTGCAGCGCGCCTGAGAAACACGTAATTCGGCCGGCAATGGGTGAACACCCACTGTGCACTAGATTTTGACCCAACGCTGTTTTAATGTCCCGCCAGCATCGCAGACTTTGGAACAGCGTTAAGTCGACGTTGATTCAATGTATTGAAGAAAGAAACAACCATTGTCTACGATGTCCATGCAGCTTTGATCTCGGCAATAATCTCAGAAGGCGACATTTGACACGGGAATTAGTGTTTGTGGTCTAGGGTTCGTATTTATATTATTTAAACAAATTAAAAGCCTGTCGTTGTGTTCCTCCTTTCCCAGTTTCTAGCAAATACTGATTTTTCTTCTAAATTGAATTTGACAAGATCATTTATTATCGGCAGTGTATGCCTATTTCTTTCTCTAATAATAAATTATATTTTATAAGAAAATAAATTAGATAAGAAATTATATTAAATATAATAACCGAGAATACAAGCCTCAAAGGGTTCATCAGCTGCAGTGTGTGTGTACACATGAAAACAACATGTTGTTGGGTTAATTTATGCCATAAACCACTTATATTCCCACCAACAGATTTCACTTAAAATCATAAAATACGTAGTTTTTAATACTAGTATCAATTATATATAAAAAATAAAAATAGAATGACATCATGACTGATATTAAATTAATATTTTTAATGTAAATAAAGCAAACATAGGGATCAGGGGGTCTGAATTAAAGATGTATGAAATGGAGAATATGGGCAGCCGTCCAATATTGCCCATCATTGCCCATTAAAACCCGTATATATCCATATTGCCCATTATTGCCCGGGTGGCCCGGGTAATATTAATATTACCCGGGTTTTTGCCAACCCTGGGGGTAGTGTAGAGAGTAAATAACAATGGGCCGAGGACGGATCCTTGGGGAACCCCACACGCGACTTCGGCTGGACTGGATAAACAGTCCATTAGTTTCACCTTCTGTTTACGATCTGACAAGTAAGACACAAACCAGTCAAGGGCGATACCATCGATACCATACCAAGTTGACAAGAGATTGGTGATACTGCTGTGGTCTAGAGTGTCGAAAGCAGCAGACAGATCTAACAGAGTAAGTGCAGTGACCCTTCCCTCGGCGATCAATTTGAGAAGTTAAATTAATCAGTAAAATAGGCCTACCAAAAATAATTTCTAAATTAGTTTTTTGGGGGAGGGAGGGGGGATATGGTATACTCAGTTGTTCAAGCATAATACACACAATCAGATACATATAAAGCCATTTTCTCATTGGAGGAACCTATTGTTTAAATTGCAGCTGAGAGAGTGTATGTGGAACTAACTATTGAGTATACTGTCGTCCCCTGCTCCGGATTTAAGTTTTCACTGATATAAAATGTTTTTTCCTCATTCACTCGTAAACATGTAGAATTGTTGGGAGCCTCCGTGACCAAGAGGCGTACTCAGCCCCAGACAGCCAGGGCTGGAATTTAGAATCCAGTGTCTGGAAGGCAGTGTGATCTGATTCATCTCATCATCCTCATGAGGTTCTCCTACACTTGACTTGGGCCCAGAAAGACAACACACCTGTGGTATTAAGTTGACCCGATCCTCCTGACGAATGTTGAGCACCACCATCTGATTCCATCACTGAAATTCTCGTCTCCTGCCTCTCAACAGACGATTGCACAGACTGCAGCGTCTGTCTCTGATCCTGCTGAAGACGCTCCAGTTGAGTTTTCATCTCTCTGATCATCTGATGCGTCTCCATTATCTGCCTCTTACTATTCTCCGACTCAGTCTGTGTACATTCAATACAAGTCTTTAGTGCTGCATTACTTTTTGATATTTTTCATTGATTTGATTGAAACTGGGCATCATTTTCAGATGAATGAAAAATATGTTTCTTAACAAGATTTTCAATAACCTACAATAAGTGCTTTATTTGAAACTCGCAGTCAAAAATGACATTCGCACCATCGGGGGAACAGCGAAATAACTGATGCAATAGTGCTTTCAAAATGCATTATCATATTGAATTGATGAAAATGTTCCAACCATCTTGCAAATCTGTTCAGTCTGGTATATATTCAAAATGAAAGTATGACGCCATATTGGAATACCGTACTGAGTTGCCACTGTTTCAAAATTACAGATCTACTAACTTGTACAACAACAAAAAATAGAAGTTTCGAGGGCTGAGCAGTGTTGCTAAAATAATAACGGCAACAGAGATCCGACTGTGGCGCATTGCCGTAGCAAAAAAGTAACGTTATATCTCCATCTCATCCACGGAGGCATAGAAATTAAATTGTTATTTTTCAATTCAAAGACACACTCAGTCATTGTATTTCAGCGAGGTAGCAGTAGCTATGGGGTACCAGTTGTTATCGCCAATCGTGATTAATTACACACATTCCACAGTGACACGTCATATACAAAGAGCACAGTCAGTGTCAACGACCATCCACGGACTACTGTTACGTCACATCCAGCAGACAACTCATTACCTGATTACATCCAGTCAGACAGGTGGCTGTCTACACCCCACACCTCCCCTCTAAGAGATGCTCAGGCAATCAAAATAGGATCGTCTTCAAGATATCCCATACAGTGACAGTGTCCAGTCGAGATAGTGAGCGCTCTATGAAGTGTACTCATCGTTCAACTGAGCAAACATGGGGCATTCAACCAATTAATGATAGACCAGCGTGGCAGACGGTTGGACCATCACTAAAGAAAACAAGAGCGCTGACGCTATCGATATCTCCCGCCATTAATCAAAGTCAATAATGGGTACAAAGTCTAAGGTGAAAAATTAGGTCAAAGGTAAAAAACCCCAAAAGGCACATCTACACCCCCTAAGGCATGTGGGTGTGCAGTATTTAAACAATCCAGAAAATGCTTTGCGAGATATCGACCGGAAACTGAACTTATCATCCGTCATGAATTTAAATCGATAAATGCCCCAAAATCAAAGGTAAAAAATTAATTTGAAGGTCAAAACCTCCAAAAGGCACATCTACACCTCCTAATGAATGAGGGTGTGCAATAGGAAAACAATCCAGCAAACGCTTTGCGAGATATCGTCTGGAAACTGAAGTTATCATCTTTCATCAATTTAAGTCCAAAAATCGAGGGTAAAAAATTAGGTCAAAACCGCCAAAAGGGATAAAAATTAAATAGTTATTCTTCAATTCAAAATTAAGTGACTCTCTGACACTCAGTCATTGTATTTCAGCGAGGTAGCATCTACATCTACATCCTCTAAGGCATGAGGGTGTGCAATATGAAAACAATCCAGCAAACGCTTTGCGAGATATCGTCCGGAAACTGAACTTACCACTCGCCATCAATTTAAGTCAATAAATGCCCAAAAATCGAAGGTAAAACACTAGGTCAAAGGTCAAAACCCTCAAAAGGCACATCTACACCCCCCCCCCCCCCCAAAGACATGAGGGTGTGCAACATGAAAACAATCCAACAAACGCTTTGCGAGATATTGTCCGGAAACTGAAGTTATCATCCGTCATCAATTTAAGTCAATAAACGCCCCAAAGTCGAAGGTAAAAAATTAGGACAAAGGTCAAAACCCTCAAAAGGCACATCTACACCCCCTGAGGCATGTGAGTGTGCAATATGAAAACAATCCAGCAAACGCTTTGCGAGATATCCACCGGAAACGAAACGCGGACGCACGGCCGCACGCCAGACACGGTGATGACAATATCCCCTGCACCTACTTCGTGGGCGGGGGATAAAAAACATTGATTCAACGTCTCGTCCTTGCTGAGAAACAACTTTATATTTTCAAAGGCATAAATAGTATAGTAATGAAAACAAGAGCTTTACCTTTGCTTCTGCTAATTTTTGGTTCAATTGTTCAATCATTTCCCCTTGGTGCTGTCTTGTATCGAACAGCTCATCAGTCAATTGCCGATTTTTTTCAGTGGCTCTATGAGATGACTGTAACTCATCATTTTTTTCCTATTCACAAATATCACAGTTTATCCCAAATGAGCATTAGAAACATTCAAAAATTATCAAAGATTATGCTAAGCTTATTATTGTGTTAGGGCCAGCCGCCATATAATCATTATAATACCAATGCACCCTCTGTATTTTTTAAGCTATGAGACGATAGGAAATGAAGTATGGTATACCGGTATAAGCTGTTAGTTTATTGTACTTATGACAAAACAAATCAAAGCAATGAGTCAAATATTGATATGTCAACATTGCTGACACCCTTCTCAAAGAGGCTGAGACATAATCAAATATAGAGTCAACAAAATTGTAAAAGAGCGGCATTAAGAGGAAAATGTCTCCTCTTATTATATCATTTGCCGGAGAAAAAGTTACCATTATTCCTGTAATTAAAAAATAGCCGTCAAGTGATCAGGGATGGGGTAATAGTAAAAGGTAATAGTAATAGGTAACGGGGGCAATTTTACTGTAATAGTAATAGATCGCGAAAAAATGAAAGTAGTAGTAATAGTAATAGATGGCCAAGTAGGCCTAATAGATACTGGTCTATTACTTTTATATTACACTATTCTATTTTCGCTTGATTATTCACATCAATTTAACCTATGCCATAAATCTTAGACGATATAATCCATTAATAATTTGTAACATGATGATTTGTATTAGCTCTATTGATGCCCACAGTGCTGCACATTCCAAACACACTGTGTTTTACTGGACCAGCATTGTAGAGGGCCGTCCTTAAAACAACATCTCATGCTTGCTGGGAGGTGAGTCAATTGCCGGCAATATGTTTGTTTATACAGCTGAAAGTGTGAAGAACAACGCACTTTAATTACCGTTATCGATGGTCAATGAAGCGCGACTTAAATCGTAATGCCTAAACAGTATCAAAACAAGTCATTGTCAGGTCCTCTTGGCCAAACACCTTTTATTTTTTGGCTCTGATGCCAAGAAAAACACGGAGCATTCCCCCCATGCTGCTTAAATGTTGGGCCAGCGTCGAAGACGGTGGGCAACATTGAAACAGCATTGGGTGAAAGTCTCGTGTTTGTTAGGAGGGCAAATTTATGGTGTACAGACAGTGTTATGACGGCGATAATCGCCGGTTGGCGAAACTTAATTAACCCTAACAGCCTTAGAAACCACATTGAACTACGCCAAAGCAAGTTTTGACATATTATTAAATACAAACATATCATTTCTAGAAAGAACCAATAAATATTTTATCGCGCAATGTTTAGCGATCGTAAAATAAACATGTTCTTGTCTATATAACTAATATCCTGGCTATCTGGATCTGTATATAGCCTATACCTAACATTCACACACATTATTATCATGGCCAGCATGTTACGTAACATTGCAATAACCAGACAGCGTCGTGTGTTTCGAAGCTAACGTAGTGTCTAAATATTAAAATATCTAAGAAATATGCCAATTATACATTAAATTAATAAAAATATTTTCAATTTGTATTAAATAGTGTCAAAATTGGTATAATTTGATGTTTGTTATTATAAAATGTATATGGAAAATATATGATAACTGTATAGCTTGTTATCTCTTTGGAAATGGTGACAAGAAATTATTGTAATAGTAATAGTAATAGATGATAGAGTAATAGTAATAGTAATATAACTCAAAGACTGTAATAGTAATAGAAGAATTTCAAAGTTATAGTAATAGATTGCATGTAATAGATAACATGTCTGCAAAATAATGATGGCAGGACCCCTCAGCTACATGTATAGGCCTATCTTTTGTACATCAACAATTATCGCACTTACAGGCAAATTTGCTTCCTGTGACCACGCGACCTTGAAAAAATATCTAAATATTAAACTTGATCTTCAGATTGCAGTAGTGCACAACTGCTTAAAATATAATGGCCCCATAATAATAAGTCAACGCGTTATGGTGTTACTGCGCTTACAACACGATTTGGTCAATTCTGTGACCTGGTGACCTTCAGATTAGGTCAAGGTCACTTAATATAGAACTTGACCTTAAGCAGTTAAGATTAGTGTAGTGCACATGTGATTAAAAAATGAAAGCCCTAACTCAAGGTGTCATGTAGTTATCGCGCTTATAAACCATTTTGGTTTCCGGACCTGATGACCTTGGAATTTGATCAAGGTCACTGATTATCTAATTTAGCCTTAAGATTAGTGTTATGTACATGTGGTTAACAAAAGGCCCTAAATTAAGGCGTCTTGAAATTATCTCGAAAATAAGCCAAGACACCTTGAAACTAGTTCAAAGTGACTGAATATCAAACTTGACCTTCAGAATAGTGTAGCGCACATGCGGTAAAAAAAACATGAAGGCCCCAGGTGAAGGCGTTGTGAAGTTATCGCGCATACAAGCATCTGCTCATCCCGTGATCACTATACCGCCATGTTGCCCCACAGCCTCAGTAACACAGCATTATAGCTCTTGATATACTGTACTAGTAGTCCCCACCACTGTCATGCCTGTACACTTGTTTCTTGAAGTGTCCAGAATATTTGACAAAATGTGGAATTATTTCATTAACCTGCTGGATACTGCGATACTCAATTAAATTGTTATTCCCAAATTTACAAGAAAAAAGAATGATCCTATGCAAAACATCCATTTTAGTTGAATTTGTTATACTTACGGTTATTCTGCTTCAAATGGTGAAGAGATACAGACTGATCGATTGTTTAATCGATTGTTTAACATGTTTATTACATGTGTATGAAAATGTGACATGGTATTGTAACTAAAGTCACATCTTATAGTTATCGAGAACACACACAGCGCGATATATTACCACCTGAGGACATATTTACTTCTGTAAAGGAAAGATGACATGACGTTAAATTTGACCAAAACTTCACATCATCTTCTTCCAGTATATTTAATTGCTGCTTGACAGCGCTAAGTTGGGCAGAGAGCGATATATATGACTACTTTTATGCCTATCAGATGAAGATTCCTGATCACATTGTCGCCACCATAACCATAACCAGATTTATTTTCAATTAGTCATTAATCGTCGATTTCATCCATTGGGTGGAAATTTAGGTGATAATCTTGCTTTTGCCGACTTGAGATCATCTTAAAGACGCACACCTTAATCACAAATGAATAATAAAACCTTTCATCATTATAGAGAGGGATGTGGCGTAATGGTTAGAGCGTGACGCAATGTCTCTGCCCGCGGTGCGGTTTCGAACCCCGCTTGGTGCAGGACTTTCATAAAAAAAATCACATGTGTTTCTCCCCTCCCAATCTTGGAACATTGTTTCGATGTTGTGTCCTTGGGTACACGAACGTAGAAAGTTGCTACAGGTAATATGTATGTGACGTAGAAAGTTGCTACAGGTAATATGCATGTGGTGAATAATACACGACAAGTACTAATCCCTGTGGTACTCCTCTACTGAGGGGCTTTGTTTTGGAGTATGACATATTGATCTCAATTCTTTGAACACACTGTACACCGATATATTGCCGTATAGGTGTTAGTGACAACATCACGGTTTATTGTGTCAAAGCGGCACTCCGGCAATACTAAATGCACTCTTCGGCCCCTCCAGGTTCTGTGTGATATCGTGCTAGACCTTCATCAGTGCTGACTCTGTGGAGTGCATTGAACGGTAGGCTAACCGCAAAACTTTGTGTAATCCATGAGATGACATGTACTCATTTAGATCTGTCAGCACTGATGTTTAAAGTAATTTACCCGTGCAAGCCAAGCTTGACACTGGCAAACAGTTTTTCAGAGTTTTCTGATCAAGTCATGGTTTCTTGAGGATGGGTGTCATATCTGCTGATTTTAGACGTCTAGGGAACACACCAGTTCTCAATGACTAATTAACTATCTAATGGTATACGTTTTATTGCCGTTTTGTTACGTTATCCAATACATTTAATGTCAAGTACTGAAGCAGAATAACTAGTGGCACAATACAAGATTTTTGAGTTTGACCCGTAGTTAAATGAGAATTAAACGTATAATGGGTTGAGTAATTTTACTGGCCAGAGGGATGTGCTGTATATTTTGGGGGGATGCAGAATGTTTAATAAATGTTTCTCTTCTATCTTTAGAAAGTATCACCTGTACTTCGTTTCTTAGAGTTAGACACTCCAGGCTAAGCTCAGTAACTTTGCTCGCCAAGATGTCCATGTGAGAGAGGTATTCATTGGTGTTGTGGTGCTCCACTTGCTCTATGCTGCCCTTCAACACACATACATGTGACGAATTATTTTTGTGTAAACGCCAGAAATCTTGTACAATAAGATGGTCGACTCTCGCTAAAATATGAATAATTTATATTTTTCATGCAATAATTTTCTGTTTAGTTATTATTAATTTTGAATGGTCATTTTCTCTTTGGTGTTTCAGAGGTTAGTACACCCCTATAAATAAAACATGCATATTCATTGCTAAAAGTAGGTGACAAGGTACCAGTCTCATGCGAGCGCAGTGAGCAGTGAGCAGGTCGTTTATCGCTATCTGGGCAGGTAGCGATATGTAGACATACGGTCACCACCCCCCTCCCGTTCCGTGCCCACATATGTGGATATTATTGTATATTTGGTAGTTAAATCGACACAATCAGGTTGAAATCATAAAAAAAGTATTTTTATTTCGGCTTCTTAATATGACCATATGATGGACATGCATGTCCGATATAAGAAATCGGGAATTTCGTCTTTGTATCTCGCTTTACTGGTGAATGCGCAACACGAAAATTAAAAAATTTACACAGTTCTAGTCTATGGACATGTTTACATCATATTATGGTCATATTAAGAAGCCAAAATAAAAATACTGATTTTTTTATGATTTTAGCCTGATTGTATCGCTTTAAAGAGGTACCATTTTAATTTGTTTGACATGCTGATTCAATTAAGTTGGCACTGTTTCAATCCCCGTCAATAGGTGTCAGCACCGCATTATGTATCACACGCATTCGTGTGTGGTGAAATTCGACCATCTTATTGTACAAGATCTCTGGTGACGCATAAGACTAAGAACCAGAAGGCTAAGCTGTAAGCACTTTTTGGTAGTTTAGTATTCATGAGATCTTTTCTAGTACATGCATTACGAGTTTTCTATGAAACGTCCTAAAATAAACAATATAGTAACAGTTATATTAACATTATGCTCCCAAAACGACCTAAATGTTTGTTTACACACTTTAGCTCAAACAAAATATTGACAAACATCAACATTTGTTTAGAAAATGGTATTATAATTTATTATCAAAAAAAAAGAAAGGTTATTTCTGAATTTAATATACAAAAAAATAGGGACCATGCTAAAATTTTTTTTACCTACCCTAAATTGACACCCAACATGCTTGTATTTGCATTCTTTTTGTCGAAATTTGCATGCCTCCTTGTGAGAGACCATCTGAAAAGGAACATATAATTCCACTAAAAATCATATTATAGTCGAAAACAGGAAACGATTAAAAAACAATTATGACTAGGGGAGCTATATAAAAGGATATAAATTAGTGAAGCCTAGTTTTCACTTAAAACAACTATATCTCATTGAATTACTTAAATTACCGGACCGTACTAAAATTTTAAGGTATTTTTTCTCAGGAACATGCTAAATGCACTTCATGTAAGCCTACTAATTCAAAATAAATCTTAGCAAATTGTACAAGTCGTGGGGACGATATGTGCAGATGCTTGCTAGAATAATTTTTAATGCAGGCCTACACAAAGTATAAAAATAAGGTTTGTGAACAAACTAATGTTTGGAATATTGAAGCTTATGCAATGGTAAGCAATTTTTTTTCAAAAATGGTCGTTATTATTCCTATTCAAATCATATCTAATTTAATATAATTGAATTAACAAATAACTATCATAAATACTCAAGAACAAACTTACGAATTTTCTTGCAAATTGCTGGGTACATTCCGGGAAAGGGCAATCATCGAGTACTTCTTGACACAGTCTGTCAATATGTTCCTGTGTAAATAAACACAGTTTGCAGTAGTCTACAAATCATCACCAAACCACTTCACTTACCATGCAATTTATAGATTCTTCCATTTTACACCCGTCTTATTGTCATCCAAAACCACCAAAAAACGTTAGTAAGCCTTATTAGTATGCCACCGTAGACTCCCTCCCCCAGAGGGACTTTTGTAGACACTGATTTTTTTCTTGTTTGGTAGTAGTAGTAGTAGTAAATAATTGCTTTACGGCACAACAGGTCTTTTAAGTGACATTGTAATACGATAAAAACGTTGTAGTGGATTGATGAGATGAAAATGATGCACATAATGATGATGATGTGAGGGTGGGGGTGATAATGCATGACCAGTGGGTTATTGAGAGCCTTTTCCTTCGCTCGCCCAATAAGGGGTTCTGGGCATGTCTAACGGATCTACCCCCAGACATGCCCAGACGGCCGGAGACTTAGGGTTCGCTTTGCAATTTATTGCTGAAACTCCGTGGCATTTCGCGCAGCTCCGCTATCCTCGGGTCGGATAGTCACCAGAGTAACAATAGGAAGGATAACTCCCTCTGGGTAACTGCATTCATCCCACGTGAGAGACCTAATTCAAACACGCTATTGCCGTTTTTTAAGGCTACCACAGCTTACACCAGCGCCAACACTGATGCGAGAGCTGCATTAGCACCGCAGTAGAGCAGAGGAACCAGGGTATGCCACTACGCCACTGTCAATCCGCACGAAGATTATGGCCAGATACGAGGAGGCTGCAGCTTCCTTGGATGATTGCTGTAGACTAGTGCTTTAGTACCATGCCATACAGCATGCAACTGACGAAACAGATCCCTAATGATCCTCCCTGGATGGGGGCAAAAAGTACTACTACTAGCAATCATCCCAGTACCCCTTCTTGTTTGGTTTCCTCTACAAACATTCCTGGGTTTTTACATTTTTTAAATTCTTGGATGAATGTGTCAGAGCACCTCAAACCCACCTACCGTGAGTTACACCTAATTTTCGCTAAAGTTCATACATAAAATTAATTGTTGTCATTAAAACCATGTCACATGACAAATCATGACCAGAAATGACCAGAACACGACAAGGAAACCAGCAGAGATACTTTCACCAAGAACAAATGTAGCAGATAACGATGCGGTAGATAGTTAAGTATGTACACAGCAGTTTTCGACTAATGTGCAATATTTGTACTTGTATTGTGATTAACATTTATGATGAGCAACAATTTTTAATATGTACAACACGTTTTTCAGCTACCCCATCAAGTATCAAACCCCTCCCCCCTCCATTATCACCATTGTTTTGTTTGGCTGTGGGAAACAAGGTTCAAAATAACATATGTTACAATTCAGTATCGGTGTATCTGTCTTACACACTTCTACTCTGTTGGCCCATACGTTATTGTTGGTTGCTGCAGATATGACTCACTACATGACTTGTAGAGCAGGTGGCCTGCCCGCTCCCACCCTTTATAAAATGTCAGCTTGTTTCATTCAAGCACAACGTGAGCCAGAACATGATTCTTAGGGTCATATACTGGTATGTTAGTTTTGCTACAAAATGTGTTGGGGTACCGGGACTGTTGTTAGTGGTAGTACTTTTTGTCCCCACCTCCAGCTGATAAATACCTCTGTTGCATGTTGTACGAAATGGTACATATCCACTTCCACCAATCTGGCAATAATCTTTGAGCGGTTTGCCAGTGGTGTACCCTGATTCCTCCGCTCAGCAGCAGAGCAAATACAGCTCTTGCATCACTGATCAGACACTGACATGGTCATGGTAAGACCTTAAACTACAAGCAATAGAGGATTTGACGTCCTCAGCTCTCTCATGTGGGATAAGCTGAGTTACCTTGACCTGTTAGAGGGTAATGGAGATGAGTCAAAGGCGATGGCATTTCAGCATTAAATTGTGAAGCCCAAGTCTCAGGCCATCTGGGTTTAAATGCCCAGAACTCCTTACTGGGTGAGTGAAGGGGAACACTCTTAATAAAACACCAAGCACTATTGCCCCACTCTCACGTCATCATTGGATTGTTCTGTTTTTTTTTATGTATTATTTAGATTTTAGTGTAAGTTGTAATACATTATCATTACGACAGAAACGTGATGTAAATCATTGTTTGACTACTACAATATGTGTTCGACGTCTGTCCCGGCTCACGTTTGCCTGAGGGGACGAAACAGTTTAAGGCACCATACAATGATCATTTCACTAACAGTGTGATGCTATTGCCGAATTGATAAACATGGTGGAGGCATGAATACCCATGCAAGGAATACAAGGACAAAGTTTTATAGAATAGAACAGTCATGACAAACTGTTCAATTCTGGGTCAGCAACATGAACTTGTGTTTCATAAATTCCTTAGCTTAGGTGGTTTTCTGGCAATGTTGTGTGAAATTCACTCAAAATTGATTGTTCTTTACCTTGTATTTGCAAAAAACATGCTAGATAACATTACGATAGCGAATATCCAGCCACAACGCTGAACTGATTTGAAACATAAGGGAAGATACGATGTTCACAGACAAAATGGCTATTTTAGATTATTCTACCATCATTAAATTAAATGGGTAATATATATTTCATGAAATGATTAACATACACTTTAACTCAAGAAATGCAATCACAAAAATACAGCCTGCAAACATTCAGCCGATTGCTCACTTCACATGACCAATCACCCGTAATCTCGTACCAGAGCTCATATCACTGATATTTAGATACCTTATATAGGAAATAACCATTCGGATATATTGTATTACATTAGTAGCATCAGATTAAAAACTTAGAACAAATGATCATGATAATCTACTAGCTGCATCTGAAGTCCACCACTTTATTTTGCATATGCAATATTCAGTATCTTTATACTGGTATATGCTGGCATAGTCAACTTCAGCCAGAAATTGAGCCATCACATCAGTGAAAATCTTATGTACATTCCTGTGTCGCATGACAATTAAACAAAGTGACATCATATCATCTAGTATATTTCTAAAACATAGTAGCAGATGAACAATGCTGCACAGCACCAGAAAGGCATAATACATTTATTATGCATTTCTGGCAGCAATGATATGTATACAGATCATTTTCTAGGTCTACTGCTTTCTCATCATCGTACCCTCACTTTATATAGTTTGTCCTTTAATACACGATTTTTTGTGTATTTTCATATCTATAAAGCACCCTGATGAATGATAATGTTAAATACCCTCCGTCTTCGCATCATTCTATGCCTGCGCAGACAACATCATAAGCGCACAATCAGACAAAAAATGCACAGCAATAACAGACGAGACATTTTTTGGAACGGTATACTATTATATATAAGGTAGTCATGCATCTTGGCGTGCCTGTGTTAAGTTTTGTGACGAATGTTGTGACGACGCCCTAACTGTTTATACACCTACGGTTGTAGCAGGCATGATATCCTAATGGCTTCATGACGAAAATAGGCAGTCCACTCCTGTGATAAACAAAGTCATGTGTATTGGTAAAGAACAAAATCCTTAATGTCAAATTTACTAGACCTCCATCACATAGTTTTGCTTAGTATGTCAGCCAAACGTACATGTATACATATTAATACATCTAGGTTTGACCCATGCAAATCACCGGGAAATCCAGGGGAATGTGCATCCATGTTTACCTTATTGTTCTAGTATGTAGACATATGACATAGGTTCAGAGAATTTGGTTATTATAGTGTTGTGTGTATACGGCTGTTAGATCAGACATATTACAATTTTGTGGACGCTTTGATGTGGTAAATCATATAGCACTACAATAACCATTTGGTTACGCTGAAGCCTGTGTCAATGTGAATACACAAAGAAAAACATAGGAAGATTTAACTAAATAAATAGGTGATATTAAAAAACTGAATAGTGAATAATAAAAATACAAACATTTTCATTCAGGAAATCTTAATTCTATAGATCTATGGCTAAGGGGCAGGTCAAAATATCGATGTTAAACTTGTAATAAATTAGGAATATTTTACGCGCTCCTGTTATGTCACATAAACAATTATATGAAGCATTTTCAAGGGTAAAATTTTTCCACCATATTCATATTCAATTAGTCTAAACATCCACACAATGCTTCTTTAGAATTTTAGTTCATCCACTTGCCAAAAATGTTGTATTCAAACAAATTCTTAGAAACAGAACTTGCTCAATATAGATTTTTTAAATAATAAAGAAATTATGCTAAACAAGCTCAATATGCATTGTAATTCTTTGCACCGTGCGGGTCGAAGCTAGTATTATAATAGGGCATACACATGTAGCTATATCATAAATCAATGGTTGTGACAAAATATAGATTTTTTTCCACACTTATATTTTATGCAACATTATGACTAAATTTATCTTGTGTCCGACTAGTCAAGTTGACTGATTAGGGTGAATGATTGATTGGTATGTAATTTTATGTGTGTGGCTTTTATGGGTGTACAACATCAAATGATCTGGTGATGTGCTTCTGAGTGTTATTTTCTCGTGTATACTCTTGAGTAGTAGCATCACATACCAAAGAAACATCAATCAATCCTTGAGTCAAAACAACCAGCTAGAAATTTGTCATATTTATTGCGACATGGCAATAAAATGCTCTTGGGCATGTTATTAATCATGTTGCAAGAAATAGAGGCTCAGGAGTAGAGCAAATTGTATGAACATGCCAGGCATTCCTTAACATTATGGTATTCTGTGTGGTAAGAATACACATAAATACAAAATCAAATGTCACGTGAACAAATAACTTTTAATGCAGTTTTCATTTTGTGAACTAGAACAAAACAGTACCTAATAGTCTAATAGAAGTATAAATGTTGTTTTTTTTAATCATAAGAAATGCTTCGATTGCCATGCAAACAAATCCAGGCAATATTATATTCTGTGTACTGTATCATTCCTATAACCCTGGGTGTCAGTATTATTGTCTTTGCTGGGCAGTCATTTGTTAGAAGTACGAAAATGTACATGTAGTCATATTTACATAAATAATTTAAAACACAAAGGTTTTCAATTTAGGACCGTGTGTGCTCCATCTCAGGTGGCAAAGGTTGTATTACTACTACGTCTACCTCTGTCAGGACGGGGTGCGCTGGTTGGTGCGGTATGCATACAGATTTCAGACAGAGATGCAGTGTGTGTAATTATATAGGTATTCAGTGCCAGTATTTAGTATGTATGATCTGATAACGTTTGTGTGAACTGTCAAATTGTAGCACGTGAGTCGGTTGTAATATTCAAACAAATCACAAGTTCCCATCGCATAGGCCATCTAATTTTCTTAAATGGCAATGTCGTGTTGTGTGTCACTAATTGTAACCTGCAGAACCCCGGTATTTGTCAAACATCAGTCGTCATCTGTTTTAGCTTAGATGTTCTGCTGTCATGCCTCATTATGAACTTGACTGCTCTGATGCAACTTGCACATTTCTATCACCGGTGAATGGGGGCTAGATGATCCACAATGTCTTAAACCTTACATTTGTTGCGAAACCCACCTTCGATGTAAACGTTGGGGTCCGCCATTACTGCTCCAAACGTCAAGTTCACCTGAAAGTTCACATTAATCTGATAATCATCCAGCTGAGGTAGCCTGATGTGTCCACGTCCTTGTTGCCTGTGTGCTGTCTGCAAATCTCAGCCGCGTGTTCAGCTCACAGCATGTCACGGTCGTCGTCCTATGCATATTTGTATTTTTAACGGCAGGCGTTGATGTGATGTCATTTCCAAATAAATGTATATCGCTTGTTGATTCTAAGAAAGCAAATTTAAATCAGAGAACGCATTCAGGTCTCACATATCCGCTCATTTTAACAGCCAGCAAAAAACAAAACAAGTAAGACAAAAAATATATGAGTTAAACTGCCAACAGCCGCTGCTTACCACAATCTGGATAGATTTTTTTCTACAGATGGTATAACTACTCCCTTTCACTTGACAAATTGGTCATTGCTTTTGATATCTAATATCATGCGACGCCATCATCATTTACACGTCTCTTCTTTTTAAAATGACAAAGAGGTTTTTTTTTCCTTCCTTTGAGGCTCTAAATTAGAGCAGTTTCATCTAGAAAAAAACACAGTTGAGAATATAGAGTTTAATAAGAATGCACACCTCGAGGTTTTCAAACTCACCTGCAGACATTGTTGTATTACTATCTCGCCGCAGTAATGACATCGTATGTGTCTGTAGGGGCAATCATCAGAGTGCCTCTCAAAACTACGTCTGCGCGGCGTCTGGTCGCACCCGGGGTGGCCGCACTCCACACGAGCGAAGGGGCACGTCTTCAGATGATCCTGGGCGATAAAGTCAAATATTAACCCTTGGGATGCTGGCACCATGTACGTTTTCAACCAAATTTCAAACCTGATAAAATCTTATTCAACCCTTCGCCTGCTAATCACAATTGTAATCCGTTTTATTAGCCGAATAAATAAATTAACTTAGCAGGTTGAGGGTTGGGCCCTCCTTGGTTATTGGCAAAACGCCATAGGCAACGGCATGAGTTAGCAGAGAGGTAAATCAGCTCCCTGATTTATCAAGAATTCAAAAATGCTGAATACAAAGTCTGCAATGCTTTTGGCGAAAGTAGATTCTCCCATTGACTATAGGTGATGGCCAGTTAATAATAATATACAATCGAAGACCCAAAATGAACAGTATCTTACCCTTGCACTGCGATAGTCGCCCAAAATAAACCAAACCCGGTAAATTATTTTGTTCAGTGGTGTCTTTCTATAATGTGCACTGTAAAAATTGTTAACTGATTGATTTTGTAATATAATGGCTTTTAGTATCAGTTGTTTGTCAGATGGTTTTATTTGAAGAAAAAACGTGCCAGATATTACTTAGTGGGAAACCTCACATGCTGCTAATTTTATGCAGCAGTGTAAGGGTTAAGGGGGCGAGTAGAAATGCTGAAGAAATTAATAATTCCGCAAACTCAGTAAACGTGAAGTCCACTAGAAGACAATACAATACAGTCAATACATGAAAAAAAACACTTTTCAAAAGCCAACTGATCAAGCAAAATAATAATAATAAAACATGTCATTTATAATAACACTAAATGCCGAATCACAGGTGCCAAAATACTTACGGCACAGCATTTCAAGATTTCAAGATATATGTAGTTCACGATGACAACCAAACGGATCATTAGGTCTATATAATGATGTCAAAGTAGAAGCGTAACCACCACCATGCTGATTCAGAAAGCTTGAGGTGACCCAGTTGTGAAAGCATATTTGTGTGGCTCTTGCATTTGAGCCAAAAGAAATGTTCAGTGTTGTTAATGTGTAGACTTTATATTAGCTCAGGTTATATTAGTATGGAGTTTGGACGAGCGAGTGATAACAGGGGATTTAACTGTAGAAAAATAATAACAAGACTACATAAATCCAGAAGCTCCCGCGACGAATTAGAATTTGATTTAAGCAATTTTGTGTAGGGTTTTTAATGTAGTCCTAGGCTAGGTCAAAAATCAAGACGCAAGACAACTAGGTCTAAGAAGCTCAGTCTAAGAGTAAGATAAGAACTAGACAGTCTGTCCGAGATTGCAAACCTCCATTGAAATTAATGATCCTAATCAGTATCCCAGTAATGGTCTACCTATCTGGCACGGTTTACCCGATATCAGGCCAATCGAGGTAACTAATAGCTGATTTACGGTCATTTTGAATTCGATATAAACTAGTTAAAAACATAGGGTGCATCCTCCCCCGAAACCTGAAATTTTGTTTTATAGTAATGGACTAACATCTAACACAGTTTGCAAAATATTGGGCATGTGAAAGTAAATAATGGCCGATAGGGGGCCATTTTGAATTTGATCGAGTCAGAATTTTCCAAGATGCATCCTCAGCTGAAATCTCACATTCCATTCTATAGTAATCATCTAGCTATCTAGCACGGTTTACCAAATATCGGCCATGTGAAAGTGAATAATAGCCTAAAGGCGGCCATATTGAATTTGATCAAGTCGAAATTTTCCAAGATGCATCCTCAGCTGAAATCTCACATTTCATTCTATAGTAATGGTCTAGCCATCTAGCACGGTTTACCAAATATCGCCCATGTGAAAGTGAATAATGGCCGATAGGAGGCCATTTTAAATTTGATCGAGTCAAAATTTTTCAAGATGCATCCTCTCCTGAAATCACACAATTTGTTTTATAGTAATGGTCTAGCCATCTAGTACGGTTACAAAATAACAGCTATGTGAAAGTGAATAATGGCCGAAAGGCGGCCATTTTGAATTTTATTGAGTAATTTTTTTTCAAGATGCATCCTCTCTTGTAATCTCACATTTTGTTTTATAGTAATGGTCTAGCCATCTAGCACGGTTGACCAAATATCTGCCATGTGAAAGTGAATAATGGTTGATAAGCGGCCATTTTGAATTTTATCGAGTCGAATTTTTTCAAGATGCATCCTCTCCTGAAATCACACATTTTGTTTTATAGTAATGGTCTAGTCATCTAGCACGGTTTACCAAATAACGGCCATGTGAAAGTGAATAATGGCCGATTGGCGGCCATTTTGAAATTGGACGAGTTGAATTTTTTCAAAATGCATCCTCTCCTGAAACCTTACAATTTGTTTTATAGTAATGGTGTAGATATCTTGAGCGGTTTTTATGATATTCCACAATATCAGGCCTGTCGAGGTGAATGATGGCCGATAGGCGGCCATTTTGAATTTTATCAACTTGAAATTTTTCAAGATGCATCCTCTCCTGAAACCTTACAATTTATTTGATATTAATGGTGTAGCTATCTTGAGCGGTTTTCATGATATTCCGCAATATCAGGCCTGTCGAGATGAATAATGGCCGATAGGCGGCCATTTTTAATTTTATCGACTTGAAATTTTTCAAGATGCATCCTCTCCTGAAACCTCACAATTTGTTTTATAGTAATGGTGTAGCTATCTTGAGCGGTTTTTCATGATATTCCGCAAAATCTTTCAGTCGGATTTACCGATGTTATAAATTAGGTCAAAGTGCTGGGTCAACTTCAAGGTCAAGGTCCAAAAACCTGAAAAGGCACAACTAGGGACCTTAGAGAACATGTATGTGCAATATGACTGTCATCGGTCCAGTACTTTTCGAGATCTGCTCCGGAAACGAAGTGCGCGTCAAAACGTCTAAATAGGTCATAGTTCTGAACCAGAAGTAGGTCAAAGTTCAAATACCCCAAAAGGCACAACTAGACCACCTGGGGGTGTTGTGTGTAAAATTTGAAGACAATCGGACAAGTACTTTCAGAGATATGCTCCGGAAACGAATTGTTTACGGACGGCCCAACGGCCCAGCGGCCCAACGCCGTAACATCATCATCTTCTCCTCTGCGACCTTGCGTATTGAATTCAGATTAAAAATATTTTAACCTGTCCATTATCCACCTGGAAGTAACCCACATACCAAAAATTGTTATCCTAGCTTATTTTCTTACAAAGTTATAGGCAAAAGAAGAGGCAAAAAAAACGGAGGTAGAATCCATAGCTCCCTCCGTCTCACCTACGGTGACGGCGGGAGCTAAAAAATATAAATAATTTAGCTTAGGCTAATCCTATAGTGAATGCGATTGGACAATCGAGTTATATTAAATGATTAAACTGTAC
The DNA here is from genome assembly GCA_964017125.1 of Flabesymbios commensalis. NCBI lineage: Eukaryota > Metazoa > Annelida > Polychaeta > Terebellida > Flabelligeridae > Flabesymbios > Flabesymbios commensalis. Next base: position 33,231,552 of record OZ024906.1, on the reverse strand, counting down.
CACCATGTAAAGGCCCCGAGACTGTGTAGGGAGGGGGGGGGGGGGTAGTTTGTACAGTAGTAAATCGTTCAAGCTAATTGTAATGCAAACTGATAGGCACCTGGGGATATAGGGAAGCTCAGCTAATTATACAGTTGGTTTCCATAGGCCTACTAACCCGTAAGAGTTTCCATTTCATACGTTGTTCACATCCATCTTGTCGATTTTGACAAAATACTTCCAATTGTTTCATTTCGCGTCTACGACTAGAGTCTGGGAAAAGTTCCTACAAACACACCATATCAACTGATAATACCACATGTTTTACGTACTCAATAAATAATTCCTATAATATATTTACCTCCAAAAAAAGTTTCATATTGATACATAGATGATAAGTTTGAGCATTGATGACATAATATAAAGGATTAAACATGACAATAAACACTCCCACCAAATCACTGAGCACATGATAAAAGAAACAGTATCAGCATCAGGGGGGGGGGGGGAACGAAACATTTAATTATGAGCATGAAAAGATAAAATGCTGTTGAGATTATTGAAGGAAAAGTGACATTAATATAGGGCCCAGCGAGACTGGGAGCAAGGTATGCGAGGTTGCCTTTTAAAATTAAATTGGTTTAGGCTTATTTAGGTTTTAACTCAATAGCTACTTACATTATGTTTTGTTTCTTCGCAATCATCTTCCCCTGTAGGACATCGAACTTTATCGCGATCACCAATATATGTGGAAATGCATGTTTTACACGCAGTATGACCACAACCTAGTTGGTGAGGATTTCTCAAAGGCTGTTTGCAACACACACATAAAAATCTGACTGGTAAGTTCTTCACAAATTCTGGTGACTCTTCGCCGTCATCGATATTAGATGGAAAAAGTGAAGATGGTTCGCCAGCTTCAAGTACACCAGCCATGTTAACATTTATAAGCAACGTAATCGTCTGTAGAATAGACAGCAATGGGCAGGCCTACACGAAAATAAAATAAACACAGGTGTAACAAATAAATCAAGCATATGCAAGTTCAGAAAACATTTATGAAAGTACGATTGAAAACATTTATGCATGTTCAGAAAACATTTATGCAAGTACGATTGGAAACATTAATGCAAGTTCAGAAAACATTAATGCAAGTTCAGAAACATTAATGCAAGTTCAGAAAACATTAATGCAAGTTCAGAAAACATTTATGCAAGTACGATTGAAAACATTTATGCAAGTTCAGAAAACATTTGTGCAAGTTCAGAAAACATTTATGCAAGTTCAGAAAACATTTATGCAAGTTCAGAAAATATTTATGCAAGTACGATTGAAAACATTTATGCTAGTTCAGAAAACATTTATCCTGTCATTTTGTTACCCCATGACCCGGATGTATGACATATATGTATAACAGATCGGTGGTGTGTATGATAATGCCCTGTATATATCATGCCTATGTGGATGTCTGCAGGTGCCGACGGATTGCATGTATCTAAAAGCCAACAGTGGGCCATGGCAGTATTCTTTCCCTCAGAATTTGACCATCTGTCGACAGATGAGATAATTACGTTCTACTTTGTCACTGGATATAAGTATTCAATGATTTCCAATGTTTTCAATTGTAGTTGCATAAATGTTTTCTGAACTTGCATAAATGTTTTCAATCGTACTTGCATAAATATGTTCTGAACATGCATAAATGTTTTCAATTGTACATGCATAAATGTTTTCTGAACTTGCATAAATGTTTCCAATCGTACTTGCATAAATGTTTTTAATCGTAGTTGCATAAATGTTTTCTGAACTTGCATAAATGTTTTCTGAACATGCATAAATGTTTTCAATCGTACATGCATAAATGTTTTCTGAACTTGCATAAATGTTTCCAATCGTACTTGTATAAATGTTTCCAATCGTATTTGCATAAATGTTTTCAATCGTAGTTGCATAAATGTTTTCTGAACTTGCATTAATGTTTTCTAAACTCGCATTAATGTTTCCAATCGTACTTGCATAAATGTTTTCTGAACATGCATAAATGTTTTCAATCGTACTTGCATAAATGTTTTCTGAACTTGAAGATGCATAAATGTTTTTAAACTTGCATTAATGGTGGTGGCACCTGTGGGCCACCGTAGGTAGGCCTTAGTATACAAGATTATGTACTCCAAATGTGTTGTTTCATTGGTTGATCAGTCCCTGTTCCCCACTATGCAGCAGTCAAAGTATTCCTCGACCCACCCCACCGCGGGGCAGCCCGGGGGTTACTATTACCTGGGGTTTAGCTGTTTGTTCAAGCCCCAGGCTAGAATCACGGGTAATTTGTTGATATTGAAAATCGTTCTGACTATTCAACTAACTGCTACAAAATAAAAGTCTAAATTAACAAAACATTGAAGCTGTCATGTTCAAGTTCTGTAGAGGGGTTGATGTGCGAAATTCATACATGTTCAAGGTGACGGGAGGGGGTGCAATGGCGTCAGCCATGTTCAAGGTGATGGGAAGGGGGTGAGGGGTGTCAGCCATGTTCAGGGTGATGGGAGGGGGTGAGGGGCGTCAGTCATGTTCAAGGTGATGGGAGGGGTTGAGGGGCGTCAGTCATGTTCAAGGTGGTGAGATGGGGGAGAGGGGCGTCATCCATGTTCAAGGTGATGAGGGGCATCACGCCACGTACAAGGTGATGGGAGGGGGTGAGGGGCGTCAGTCATGTTCAAGGTGATGTGAGGGGCGTCAGTCATGTTCTTGAAAGGTGATAGGAGAGGGTGAGGGGCGTCAGTCATGTTCTAGGTGATGGGAAGGGGTGAGGGGCGTCAGTAATGTTCAGGGTGATGAGAGGGAGTGAGGGGCGTCAGTCATGTCCAAGGTGATGTGAGGGGCGTCAGTCATGCTCAAGGTGATGGGCGGGGGTGAGGGGCGTCACCCATGTTCAAGGTGATGGGAGGGGGGTGAGGGGCGTCAGCCATGTTCAAGGTAATGAGAGAGCGGTGAGAAACGTCAGCCATGTTCAAGGTGATGGGAGGGATGAGTGGCGTCAGCCATTTTCAAGGTGATAGGAGGGGTGAGGGGCGTCAGCCATGTTCAAGGTGATGGGAGGGTTTAAGGGGCGTCAGCCATGTTCAAGGGGATGGGAGGGGGTGAGGGGCGTCAGTCATGTTCAAAGTGATGGGAGGGGTGAGGGGCGTCAGCCATGTTCAAGGTGATGTGAGGGGTGTCAACCATGTTCAAGGTGATGGGGGGAGGAGAGGGGCGGCAGCCATGTTGAAAATGATGAGAGGGGGTGAGGGGCGTCAGCCATATTCAAGGTGATGGAAGGGGTGAGGGGCGTCACCCATGTTCAAGATGATGGGAGGGGGTTGAGGGGTGTCACCCATGTTCAAGGTAATGGGAGAGGGGTGAGAAACGTCAGCCATGTTCAAGGTGATGGGAGGGATGAGTGGCGTCAGCCATGTTCAAGGTGATGGGAGGGGTGAGGGGCGTCAGTCATGTTCAAGGTGATGGGCGGGGGTGAGGGGCGTCACCCATGTTCAATGTGATGGAAGGGGGAGAGGGGCGTCAGCCATGTTCAAGGTGATGGAAGGCGGTGAGGGGCATCTGTCATGTTAAAGCTGATGGGAGGGGTGAGGAGCGTCACCCATGTCCAAGGTGATGGGAGAGGGGCGTCAGCCATGTTCAAAGTGATGGGAGGGGGTGAGGGGTGTCAGTCATGTTCAAGGTGATGGGAGGGGCTGAGGGGCGTCAGTAATGTTCAAGGTGATGAGAGGGATGAGGGCGTCAGCCATGTTAAAGGTGATGGGGGGGGGGGGTGTCAGCCATGTTCAAGGTGATGGGAGGGGGAGAGGGGCGGCAGCCATGTTCAAGATGATGGGAGGGGGTGAGGGGCGTCAGTCCTGTTCAAGGTGATGGGAGGGGGGTGAGGGGCGTCACCCATATTCAAGGTAATGGGAGAGGGGTGAGAAGCGTCAGCCATGCTCAAGGTGATGGGAGGGATGAGTTGCGTCAGCCATGTTTAAGGTGATAGGAGGGGTGAGGGGCGTCAGCAATGTTCAAGGTGATGGGAGGGGCTGAGGGGCGTCAGTAATGTTCAAGGTGATGGGAGGGGTGAGGGGCATCAGCCATGTTCAAGATGATGTGAGGGGCGTCAGCCATGTTCAAGGTGATGGGAGGGGGAGACGGGTGGCAGCCATGTTCAAGATGATGGGAGGGGGTGAGGGGCGTCAGCCATATTCAAGGTGATGGAAGGGGTGAGGGGCGTCACCCATGTTTAAGGTGATGGGAGGGGGGGTGAGGGGCGTCAGCCATGTTCAAGGTGATTGGAGGAATGAGTGGCGTCAGCCATGTTTAAGGTGATAGGAGGGGTGAGGGGCGTCAGCCATGTTCAAGGTGATGGGAGGGTTTGAAGGGCGTCAGCCATGCCCAAGGTGATGGGAGGGGGTGAGGGGCGGCAGCCATGTTGAAAATGATGGGAGGGGTGAGTGGCGTCAGCCATATTCAAGGTGATGGAAAGGGTGAGGGGCGTCACCCATGTTCAAGATGCTGGGAGGGGGGTGATGGGCGTCACCCATGTTCAAGGTAATGGGAGAGGGGTGAGGGGCGTCAGCCATGGTCAAGGTGATGGGAGGGTTCGAAAGGCGTCAGCCATGTTCAAGGTGATGGGAGGGGGTGAGGGGCGTCAGCCATGTTCAAGGTGATGGAAGGGGTTTGAGAGCCATGTTCAGGTTGAGAGAGGGGGGGGGGTAAGTATTAACAGAACATCAACAGACTATGAATCTAGTAGGCCTACGGTGGGAGTTTTCCCCTTCAGGTTGTAGTCATAAGTGAGACTCTTGGCCTGTTTCATTCCCACATACAATATAATTACCTTGGTTTTTACTGGATCATGCTCAGTGATTTCAGCTCGGTTGACATTAAGTGTCTGAATTGTGTGTCCGCAACCATCAGCTAGACCATGGGCATGATTTTCAACGTTTCATGCTGATACCAGCTATGAATATATGTTACCGGTAGCCTATTTATGCTTTACGACTGATCAGGACCACGTTTGAAGATTTAATATACGAACATTGAGAGCTGAAAATTGTGAAAAAGCGTTAACACATACTACACTAAGTAGTTGATTACAATGTTATAATTGTGTCCTAATACTAATTTCAAATACTAATTTAAAGGTACACAACGAGGGTAGGCCTGTCGTCACACAATTATTATTATTGATAATCATTTATAAATACAAACCAGGAGATTTTTTCCACCCTGTTGGGTGGGGTTTTTACCAGGGGGTTATCAGGGGGTTTTGACATAAAACGTGTCCCTGTTGTTGGGACTTTTGTGTTTTTGGGACACCCAAATTGCAAATCCCCCACATTCGTTGACTGCTGCCCTAGTATAATACAAGGGGTTCCACATCTGAGTCATAACCTCTTTATACCCATATCACATATCAAATTTTTTACACTCATCTCTGGAACCAGTTGCCAACATATATATGAACCCTTCTAAAAATGCTCAGGCTCCTACATCTCACACACGCTTTAAAAATATACTAACCTTTCTCAAAACTACTGAAAAATGTATAGCCTACATATATGGTAACATCATTCATGGCACTGATCAATATTCACCATTATGGCTACATATGCGTTCCATGTGTTTCTCGCCAAGCCTGCCGAATTATTAATTTATTCTATTTGTATATTAATGTTAAGTAGCTAGTAGTACTAGTTAGCGCCACAATGCAATTATCCATGTAAAAGTTGAATGGTTTCCCTAATTTTAAATATTCGTAGGGCCTATTCATATTATCATAAAACAATACACACGTCTAATTCAATTTAATGGTCAATCAACAAGGTCTCACCACACAAATACCTACGCGCATGCATATCATTAAAATAGTTAAAGTGAGGGAGTTACGATTTTTTTTTAAATGTGGTGATTTACAGCAGGCTTGGTTTTAAATTTTACATTTATATCATTTTGATACCAATTCATTTAGATTGGGTGAACATTTCCTGCTCCCAAAACATCGAAATCGGGAAAGATAGATATTAAATGTAGTCCCTACGCTGGTAGTAACAAGTCATATACACGAAGATATCATCACACGTACAAAAATGTGATTTTGTTCAAAATATTGCTATATATTGTATATTTATTTGTAGTTTGTATATATGTTGAAAGCCCCAAGGCAGATTCATGAGCTATCGCCTATTGGGTTTACCCTCGTGAAATAAAGGTATTATTATTATTATTATTATTATTATTATTATTATTATTATTATTATTATTATTATTATTATTATTAATATTAATATTCGATAGTTCCCGTGTATTCAGGTATTGACAACTCTCAGAGGGTAGATTAGGACCTAACATTTTCATGTAAATAAATAGAATAAAAGCCCCATGACCCATGTCTAAGCACCCTTTTTTATTTTTAATATTGATAGAGTATGTCTTCTTGAATAAAAATATATAGGTTCCAATACATTTTGTTCCACTAAAGAATGCTGGGAGGCCTAAGCGTATCGGCCATAATACATATTATAAGTCTATGAGGGAGGGCATTATGTGTGGTGAGACGTTAAGCTGGAGTATTGAATGCAGTGAACTATATACACTGATTGAATGCATGAGCACTCACCAGGTGACTCAACAACACAACTGTGTCTGTGAACTGAGCACAACAGTGCTATTATTTCGCTCACACTAGTATAGCTATAATTTTGCAAAATGTAAAATATTTCACTCTCACAAGATATAGCAAAACTGCTGGTCGTGTCTATTTGAATAACCATTTCATTCAAAATCGCGTACGTAATCAGACATTTACCAAATAAATAGATAATGCCAAGTAACCTTATTTTTCTTTTATCAGCATAAATTGCAGACATGCAGCATTTGGTACTTGGTCTAATATAAATAAATACATCATAACAGCTGAGACCGAGGCAAAACAATTGGTCCAAGAATTAGAAGGGTAATACGCTTACGCATCGATTGTACCGAGGCGAAATTGCACCATGGTAGGCATGGTATTTCGTTGCCGACCATGGTATAACCATAGATTATTTAACTATTATAATATCTCTGGTATAACCTAGTCCCATTCGTGACCCGTTGAATTCTGGGTAGACCAGATCAACTCGCGGGGCCAGGAACTAGGCTGGGTATAACCATGGTTGGCAATCAAAAACATGGTGGTGAATTGAACACCATGGTAAAAGAACATGCATGGATGTTTGAATTTCATGGTCTACCATAGTGAAGACCCATGGTATATGAGTGGAAGACCATGGTACATGTAGGGCCTATTTCATTTTCATTGCCGACCATAACCGGTGGCGAATTGAACACTGTGGTAGACTAAAATTAATGTGGCAGACCATGGTAATTGTATGTAGTTTGAATACCATGCTCACCATGGTATTTCATTACCATTTAGCATGTTTAGGGGGAATATGAACTAAACTAACTTGCTATAGCTCCCACGTGTGTCATGTCTGTCATGTATGTCCGTTAGGCTAATTGATATGATAAATCTAGTACTTATATTTTAGTACTACACGACATATTTGTCATTTATTAATAATTATGGTCCTACTATGATAATTTTATAGACTATCTGTATTTTATTTTTATCATTGTGTAAGTTTTGAGATTGCAATCTGTTATTTCATAAAACTACCGCTACAGTAGCCTGAGTACTTATATTTAAGGTTCAAACCATTATCATGATTATGTCGTTTGATGTCATTATTAGTCATTTGTTATTCAATTAATCTTCAAAAGACTTGTTCCGATTCAATTGATTAGGGAATGTGAACGGCCCTGATAGTAAATATTAGTACTAATTAATCAAATAATTATAATTTACTAGTATTCTTGATTCATGGCTGGACTTAGGTATACCATGTTCAACCATGGTCCAAATCTTCAGAATGTCTGCCATCTACTAAGTTCTCAGGACCATTTATTTTGTTTATTTATTTGCCATCAACACAAAAAAATTGCAAAAAATAATATAACGTGTAACATTTGCATGTCCCCGACCAAGAACACATATTATTCACATCAAAATCACATAATACATTATTATAATAACAATGAAGACGACTTTCAAAAACATACAGAGACTGGCTGCTTCTTACATGCTGTGAACGGGTGTTCCACAGGGGCACAGCTCTGTTACAAGGATTGTCTGAACGACGTTGTTTTGGAGAGCTTAGGGCGAAAGATGCAATTTGCGCTGGTCTAACGGAGAGATTTGTCGTATAAATGTAGCTAAAAAATGTTCAAATTGTACTGCGTTTAATGCATGTATACATTTAAAAAGAAACTTAAATCTACACAATCTCTTTAAAATGACAGTAGTAGCAGATTGAGTGTGGTACATCTCTCACTGTATTTTACATCAGGATAATTAAGTATATAGCGTGCAGCTGCTCGTTGAATGGATTGCTTGAATTTCATTTCATTTGAAGGGATGCTTGCATTTCATTGAAATTAAATGGAGAACAAGCAGTCAAACAGTGTTCAAGGTTACTGCGAACAAGTGTACTATACAAATAAGAAGTAACATTTATAGGAGCTTTAATTGTAACCAATTGAACGTTTTATCATCCCCATCATTTTGTTAAATTTGGATATTAATATTCTATGCATGCTATTTACCATTTAAGCGAGATATAAAGACGAAATTCCCGATTTCTTTTCTCGGACATGCATGTCCAAGATGAGAAATCAGGAATTTTGACTTTAATCATCGCTTAAAAAGGCCAAACATAATCGATATGTTGTCATCTAGTTCTGATCAACGCAATCCATGGTAGAAAAGCGAAAGCGATGCCTATTGAGTACTACTCCTCATTGTTAAAGATACGGTAAGCCTGATAATTGACAATGAGTAGTCAAAAAGTAAATTGAGTATTGCAATATTGGCCGTTGAATCGAATTGAATATTTTAACATATGCAGAACTATATATATATGAAATTAAATCATGTACATGTAGCCTACTATTGTACTGCTACGCAATCATGCAATGCATTGAATTTAATATTTGACTTTTTTTTCAGTAGGGCTAATTACGCATAGGCCTATATGCAGTTCATCTGTAGCACTGGCACTGGCACTGACCCCACTTATTAGAAACATTTCTCATCTTCAAACTTATGGGGTTACATCAGAAATACATACAGGGTTTCCGCCAGGGGGGGCGGGGGTCCGGGGTGGGGTCCTAGGGGGGGGGGGGGGGGGGGTGGGGGTATCCCCCCTTGTTGGCAAGAAAAATTAAAATATATTCCATATTTTACTGTCATTTCAGTTCAAATAGGCCATTTTAAGCACCAGAATCTAAAACTCTGAATTTGTTTTCTCCTGGGGGAGAACCACCAGACTCCCCACCCCTTTTGGACTCCCCTCTCAAACATTCCTGGCGGAATCCCTGACATACATGCATGTTTGGTTACTTGCATATGGTGTATTGTGATTACTGTTAAACAGTTGTGGGCAACTCAATTATTATGAAACAGCCATCATTCAGAATTTTTTTGGATCGCGCTTACAATATATTTGTAGCCCCGAATTAAAAACGTTGGTGGTGAACCTAATTAATGTGGAGCTTACTAAAATTAGAAAAGAGCTTTGACAGATGCGTCTATGATTATGCCTGCACTGCGGAAGGTACATGTACAATAAGTCCCATACACCCATTCTTCATCCACTGGAAAAAAAATGGTCTAAGAAGTCACAAAAGCATGCATAGAACCAATTTTATCACTACACAAATCCCCTAGGCGCAGGCCAATGAAAGCATAAATCAGAGAAATTGAATTCATATTGGTTGAAGATTAACTATGTTCAAGGGCATATATCATGATTACAAGGAAGTGCAGACGGACGCGTACACACTATGACACACAGACGGGGAACAATGATTAACCCTTTAAGCCCCCACGATGCATTAAAGCATCATTTTACATCCCTGAAAACACACTTAATTTCCCTACAACTGGGTGCTTTAGAACGAAAATTTCCATGTAACTGGTTTACCAATACATAGCAATTTTCTTTAATTTTTAAACCACATCAAATCATCTTCATCCACTACAAGTCGAGAATTGCGACAGCAATTCGCGGTGGATGAAGATGGCAATGAAAGGCTTGAAAGGGTTAAGTCACTCTGCAAACAGCACGAGACATTGACCCAATGTTGGATTATTGTGGTCTCTACTGTCACACCGGACCTAGGCCTACATTAAACTAACATCGGGTCAACATCTCGCGTTTGCTGAGTCGCCCTTCTCCGGAAGAGCGGGGTACAATAAGGGGGCCACCTTCCAATTACCAAGGGGTGTGGTGGGTGTAGTATTCTTGAAATAAATATTTTCAGACCAAATTTTTGTGAAAAAAATTTGTCTGAAGGACATGTTGTATATAAATATTTGATGGCGCTTAAAAATGCGAGCTTCGCCTTAAATTTGTGAAGCTCGCTATGCTCGGCTACTTAACTTCAAGATCAATAACGTTACTAAGACTATTTTGGGATTCAGCTTTGTATACAGGAAAAAATGTTAAGAAAGTGAAATAAATATTTTATTTGAGGCAGAGTGTGAAAAAATCTGCAGATAGGAAATAATTTGCCCAGTTCAGAAACTCCAGCGTCACCCCCTCCCCCCCCCCCCATAGTAATTGAATGGTGGCCCCTAAATAGGATGGGCATAGGCCTAATAAAAGAAAGTCAAGTATCCTCTGCATACGTGAGCGATTTGAGTACGCGAATTTACCATGTATACTTGAGAGCACTTTAGAGGATCTATTATCTATGTTATATTAGGGCCTAATGCACAGTTGGTTACCGTCTTACTCTATACGGACCATGTCGGTGATCTATACCAACAATGTCTCCGGCGCCTATAGTGAATTAATTGCATTTTGTAGCGTCGATGGGTATTCTTCGAGGAAAGGAAATAATTCTCCAACACATTTTGACAAGTTTATGACCATGATGATATCACTCCACCCCGACATGCCAAACAGTGGGGGGAAAACTGAGGTATAAATTTGATGTTATATTTGCATGGAAAATATAAAAGTCTCCACCTTTCACAACTAAAACTTGTTTTCCAAGGCAGTAGAGATGGGGATCTATCAGGAAAAAAATAGCTTAAAAATTAATCGATATAATTTTTCTCATCTAAGTTGTAACTTGCTAGACATCCTTATCATAATTATTTTGCTAATCAATTACAAATTTGATCAGCAAATGGACAGAACTACGTAGCATTTTGCTATGCGATACTGAACAAATTTGTCATTGTCTATGATATGTAAGGCCTATGGACAGGATACGGTAATTTTATAAGTCAATTTACAACTTGAAGGTAAGATCGGGTAATCATACATTCAAAGGATAGTCTCGGGAAATTTCTCAAAGATTGGATAAATATTGAGGATGGTATAGTCTTCTTGAAAAAAAATAAAAAAAGACCTGGGTGAACATCATCTTCGACATGCTATTGTACCATAGAACTAGACGGAATCTATAGTTCTATGATTGTATGAACATGGCAGCGGACTTATCGAAGTTCCCCTATAATATTGTTGATTAAGTTCAAGTTCAATGAAGCAGCTCCCAGGGGGAGTGCCCGGTCCCGTCTTTAAAAAGACGCCAGAAATGCCGGGCTCACCAAAATGCTGATTAGATGGGAGTCCGTTGCATTCATTCATTTAACCATACGTATAACCACCACTACTTATAACCACAAACTCATATAAAGAAATAGCCCTAAGCCAATAATTGTGTGTTTATATTATTAATACGATTCATACCATGGCTATATATAGTTATCACATGCCGATCCCATCAAGTTAGCCTTCATACATTCAAAATATGAAGGCATCTTTTTCTGGGAATAACTCCTTGCTGCCATGTTCATATTTCTCGAAATTGATGGACATTTCCACAAAGGCCCAAACTTCTCTCACAATCTGCGTAAGCTGCCACGTCAGTAACCATATAACCACTCGTATACAACCATGGTTATTGTCCAGCAAACACGATACACTGACTCAAAGTTGTTTTAATGTTGGCCCACCTTTTATGTTACTGGCCCAACATTAAAACAATATTGGATCAATACCTCGTACTGGCTGGAATGCCTTGGCCGCGCCTGCCATGGGATGTGTAAATTCGCAAAGCAATGCGCGTAGTTATTTTCCAACCCATTCACTTGAAGTATTGACACAGTGACCGCAGGTCTTGTCCCGCGGTCGTCGTGTAACATTCATACCCTATATACTAGTTAGATTACAGATATGAAGAATCAAATATAGCGATGACAAATAATGAAAAATATCACCAGCATTACTTTGGTCACACTAAAGTATGTCCTTCTCAATTATGCTGAGAGAGCATTCTGTGAACACTTGTAGACTGAACGAACTATTTAATGGAAGACATGTTCTCTAATATTTGGTCGTCACGCTATTTGAATTTGTGCAGTCAATGCCTGACAATGACACACTACAGTTTCCACACTGACGCACTTCTTCGGTGTGCTGTTTTTATTATATTACCGGGGATAACGTTTTCCACTCTGGATGTCAAATTGGGGCTCAACATTTTCACTTTGTATTTATTGTTTTTCTACAATACATGGCATGAGGATTAAGCTATGAGTCCATATGTACGTTATGCGTTACGCGTAATGCGTTATGCGTCATGCGTTTTTTGCGAATCCATATGTACGTATATGCTGAACGCGTAAAGCTGCGTTCACATGCATACGGCATATGACGAAAATCTCTCCATATACTTATCAATGAGAGTGTTCACATGTACACGGGTACGGCATACGGATACGGAATACGGATAGGGTACGGCTATTTCGATCGCTCCATGTCGCGATTTTTGCCGTCCCGTATACCAAGCCGGATAGGGAACTCCAGAAAATGACGTCAGAAATGCCCATGTTATCGGGAAACACATCCATCCATCCAACCATCCATCCATTAATTCATCCATCCATTCATTTATTTATTTATTCATTCATTTATTACCCCGCCTTTTAATTTTAATTAAAAAAGGTGGGCTATTGCAAGTTCGGCGTCGTCGGCGTCGGCGTTAACATTTACTTGTGGGCGCGATACCTTGAAAAGTTTTTCATGTATCCTTCCCAAATTTGTTATGCATGTTACTAATGACCAGTTCTCGGACATGTTTAATAAAGGCCGAAAATTTTTTTTCGCCTTTTACGTCAATAATTTTTTTGACTTTGCGGGCGCGATAACTTGAAAAGTTTTTCATGTACCCTCTTCAAATTTGTTTTGCATGTTACTAATAAGCAGTTCTTGGACAAATGCAATAATGGCTGAAAAAATTCAAAATCGCCGATTTATTGCGATTTTTCGCATTTTACGTTAATAATTAGACCATGTGGCCGCAATAATGACTTCAAATTCAATAATGGCGGCGGGCTATTGTCGAGTGTGCTCTTGTTCATTCATTCGTTTATGCATTCATTCATTCATTCATTCATTCATTCATTCATTTATTCAATTATTCATTCATTCATTCATTCATTCAGTCAAATGAAAAGTACTTGGAAAAATAGTTCTCTCGATAACCTGAAATAGCTTTGGAATATATCTGCATCCTGCTGCAATTTTTGCACTAGCCTATGATAATTATGTCCCTTTTTTCTTCCTTTTTAAGAAGATTTGGATGTATCCACCATCTTCGCATGGATCTCATATTATTAGCTTTCTTTTTCTTTTTTTTATTTGCAGGTACAGACATAGAATCTTTACTAAAATGTCATCTTGTTGCAACATGTAATGTATAGCTCCGAGGATATCGGTACCATGCTGCATGTCCTGGTCAAGTGAGAAAGATAATTAAACTGTGGACAAGCCTTGCTTATATAGCCGTGTGCATGTAGCCGTGTGCATGTGAACACTTTGCCCAATTGCCATATCCATATGCCGTATCCGTATGCCAACCAGTATGCATGTGAACGCAGCTTTATCAGCAAACACATCCCCATCCACGTGGGACTGAGATTAAGCAACATGCCTGGTGGGAATTGTACCATTCAGGAGCATGACAATCTAATTGACCATATTGACTCTCTTGATGTATTCTTTCGAATCTAATGCTCCTCAGTCAGAGGCTCCAGTTTAGCCTATAGGCCTATGTGCACACACACACACACACACACACACACACACACACACACACACACACACACACTCACTCACTCACTCACTCACTCACTCACTCACTCACTCACTCACTCACTCACTCACTCACTCACTCACTCACTCACTCACTCACTCACTCACTCACTCACTCACTCACTCACTCACTCACTCACTCACTCACTCACTCACTCACTCACTCACTCACTCACTCACTCACTCACTCACTCACTCACTCACTCACTCACTCACTCACTCACTCACTCACTCACTCACTCATTCATTCATTCATGTACTAATTTATTCAGTCATAAGAAATACTTGGAAAAATTGCTCTCTCGATAACCTTAAATAGCGTAGGAATTTCTCTGCATCCAGCTGCAATTCTTGCACTAGCCTACGATATGTCCCTTGTTTTTCCCTTTTAAGAGGAATTGGATGTATCCACCATCTTTGCATGGATCTCATATTATTAGCTTTCTTTATCTGTCTGTACAGACATAGAATCTTTACTAAAATGTCATCTTGTTGCAACATGTAATTGTATAGCTTCGAAGATATTGGTGCCATGCTGCATCTCGTGGTCAGATGAGAAAGAGAATGAAACTGTGGACAAGCCGTGCTTCTATAGCCGTGTAGGCCCTACATGTAGCCGTGTGCATGTGAGCACTTTGCCAATTGCCGTATCCGTATGCCGTATTCCCATGCCGTATCCGTATGCCATATGCCAACCCGTATGCATGTGAACGCAGCTTTATGCGTATACATCATGCGTTCTTGACTAGCAGCACTGCATTTTTCTCTCGTTCTGTGGCTGATTTGTGATTGAAAACATGTCTTTGTCTGTATTGGGGCGCTGTTATATATATATACAGCAACAAAATTTGATTATCATTGCCGCCTCATTTAAATTACCACGGTTGAATAAAAAGTAGGCTAATAAACGGAAACACTGCTGGTGGTGGGTCCATAGGATACTGCAGAAGAGCTTTCAACAGGGGTATACCACAACCAAGAAATGCAGTTATATGGTTAAATATTTCAGAAATACTTCAGATTAGCTATAGGGAGCAATTTACGTCGTTATGGCGGGATACTGGGTAATCTCCCCCCCCCCCCCCCTACACACACACACACTTTGTCTGGGAAACACCCCGTTGGCGACGTCATTCCCTGGAATTCCCCATCCGTTTTTTCAATCAGATGACGCATGAATCGCGACACGGAGTGATCCAATTTTTCGGACGCGCAGCTGTTTGAAAATCGTATACGCATACGTACATATGGATTCTTGAACATTTAAGTAATCTCCATTTTGTCGCATAACGCATAACGCGTAACGCATAACGTACATATGGATTCCTAGCTTTAATATTGGCAATAGCTGTTGTCTGAAGACACTGTGTTCAGAAGGTATGCTTAAAGTCTTGCAGATTATTTTACATAAAATATGTATTGAATATATAGTCCAGTAAATCTACTGAGATCTAGAACAAAGTGAAGCGGAAATTTTGCGTGCGTGTGTGTATGTGGGGACTAGCTACCGGTTTCGGCGAGGTTCGGCAGGATTCGGCATCTGACGAGAGGCCGCCCCTTGACGGACACTGCCGACGCTTCCCACGCGATCCTCCCCGCTCACTCGACCACTTGCGATCTACCCAGGGGGCAGGGCGGACCTGCTGTCCCCCTGCTTCCCACAGAGCCAGCCATGAGGCCAGGGCCGTTGTGTCCATCTGTTGAGTGTACAGCATTATGACTGTCTAGACTAATAATAAAGAGAGAATGAAGGAAAGGAAGAGTTAAGGAAGTTATTCACTTACTGTCGACAAAACGGCAAATTGAATGATAGTGATCGGAGTAAGTTATTCACTTACCGTCGACAATCGGCAAATTGAATAATAGTGATTGGAGTTTGGCGAGGGCAGTTTGCCGGCGTGCCAACTGGCCATTTCCCCAGATCGACTTTGGTGTTCCCTCGCCTAACATACGATATTGGTGACCCCTCATCTTACATACAATATGTATGTGCGTGTGATCTTCAGATTAGTGTAGTGCATAAGTGCTTATATGAAGGCCCTATTTAAGTCGAGGCGTTATGTTTTTGCGCTTACAACCCAATTTGATAAATTCCGTGACCTGGTGAACTTGAAATTAGGTCAAGGTCACTGAATATAGAACTTTACCTCAAGATTAGTGTAGTGCACATGTGGGTAAAAATTGAAGGCCCTAAGTCAAGGTGTCATGAAATTATCTCGAAAACAAGCCATTTTGGTTTCCGTGACCTGGTCACCTTGAATCTAGTTAAAGGTGCCTGAATATCAAACTCGACCTTCAGAATAGTGTAGTGCACAAAAGGTAAAAAGAAAAACAGGCCTTAAGTCAATGCGTTATGAAGTTATAGCCCTTACAAGCCATTTTGGATCCCGTGACCTTCAAATTAAGTCAAGGTCGCTGATTGTCGAACTTGACCTTCAGATTACTAGTGTCATAGACATGAGGTAAAAAAATGAAGGCCCTCCTAAGTCAAAGCGTTATGAAGTTTACAAGCATCTGTACCGCCCGCCTCTGGTGATCACTATATACCCCACAGCCTTAACAAATAATTATGTGAAGAAGAAAAATAGATCGTTCAAACCATAGAAATTATATTAATGCATGGTTCAAACTGATAAAACATAATATTTAATATAGTAATTAATAATTCCAGTTGAAAGGTGACCACAGGCTTTGCAACGGTATATAATACAAGTGTTGTTGGTGGGGGTAGGGATTAAATGGTCTAGATCGTGCTTTGAAACTATACATATATATATAGTCTACACATGTGGAAAACTGGCATATATAGTTATATGGGAGCTCATTTAATACGACCCGTATCGAGTCTTTTCAGTTGTCTCGTTTGGTGTGCCCAAGTATCCTGGGTGCACCACAAGTTACGAATGCAGCACCAACTGATGGAACGGTTAACGTGTTAACCGAGGCAGTCAGCTGATCAGTGGGTTATTTTTCCATTTTCTGTCATTTTCAGATGTCATGCATCTTTGGACTGCGGTGTACATCGTTATTGTCTGATTCAGTGATTGTTTATCAGTTATGACTTATGTAATCTGTCTACGATGTAAGTGTATAGTTCAAATAGTACATAGTAATAAACAAAAATGCTGTCACCGTGCTGAATTATATTTAGTCAACATTGTCAACCGGTGTCGGTGAGACGGCAGTGACCACTGCCACTGGTGACACGGGCCACGGCACTGCCACTGACTCAGTCTCTGTCTGACTGGCCCGGGTCTTTGCCAGTGCCACTGGCACTGCCACGGCACTGGGTCTGTGCCAGTGGCAGTGTCCGGGCAGTGTCAGTCACACAATCAGTCACAGTGTCACTGTCAGTGTCACAGACACATCACACAGCACAGCCACAGGTCAGATGTCACAGTGTCAGTGTCAGACAGGTGCCCCGTCTAACTTCTAAGTATCCTATTGTAGTATTAAAGACTAAATTATAAAAAAAATATTACATTAGATCTAGGCCTGAGTCAGCAATAAACTGTGAGTTTGAATGTGATGTGAACACGGGACGTCACTCGGTGAATACAGGTGAGATCGCCACATGGTAAGTTCACCACAAGTTAGTTCACCACAACTATGGTGACTTCACCACAACTTTGGTGAGTTCACCACAAAGGGTATTGGTGAGTTCACCACAACGACAGAGATAGGTTTGCCACAATTAGATTAGCATGTGTAATGTTTTATGAAAAATAAAGATTTTAATTATTTAGAATAATAATATATAAATAAAATACTAATCAGGGTCTACATTTCATATATGCAGCAGCTTATCACCACTCGATACAAATTTATAGTTCACTGCACTTGACGATCTATGCAAATAGACTGTTATATTTCATAGGCCCATGTATATATAAATGTAATTCGATTTTGGTATTTCAGAATATTTGAAGACAAATAAACAAATGAAATTGTGTACAATTTTAGTGAATGTGAATTTATATAGGCTATTGTCGGTGTACATAAATAATATGAAACAATGTTATATATACATGCAGGCAATTATATAATATAATACATGAATAATATAATACAATGTTTTAATCAGTGTACATACATAATGTAAATACATTTTATTAACGTTTAATATAAAACAATGTTATTGAAGTTTAATATAAAATTGTATTCAGTGCAGCGTACAAAAATAATTTAAATATATATAGTCAGTGTTAGTACATAATAATATAAAACAGTTATTGCAGTTGCAATATAGAAAGAGGACATAAAATTACATAAAATATGTGTAATTCCAACTAAAGTTATGTGGAGTATTTCAGTACTTGCTGAAATGTGTTGAGTTGTAAAATAATGTGTTACCACCTGGCAGCTGTTGAGTTGATAAGATAAGCGCGATTTTATACTTGGCGCTTACAATAGGTGTTGAGGTGTGTGACACGCTGAGACTTGGAGCATGAAATGTTTTTTGACATATATATGTGTGTGAGAATCACAATAAGACACAGATTTTAATTAATTTTGTGTTTATTCAATAAAGACATTAATAAATAAGTGCATAATATGTTAAAATACACCTCAGGTAACGTTGTAAAATACAAGAACGTGAAAGAAATTTATGGGCCTACATCTGACCAATACATCACGTTCACAGGGATGTGACAGCACTGTGCCTATTACCCTTAGCAGTCCTACTGCACAGAGTGGAGATGTGTCCAAGATAAAATTACAATTTGGTCAAAACTACCGGTAGGCCTACTCTTTTAAGTTGTCCAGTGGTTAAATGAGGTAATCTTCAAAATCAAAATATATACTTATAAATTCTGTAATTATTACACTTACTATTTACGTAAATATCTTGCATCCATGTTTGTGTATATTCCCGCACCAAAACCGAAGATGAAAGAAATGGTATGTCGGGTTATAATTAGTAATACCGTGTATATAAATAGTCCAATATATTTATTTTATTATATAGTCCATAATATTTTGGCAGAGTAGGTCTACAAGGGTGCTCTGATGATCAAAAGGCTGACGTGTTTTCACGAGTTTGAAGTTAGTAGAGTTTCTTTGCGAAGTTGTTCTTATGTGTGAATATCGTTAAGTGTTACATTCATAATGCTTGTAGGCCTACAGTTGTTGTATGCGTTGTCAGATTCAGTGGAGTTTTTCTGGCGAACCTATGGGTGTCATACACTTCACTACGTTGGGGTAGTCTACCGGATATACCCTGGATTTTGTCACCTTCCAAAAAAACATCTGACATGATATAAAAGTTTGTTCAAATTAATAATAGACCTATACAGGTCGTGTTTACACTAGCTACCAGTACTTATTTTAGTAGGCCCCTATAGATTATGGATAAAATATAGGTCTATAATGTTTATTTTATAATTTGTTTATATACAGATCTACACACAATATAAACATGGTTCATATTTTCAAAAGTAAAATAAATAAACACTTTATATAATGTAAATGCATCAGATAAACTAACTGTGGTGAACTCACCAATAACCTTTGTGGTGAACTCACCAAAGTTGTGGTGAAGTCACCATAGTTGTGGTGAACTAACTTGTGGTGAACTTACTGTGTGGCAAACTCACCTGATACCGACTCATTCACCTGGTCACTGTCGTCAGTCACTGACAGTGACACTGTCACTCTGACTGTGTCACTACAAGTGAACTAGAGTACTGACTACCTAATTTTGATCCATATGGCATTATTGCAGACTGTTGCCCAACATTTAAAAAAACATTGGTTCATAATCCATAGGCCTACAACCTAATAATAAATAATAATATATCGTTGTTGCCGACCTGCTTTACTACGCCGTCTTCGACTTCGGTCGCGACGCTACAATAAATGAAAAAATTGCCACTATCTTGTATTTATCAAGTAGAATGTATACAATTTTGGCTACATCGAATTCCACGTAGTAGGTAGGCCTATATAAGGTAGGCCTATATTTGATGTCAAAATCATTAGCCGATAACCGGTCAGACATTATACC
Organism: Flabesymbios commensalis; assembly: GCA_964017125.1. NCBI lineage: Eukaryota > Metazoa > Annelida > Polychaeta > Terebellida > Flabelligeridae > Flabesymbios > Flabesymbios commensalis. The sequence goes on along the minus strand of OZ024906.1, from coordinate 33,211,329 downwards.
GAAAAGACACGAAAAGACGGGGTGGACGATATATGAACTAAATATTTCATATCGTATCGTGTTTAGTACGCCCCGCACAGTGTATATACCAAATTAAAAAAAATATATATTAATTATATCTTGCCTAATTTGGCATTTTAAAGTCTGTCAATGAGCGCTATACATTGCAATGTATTATCAAGGAATATAGGAGAACAAGAATAACAGCTAGCCCGAAAATTGTGTCACCATGTTCTTTGCGGGATCAATGCCTCTATTGACGGTGATCCTCACCCCTAATTTTTATTGGTCATGGTCCCCTCCCCAAACGGGACGGTCCAGCATGGGTGATAAACCTGATAAAATCTCATGTATGCCAGCACGGTACACTGCAACACGAGACGTTCAGCCAATGCTTGGCCAGTGTCGCAGACGTTGAACCAACATTGAATCGGTGTTGGGTCAACATCTCGTGCTTGTTGGGTAAAGCTGATGATCAACGCCATGACTGGCGTGCTTATTTTAAAACGAATTTCGCTTCGGAAAAAATGCAGTAGTATAGCCTCTCTAGCTTATTAGCTCCCGCCGTCACCGTAGGTGAGACGGAGGGAGCTATGGATTCTACCTCCGTTTTTTTTTTGCCTCTTCTTTTGCCTTTAACTTTGTAAGAAAATAAGCTAGGATAACAATTTTTGGTATGTGGGTTACTTCCAGGTGGATAATGGACAGGTTAAAATATTTTTAATCTGAATTCAATACGCAAGGTTGCAGAGGAGAAAATGATGTTACGGCGTTGGGCCGTCCGTAAACAATTCGTTTCCGGAGCATATCTCTGAAAGTACTTGTCCGATTGTCTTCAAATTTCACACACAACACCCCTAGGGGGTCTAGTTGTGCCTTTTGGGGTATTTGAACTTTGACCTACTTCTGGTTCAGAACTATGACCTATTTAGACGTTTTGATGCGCACTTCGTTTCCGGAGCAGATCTCGAAAAGTACTGGACCGATGACAGTCATATTGCACATACATGTTCTCTAAGGTCCCTAGTTGTGCCTTTTCAGGTTTTTGGACCTTGAAGTTGACCCAGCACTTTGACCTAATTTATAACATCGGCAAATCCGACTGAAAGATTTTGCGGAATATCATGAAAACCGCTCAAGATAGCTACACCATTACTATAAAACAAATTGTGAGGTTTCAGGAGAGGATGCATCTTGAAAAATTTCAAGTCGATAAAATTAAAAATAGCCGCCTATCGGCCATTATTCACCTCGACATGCCTGATATTGCGGAATATCATGAAAACCGCTCAAGATAGCTACACCATTATTATCAAATAAATTGTAAGGTTTCAGGAAAGGATGCATCTTGAAAAATTTCAAGTTGATAAAATTCAAAATGGCCGCCTATCGGCCATTATTCACCTCGACAGGCCTGATATTGTGGAATATCATAACAACCGCTCAAGATATCTACACCATTACTATAAAACAAATTGTAAGGTTTCAGGAGAAGATGCATTTTGAAAAAATTCAACTCGTCCAAGTTGAAAATGGCCGCCAATCAGCCATTATTCACTTTCACATGGCCGTTATTTGGTAAACCGTGCTAGATGGCTAGACCATTACTATAAAACAAAATGTGTGATTTCAGGAGAGGATGCATCTTGAAAAAAATTGACTTGATAAAATTCAAAATGACAGCTTATCAGCCATTTTTCACTTTCATATGGCCGATATTTGGTCAACCGTGCTAGATGGCTAGACCATTACTATAAAACGAAATGTGAGATTTCAGATGAGGATGCATCTTGAAAAAATTTGACTTGATCAAATTCAAAATGGCCGCCTTTTTCGGCCATTATTCATTTTCACATGGCTGATATTTGGCAAACCGTGCTAGATGGCTAGACCATTACCTGATTACTATAAAACAAAGTGTGAGTTTTCGGGGGAGGATGCACCCTGAAAATTTTTAACTTTCGAATTCAAAATGGCCGACAATCAGCATTATTTACCTCGATAGGCCTGATATCAGGTAAACCGTGCTAGATAGCTAGACCATTACTATAAAACAAAATGTGACGTTTCGGGAGAGGATGCCTTTTAAAAACTTTTGACCGAATCGAATTCAAAATGGCCGCCTATCGGCCACTATTTACTTTCACATTGCTGATATTTGGTAAACCGTGTTAGATAGCTGGACCATTACTATAAAACAAAATGTGAGATTACAGGAGAGGATGCATCTTGAAAAAAATTAACTTGATCAAATTCAAAATGGCCGCCTATCGGCCATTATTCACTTTCACATAGCCGTTATTTGGTAACCGTACTAGATGGCTAGACCATTACTATAAAACAAAATGTGAGATTTCAGGAGAGGATGCATCTTGGAAAAATTTCGACTTGATCAAATTCAAAATGGGCTCCTATCGGCCATTATTCACTTTCACATGGGCGATATTTGGTAAACCGTGCTAGATGACTAGACCATTACTATAGAATGAAATGTGAGATTTCAGCTGAGGATGCATCTTGGAAAATTTTGACTTAATCAAATTCAAAATGGCCGCCTTCAGGCCATTATTCACTTTCACATGGCCGATATTTGGTAAACCGTGCTAGATAGCTAGACGATTACTATAGAATGAAATGTGAGATTTCAGCTGAGGATGCATCTTGAAAAATTCTGACTCGAATAAATTCAAAATGGCCCCCTATCGGCCATTATTTACTTTCACATGCCCAATATTTTGAAAACTGTGTTAGATGTTAGTCCATTACTATAAAACAAAATTTGAGGTTTCGGAGGAGGATGCACCCTAATTTTTTAACTAGTTTATATCGAATTCAAAATGACCGTAAATCAGCTATTAGTTATCTCGATTGGCCTGATATCGGGTAAACCGTGCCAGATAGGTAGACCCTTACTGGGATACTGATTAGGATCATTAATTTCAATGGAGGTTTGCAATCTCTGACAGACTGTCTAGTTCTTATCTTACTCTTAGACTGAGCTTCTTAAGACCTAGTTGTCTTGCGTCTTGATTTTTGACCTAGCCTAGGACTACATTAATAACCCTACACAAAATTGCCTAAATCAAATCGACTTATGTAGTCTTGTTTTTATTTATTTATCAGGCTTTATGTACACAAATATATACAATAATCGTACAAATATGCAATTGTAAGTAAAATTGTATACATCAGGATGTCGAATACAGGTGACCTGCTCCCTAACTAAGTTCGACATCCAGGATAAAATTTATATACATTGTAGTTACATTTAAAATTACAATTAAAATTAAATAGAAATATATTATAGGCCTACATATTTTGTGTTTCCCGCACTAAAAAAAAACCAGAGATAAAATAACTACATATTAGTATAAAAGTAGCAAAAAAAACCTCTGGAAAGCGTAGAAACTTATCAAACAACTACAAGTAGAGCAAGTAACCCATTGAAGCTGTTATCTCGAAAAAAAATACTCGCTAAAATATGTATATATAGTATACAGAACCGCTTTGCATATATCAAGTTTCAATTAGTATGAACTTAACGCGGTAAATTGATAAATAATTGTAAAGTGTACATATACAATGTCATAACAATTAGAAAATTATCATGATTATGAGGCTAGTTATAAGTTAGTAACATATTATATTACTACAGCATGTGTCAGAAATAGTTTTATAAATCTCGAAAAAGAAATACTCGCTAAAATATTTATATATAGTATACATAACCGCTTTGCATATATTTCAAGTTTCAATCAGTATGAACTTAACGCGGTAAATTGATCAGAAATAGTTTTATAAAACCTTTCCGATGCTTGGAGTAGGTGATGTTTGGACCTAGTAATTTTGATAGGTGCAGTTTTTTGTATATTTGAACCACCCATTGTAAATTATAACTTTGTCAGTTTTTAGGATATTTTAAAGTGTAATACATCATTGGAATCGCTCAGGCACCTAGTATTAGCTCATCTTAGTTATATTTCGATATCTTAAAAAGAACCTATATAAAAAGAGATTTTAAAAAATTGCCAAAATTTAGCAATCTTTGTACAATTATGGCTTTGCAATTTTATATATATTTTATATATATTTTCAAGATATTGTTAGGCCAAATATACCATCGGAATCGCTTACTTAAGTAATATATGCTATATTTCTCATTAAGTGATAGCTAAAAACGGTTTTAAATGAATAAAAACTTCAATATCTTGGGCACATCATCGAGACGCATATCAGATGATAGTGGATAAAAAATGCTTTCCAGTGATATAACTATTTCCACTGTATCTTAAATACTTTATCTGTTATTAATTAAAAATCATGTTTCAATGTGGTTTTCAATGCAAATAATTATTTGGATGCGATGCAGTTAATACCTAGTGCACTCTTGGCTTTACAAGGTGCCTTACATCACTAATTAGCAGCTGACACCAGCGCTGGCAGGGGGTCAGCTAGGTGTGATAACGATCCCAGTACAATTATTACCTTCGTCAATTTCAGTGATATATAGACATGACATAAAGATGTCCAGAAAGCTTATTCTATTCTGAAAACAATGATATAAATTATATTATGATAACACGGAAACTCGCAATGTTATCAATTTAGAAAGGTAGGAATATTTGTCCTCCCATAGTAATAATGTATTGTCCCTATCTGATTCTTTTGGCCGGCCACTGTATCTTAAATACTTTTTCTGTTATTAATTAAAATTAATATGACACATATATTATTTAGTCATTATACATGTGATGACTTATAAGGCCCAAAAAAATATATGTTTGTTTCCGATTTGTTGTCACTTTAACCAGTGGGTAGGTAGGAAATTTATTTTATTTTTTATTTTATTTTTTCTCACTTCAACCAATCGGTAGGTAAGAATTTTTTTTATTGTACTTGGCACCAAATTCATTTCCATGCATGTCTTATCTGTACATTACTTAACGATTTTTTTTTGTTTTTTTTGGACGCTCTTTGACCCCCCTCTCCTTTACGTAAAAGTTAGGCTACTTTGATTACAGTCGGTAACTCATCCCCTAACTTCTTTTACGTAAGAGTTAGGCTACTTTAATTACAGTCTCCTAACTCATCCCCTAACTTATCGTTTTCTTAAAATAAAAAAAAATAAACATTTGATGATTTTTTTTTTTAATTCATAAAATATAATGATATAATAAATATATTTTTTATCGAACAAAATGGAACACTAATAATACGACGAATAATATAGTCATTAGGGTAAAGGCCTATATAGGGTCTATCATGTCTATTAGAAAAATATTCCTCTTATATCCAGTTCATTGCGAGTTCACAGCAATCCAGTGCTTCAACGTGACTCCTGACTTCACAACTCAACTGTTGTCATCAGCCAACTGCCAAGGTGTGACTTCCTTCACAACTCAACTTGTGTCATTGTTGATCATGAACAGCAATTAATGGTCACAACTGAGCGTTAGTGTTCACATGTGTCATTGTCGACCATGAGCAGCAATTGAAGATCATTACATTCTGAAATAAGAGTAGGGCATAGTCCCGGCTTCGGGCTTCCTTCTGTCGCGATATTGCCATGATTGTGCAGAAAGCGACGTAAGGAAATATTCATATATATATTACACTCTGAAATAAGTCCTTTTTCAGAGTGTAATATATGAGTAAGTCCAGTCAATTGAGAACATACTGTCAGTTTAAAAGTGTATTAGAAGAATAAAAATGTTTAACGATTTTAGACATTTTCAAGTTAAGAGAAGCGCTTAAAAATTTCAGGATTTCATGCCATGATCTGAGAGTGGCAACTGGTAGGAATGACAATACACACATACACGAACGTATTTTTCATTTTTGTTTTCCAAATAATAAATAGCTAATTGATGATGAATGCTACCTGATCATGGAGTGTGAACAAGTGAATGATATCAGAAATACATCTATCCGTGATTATAAATTATATACGAACTTTGCAACCTTCTTGGACTTAACGAAAACATCGAATACATCAACTCAAACAACTGTCACACAATTTTCCTATTTTATGTTATAAAACACCTGATAAAAAAAGAAAGATCGGAATGAAATTGTTATCACAAATGCACATCGATTGCAATGCATTTCTCTGTGGGCCGATGACCCCGTTGCAAAATAAACTTAGCAGAGAGTGAGTCTACAGTACAGTGTACACATGTGGAGTCTAGCACTCGAACAGAAACCGACCTGAGCGAGTTGGAAGGAAACGACACGATAATTAAACAACTTGAGAAAAAAATATCATCACTTGAATGGGAAGTGAAGAAAACAGTTTCAAAAATTGACGCCTACAGAGATTCAACAAAGATATTTACGAACAAATTGAGCAAACAAAACAGAGCAATAAGAAAACTTCAAAAAGCAAATGTAATGTTCAATAGTGAGACAGTGAGATTACATAAAGAAATAACTAGACTAAATAATCAGCTGTTTGAAAGAGACAATATAGTTGAACGTAAAGAAGAGGAGGATAGTGTAATATTCACTGATGGTAGGGAGTGGCATAAAATAGAGGAGAAAAAGAAAAGTAGAAAGAACCGACGAGATAGACGAATAAACAACCAGAAAATGGACAGCAAAAGGGAAGAAACAGCAAACAACGAGGATGTGGTAAATGACAACTATTGTGCAGAGAAGCCGGAGCCTATACCTGTGATTATCCGGCCACGCGCTGTACCCCAGTCTGAGAATAAGAGACAGGAGACAGAGAAAAGAGAGATAAGACATTACAAGAAAACAACTGTTGTTAGTGATTCTCTAGGAGCAAATCTTGGCTCAAAATTAAAAAGAAAGAACACCTGTGTGTACGTGAAGCGTGGTGCGTCAATTATGCGAGTGGAAAAGGATCTAAAAGATAACAATGGATACAGCGACAGTAATCGACTAGTTTTTCTGTGTGGAACAAACACGATAAAGTCACTTTTATTGGGACAAGCAGTGCTCCACTTTGATAACTTAATAGACAATGCTTTGTCATTAAACAACACAGCCGAGGTATATATGACGGGTATACCACGACGATGGGATGATTCTCATTTAAACGCAAGTATCATCAGCTTCAATAATTTCCTTCAATTTAAAGCTAGTAAGACAGAACGTGTCTTTTACGTGGAGAACGATTCATCTCTACAACATAAGGACTACAAAATCGATGGATTACACTTGAATGAAAATAGGACCATCAAGTTGGCAAAATGTATCAACAATTGCTTAAATTTTCACGAGAACAATCACATAAACGACAGATAAACAATTTATCTAAGCATAAAACCAAAAAGTCCAACTACAATGAAGATACCGTCAGTGTAATATGTTGGAATATTCGTGGCATCGGCGACAAACTTGACCAAAGTGAAACTTTAAATTATTGAATGAAAAACCATATTATAATACTGTTGGAAACAATGAAAAGTCCAGACTATGAAATAAATATTGTTAATTTTACATATTTCAATTTTTCGAGAAATGAAAAGCATCCAAAAGCATGCAGATTTTCTGGTGGATTTGGCATACTAATAAAAAATTCCATTTTAAAGTATGTTAAAATTCAACAAGTTCATGAATGTTTAGTCTGGACTACTATAAACAGTAAACTTTTTGGTGATTCTAATGTAGATACAAAAATAGGCTGTGTTTACATTTCACCTCAGGACTCAAGTTATAATGGTGCAAAAATTGAAGCTTTTGATATGATAGATGAACAGTTATCACGTTCTATAAAAACCCATCGCATAATCATGGTGGGCGATTTTAATGCTAAAACTGGTAGCCTTAAAGACGTTATTGATGACCGAGAAAATATACCTGATAGATATAACATGGACACTCGTACTAATACTTATGGTAAACGCCTTGTAGAGACTTTTATTGGCAGTGGTGTATTTTTAATTAAAGGGACTGGCCCAGGCTAAAATCATCAAAAAATCGTTGATTTTATATTGGCTTCTCAATATCACCATATGATGTGAACATGTCCATAGACTAGTGCTGCAAATGTTTTTTAATTTTTCTGCTGCGCATTCACCAGTTAGACTAGATATAGAGACGAAATTCCCGTATTTCTAATTTTTGACATGGTTGTCAATAATTACAAATCAGGAATTTCGTCTCTATATCTAGTCTAACTGGTGAATGCGCAGCACAAAAATTAAAAAAACTTTTGCAGTTCTAGTCTATGGACATGTTTACATCATATGGTCATATTAAGAAGCCAAAATAAAATCAACAATTTTTTGATGATTTTAGCCTGGGCCAGTCCCTTTAATGGTAGATCTTATGCAGATAAGCAAAAAGGGTCATACACCTACTATAACAGAATGGGTAAGAGTACTGCTGACTATTTGTTGATGTCACAATTATCTGTAAACTTATTACGAGATTTTAAAATTGGACAGTTATCAGTTGATTCAGATCATTGTCCACTTTTATTTTCCTTGTCTTGCCTTAATTTTAAAGAAAATATTGATCCAGTCGAGACAATTCGTATAACAGATAAACGTCAGTTCTACACTTATCTATTTGATACAGATAATTCTAAGTGTTACCAGGATTTTTTGTGCAGTGACATATGTAGTGAATTCTACGCGGAATTTTATGATTTAGCTGCAAATTTTGCTGATTGCAATATGCTATAAGACCTGTTACATAATCTGATGACAACAGTTGCTAATGCATGTTTTAAAAATATATCTAGAAATAGAAATATTATAAAATCAACCACTTTTCCCAATAATGCCTGGTTTGTACCCCGTATGACTCGGCCGCCTAACTCATTTACTGCGCAAGGCCCAGTCACACTGACCTCCATTTTGCTTACACAGCCAGCTGTGTAAAAACGACACGCGCGCTGATTAACAAAAAACTTGGATGCCATGAAATTGTGATGAATATTTCAAGTGCCTATGAAAACTAGACCATTTTCAGCAGGCGTAAACTTGTGGTCGTATTGGAACTATTACATTTAAAAATGGAGGTCACTGTGTCCGAGCCTTGCGATGTCATCAGGGTACGTGGTTTGATAGTGAATGCAAAGAATTAAAATGTTTTAGCAAATTAGCAAAAGACAATGATCTCACGCGCTTTTCTCAGTGCAAACAATATAATGACATGTGTAAAGACTATAAAACTTTAATACAGCGAAAAAAGCGTAAACAAGTTAAATTTTATGTTGATAAACTGCAAAACTGTATAACGAAAAACCCAAATGAATACTGGAAAATATGGAAAAAGATGAAGCATAAAAATAACACTCTTATGCCTGAAATTTCTTCAATGGAATTTTATGACTTTTTTTTAAAGCAATTTAGACCTCCGACCCTACAAATGTTTGACTATGAATTTATGTCCAGTATTCAAGAAAGTGTTACAAATGAATCTATTTCGATAAATAAAGAAGATACAATAGTAGCAGACGAGATTTTAAACGGTAAAATAACAAAAAAATGAGATTTATTTTGCATTGAGAAAGGTTAAGAAAGGTAAAACTGCAGGTATAGACGGATTTCCTGTAGAACTAATCACCGAAGGCAAAAATTATTTTATGCCTTTTTTAGAAATTTTATTTAATTCTATCTTTGAGTCTGGCGTTTATCCAGACACGTGGGTTAGCGGACTAATTACTTCTATTCACAAAAAAGGTGATAAACTAAACTCTGAAAACTACCGCAAAGTTACAGTCTCACCAGCCTTTAGGAAAACTATTTGAAATTGTTTTAGAAAACCGTTTGACGTACAAAAACGAAGTGTGTTGAGATAATGACCAGTTCCAGGCTGGTTTCAAGGCAAATTGTAGAACATCAGACAACATTTTTATTCTTTATTCACTCGTAGAGCATTCCAAAAAGTATAAAAAAACACTTTATGTATGCTATATAGATCTGACAAAGGCATTTGACTATATTGACAAATCGGCACTGTTTCACAAGCTAGCCAAAAGAAATATCAATGGAAAGTTTTTAAATATAAAAAAATATGTACTCGAAATCAAAAATGAGAGTTGCGTGGAATAAAAAAATTACACTACCGTTTGAAAGTACATATGGTGTATTACAAGGAGGTGATCTGAGCCCTAGGCTATTTCATGAATTTTTAAGTGACCTGAATGAGTATTTAGATCCACAGTGTGGTGTAAAAATCGACAGAGAAATAATAATGTATTTATTATTTGCAGACGATTTAACTTTTTTCTCACAATCTGCAATTGGTCTACAAAAGCAACTAAATTGTTTCTATTTTTACTGTAAACTATGGCACTTGATTGTCAGCTTGCCAAAAACCAATGTAGTAATTTATAACCCTTCAGCTGCAAAAGCAAATTGTTTATTTACCTATGGGGATCAAAACATCAAAATCATAGAAAAATATAAATACCTTGGATTGTGGTGCTCTAATAATAAGAACATGTTTGCCTCAAATTACGAATATCTTGCATCAAAATCAATCTTCGCCATACGACATTACAGTTCTGCTAGTGACGGTAAATTGCCACCTAAAATTTCATTAAAAACGTTAAATGTTCAAATATTGCCGTTTTTAATGTACTGCAGCGAGCTTATGTATAACGGTAAAGAATGCTGGGCGTAAGTCGCCACACTTCTTCGCCAGGTGTCTATGGGGAAACAGGTCAATTTCCCATTTTTATACTTCAAAAAATAATGACTTTAAAATATTGGTGTCACATACTGAACTCTTCGTCCCGTAGCCCATTGAGGCATTGTTATAAATCTTTAATTCATTTCGATCGATCAGGCAAAGTTAACTGGGTAACTCATGTCAAACAACAGCTTTTATGTAGCATTGGTCTTCAAGATACTTAGCGGGAACAACGCATAGAAAACAGTAAACGTTTTATGAAAGATATTGAAATTACCATTAAAAATGATTTCATAAACATCTAGCGTCAAGCAACAACCAGCGCCTCCGAGTTACGTACTTATATTACTTTTAAAAAATCATTTAATATCGAACATTAATTATTATTTTTGAAAAATATTAAAGACATAACAGCTATGGCTAAGTTACGTTTATCGTCACATTGTTTAAGAATTGAAACAGGGAGGCATGAAAATCTACCAATAAAAGATAGAATTTGTTTAAGATGTGAGTCAGAAATTGATGATGAAGTTCACTTTTTAATAACGTGCCCATATTTTAATACAGAAAGAACTTTTTTTTTAGTAATATTAATTTGTTTATTTCTAATTTCCATGGTGAAACTGCTGAAATTTTTTTATACTGTTGTTAAACAGTAACAATTTTACTGTACTCAACATGTTAGCAAAATATATCAAGTTGTGTTTTAAAAAAAATACGTAACCTTTTTATATTATTAATTATTATAACAGTTGTATTTTCTCTATTTGCTTGTTTACCAGTATTTTAAAATTATTTCAATGTTTTATAGTTGTTATTAATTATTTGTTGTGATAATAGTTGTACGGTCAGAACAATTATTGCTTTTTTCGCCTTATTTATCTGTATTTTAAAATTATTTTGCTGCTTTATATTTGTTATTAATTATTTGTGGATATTATTTTACAATAAGAATCACCATTGTTTTTATCGGCTTGTTTATTTGTATTTTAAAATAATGTTAATGTTTTATATTATTGAATTATATTATATTGTATATGTTTTTCTATGACAAATAAGTCCATGAGGACGTCAATAAAAATTCTGTCTGTCTGTCTGTCTTAAAAAATAATGCGATCTCGTATAATCCTGCCGTCTTTAGTCGTTTTCTCCGGGACGCTGGACTACCCATTGATAATACATTGCACTGTGTAAAGCTCATTGATGGAGCTTGAAATGCCAAATTCGGCAACTTAAATTATATTTTGTTTACAAAATTCGGTAGTTTATCATGTCTAAACACACCACGTAGGATGTACTAAATACAATAGACTATTAAATATATAGTTCAATATCTTTTTTTGTCTTTTCGGTATAATCGCTTAATAAACAAATATGTTGAAGTCAGGAGGTATGAAAAAGAAGTCAATTGTGCATTTTATTCTTAATATTTATCAAATATTAAATCATTGGTGAAATTGCAATAAAACAGAAAATATGAAGTGTAGGTTGTTTTATTTCAACCCTGGAATCTTATGTGTCATGGACTAATTACCTTCCGAAACATGGATGCAATAGCAAAGTATTTGAACAGCCAAGCGTAGAAGACTATTGATACAATCAGTTAACAGTGCACAACGTTAAGATGGACGCTCACCACGTAGGCCTAATGGCAATATATACTGTGTAGCATTATATTAATTGGCTATAGAAACAGAAAACAGTCTGCTTGCTTACATCCTGGTTAGGTAAATGTACCTTGCCCTGTCGGTCACAACTCGTTGTGGGCTCCAATATCTTTCTAATTTGGGGTGACGATATATTTAAACTACTTTCACTTTCATCAAATTCTTGTTGACTTGGTCGTTGCTGCTGCGAGTGTGCAATTGATGTATAGGCCTATTACAGTTAGGAATACTGTTATGGAGAACCGAAGTTAACACGACAATGGATCGACATAATCGTGTTTGATGGGATGGGCGGGGATCACTCGGCTACTATACAGTTTGATGTCCGCTCAAGTGCATGTACATCGGGAGTGGGTAGACGTAGTGTCATAAATTTTAGGCAAATTCACTTGGCTTTGTCAGTCTTGTCCTGTTTGCATTTACGGCCATATTAAAATAAATGGTTGGGGTTGAAATAAATAATTTGTCCGCGACAAAAACTCCCATACCCCCCTCCCCCCCGCCCTCATGGAGATTGAATGGTGGCCCTCTTACTTTATATAAGGCTAATGAAAGCAGATGCCTAATTCTTTTCTAATGTAGGCCGCCCTGCCAGAAATGATTCGCACTGTAGCTAGTACCTGAGTACAGGGTCGGTTTCACCAGTTGAAACACGGCCGTGATTGGCAAATTGCCTATTTCGGCTCTCCAGCGATCCTGACTTCCCATTGTGTAGCCTGACTTTTTTTTGTTGGTCAGGTCACCGATATTTTACTCGACTTTTTGAGTAGACTTAACTGTACGTTCTGTAGATTACACTCATAGTTTTAACTACGAGACGTGTTTATTAGGCCTATCACGTATCGGCATTGTATTTATTTATTTATTATCGTCTTTCACATTGTGGCAATTATACACAAACATTTAACATGTTTAAACACGTACCGTACCCAGCCATGTCGGGCTCATGTATATGTATAACTTGAAAAACATAATGGTGTGACCTTGATGAAGTGGCTAAGGTATGTATATGGTGGAATTTTTTCTTTCCAGATTATATTCGACCAAGGCAGATATTTGACAAGACAATCTCATCTTTATATTAACATATCAGGCATTGGGATAGAAGCTGGTTTTCTAATCTAATCTAAGGTTTAATAATCCCAATAGCGTAAACATTCACGCACAAAAAAAAGACAATGACATTCAGTTTCAATATCATCGTTACATATCTTACAGATATTCTATCTTCCAAAGCTGTACCTCGCATGCGCCCTACCTCGACTCCCAAGGGGAGAATGCCCAGTAATAACAGATATACAAATAAACGTTTAGCTCGAGATCAAAAACGTGTCACATAGACTACTCCTCTTCAGCAAATGAGTTTTCACAATAATGTAAGACCTTAACTTAGGTTTAAATCTTCCATCTTATGAACAAGTAAATCAGAGGCGTCATTTAAGTCAACCCTGCAGTGCAGCCTGATCCACCTATATATATCAAAAGTCTGTTATCAGGGTTTCCCGAGGGGCCTTTTTTTTAGTTAGTCCCTCCCAAAATTATTTTTTTCCAAAACAATTAAAAAGTGTAGGAGGAAATAAAATCTACGGGAAAGAAATTGAACAGGTCTTCTAGATTATCTTATGACGAACCATTTACAATAAGCCCTTTACTTACTGTCTTATCCCTAATAATCACACCAGTCACCCTTATATTTTTTATATCATTCAACATTGCGAAAAAAATATTAAAATGCAGCACTTTGACCCAAATCGTTAGACGTTTGTAATAGATGACCAAATTATAGAGGATGAGGCATTGAGCCAGTTGTTTCTCAGAGTGACATCCATCTGAAGCAGTTCACTTCATCCCCACTATAGGCTTCAAACTGTCACATATCCAGATATCAGAGACTATGTTGTGTTGTTGATATATGCGACACAAGCAGGTAAAGGGTTAGGTGTGCAGATATAGGCCCTGGTGGCACTGATGTTGCTGCCAGGCCCGGGGGGGGGGGGGGGGAAGTTGACCAACGGACAAACTGCAGCAGACCGTCACTATGACGCTAGGGGGCCGCCAGTTCTAAATGTCATTTTGATTATTTTGTCTATGTTATGTAATTTTTAAAATGGTATGAACTATGGTAACGTTACTTAGGCTACATGCATATTTTCTATACTTTATTGCTCGATAGTTGCAGTATGACTAAGCTCAGATTCAACTGGCGGCCCAGTCCTCCAACCATGTGGCTCCCTCCATAAAACAGGGGGGAGTGAGCCACTTTTTGATGTCCGTTGTATTTAGGCCCCTAATTGAAGACGAGCTATATTATCTGTAGTTTTATACAACATGCATGTGGATGGTTCCGTAGATGGACTTCATCACAACCAATTGCATTAATTAAGCAGCCCTCGCCGAGGCTGGCTGCTTACTGTATTCCACACGGTCCGCCGCCTCAGCAACAGTTTTTTTTGTTTTCAAGATAACTACTAATCTATCAACTTCTGCTTCCTCATACTTCACATAGCCATCACATACCACTGGGGAATTGTTTTGGTGACATTTTGATCCCCATATCATCAACCCTTTAATTACTATGGCCACTAACGAAGAAATGCTCGTTAGCGCATTTCAGGAAAAAGTTACCATCAGATGTTCTTTTAATTTGCAAATATGTTCAGCTAGGTCAGCCAATAACCTGAATAATTTTGGGATCAAACAATTTCAAAATGGCCGTTTAACGGCCATTTTGAATTTTGTAATATTCACTTAACTCAAGAAATGCAAAATGACTGGACGTACCATGAATATAAAACAAAATGTTATGTCTCACACAAGGATAACCCATGACAAATTTCACACACAAAAATCCAAAATGGCTGCCAGTCGGCCATTTTATTTTTTCATTATCTCGGAAATCTTGCATGATAGCTGATGTGTGAATTTCTGACCTGATTAACTTTTGGGAGCAAACAATTTTAAAATAGTGGTCGAGCGATAACGGAGGGCTGCTTTCGTGTTCGTTTCCAAACAAATCTTTCTAGTTTTTATCAAAATATGCAAGCCTAGCCAGAATGAACAAAAATATGAAGAGTGGCCCACTCCTTGGCTCCCCACTCTCTCCTACTGGTAGAGCTGACAAGGTCGCCGGTCACAGACAATAAAAATTGTAAACTGTTAAACATCATAGACATAATATAGTTTATCATTATGATGTGTGAAGTATGGTGATGCCAGTCAAAAAATTGAATAAACTGTAAATTTTTCCAATCAATCAATCAGTACCGTCCGGTAGCCTTGGAAGTTGAAAACTAGCCTATACTATTATAGACAGTTACGGTCAGTTACTGAGTTAGACGGGACACCTTTCGTTTCGGGCTGTGACCTGCGACCTCGTCATCTAATAGTAATACTTTCGTATGTCCGAGTGCAGCTGGGGTCAGAGGGGATGTAGAATAGTCTTGTTTTCAGGGCTAGTATGTAGGAGAATAACAACTGCCTTTTAAAATTATAATAATGTAACATCGGTCCTTAAAAAACTTACTTTAATCTGTTGTCGACTTGGTCTTGGAAACACATGACGACATGTGGTAGTCTGTGGGCGATAATGGAGGTCTGACGTCGGAGCCAGCCAGGCCCGGACAGGTGATTTTATAGTGTAAACAATTTTCCTTAGTGTAAACTATCTCTGACTCTGCAGAATAATTATTAGGCCTACGTAGTAGACTGATTAATATTTTTCAGACAGTTCGATCTGTAAAAAGACTTAGGTCTATTTTAGTGATGAAACTAGACGTAGAAGAAGGCCTCATCTGCTCATGTGTTTTACCAGTTGTTTATCATGTTTATTAGACGCCCCAAAGGTGGATGTGTAACACGTGTATTGCCGCTACGCTCCGAGGCCCCATACTTGGTCGGTCGATAAACCACAATCTGACCTCCAAAAAATTAAAACAAAAGGTTTCTCCGCGGTTTTTTTATCCTACTGGTGCACTGGATAGGCCCTACAGTAAATGGCCAAAAAAGTCAAAATCTTAGCTGACGAGGTCTCCGGTCCCAGTTCTCATTCTATGTTCCGAAGGTTCTATATTCCGAAGGCTCTATGTTCCGAAGGTTCGATGTTCAGAATGCCAATTGGTCCTATACGGCCTATTGCCTGGCGAGCCCGGCCAATTTCATTTATGGCCGGGTATTGGCCAAGGCTCTTAGTCACGTGACCATCATGCCTGTGCTATTGAGGCCGGTGAATAATTTTCTGGGTCAAGTCATAGGAAATGCGTCAGAGGGGAAATACAATACACGTACTATGAACAACTCTTCATCCGGGGAAGTGACCTTTCAAAAATGTCTGAAATAGGGGATTACCCTATTTATTTCATCTAAAAATATCAACAAGTCACAAACATTTGTTGGAAAATGTCAGTAGATATTTTTTTCGTGTAGGAGTCCGATTTTTTTAATGGTCACTGATCTGACTATCATATGATCATAATAATCACTGACAAAATTTTACTCCTTTGAGTTCAGTTCGATTGTAGGTTTCCATTTATTTGATAAAAAAGTGTTTAACACATATTATTCTTAGCTTCAAGTTAATGAAAATAGTCAATATCATCAAATTTCTAACATTTACAACAAGGGATTTATTAGAGAACGTCACTTGCATAATTATCTGCTACATTTTATGCACGGTGTTACTTATTTGAATACCCACATATGCATATAGTACGTATTGAAAGAATTAAAAGCGGGACAGCCCACTGACTTTGTTTAATATTTACATCAAATGATCTCCTGAGAATAACACTAAATAGGCCATATTAGTCATTTTGATCTTAGGAGATCAGATAAGATAGGTTAATGGAATTATTATTTTCTCTGATCATATTATTCTGAAACCGTTTGTTGTGGGAAAATTAAGTCTGTTTTCAGGGATGTAAAATGATGCTTTAATGCATCGTGAGGGCTTAAAGGGTTAAACCAGCATGGATATATTCCCCAATTTTGCACTACATGTATGCACAGTCATCGTTTTAAACTATGCCTGGTCCATGTTTATTTAGTAGGTAGATAGAAAACGCTGTTGGCAATAGATTTTCGGAACATAGAACATACGGAACATAGAACCTTCAGAACATAGAACCTTCGTAAT
Organism: Flabesymbios commensalis; assembly: GCA_964017125.1. Lineage (NCBI taxonomy): Eukaryota > Metazoa > Annelida > Polychaeta > Terebellida > Flabelligeridae > Flabesymbios > Flabesymbios commensalis. Next base: position 33,193,920 of record OZ024906.1, on the reverse strand, counting down.
ATAAAAACTTTGGAACATAGAACCTTCGGAATATGAAACCTTCGGAACATTAAACCTTTGGAACAATAAACCTTTGGAACATAGAGCAGCCCCCGTCGGTCCCAGCTTGAAACAAAGTGTCAGACAGGGGCCCCGTCTATCAAAATCTTACCCATAAAAGTCCGAAAATCCAGGATGGCCGCCATTGGCCGTGAAAATAGGAACACCATCCTGAGTTGTCTAAAACTTTGCAATTCAACCATGATTCTTGTTTATAATCCATGTTTTTTTAAGAGTTGTGGAACTCAATTGTGCACTGTTTGTCTCTCAGTGCGTCACTATTTCATATGGAAACTTCGAGGGTGGTTTAAACACCCCAACCTCCCCTCCCCCCCCCCCCCCCTTGGATCCGCCACTGCACACCACACCCTCACTGAGAACAATGTCTACCTGAGATCAATTAATATTCCAATATAACGTATGTATAATGACTTCTATAGCGCCAGTATCTCTCAACAATATTGAGACTTAATGGCGCTGTGGGCTCAAAATCAGTATTCAGTGGAGGGGTCCATAGGTGGGAATGGAGTTCATCATATGCGGTCGTTGAATGCTCAGATTAAGGTGGTAGGTCTAATCTAGAAAGATGTTTTTATTTTTTTTCCGAAAATAGTGACTCAGTTTGCTTCACCGTATGTCAAAAGGCAATTTATTCCACAAACGCGGTGCAGCATCCACAAACGATGAATGGCCGTAATTTCTTTTTGACCGTCAGGTAGGATCGAACCCACTGTAACACCACACCATGATCAATGCCAAACCACTCAGTCATACTACCGAACAAGAGGTCAAGATCGATCGTGTCAGATGCCGCAGATTAATCCAAGAGCGAAAGAGCAGTAAGTTCACCAGGTCTTGAGCTGACAAAATATAATTTTGAATATTCGAAAGGGTCGTTCTGGTGGAATGTGCAGATTTATATGCCGATTGAGGGTTATTCGAAATACCTGAATTATGCATGTGAGATTTCACTTGGCTGGCAACGATTTTCTCAATCAATTTGGAAACAAAATTAAATCCAGATACAAGTCTAAAATTGATATATCATTTCGATCTAGTGAAGGTTTTTAGTGGTGTAACATGAGCAATTTGAAGGCATCTCCGGACGTCCCTTCTGCCATTGAGAGATTTGTGATCGTTGTGATTGACCCGGCCAGAATATCAGTGTTGTCCTTGACAATTTGATTTGGTCATGGGTCTAGGGCACATGAATTGCTAGTTGATGACCGAATAAGTTTTAACACGTTACTTTCCAAGACTTGTGAGAAAGTGAGTAAAGGATTCAGGGCAGCTGGATGAGTGGGTTCAGGATGAAGAGTTGAAGACAATTAGAGTTTGAAGCTGGAGAAGCCAGCAGATGTTTCGCTTTCAAAGTATGATATGATATCGATAGAATATTTTGCAATAATATATATTGTGTTTAAAAATTTAACCCTTGGTTTGATAGCAACTGACGCCATAGCTATATGTGGTACGAGCCATTCTTAACGCAGCTGACCTATATCTTAGGCACATCATTGGACAAGATGGTCATCTCAACCAATTATGCACACAATATATGGATCAATCACATTCTAGCTTTAACAACATTCCAGCAAACACCAGGCATTGATCCAGTGTTGGTGCAAAGCTGGGCCAACGTTTAGACGGTTAACCAACAATTAGGCTTCGTAGTGTCCATGCAGTGTGGGGTTTGGGAGTATTCCGTAAATCACCAAACATTTTCAGTGACATCTTGTTCCGTCTGCTGATTGGCTGTGGGCGAACACGTGGTAGCGCTTTCCCAGCAAAACTGAGAGTATGACCCAGTGATGATATAATTCCGGACCAGTGTCGTAGACGGTTGACCAGCATTATAACAGAACTATCCTGTGTTCATGTTGCATGAATTTACTACCTTTGCATTTGTCACCTATGACAGGGTTCCAATTTTTGTTTGGTGTTTGCTGAGTATTTACACGAAGGTGTTACTGGGTTCGAATCAATGCTGGGTCGGATATTTGTCATTGAGATTGTGCATGTGCAGTGCTCCAAACTGTTTAAATGCCCGGAGTGTGGAATGCTTTCTATAGTACCGTGAACTATAAAGAACCATTTGAAGTCATTTGATGATAGTAGGGTATAACCCGGTCTCCGGGGGCTTTCTTCTATCCCCATGTTGTTATGATTTTGTAGAAAGTGACGTAAATCAATATTAACTCACTATTAATGCACATTTGAAAAAGACACGTTAGCTAGACACGAAGCTGGGTGATAGACAACCAGTAATAACATGTCCTCACCTTTTTATAAACTCTTAAGAAACGCTCATAGGGTAACAACAGATGGCATTATAGCAGTTACAGATCAATACAGTACCCCAAGCATGTACATAAGGCAGTGCATTTTATTTCAGCTTTAGTATATTTTGCCATCCTGTGCAAACAGTGCATCTGCAATGTACAAGTTCGTATCATGATTTTGAAAATGTTTTGACAATTTAGGCTTGTCCTTTGTTGAGCTACAGTCTTATATATCTGACAGACTGGTCGTCTGCAACCATGTTTGATGTTGTAGACTGGTGTGTTTAATGTGTACTTGCATATGCCTTTGTCGAAAGGATATTGTCAATTGTCCTACATTTTTAGGTGGACATTTGTGTCTTGGCTGAATTGATGCTATCTGAGTAACACTTTTCTGTCGCACATCAGGATGACGGATCTCTCGGTGAGTGACTTTTCTGAGTGATGTAATGTGTGGTGCTCAGCTCCTCAAAATCTTCAGTGGTCTCAGGCTATGCAGTCTATAGGCCCAAACATCCCAGGTTATCTTTCACCGACATTGTGTCACACCTGTAAATGTGTGAAAGAGAGACAAGACTAGATTATTTAATCCAGTTTCTACCTTTTTTTCATTTCAAAATATAGACGGTGATACTGTCTCAAAACTAATTGATAACATTAATTCTAAAAATAGTTCAGGTTTTGTGATTTATCACCTATTCTGATTAAATTGGTTAAATCTGATTTAATAAAACCGTTAACAACAATAATAAATCAATCTCTTAACACCAGTATTTTCCCTGACAAATTAAAAATAGATAAAGTCATTCCTCTTTTTAAAAAGGGAGACCCGACTCTAATTGAGAATTATAGGCCGGCCTATATCTCTCTTACCAGCAATTTCTAAAAAAAAATGGAAAGTGTCATTTTTTCACTCTGATCAACCTATTTTATGATAAACAATATGGATTTCGACTGAATTGGCTCCTCTAAATGTGTTTGATACTATTATAAATCATATGGAGAATGGAAATAGGCTCTACAACTTCTTCTGTCTACATGGATTTGTCAAAAGCGTTTAAAACACTAAATCACTTTATATTATTGGACAAAGTTAAATTTTACGGTTTTAGAAGAACCTCAATACACATTATTTATCAAAGAGGAAACAGTGTGTGGAAATTTGACCGTTTCAGATCTTCCTATAAAAACATTTTCACAGGGGTTCCACAAGGGTCAATATTAGGGCCCTTGTTGTTTATCATCCATATGAATGATCTCCGAGACGCAATATGATTTTGAGATAAATATCACTCTATTAAAAAATTAATTAGAAAAAATAAGTTATTGGTTATTAGTTAACAAGCTGTCCCTAAATAAACTAAAATCAAAGTTCATGCTATTTTATCAACCACAGAAACGTGTAACAATTCAAAAATTAAAAATAAACAATATATTAATTGAATGTGTAGATGAATTTAATTACCTGGGACTAATTATAATCAAACACATAAAATGGCATTCACATGTAAATAAAATAGGAAATAAAATATCGCAATAAGTCTGGATTGACTTTCATTCTGTCAATAAAATATCTGTCTGTCTGTCTTTCATGCAATAGGTGTAATTAATAAACGTAAATACCCAAGACCACAAACAACACTATTGACCATTTACAATTCTCTCATTCTTCCACATTTTAATTACTGTATATTTGCATGGGGTCATAATTGAAAACGGATTTGAAAGCTTAAAAAAAAAACAATTCACATTATTGCTCAAGGTATTTTCTATGCACACTCCGATGCTATCTTTAGATAAATCAATATTTTGAAAGAAAATGATACACATCTTCATCAACAACTAGACATTCATGATTATAACACAATGGGAGAAACAAACTGAGAAATGCCCATTTTAAACATAAATTTGTTCGTAATTGTATCAAAATAATTAAAATAATTAAATGATATTATTATTCATTATAATTAAATTATGATTAATAAATTATAAATAAATAAATACAATTATAAATAAATAAATAAAAATAAGTATTATATTAATATTAATTATTAATTATTTATTAATTAATTGATTGATATGTAAATGCATACTGAAATGAATGAAGGCTTGCAATAAATAAATGACATAGGGGAGAGAGATAGGAGAGAGAGAGAGTTATTTTTTAACTAATGAAAGACAAAGGTTTTCAGAATTAAGTAGCATGACAACAATAACTTGGACTATTAGCAGTTAACGTGAAAAAAATGCGAATTTTGCATATTGCTGAACGTATCTCGGTGCTAGAGTGTGGCAAATAGTACACATGTGCTTCTTATTTTTTACAGGACTTTAGTCGTGAAATCATAATTGATTATGAAATAATTATGTCTGTGTTTTTTTGTGTTGTTTCAGAACACTGTACTGATTACAAATCAAGAAGTCTGGAGTAATAATGTCCGAAAATGTTCATGTTGTGCTGCAGAGTAGACCAGGTATGATCAAATTGTATTCACAGAGCTATCATTATCCCTCTATTAGTCATGGACCAGGTATGTCAGCCATGAACCCCTCGCCCTGGACAGTCTGAGTCTATGGTGATCGACTACATACCTGTTTGCGGCCGTGGTAGAAATTTACAAAATCACGAAGGCTTTATGTTCTCGGGTTATGTCCGGTTTATGTCCGTCCGTTCGTTCGTCCGTCCAGTCTTTTCATCACGAAAAATCTACGTCAATTTAAAAAATGGGTGACCTACTTTTCAAGGTCATAGAGGTCAATAAAGGGAAAAGTTGTTCATCATATCTCCACACCTACAATTTGTATTACTTCTATAATAATACCAGTGATCCATATGAGGAAAATTAAGGTAAGGTTCAAAGATGAGTGACCTTGACCTATTTTTCAAGGTCACATAGGCTAATAAAGGAAAACGATATCTCCACACCTTCAATTTGTATTACTTCCATTCACAAAAAATACTGACTAGAAATAATTATCCAGTTTAATACAATACCCGGTATCAGTTGTCTAGATTGCATAATGATAATTTTTTACCTGACCCTTTAGTTTGAAACGTTAACAGCAATTCAGACAATTTTGTAAAAAATAACGGAATATGTACATCTATCCATCAGTGAAGGTTCATGTAACGGTCTAGTGGGCAGCACCGACACACCACATGGCATGGCTTGATACGTGAAGACTGTTTTTAACCTTACATGTTTCATAATACATGTTACTACCATCAGAAATAAATTCAAATGGTGGCAATCAAAATCACTGCAATCAAAAATGGTGCTACATAATAAGCTATAAAATTAAATTTATGGCGTATATTTTGTGTAACCAGATGGTACTTTAAATATACAGAAAGCAAGGAAAGCAGGAGTAGCTGCTTGCTTTTCAAATAAGCGTTAGCCGTTACTGCTGAGACAAATACTTTAAACCACTTTTTAATGACGCGCATCGCTGAAAACTATCATCAAAACCATCCACATGACCTGTATTGCAAATTCGCCGAGCATATGGGAGTGACAACAAAGATTTAAGATTTGAAAATTATTTCTGAAAGTCAATGCCCAGAGAACAAACAGATACATCTGTTTCAGAATGTTTCGCTGCTTGCATCAACATGGCTAATCAATTACACATAATTATTGTCGAATAATAAATTTTAAATCTGGATAATTTTGTGGCTTAAGCCATTATAATTATATACCTTTCATAGGTTTCCCATAAGTATCGAAAAAAATCATGGTATAAGTTGAGCATTAGACAAATGAAGCAGGTGAAGTAAGCAGATGAGTCAGATGAGATTATAATTATACATCACTGATTATTTAATCGTTATATGTATCCATACACATATAATATGGTGCTAATGACAAATTAAATCAAGTTACATGTTTTCAGATTGGCAATGTAACATTTTAATAGGTTTTGTCATATGACATTCTTTGATTGCTAAAATTAAAAAAATTGTGATCTTTTTTTTGGTGGCAGCATTTTTAATATAATTACAGTATATAACTTTGTGTTTGAGGTTATCCGTTTCCTCGCCTTATACACCAGACAAATTAGTATATTATACATGTTATTGTCTTCATTATTTCAAAAGTTATGGTGAAAAAGATATTATCTTGAAAACATGGCGGCCATTTTGGATTTAGTCAATTTTCATCGATTTAGGACTGAGAAAAATGAGTTGGCTGGGTTGGCAATGTTCCAAATTGGAATCAACTAGAAAATCACTTTTAACTAACATTTTGCACGAAAATACATAAGGGTGTATGCTATTTGTGGGAAGTTCCCGGGTTAGTCGCCGAGTTAGTTAGTGCGTGCCGTGTCACGTGTAATCACACTGCAATCTGAAATAGTATTATAAAATAAGCCGCGATCCATTCTGATAGCCACTTATGTCTATCCGCATTCATATTTTGTCGAAGCTATTTAATACACATTACACTAAGAAATTGAGAACACTTACATCAATTGAAGTTATATTGTTTTTCCCAGTTCAAGATGGCGTTGCATGCTGGGATTTTGGCCATCCCAATATGCACCACGCAAATGTCAAAAGAAACAAATCGCTGTTCATGTGGTAATGCGCTGTTAAAAACCATTCAATATTAGGGCCTACAGTGAATGTAGTTTATAACAATTGGACTATTGTTGAATCAACAGTACTGTAAATCGATGCCAACAAAATTAAACAGTAAATTAATGGATGTAAAAACAGCTGCAAAGTTTTACAGTGTAACTATGATTATATTATACATTTGATTACATTAGCGTTATTGATACAGTGATTGATATAATAGCAGGAAACATTTTACAATGAGGCAATGGTTTTCAGTTTGTGATACTGTTACACATGTCATTATTTTAATGCTACTCAATGGAGTAATTAAACCCTCTTATTCTCCATATAGAAAACAAATTATATATATTTATATATCATTAATGAATGTCAAATTATAACACACTTCTTGTCTTTTGTTTGTTTCCCACATGTCAAGGTGTGAGCAATCCACCCAGAGAGGAAAACTTCAGTTGCAATGAATATCCTTATCCATCTCGCGATCTAAATCCTGGTGAAGTCCTTCTGAAGACATGTTACCTTTCTGTGGATGCAGCATTGGTACGCATTTATGTACATACATCTTACATTTTGCATACCGCTACCATGCATTGTTACTTGTCGTATTACTTCTACTATACAATCCCGGACAACATACAATGTGAAAAATATGGAACTAATTTTGAACCAGTACTCTCAGCTACGGTCAGATCATCAATGTGGTCAGACCACCAAGTCTTTTAATCCGAATTTGTTCTTAGTCAAAGCCATATTGCAGGCTATCACAAATGCGGTCAAAATAACTTTCCTCGCTATACCAGTTTGTCGTCATGCTGATTTTTTTAAGGTAGACAAAGTATAATCTGCAGCCAACACAGATTCCCACACGGTTTCTCACACGGCTTTCCTCGCATACAATACAAATACCTTCATCTGTTCATTATGTGGTAACGCAAGTTGTTTTGCAACAAGCACCTTGTAGCAAGGTGATTTTACAACTTGACTTTAATTTAACCCTTCAACCATCAAATTATTCAATCTGAATTTTTACCCACACGAAGTTGTGTCTCGCTGACGCGATCCATAACTTCAAGTGAGTGAAAATTATTCAGATTTGACAAAATGGAGGTCAACTGTTTTCAAATATTGCTGATTGATGTCTTATTTTATCGTCACATTTTATGTTTAACATGTTTAAAATGTGGTACTTAATGTGCTAATAAAAAAAGAAAACCCGAATATATGCGGCACCGGCGGTTAAAGGGTTAATTTGAGGTGATGGTCAATGCATGCAATGAAGTTTTGAAACAAATAATTGACGCGGAATATCATGTCTTTTTATCGGGACGCTGAAGATTTTAACGATTTTGAGCTCCAGGGGTGGATCTACAGCCGCGGTGGATGTACGGGTCGTGGCGGTTGCAACCCCCCCCCCCCCCCCCTTGGCTGGCCCAGATACGCCAAAATGCGCCTGTGAGCATCTACAAATTCAAAAAGAATTGGGAAGGACCCCCAGCAACCCCTCCCTTCCTTCAAACCTGGATTCGCGCCTTCGGCCGCCCGTGATTTGAAATTATGATCCGTAGGCTACTTGACCGTCTACTGCATGTATAATGTTGGGCAACTTGGGTTAGCATCTACAATCACTCTGTCACGACCAAGATGTTTGGTGACCATCTCAACCGATGTTTACGTGTGTAATGTCACTGTAATAGCTGTTTTTGCATAATAACCTTAAATCCCAAAAGAAATGCTGAATATAGCAGCTGTATTTCGGAGCGTCATTGTACATATGTATAGAGAGAGGGAGACTTGTTACATGCGTTTAGTAAATTTAAGTTCATACTTTCCTTAAACTTCGTACAGACAGGCGAGATAATGAGCGAGCGAGCGCGCTTGCTGTCTCTTAAATGTGTCCCAAAAGAATGTACAAAGCTGAGGTACGCTATAATATGGGGATATCTCGAAAACCCCCTCGACCCACGACCCTCGACCCTCGACAATTTTTTCATTGTTTTTTTTATATATTCTATTTATAAAATTCGGGAAACAATATCAGGTCAATGTTGGCTCACCGTCTGCGACGCTGGCCTAACATTGGCTGAAAGCCTCGTGTATATTATTTTGGATAGAGGCACGATACGCAATATATGCGGGCACTTGCTTAGGCGTATACATGTATAGCCTGCCTTTCACGCCAGAGTTCGGGGTTCGGTTCCCGGACTCGGCGGTTTGAAAGAAACAAAAATGTTTCTTCCCCATCCACGTGTGAAAGTCAGTATTGCGGGGAGCCTCTGTGACCGAGAGGTAGCGTGCTCGGCCTCAGACCTCCAGGGCTCGAATTTCGAATCCTGTGTCTGGAGGACAGTGTCATCTCAATCATCTCACCATCCTCAGGAGGTTCTCCTGGCCCAGTTTAGTCTATATGTGCACAAAGGTGGCCTAAAGCCCGATTCATTTCATTTCCCACCACTGTCTTACATTAAAGCTGGCCCAACAATGTTCCAGGGCCAATAATAGCTAAGCACATAACACACTAAGCATTGAACCAATGTTGGATTATTGCTGGCCCAACTTCTGTAACGCTGGCCCACCGCTTGCGATGCCGGTGCCAAAGCGTGTGACTGAATGAAGCTGGGGAGTGATATGCCGGGTGATATGACTGGCAAGTGTTTTTTACGCACCAAAAAAACAAGAGACATTCAATCCCATGCTTGGGTTAATATACATAACAGTTAAAGTTAGACAAGCGTCCTAAACAGTGACCCAACATTAAAATGTGTTTGGCCAGCTGTAGGCCTACGTGTATTCATAAAACTATATTCGATGGCCACCCATTAAACAAGAGACATTAAAGCAACGTCGGGTGAATGCTGGACCAGCGTAGCAGACGTTCAGACAACATCACTTGATATCCAGGTTAGCATCACAGTAGGCCTATATATTTTTCCCGAATGTTATTATTATATAAAAGTTATATTTATATATACAAACAAAAACTGTTTTTATAATTAAGTCGAGGGTCGAGGGTCGTGGGTCTAGGGTCGTGGGTCGAGGGGCGAGGGAGTCGAGGGGGTTTTCGAGATACCCATAATATGGTACACGTTGTACAAAAAGCAACCCCGCATACTTCTCCTGATAAAAGGTCCACTACTCTTACTCGTGGTTAGCGAGGCTCCCAAAGGTACGAGACACACATGTATACACTTACACTATCCAATATTCAATTATATGTTGAGGGGCTCCCGATGGTACAGCATATAGGCCTACACATGCACATTCGTAACAGGTGAAATGTGTGATTTCCAACTGCTAATAGGCCTATATATCTAGAGTAATCTCTTCTGATTTGAAAGACACATTATACCCGTGAATGCACAATTTGTGTGTTTTATACCTCACATGAGGGTTTGTGCTACATGGCAACAACAATCTAACTTCTTCTGCTGGATGCTCGACAACACTATGGCGAATTACCGCTATGGCTGTGCTTATATTGTGGTGGCAATAAAAAACAGCGACCTTTTTCATCCTGAATCCAAAAACAATCATCACCAAACCATGACACTATGATATACTATCATACATAGAAACCATGACACTGTCGTGAAGTAGCCGTGACATTCAATTTTTGTGTATTCTACACCATTAAAACTTTTAACCGACAAATAAGGACATTTATATTGTTTTGGATATTTTTAAAAGGAGCATTGAATATTAAATTAGAATCGTAAGGTATTCTAAATAACATAGTTATCATGGCTATCAGTAAATATGGAAAAATAGAAAAACAAATATTCCCTGATATATATTTTCTAATGGGTAAATTTAATGAAATATTATAAATAAACTATGTCTACATGCTGTCCAAAAAATTATAAACATCCTTGCCATCGTAACACATCAAGCATATTTAAAAAGCCAAGGTAATGGAAACAAAACGGATCAAGTGCTTCTGTCTGGTGAAGATTGTGATATATAGCAACTAAACAGTGACACCACACATGTAAACAGCAATCGAGATCGTCACCAAACATGTTAGCCGTGACCGAGTCCCCTCCCCCAGTGACAATACTTTAATATTTTAAACTATCACTCACATATTTAGGCCCGTGTATAGTGCGGGAGCTACATGCAGGTTTCTTGTTGAGACTAGATGTTATTTCTCTCTATTTCAGCGATGTTGCATGAATGAAGATCCTGGGGTGGACTATGTAGAATCATGGCAGATAGGCTCCACGATTCAAGGGCTAGGAGGCACAGGTGTTGTCATACAATCTAGACATCCTCAGTACCAGCCAGGAGATCTGGTTATGGGGCAGATGGAATGGCCATGGGTGCTATATTTTGTAGTGCGCATCAATAGCAAAAGTGGAACATATCACAAGGTTGGTACACTGAATGCCCAGTTACAAACCTACTAGTACCACTCGTCCTACGTATGCACGACATGGCATATTAAAAAAAAACATTAGCAAAAAGCAGTAAAATCCATCAAAGTAAAGACGTTCCGACCTTTCATTTAATATATTATCAAGCCAGGCATTGTGAGGTGGGAACCGCGGCCAAAATTTACATTGCAAGGTGAATAGCTGGGCGCTGGGAGGTTAAAGCTTAAAATGAAAACATGATCACTCTCGGCGCTCGTGTGTTTCACGCTTTAACCCTGCGCGAAATTAACGTAGATACACTGGTTTCAACCTCAACTCGACGAGGCCGTCATTAATGTGATCGGTATTTCTCTGAAACCCCACGCAGTGTCAGCGGGATCCGAACCCGGGACGCATGCATGACTGGCGAGGCAGTCAGGCGCTCTGCCAATGCACCACGTCTTTAATCCTTGTGCAGCTATATGCTTGTAATTTATACACGCTGTATAACTCTGTAATCGCCAAATTATTCAATTTGAATTTTCGCTCACTTGGAGTTGTGTCTCGCTGACGCGATCCACAACTTCAAGTGAGTGAAAATTATTCAGATTTAACAAAATGGAGGTCAATATTTTTTCAAATGTTTCTGATTGATGTCACTTTTTATTTTCAACATATTTAAAAGCTGATAGGGAATGTGCTAATAAAAAATGTTAAAAACGAATATCATCGGTACCGGCGGGAGTTTCAAACCAAATAAAATGGCACTGAAATTGACCGTTTTTGTAAGATGCTCAGTTAATCAAATAATTCAGTTTTTAAGGTGTTTATTTTTCATAAATGGTGATATTTTAACGTCATTTAAAGCTGTAAATTGCGTTAACAATTCTAGCTTTAAATGAATGAAAAATAGACATAGCAATCAGCAGGACAAGGGTTAAGCTCTGAAGTAAATGCAAATAATAATAGGCTATACATAATCATAATAATCTATCTTATGTTAATAAATATATTATTGATGTGTTTCAGCTTGACAAGAAAATGATTGGTGACCGCATATCCTTACCTACCAGCTTGACTACAGTAGGCCTTACTGCTCTGCTTGGCATACAAGAGAAGGGGCATGTTGATCCATCTGCCAGTCAGACACTTGTTGTGAGTGGAGCGGCGGGAGCCACAGGATCATTAGCGGGTCAAGTAAATATCAACTATTTCAGATTTAACACACGGCTCCTCTCCTAGGACTCTTAATAGAAAAGGCTGAATCTGACGAAACATTATAAACGGAATATGTAACTTCTTTAATGGTGTTAAAGCCTAATAAATATAGATTGGACCATATGTACCAGAAATACATAATACATATGTATTCATGTATGTACGTTTTGAAAGTTGGTATCATTAGACATCTCATAATAGACACATCCTAACCTGTCACCATTCAGACTTTAATCGAGCTTGTCTTTCTACAAAAAACAGTGCACTATCTGCATTGACCTGATTTTTATCTGGCCAATACGGAAATGCCCAACAAAAATTGTGTCCTTGACATTCTAAACCACCTGATCAGACCAAGGAATATATATGGCCAAACACGTGGAATTGTGATGAAATTACCATTAGTTCAGCTTGTGAGGACCAGAGATGGTCTTCACTACATCACTAAAAACGTTCTTGCACAATGTGGATATTTAGGCCTAACATGCATACACAATGATCTAAAATAAAACTGTGCTCCTGTCACTGTCAGTATTGACTGGTGAGATAAATTGAATATCGCAGTATAGTTGTATTATATAACCCAGAAAACACAAAATTTAAACCCACTGTTGATTTTATGTTGGGCCAACGTCGTAGACGGTGGACCACATCAAATCAACATTGTTAGACCTACCCCAGTCATTGGGTCTGTGTATCGTGTTGACTAGGGTAGGTCTAATAATGTTCATTTGATGTTGGTCCACCGTCTACGACGCTGGCCCAACATAAAATCAACACCATCACTGCATTTCTACTGGTACGCTTTATAATACACAAAAACAAGCCTACAATAACACAAATAGAAGACGCTGATCTAATGCTGCTTTGTACAGTGCCGACATTGTATATAGATATATATAGGTAGGTAGGTAGGTATTGTGGAACAGTATTTTCTTCTTCCTTTTTTAGATCGGAAAATTAAAGGGATGTGCCAATGTGGTGGGGATATGCGGCACACAAGAGAAGTGTAACTGGCTTGTGGATGAGCTCGGATTCGATCACGCTATTAATTATAAAACAGAAGACGTTGCTACACGACTGGCTCATACTTGTCCACATGGGGTGGATATATATTTCGACAATGTCGGCGGTGATCTCAGCAATCATGTGATACAGCAAGTAGGAGGATCGATATTATAAAACCGTGCAAATTTTGAATGCAATTTAATATAACAATGTAACATTTGGCAACACTGCTTTTTAGAGTATCCGACGTGTGTCATTTCTGTAATTCTATAATCTAACAAAGTAGATTAACATCATGGTATGAATCATAAGCACTTCTATTTTAGCAGAAGTTTTTAAACAGCTATAAAGAATAATTTTCTTGCCTTGACTTTGTACAACTTCTTCCCAGATGAATTGCAATTCCCATGTGATACTTTGCGGCCAAATATCTCAATACAATAAGGATTTGCCTTACCCGCCACCAATACCGGATAATATAGAAAAACTGTTGAATGATCGAAATATTACAAGGTATGTACATGTAGGCCTACCATTAAAGTCAATGTTGTAGTTTGAACACAGCTGTTTTGTGTATTTGTGAATTATATTGAAAGATTGTTTTATCCCTGTATCATTAACATTTACATGTAACTGTTCCTTTGCCACATTTTCCAAAAAAAAGTATGCCCTTGAGAACTGATTAAGTGAGGGGTACAGAAGTAAGAACATAAGCCGACCACGTACAATGGAGATTAAAGCACATCAAATCTGACTCTTCAGAGATGTATCAACCAACGACGATGCATTTTATTTAGCACAGCTGGGTTGGGCATATTATCTGTCGAAACACTGAAGTGGGTATAACTAAAGATATTGTACAATAAGACATTATACAGTTGTACTGCCACCTGTTTACGGGATTTGGAACTATGCCAAATAAGTGAATCATCTTAATTATAAAACAAATAAAAAATTACTTAACTAGGCATAGCTCCAACCCCGTCAATAGGTTGCCTCACTACATAATGTATTACAGGCATTAATATTGTAACAGGGACGGATCTAGCTTTTCAGTAAGGGGGGGAGGTTTAAAATTAGACAAAAAAAATATTTTACTGTAAAGGGGTAGAGGGCCCCCCTCCCCCAGGGGGGGATTTTTGATTTTCAAAGGCTTTCTCATGCAATCTAAGGCATATTAGGCACTGTTTCTCACTCAGTATATCTCCAAATCATAAGGAAACCCCTAAATAAGGTGATGATTTTTTTTTGAGGGGGGGGGGGGGGTTAAACCCCCCCCCCCCCATTGGCTCCGCCACTGTGTAATGTACGTGGTTGCCATTGGTGCTAACGGCAAATACTAAACATATTGTAAGTGATATTAACAATATGTGATTAGTTATTTTTTACCTCATTGCAGGGGGCGTTTTCTTGTATTAAATTACCCAGAGAAGTTTGAAAAGTCTATGAAGCAGCTCTATGTATGGATACACACTGGTCAATTAACGGTAAGAACCTCTATGTAAATGAATGTGCACTCTTTGATCAAAGAATCAAAGGTAAGCAGCTCTATGCAGTAGTGGTTCCAGAGGGGGGCGCAGCCGGCGCCCCCCCCCCCCGTTCAGGGTCCCAAAACAAAAAAATTGCCATATTTGGGCCGAAATATGCTCCAGAACGCTATATTTGAGGCCTCAAATTCCCCCCCTACCCCTCTAGAGCATACGAGGCTGGCTGTGGTGTGAATAATTTTTTACAAAAATCTGCGCCCCCCCCCCCCCCCTCGTTTGCCAATACCTGGATCCGCCACTGCTATGTGTGGTAATAGACTAGTGAATGAATGCACATCATACCATTTGAGCAGTTCAGGGTAAGCAATGTTGTTGATGTATACACACAGTGTAACGTTAGTTGAAATGAAATAACAGGACTGTTAAATGTAACTAGTGTGCTGTGGATGGATACATACTGGTCAGTCAAGACAAAACAACTCCAGATATACACTGGACATTTAAAACGTAAGCAGCAAGAGCTATACTCACAGTAGACAGTTAAAAGTAAGCAGCCCTATGAATGAATAAATATTGTTAAAAGTAAGCTGTACTTATTATGGCTACACATTGGACATTTAAAGGTTAGAACCATTTCATGTATATATGGATACATGCTGATCCTAGGTTATAAGTCCTAGGGCTAATACCATACGTTCAGAGATAGTAGGTGACCGGATGATATTATATTTTATTTGAGCAGAAAATGACACAAGACTATCACAGGCACATCAACGTTATATTCATTTATTCCAACATCTGGGAACGAGAATAACAGGCGACAGCGGCCCAATGGTGATGAGTCACCTGCCAAGCACGCAACATTGCCCAAACACTCTGCCTATGGCCAGCCCCTGTCCGCCAGCCCCCTGCTCTGTGTATGGATCCAAATGAACAGTTTTTATACTGCGGACAATAATTTATTTAGCTCTCACACAAAAGTTAGCTGATTGTTTTTTAATTTCACATTGCTAACCTATGACACCATTTTTGTAATGACCCACCTACAGGTACAGGGATATAAGACCCCCTGTTGAATTGAAACAGAGTCATAAAAGTTTGACATGAATATGTACACAATTGTACAGAACTCTCACCCTCGCTATTAAACTCACCTTTTTGCACTATTTCCCAATGCTGTGTCAACAAACGCTGACGGTATTTAAATCTAAATATATTATGACATTAATTCGTAGAAAATAATTTTAAAATATCACCGGGAAACTATCAAACTTTATACTTTAAATCTATTATAACGATCATATCATTTTTGGCGAAAGTCTACGGAGACCATGGCATGTAAACTTAGTCTATTTAACCCTAATTGGCTTCTAGTTCGTATGACAATTTGGTCAAGGTAGTGGTCACCTTTATAAATTGTTGGCGTCCATCTGGTCAAAACGATTAAGGTAAAGTACGATTTAAGGTACAATGTGATAATTTAATGGTCGCGAGCGAAAGTGAAATTTAAGTTGAGTAATAACTTGAGTTGTGGCAGTATTTAATATTAAGGGTAAAAATGATAATACTGTGGCCAGGGATAGTGATATGGTGTGTTGGAGGAAAACTGGTCAAATTAGTTGACATGTAGAGTTTTAAAAAATACATAACGGAATTCACAATTTAGTAAGCGACACAAGTAGAAGCGAAAAAATATAACAAAGTGTCAGAAAATTTGCTTGGAATATATGAGTGCCCTTATATAATTTCGGGAACAGATGTAGCAGGGTGTTAACGGATGTGATCATTAATGGGCGATCATTAATGCCTGCTGATCATTACATAAAACTTTTACTGTAAAATACATAGGCCTATGCCATTTAATTTTAATAAACCCACTATCATTATTTAACTTACTATATATACTAGACTCTACTATTCCTATGGTAGGGCTGTCAAGCGAAATAAGATCCCCTGGAAATCACATCTGTTCACCGGAAATTAGGGCCCCTTGACTTGGGAAATTAGATCCCTGAATTGCTAAATTACATCACCTCTCAAGATCCCTCGTGATCACCATGCCAACGTTCCATTTTAATTTATACAGTATTTCGTCGTTTTTAGTGCCTCTCCGTTTCAATTTAACGCTTTTTGTCGCATTTTAACGTTTCTCCGTCGACATTTCGTGTTCCCTTTTCGTCATTTAACGTATCCCGTCCCCATTTAACGCTTCTCTCCCACTTTAGTAATTCCCGATGCGCATGTACGTTTTTTCATAGCACTTTAACACCCCCCCCCCCTCTCCTGTAACACTCCTCCATTCATCGCCTTTCAACGCCACTCCGTCGCCCTTCAACATCTTTCTGTTGCCTTTTAGCGCGTTTCAGTCGCTCTTTACCGTTTTTCTGCCGCCTTTTAGTGCCTCCTCTTCC
Organism: Flabesymbios commensalis; assembly: GCA_964017125.1. Taxonomy (NCBI): domain Eukaryota; kingdom Metazoa; phylum Annelida; class Polychaeta; order Terebellida; family Flabelligeridae; genus Flabesymbios; species Flabesymbios commensalis. The sequence goes on along the minus strand of OZ024906.1, from coordinate 33,176,544 downwards.
TTGCCCTGTGTGAACTTTCAAAATTCAATGTGACATTTACCCCTATCTAGCATAGATGTCTGCATATACATGGGCCTAAGATCGGGCATCAAAGTGCGATGAATATTGTTGTTGTGATATGGGTTATTGTCAAAAGGTGACGAAGAGTTTAACTGTTAAAGGAAGACGGAAAGGCTTAAAAGTACCACCGAGAGGCATTAAAGGGCAAAGAGGAAATATTGGAGGATGACAGGGGACTTTGAAATGCAAAGGATTACTAAAGGGTCATAAAGAGGCGCTGAATGAGAGAACTGTTAAAAGGAGACTGTAAGGTGTTAAAGGACAACCGTAAATATTAAAGAGCGACTGAGATACTTTTGGTGACAGAGGGGCGTCAAAGAGCAACAGAGTTGCGTTAAAGAAGGACAGGGAGATGTTTGTTTAAAAAAAAGATTTCCCCTAATTAACCTAATTGATCCCAAAAAAAACTTTACCGAAGAATAGTGTCTATTTTTGACATGGTATGGTAATGCATGTCCTCATAAAATGGCCGTAATCGTCAATTTTGCGGCTATTTTGTATATGCTAATTAAACAACCTAAAACTCAAAACCGGGCTAATCATGTTCAGCACCCCTTAGTTATGCTAAAAAGTCGATTTCTCAACCTTTACTAAAAAACAATTTTAGGATTTTATGGAGCGGCTTTCTCCAAAATGCGTCCAGTCTATCTACAGCTTTTTAAGCAAATTGGGACAATTTGTTCTTGGGCAATGGGCTATCCTAAGGATATTTGGGATGTTTTCGTACCGCAATTATCACATCTAATGTATATAAGTATAGATAAATATACACAAGCACACCCATGTATCTTTTTGTAAATCATCTATATTAAATAATGACATCTGAAAACTTTACTGTTTCGTATATTGGCTGATAATTATGAATACGATATATGTTCTGGTACAAATGCTGCAAATGTATCTGTAACTATTCTGTTTCTGTTACAGTTGCGAGAGACAGTAGAAGAAGGCTTAGAAAATGCTGGACACGCATTTTGTTCTTTAATGAGAGGAGGTAACATCGGAAAGCAGATAATACATGTTGCAGATCCCTGATTCCTGCTCTTCCCTATAATAACAACTTCAATATCCCAATAAAATTTGAATTAAACTAAATGTAATGACAATGCTTTATTCTTCAAAGCAAAAAAGGAATAACTGCTTATTTATAAAGTAATAATCTTTTCGCTTGGCACGACAGGAAGGCTACTTTGTATGGTTGTAATAAAGGTGGAAAGGTAGTGCAATATTACAGATTTCTGCAATATTGTAATATTCTACAATTCAATTTCACAATTTTATGACTGTTTATGTGCAAATCATCCAGATATATTTAGTGATGTAATGATTATATTGACAATCAGTAAGCTTTTATTGAGTTTTCCTTTCTATATTGTATGAAGCTGAAGGGTAGTAACAGTGTAGTATTTATTTTTGTTGGTGATCACAACTGATACATGCATATTGAATGAAAAATATTTATTGATTATTTTTGCTACATTCTATTTTTCTTTCAAGTGTTGACCTGTAATAAATATATATAGGCCAGTTTAATCTCCTTTCTGACAATTGGTCAATGAGAGAATTATCTGATTATCGAGACGACATCATGAAGTAACTGGAAGGATCTATAATTTAATAACTTCCGGAAACGGACAAGCTGTATTTTCACAGATAATCATCTGTGAATATATACTCTCATAGTTCTCTGATGGTATTATATATTATTCATTTCAAAGTGTCGCATTTTATTTTATTGTGCGCCCAAGCATATAGGCATATTGAGTAACCAAACCATCATAATGTCACCCCTAGTATGTTGATCACCCAGTAATTTAAGACTTACAATTTCAACTATAATATTGAGCAAATGTTGATTTTAAATACTGTTGGCTTATCCAGATGCACTATAAAGTATGCTGTTTTCACACCCAAAAAATGGTATAAACCTTTGAATGTAAATGAATTATTTGAAAATTATAAAACAAGCATTTACGCCGGTAATTTGCGTTGTTAGAATAGGCCTAGTCAAAATATTGCATAAAATAATTAAATATTATTAAATATTAAATATTCAAACCATATTAAGTGCATTATTTATTATACGTTCAATATTATATTCGAATTTTATATATTATAGATATTTATCTATAAATAACATTACTATTTCGAAATATCCAATATATGTAACTGACTATTTCCCAGCAACACATGATATCTCACCTCGTTCACTTTTTCAAATAGAGTAATATAATATATATATAATATACGATATAATTAAATACTGTATAATTTTTATAACTTCTGTTGGAATTATAAATGCATTTATTATTTTATACATGTGGTATTAAACCATTAGCTAATATCAATTATTTTCATTTTCTATTGGATAGCAAATGCCATTTCTAGGAATATCTCACCTGCCTGTCACTATATTTTGTCAGTGAATCAATTGCATATTACGTTTGACCTCTTTATGTTTTGATATTTGTAAAATAGTATCTTATTTTTCTGATATGATATACGTCTAAGTATTATATATATATTGTTTACATTCCATCATAACACATATTATTGTTACTTTGATAATTATGTAATTATGTTACTGGATACTTATGTTACTGGATCAGATAACAAGTATGTCATAGGGCACTCATTAGTGGCAGTTTCACTTTCACAATTTAGAAATCGTGGGTACAATCGAAATCAGGTGGTTCTCCATCCCCCAAAATGGAAATTCAATGAAAGAAAGCTCTGGATATTACCACCAGACAAAATCATGGGTGTGAAGTAGTAAATTTTTACGAAATTTAGAATGAAATGTTTGTGCAATTGTGAGCTAAAAAGAGCGGCATTGCACAGACTGCTTCGGTGGCTGAAGTGATAGGATAAGCAACCTTTAACTAACGGGTATTGCAATACATTATTTGCTGTTACAAGGGGGATATGCTGTGAAAACTTTCAACTCGATAAAATTCAATATGGCTGATTTGCAGTTATTATTGACGCTAATATGCGTAATATGTGGAAAACCGTGCCAGGTACCCGGGGCCAGGTAGCTAGACCATTAGTATAGAGCAAAATTTGCAGTTTCAGGGAGGGATATATCCTGAAAAATGTCAACTCAATAAAATTAAAAATGGCCTACTTGCAGCCATTATTGACTTTAATATCTGGAAAACCGTGCCAGATAGCTATATAGGCCTATAAAAGAAAACGTGAGACTTCATGGGAGGATGCGCCCTAAAAAAATCAATTCGATTAAATTCTAAATGGCCAGCCTGCGGCCATTATTGACTTTAATATGCGTTATATCTGGAAATGTGACTAATTAGAAATAAACGGTTGTGATATCTATTAGAGTCAACATTTTAAAAGTTATAGTCTATAAAAAAAAATTTTTTTATATGATTTTCGCTTTTAAAACTATTATTAGATGTTGATGCCTAATTCCGTCGCCGACGGGCCTTGTTATGGATGGCTTTAAATACGACCGTTTGCCTGAAAGTCACAAAAATTTAAGATTATACGTAGATGGTTTCCTAACTATAACACCACGTGACATATTTGTACCTTAAAAAAACATTCACGACATATGGAATATATAGGCCTACATACGTATATACGTGATTATAATTTTTGATCAGTTATACATAAAATGTTTAATTATTATTGTGTAGCTTTTTGTCATTTATTTTACTCATTTCATCTAAGTTAATGGCAGATACCTCGATCGATAAACCATCCGTTTTTACGAAATGTGGGATACTGTTGGTTTTGGTTATCATTTTATGTCGTTTGTATTACAAACTGTATCCCCAAATAGACGATGTAATGTATCCGTCCATTTCAAAGTTTCGCAGACTTATCATCATATTTAGTACTATATATAATAATTATGCCCCGTATCACCACAGTATGTACCACTAAAAGTTACATAATATATAATTATAAGTAAAACTATATACTTGTAAAAAGCAGGTGAATGTGCCAAACTGTACAGAGCTTGGTTAATCGGCCTCTTGTTTTTAGTTACATGCTGTTAAATAATATGAGTGTATTTCTCATGTTAGTATCGGAATTTAAGAATGCCTGATGTGACAGATATTTCCTAAGACTATCAGTTACAGAACCGTTATTCTGGAACATATTTACCTGATGATCATTGGTGATCTAACGCTAATCCAACACTAATTCACACCTTTCTGTTGTTAACACTCAGAATTTTGTTGTTAACTTTGCTCAAGTTATATAATTTGTTTTGTGTGTGTTTTGGGAGGAATACAAGCTTGTCATGCTGATCATCAAATTAGACGTTTTTCTAATCATATCAAAACCGGATGAAACAAAATACACATGATAGCTGATTCACGACTACAATGTTTTGCGTGTTTTTCTAATTATGTTGGTCTAATCTAAACACTCATTGTTTACATACATATAACTTGGTACACTATGAAGATAGGTCAATATGATGATTTCAGTTTTGTTGCTAAATCGCTGATTAAAAACATTAGGTGTGACTGAATAAACTAAACAAATAGCGACAATTTAATGACAAAACATGGCCAGAATCGGCGAATAATTGACGAATCATGTGACCATTTGGCGTTGAAAAGCTGATTATTTTTTTATCGTTTGGCAAACATGTGGCGAATTGGAGACTACTTGGCAACTGTTTGGTGAACAAATGGCGAATTTGGCGATTATTACCTGAATATTCGGCGAAGATCCAGCGAAAAGGTTTTTTTATTTTCCCCAAATAGTCCCCAAATTGTGGAAAACTGTTCGCCTAATTGCCCAATTAATTGCCAAATATTCTGCGTCAGGGTCTGAGTCTTTTGTAATCTGCAGTATCCATGTCGACATATATTGTCATGTGCTAGTGTATGATTGGCAATGAACAGTGTCAGGGCAGCACAGTTCAAGGCAGAAACAGAGAACCACGGAGGCAGCCCTATATCGTCTCCTCTCCACTCTGATAAAGGGCAGATATGATATTTGGCTCGGAGGACAGTTGATACTGTTACTGCCTGCCAGTGAGTCAGCCTATATAGCCTATATAGATATTGGTGGTTAATGAACTCAATAAGCTACTTGCAACACGTAGGCCTATCCCCTGATTTGTGGAATTAAAGTCATTCAACCAGCATCGACCTGTTGGCCTGGTACCTAAGATATAGCCTAGCGATGATCGTAGTTTTAGTATCTTTGTTATGTGATAATAAATGTGCAATACTAAGGTGACTAATAACATTGCTGTATGACTAGTGGGATAATGTTACTATCATTTGTGATAAATTTAGCATGCATAATTATTTTGTACGTCATGTTTAATGTGAGTAGATTGGAGGAAAGTAATTCAAATCCATGTGGTGTCCATATATATGTTGTTCAGCTATTTAATAAAACATATGTTCTTATATCTAAATTATAGATGTCTTGTTCAATAACTTTTCGCTGCTTAGGTTTATTGACGGGTTCTTACTATTATTTGTTTTAGTCGTTAGGATTGTTGTAGTCGTCGTAAAAATAATGATGCAGATGTTTCAATCCCCTGCAATTGGATACGCTTACTATAATGGGAAGATGGGTAATTCAGCCAAGTCCGTGTCATGTATAGGATAACAGTTAAGGTAGATCAACGACGTTTGAGTCATTCAACTCTTCATAGTTGGATATCATTCAAATAATTCGGGTTAGAGGTAATTTGTTTTCTTGAAGTAAAATTTCATTATCTGTAGTGTCGATATATATTAAATTGGTGCAGATAGCTCGTGTCCCGGATGTTGTGTCATTGGCGCTTCACCCTCATGTGCGTCACTTCACTCAGGAACGATGCACGCGTCTAAATAACCTGTTTCTGTTTCCCCCGTGTAGTATGTTACTTGAATAAGCAGGTAAAATTACATGTCAGCTGAAGGGTTTCAACATTTGATATCAGATGTTTTTTTGCCCCTTTTATCCCGCATTGACTAAAAAAACTAAAATAAAACATAAAGAGTACATGCAGTTTGCTATATTAAAAAAAATCAAATTGCTGCTCGCAAAATTCACAACGTAGTGATATACTTTGACATTTCTAACGGAATTTTCATCGGCAAGCAGATTTGCAAGTTATGGTCGAAATGGGGGCATCACAAGCACATTTGGAAACTTCAGCACAACTGATTGTCATCTAATTGTAGACGTCTTTATTTTATAACCCGACAGCTGTTGAACTATAGTGTAGGCCTCAGCTGATATTAATTTAGGCCTACTTAGAAAAAAAATACAACTGTGTGTATGTCACCTTTAAATCATTATGTACATTTCTTTCTAGTTGAACAGCTGTAATTATAATCGGTGTTCTGTATTAACAATACACAACTGCTGGTCCTCTATGATACATTTATCTGGCTAGCCGTGGACGATAAAGGTGTGGGCCGTGTATTGCTGTATTCGAAATCTACGTTTTTCAACATGGCGGTGACTGTATGAGAGCGATCTCTACCCCAAGGTCCGAAAAATGTCCGTAACTTTTTTAATGAGCTTACGGAAAATGAGCTGAGCATGCGATCATGTTAATACTGATTCTAATAAACCTATTTTTGACCTGAATAATTGAGGCCAAGGCTTAGATATGACCATCCAAAGAATGATCCACGTTTTGATCGGGCTGAATCTGTGAAATGAAAATGAAATGAATCGGGCTTCAGGCCATTTTTGTACACATACGGCTAAATTGGGCCAGGAGAACCTTCTGAGAATGGTGAGATGAATGATATGACATTGCCCTCCAGACACGGGATTCGAAATTCAAACCATGTGGTTCATTTTCTTCAACTGAAAAGGAGAACAGAAGTGACCAATGCAACATGACGACATAGAAAATTGTGATTTTTTCGATTATATTTAAAAAATGATAATCCATTTTTCTTCTTCAAAAAAAGCTCAGCATCTACGGTGGCATCTGGTACTGCCTAGTCGCAAAAAGTGTTTTGTTGGATTTAAAATTTATCTGATATTTTGTCACTGGTAACAGAGGTGACACAAAACACTGGTACCGCACTTTTATATATCACTAATATTAATAAAAAAAACTATATTTTATTCAAAATTAGCATTAATCTTTCCTCTCCAATAAAACCATTCGGACAGCAAAACACCGTTCCTGATCAGTCAGTTTATTAGGTAACAGCATATTGAAAAGTTGTAATCGGGACAACCCGTTTTAGGATGAATTTGTGCTGACATAAAAGAGGACGTGATGGTCTAAGACCATCTATATAGATATAATGCTCATAAAGCAGGAATTGATGGTCTAAGACCATTTATATCGACATCAGCAGAACGTGATGGTCTAAGACTATCTATACGGACATAAAGCAGGACGTGATGGTATATGGACATAAATAAAATAAAGCAGGATGTGATGGTCTAAGACCATCTATATGGATATAACGGATCTAAAGCATGACGTGGTGGTCTCATACCATCTATTTCGACATTAGCAGGATGTGATAGTGTAATAGTCAGTCAGCCAGTGCCCAAAAAAAACACTCAGGTTTACACTGAAAGCTAGATAATTTCTGATGATACCAGGTGTTGGGAACATGCCTGGGGGTCATCACCAGGGGGGATGTAAAGTTTGAAAGTGGTGCAATTTTTTTTAATTCAAGATGGCGTCCAAGATGGCCGCCGGCAAATAGTCATACTTAAGAAATAGTGTAAATTTGGCAAATTTAGCTCAATTTGCTGCTGTAATACACCATTTCAATTAGTTTAAAGTTACTGAATGCAGCTAGGCTACTCTCAAACAATTCTGATCATTATGTTTAACCCTTTAAGCCCCACATGTTCTTTATCATACACCTTGGTGATGTCAATTAGGACAAAATTGTTGTCTATAATAAGTATTCGATATTAATGGTGAATGATTGGTATCAATACAGTGACTAGGGTAATGACAATTAGTTAATCTAATTAATTATAAAAAAGATGGCGTCCAAGATGGCTGCCGGCGTATAGTCAGACCTAGGAATTTGCGTAAACAGTGCAATTCGAAATGATTTTTTTTTGTAATACACCATTTCAACTAGTTTAGTAGTCAATAAATCGTTCTAGATCATCCCATAAAATGTTATTTTAAATAATCGAATTTATCATTATATTCACTTAAAACATTTACCCTTTCAGCTCTGTGGAGCTTTTGTACTGAACATTTCTAGAATGTCAATAGGGACAAAACTATTATTTAGAACAAATTATTCATTATTAATAGTAACGGATTTGCATCAGTACAAAAACTAAGGCAATATCACACTTACTGGTTTCAGTTATTTAAAATGGCGTCCAAGATGGCGGCCACCAGCACTTAGTAAAATTTAGAAAAATGTGTGTAAATTGGCATATTTTTAGTCCAGTTTTATCCTGTAATAAGCCATGTTAACCACTTAGGTAGTCGTGAGTCAATCTAGATCACTCGAAGACAATTTGAACAATATGTAATCCTTTTAATGCAAAGTTCTAAAGAAAGGTCTGAGCTTCTATGTCCCTCGTCAAAACAAGAGCCCTCTCCAACAAAAGACTAGATTCAAAATCCCCCCACCTAAATGTACTTGTTGAATCATTTAAATGGTATTTTTACATACCCTAGTATCCTTGTAATGAATAATTAATATTAAAATAACATGTTAATTTTGATGATATTTTTTTCTGAGGACTACTGGTGGAGTGTAAGTATACCGGACTAGCCAAACTTTCTAAAACGTTGCATCATATTGGTGGACTGCTGACAAGAGCGTTGGCTTAGGAAAGGCTAGGGAAATAATATATTTTGAAGACATTGTATGGGAAACGTCATTGCTAACCCATAGTCGAGGAGGTGTGGATTTGTTTCTGAACCATTTATTTACTGTGCCTCATCTACGTATGATATCTGACACCATAATTATGTGACCCATCTGGACAGCCGCATCGCGCATTATTTTTTGTCAGAGAGTGAGATGATGCGATATTGTGAAATAGAACAATTGGGCTATATATATAGTTCAAACCATCAGTGATTATTTTATTAAAACCAACATTGTTGCTTTTTAAACATTTTAAAACCAATTGTTCAAAACCCCCACGGCATTATATAATTTTATCATTTAAAATAACGTTCAATAAAGTTAAATAAACCACTCAAAGGGTTGATTTTTAAAATAGTTTATGTATGTGCTATATATATATATATAATTTTATTAATGATACATTTATTTAATGAAATCGTTTTTTAGTGTTATCATGTATGTATAGTTTTGGCATTTCTGCTGATCACGTGCAGATGGGTCACATTAGGCATACTGGATGACAAACTTCATTAAACGACACATCTAGCTTGAACGAGTATATCATTGTATATCAACCAATTGCTCAAAACATGCTAAAGGTGGTGTATTTATATATATAATATCTGTCTCAGCGTGAAAGAAAATGTATGCTGTCATGCCACAACCAGTTTTCAAAATATCTCTTCAATATTGTCTGTGCAGTTCTACAGGGCTCTGTAGGAAGTTCCAGGAGGGGGTCTTATTTCAATCATTGCATTCAACATATTTCATTATCTATATCTCATATCGCTTTAACATGACACTAAAGAACAGTTTGATTGCCAGTAAGTTCAAAATAAATTATTTCTATTTATAATACCAGGCTTTAATTCTTTGTTCATGATACACTGAATCCAGAAAAACAGCGATGATGATAAGAAAGAGGATTTACCCGTCATCTAATGGGAGGTTGTTTCGTATATTACACTTGGTTTGCCATTGGAAAGGCCTGATAAAATCGAGAAAAATATGGGACGAGGCATGGGAGAATCTGATTGAGCATCATCACAGAACGCACCACCAAATTGAGAATATCATCAATAAATATTTATTTACTTTTGTTAAAAGGTCAATTCAGTAATGGTAAATCATTTATGATATCGTTGTCCTCTTTCAGATTAGTGTTTTTTGTGTCCTTGGGTATTATAATATATCAATTCTGATGATTTCAATACTATTTTTGATTTAGGTTTTGAAAAGTTGTGTATGAAGATATTTTTATATCAGGGCCTAATGTTGAAGATATAAAAAGCAAACAACATCTACATTATGTTTATGGTGTTTGCTTTCCAGGGTAGGCTAGGAGGAATTGCTTGTTATATACAATTATATCTGTCAGTTTTTTTTACTATTTTACTACTTGACCTGTTATAGATTGCATAGAGGGTTTTAGAAATGTAATAATTTGTAAGGTTCGAGGAGTACAATATCAAATGTAAATATGTATATTAGCAGCTGGTACTGCAAACGATACATCCTTCTCACTGGTGACCTGATCACATTAATAAACATCACATCTGTAGTCTATGCTTCTGGTGATTATACCTGACTACGTAGCATAAAGCTGAAGAGATACTGACATGAAAACCAGGCTAACCAGGAACATTTTTGTTGGCAACTGTATATATTTTCTGCCTGTATTTTCGCTTTAAAGAGGTATACAGTATATGCTTGTGTCAATATCCTATCTGCTGTCATAAAGAAATTTGACAATAAATTGACAACAAAAATGTCAGTAATTAAATTTTAATGATATATAAATCTATGTAAAATTATTTTGCCTGACAGTCAAAGAACGGTATAAATGAGCTTTAAATAATTATTGCATTTAACAAAAACTATTGTGAATGCGGTAACAGGTTCAACAAATTTGTTTTAAAGTTGGTCAGTGGTGGGTATTTTGCGTTTTACTCAAGTCAGCACATCCTTTAGCGAATGAATAGGAGCATAGCAGGATGTGATCGTGTGAGACCATCTATATGGACATTAGCAGGACGTGGTGGTCTAAGACCATCTATATGGACATTAGCAGGACGTGGTGGTCTAAGACCATCTATATGGACATCAGCAGGACGTGATCGTGTAAGACCATCTATATAGACATTAGCAGGACGTGGTGGTCTAAGACCATCTATATGGACATAGCAGGACATGGTGGTCTAAGACCATCTATATGGACATTAGCAGGACGTGGTGGTTTAAGACCATCTATATGTAAATTAGCAGGACGTGATGGTCTAAGACCATCTATATGGACATTAGCAGGACATGGTGGTCTAAGACCATCTATATGGACATTATCAAGACGTGGTGGTCTAAGACCATCTATATGGACATTAGCAGGATGTGATCGTGTAAGACCATCTATATGGACATTAGTAGTAGTAGTAGTAGTAAATCATTGCTTTACGTCACTTTTCGGCACAAAAGGTCTTTTAAGTGACATTATAATACGATAAAAACATTAGTAGGACGTGGTGGTCTTAAGACCATCTATATGGACATTAGCAGGACATGGTGGTCTAAGACCACCTATATGGACATTAGCAGGACGTGTTGGTTTAAGACCATCTATATGGACATTAACAGGACGTGATGGTCTAAGACCATCTATATGGACATTAGCAGGACGTGGTGGTCTAAGACCATCTATATGGACATTAGCAGGACATGGTGGTCTAAGACCATCTATATGGACATTAGCAGGATGTGATCGTGTAAGACCATCTATATGGACATTAGCAGGACATGGTGGACTAACACCATCTATATGGACATTAGCATGACGTGGTGGTCTATGACCATCTATATGGACATTAGCAGGACGTGGTGGTTTAGGACCATCTATATGGACATTAGCAGGACGTGATGGTCTAAGACCATCTATATGGACATAAGCAGGACGTAGTGGTCTAAGACCATCTATATGGATATAAAGCAGGGCGTGATTGTCTTAGACCGTGTATGTATAAAACAGTGCGTATGTGATGGTCTATTTGGATACATAGAATGATGTGATGATTTAAGAACATTCATATGCACATAAACAGAACGTGATGGTCTAAGACCATCTACTTAGACAGAAGCAGTATGACCATCTATTTGAACATAAGATCTAAGACATATGACTATGAAAGAGTACGTGGTCGTCTAAGACCATCTATGCAGATATAAAAAAGACAAGGTGAGTTTTTCCATTTATTTTAATATAAAGGAGGACGTGGTGGTTCCAGACCATCTATACTGTATGGATATAATGACTTACTTGGTGGTCTTAGACCATCTATATTAAAAATATTATGGGCTACTGTAAACAACATCCTGCACAGAAAGGCTGTTGGACCGCTGTATGCAAAAATTGACGCTAAATATAAAAAATAAATATTCGTTCAGTACCGGTAGGCCCTATAGATGTAAAAAATATACCTTTTATATAATTATATTAAAAAAATTGGTCGAATTTGTGAAAAATATTTCCACTAAATTTCATTATAATATGGACAATATATAAAAAAGTATTGAATGAGTGAAAACAATAGTATTGAGTGAGTGGAAACAATAGTGTTAGAGACGTTCTAATTAAAGCGACAGAATCTGGCTGAAATTATTAAAAAATCGGTAGTTTTATTTTGGCTTCTTAATATGACCATATGATGTATACATGTCCATAGACTAGAACTGCAATTTTGTTTTAATTTTTGTGCTGCACGTTTACCACAATTTTAAGCGAGATATAGAGACGAAATTCCCGATTTCTTATTTCCGACATGCATGTCCAAAATAAGAAATACGGGAATTTCATCTTTATCGTAAATGCGCAGCACAATTTTTTTTTAAATCATATGATCTTATTAAAGGCCCCATGTAGTCCCCAGACCTACTCTGCACAATGTCATATTTCATACTATTTTGGGTCACTTTTTAAATATTAGAGTGCTCAGCTTACATTTTTAAAAAACTGGAAACGATTTTCCCAAAGGCAAATTTAGGGGGCGGAGCTAATACGTGACGTCAAAAGGTAGAGACATACTTGGCTAGTTATAATACATGTACATGTACATGTAGCTGATGATGCATTGCAATAATTTAATAAAATTGACCAAAGTCAACACGGAACGCCGGTCCAACGCTGCCTGAATGCTGGTGCAGCACTAGAATTGATGGCCATCACCGCGTACACTCCTGGCCAACCGCGACCGCTCCTGGCCAGCGTTTAGCATTCACTCGCCCCTTGTTTACCCTGTCGATGCGGGCATATTGAAATTAATAGAAATCCAGTTCAGCTCATGTACAAATACAAGAAACATGAAACATATACCCGATGCAGTTTAAATGTCAATTCAGATTCAATAATGGGCGATTTTTGTGTGTGAAGTCATGAGGTGGGAGATCCACCCAGCCTAGTTTTTATTTTTGAAAATAACTGATAATTAGTGGACTAAAATAATCTGCTAAGTTATGAGATAGTTCATTGTGATATATACTTTGATTATAGTGATGAACTGAAATCACTTCACAAGGCCTTTAAGAAGCTAAAATAAAATTACCGATTTTTTTATGATTTTAGCCTGATTCGCTCATAATTTATTTTCCCCTCCCACAATTCCCGCTACACTGCCTTTGATCGCGTTGTGTTTCTGAGCTGTGTTTTCTACCAAGTGGAAGCCACAAATGATTGTAGGCCTGCCTTCGGGAGAAGTGGTGCTTTTTAAAGCTTCATACAGCTTTGAAACGCGCATGTGTGGGACGGTCAAGTGTAGGCCTACATTAGCCTATAGAGTACACTTTGACAGCATTAATATCATTGACTGAACTGATTACAAGATACTACTCCAACGAGAAATTGGTCCAATGTTGTTTTAATGTTAGACCAACGGCTGCGACGTTGGCCGACAATAAACCAACATTTGGTGAGTGTGCCGTGTTGGCTGGGAAAGCTTTTACTGTCAATATGCTGGAGGCCAACTGTTTCCAAACCCCCATGGTAACATAACCTTTTGCGTCACAATACAAAGCCCACATAAGAGAAATGGTGAATTATTTTCTCATAGATGTCGCTCAAGTATATAGAGTTTATATGATTTGGGAACTTGCTCTTAATGCGGCGATGGGTATGAAACGCATATAGTTTTATTATCTTGGCTCATAACTGTGGATGTGGGGTGATATGTCATTGTGAAATGTCCAGGGGCCACTGTTGCATTCTGGAGACCACATTGTCCTGCGTATTTTGACAGTTGACTACACATTTAACACAAAATTAAAATAATCATGTATTCACTTGCTCTTAAAATATTAACATTATCTGTATGTCCGTCATTGTTTGTCTGAGGCACGTGGAAAGCTATGGGGTCGTCACACATATCTCCAGGGCCGGGGCGCTGCCCAACAACACGAGACAATGACCCAATGTTGATTTCATTAAATGCTCGACCAGCTATGCAAACGCTGGCTCAGCATTAAATCAACTCGTGTTTGGTGGGTGATTTATTGGAGGACGTCCAGACTGTTACACCCCATCAAACACGATACATTGATTAAATGGTGGCTAAATGCTGGCCCATATCGTCTTCGACGGTGGCCATATGGCAAACATTAGCCTGAACACTGATATCGGGCCAGATACTGGGCTCCATGATTTTACATTATTTTACTGGTAGGAATTCTTACCGTTTCACCTGGCCTATTTACGTCACGGACACGTGAGGGTCACAGAGCTATTTAGAGCGATAATGAAAGTACGACTGGTGATGCAGAGCATCACCCAGAAATGGTCGATAATATAGTTTAATTATACATTATTATAACTACATATATATAGTTAATTTATACCGGATTTTGCCCGAACAAAAAATATATATGCTATTATTTTGAAAAATGTGTTGCTTGTATAAGAATATAAGTCTATGTAAATAAGTGGTGGCTTGCTAAGTTGTAAAGTTTTGACTAGAACTTGACACTGACAGTCATGTGGGTCCTATGCGATATTGGTAGTTCTGGACTACTAGTTTCGATTTTTTTAATTTAAACAAAAATACACGCATTGCAGTTTGTGATACACCGCTTTTTGACGGTTTAAAACGAAAGCTCCCCACCAGTGACAACTATTTAAAATTAATTGGTTATGTGGTAGTAACCGAAGGTCATGTGAGAGAGTGTAATGGTAAATCTCACCTAACACTACTATGTGTGATTTGTAGGTCTTCAAGGGTGTTACAGGCTGGGTGGACAATCAGACAATCAAGCAGTGATGTGCAATGATGTATGACTGTCGCTGTCTGTGAATTTTGCTTGATTATTTTTGCAATGACAGATTGATTGGAGATTTTTAATGTTTTCTTTTGGCAGCCATTTGAATTAGAATTTTAGACTTCAGAATTCAGACTTAAAATATTAGATGAGAAGTATCCACTAAGCTTTTAAACTTTTAAATACACTTATATTAGTTTGTCAATTGGAAACACATTCAGTGGGCCCCCAGTGACCACATTGACTTGTCTTTCTGTTGGCTGGATGTTTTATCACTGTATGCGACTCTGGCCTAACACTAAAACATGATTGGATCGAAGTTTCGTGTTTACTGGAATTACGACTGTTATTTAAATTGTCAAATCTAGCACATAAAAGGTTACTACTGACCATTGTGAACATGCAAAGTTGGTTCAATGGTTGGCATCCGTCTGCAAGACTGGCCGTACATTGAAACAGCATTAGGCAAATTCAAATCCAGCATTTAAAGGGTTAATATGAGGACCCAGCTTGGACACACGCCCGCAATTACCTCTGTACAAAAAACCTGGTGTGCTACGCATAACTAATCATACTTGTTTATAATGACAGTTTGAAGAAATACATTTAAGAATCCCTCAACTCAATCGTCCAATAAGAATGGAACCTTTAAGCCACACTCCCAAATTGAATTAAATTGAGGCTGGCCAATCACACCCTAAAAACCAGAGCCCAGTTTCTGGTCCAATATGTCGTCACAGGGCCAGTGGTCAGGCTAGGCAAACCTAAAAGTACTCTGGTTCCCAGAGCCACACTACGTGGCTTGGCCGAGCTTTATGAAATTGGCTGGGCTCGCCAGGCAAACCTAAAACCAGCAGTGGCTATAAACACGTGGCACTATGGCAGGCTAAGGGGCTATGATAAAGACGGACAAAAGCGTGCTGACCGCATAGTGAGCTATTGAGGTCCACATAATCCTAAATTTTGTAAATATAACCCTGTGACAATCTCATCCTCGACGTGATGATCTCTAGCAAACATAATATCGTAGGGCCTATGTGTCGCTCAAATGAGTGCCACATACGACAATCTGGCTGATAATGGCCAATTAATTAATCTCTGCAAATAACCTGGTATTTCTTCTCATTTGCATTCAAATTGAGGAATAATTTGCTACCGTAATTGTCACATCAATGTGGATTAAAAAGACGTTGTTTTATAAAATACGTAAGCATAATTTATGTAATGAATTCCCAGTATGTTTTTATTTTGATGGGTTGTGCTCTTTTCTATTCGAATAATGTTATTCGAAATATACAATTTGGTGCATATTCAAGTGAGACATTGTGCTGAATTTCGACAACGTAGGCCTATTCTCTAACTTTAGGTCGTCTATAATGGCTTATATAGGCTTATTCGGTCCGGTTGTGGCTCAAAACTCAAATAAGAGATATTTTAGGTTCGAATCCTGACCGGTCGGATATTTGTCATCATGGATGTACATATATACAGTGCTCCAAGCTGTTTAAAGGCATGTCCCCTGTTGCTTGCCATATTACACCCTGTCGTATATTTGAATGTATAAAGACGAAACAAAAAACAAAGACAAATTCTATCTGACTATATACAAAATCCATGCATGTACAAATGCATACAACTGTTATCAAGCGACAAACAAGCTGTCTTAAAAAAATTAGCAAAAAATGTTTACCTTATAAATATTTTGATATGGCGATATTATGTTATGATATGTATTGTTACAATTGTAATTCCATGCCCTCAACTCATGTTCATTCACTACACTTTGATGATTTTGTTTTGTATGCACACAAGTTGTCTAGCCTATAGCCTATAAACTGTTACTGTTATATATAATTTATAAAGATAACTTTAGCAACCAATTATAGAGGGTTACACAAAGTATATGTTTATTTTAGTGGACTTGAACAATAATGCGCATGGGTGCGGCCTTCCTACTTTCGGTTTCTAACTTCCTCCTTCCCACTTCCTATTTGTCTTGTATGGCGGCAACAAGTTGAATTATTCAGATGTAAAGTAAAGAAATAAACAGTAGGAAGTCAGGATCAAGAAGTTGATTATGTCCAAAAATTACACTGTTTGGCATAAAATTGGTTGAAAAGGACCGATTTTTTAAAAACTTGACAGAACGTCATTTTTTGCACTTTTACCCATAATTTTTTTTAATTTTTTTTTTCTACATTTTGAACCGATTTCTATCAGATATATCGTCTTTTTACATACATTTTATATATGGCATAAAATTTGTTGAATATGACCAACTTTGATGCACTTGGGGGAACGTTTTTTCCATATTTTAGAATATGTAAACAAAATTACGCTAAATGTAAAAAATCAAATATTCGTTCAATATATAAAAAATGACGTAGACTAACTACGCTCCGCTAAATCTATCAAAAAACGTTCGAATGTGTAAACAAAATATTTTCCCGCTAAATGTCATAAAAATTGGTTGAATACTAGCGATTTTTGTTACACACCAATATCACCATAAATAATATACGTGAGATTTCACTTGTCAATTAATAGGCCTGGAATTACAAGTGGGGCCTAATACTATAGATCGGGTAATATTCGCGTGGTTTTATTTTCGCAAATTTTACGAGGGCAAATTTGGGAATTTAAGAGTATCGTGAAAATGTGTATTATAGTAGCACTATATACCAATCATCGAAACAGACAAATACTAGAGGAAGACAACAATAGCTTAGGGGGCCACCATTTAATTCCCAGGGGGGAGCTGAAGACAAATTATTTATTCCAACCCGGCTCGGCTACGCGCTTAAGATTTCAAATTTTATTACAGCTCTATATAGAACAGTTCTTAAAGTAAATTATTTATTTCACGCAGAGTCAGCCCGAAATTATTTATTTAAAAAAAACTCTACCCCCCCTCCCCCCTGGAGATTGAATGGTGGCCCCCTTAGCCCATCTTCATCTATCCAGTTGTCTGCCATCGGCAGAACCTGGATAACCCGTATATGTGCTATGAGTTCAGAACCCCCCTCCTCCTCCCTGGCAAATTCACAGTTGATTCAGGCGGCCCAAACCTCGTGGGGGGGGGGGGATAGACTGATCATCTACTGCAGAATTAGATGAAGTAGGTGTGTCATTATGATTCGCTGAGTTAACATTTGGGGCACCCAATACAACGGCATGCATGCGCAGCATGGTTAACTTCCACTGCACCGGAGTGGGGTCAGCCGTAACATAAATATTTTAATTCAGTGAAGCTTAATGACCCACGGCACCTACCGTATACTTTGGCACTGGAGGGTAACTTTAGCCCTAACCTAAAAATTATATTATGGCATAGACACAGCCTCAACTTATAGACCTTACAGGAATTATGTCGTCAATCATGCTAGCTATATACACCCCTTCTCATACCATGTGCTTAGCAAATAAAGTTTACATTAACTCGTCATTTTTTCTTGAAACGCCCCTGCATATCCTTTAGGCCATTTACCTCATTTTTGAAAAGATGTGTAGGCCTAACTTATACCTGGTCATCCTAAAATAGTGGGACTAAATATGCCAAATGTTGCCACTCTATGATACATACACCGACAAAGGTCCCATATCCGTTGGGGATGACGAATATGGCCCCATAGCATTTTTATAAAATCACTTGACCTCACTCGACCTGCAGTTTGAAATTTACATTTGGTACCTTTGGCGCAGCGTTTTCCGTAATAATGGCCTAGATTGTGCTACAGTAGATTATCCGCTATACTAATGAACTCGGAAACTGCAAAATCTGGTCAAATGGTGCAAAACAATGCCATTGAATAATATTAGGCCTATATCCTATGGGAAATAAACGACTTTGGTTACTTTGGCCAGTTTTCCTAATACATAATTATCTTCGTTTTGAGCTCATGTTTTAAGACCAAATCCTGTTCAAAGATGACCAATCCGATGTCCTATCCGAAATGAATAACGTTGGGGAAAAGAAACCACACCAAATGATGAAATAAAACGGCGAGGGGATATACCTCTTCATGAAAGAAAATCTAAACTGACCCTCAGAACTATCGTCCAGTGTCAAATTGAATCATGTATGAAACAAGAAAATTTATTTTATTCATTTTATTCTGGTTTAAGGAGCTCTTTTTCAATTGTATTTGCAACAACTGACACTTATCTAGCATACCTAACTGATCAGATTCGCATTCAAATGGACAGAGGTTATTACACTGGCATGGTCATGATCGACTTGCAAAAAGCAATCGATTCAAAAAATAAAAAAATAAAGGCTCTTGGTGTTGATCCTCTGGCCATTAAATGGTTTTAATCGTGCTTGAAAGGCAGAAATTAAAAAACTGAAATAATTGTATTTTTTCTGACCCCAGAGTGGCTCCTTGTGGAGTACTGCAGGGATTTATTTTGGGGCCATTGCTATTTTTACTATAATATATTATTAATGACATGGAGGCTGCTGTCCCATGGCAACTTATTCTTTATGCTGACGACTCAGTCCTTTTAGTCTCTGACAAGAATGTTGACAAAATAAAGGAACAACTTGGCAATGAAGTTTCTTCTCTGAATGAATGGTTGGTCGATAATAGACTTTCCATTCATTTAGGGGAGACAGAATCAATACTTTTTGGTTCAAAGAAAAGACTTCAGAAATAGATAGATAGATAGATAGATAGATAGATAGATAGATAGATAGATAGATAGATAGATAGATAGATAGATAGATAGATAGATAGATAGATAGATAGATTGATAGATAGATAGATAGATAGATAGATAGATAGATAGATAGATAGATAGATAGATAGATAGATAGATAGATGGATGGATGGATGGATGGATGGATGGATGGATGGATGGATGGATGGATGGATGGATGGATGGATGGATGGATGGATGGATGGATGGATGGATGGATGGATGGATGGATGGATGGATGGATGGATGGATGGATGGATGGATGGATGGATGGATGGATGGATGGATGGATGGATGGATGGATGGATGGATGGGTGGGTGGATGGATGGATGGATGGATGGATGGATGGATAAATGTTTCATTGATATAATTTGTCTTCAGAAATATTTCAGAAATAAATGTTACGTGTGGTGAGACCATGCATGGTAGCTTCTACAAAAAGTGTGCGATATTTGATAGTAGATCTGGACCAGTCTTTAAATGGTAATTATATGGCGAAATTATTATTAAGAAAGGCAACTCTCGACCCAAATTATTATGGAGACATGCAACATTTTTAGGCACAAATTCAAGAAAACTTTCGGAATCAGCTCTAATTTAAAGTCATTTTCTATTATGCATGCTCCACATGGTTTAGTGAGTTTTAAGTTTACAATTAAGTTCACAAGTTTTTTTTAAATTCTGTAAAATAAAATGTTCAGATTTGTCTTGAACTGCTCCCCAAGGACGCATATTGGTTCCAATGAATTCAAAATTCTCAATTGTATACCTGTTTTGGACTGCGTTAAACAAATTAAACTTAACAACATGTTTAGAATAATTCATGGAACATCGCTGAAGTACTGACGAGATTCAT
The DNA here is from genome assembly GCA_964017125.1 of Flabesymbios commensalis. NCBI lineage: Eukaryota > Metazoa > Annelida > Polychaeta > Terebellida > Flabelligeridae > Flabesymbios > Flabesymbios commensalis. The sequence continues at coordinate 33,155,846 of OZ024906.1, read as the reverse complement.
TATCAATGGTCAGTCACGAACTCACAATGGTCTTACCACAAGTAAAATCTGCGGATGCCAAGTCTCTTCGATACTCACCCAATAAAATGCGAAATTGTCTACCGGTACATCTCAGAAAACAAGGAACTTTTCAACTTGTAAACATGCCGTCACAAAACACATGTGGATGGCGTTGAAAAGACATGAAGAGGAAGCATTTGTATTTATTACTAGCTTTCACTTAATATTATATTCAATAATTAAATTTATTTTAGACTAGTGGGCCTATGGGGACGTCAGGTAGTCCCTCACGCCGGAGGCACCAGTATGGGATTGTTAGGGTCTCCAGTATGGGCTTGTAAGGGTGAACGAGAGAAACTGCCTAACACTCTACATCATATCATAAACTTCATCTCCCCGTCGGATCAACGGTTCTGATTAACTCACAAAACTCCTCTTCTGCTTATCATGTTTATTTGTCTAGACATTTGATTATAGCAACGTACAACCCAGCGCACGACACGTCTAGCTAAACTCAGAGCGGGCGACCGGCGGCACGTCCGCAGTTGCTGAGCGTTCTATCTGAAGTGCGGGAAAAGTACCACGGCCGCATAGGATTCGGTCCTCTGCGCCCGGCACAGAAGTACCAAAACGAGGCAGTCGTCTACAGACTCATCGCGTCCGGGAGGGTGGGGACGACTGCCACATTAAACAAGCGAAGTAGGGATCCTACAGGCCTACAAGTTTAAAACTAGGTGACAGGATGGAGCAGCGATTCCGACCAACTTCAATCTGTGGCGGGCGGGCTTGGCGAAGTTGAGACTGACGAGTTCCACTCACGCCAATTTCTACCCACGCCACCGTTTCGCGCGTATTTCGTCACTTCCAATTAGACAGTCAAACCGGACAGACGTGCCGCTTTGAAGAGCGCCGAGTTGGCTAATATGGCCAGGCTTCATCCCGCCGCGAGCTATGCATAGCAATGTTGATACAATCTATAATAAAGTGAACGAATGAACTTCTTATAGTTATCATATTATATTTTACCTTTGACCGCTGAACCGTCTGGTACAGGACTTAGAACAGGTTTGAGATTGGATTCCGACTTCCCGCACCAACACGGGTGACGCCTATTCAGGTTAACATAACCATTATATTACTGAAACATATTTTCTATATTTATATAGGTATTTATTCTACTCTAGCGGAGGGGTACAGCAGTGGGTCTTGGTGGTATTAATTGTGCAATGGTTTCCATGGTGTAAGCCTTTCTCTGTTCTCGGGTGTGGTTTTCTCTTTGCGAGAGTAGAGTTGTTATTAATAATTGCTGTGACATTTCAATTTCTGGTGTGGTCAGTTTGACCAATTATTTATATATTTATATATGACTAAATAATTTTCTGCCATCGCCATCATGGATCACTAATAATTAGGGACCGCCGTGGAAATAAGTATTCTCATCAGGAAACTTTTCGGAGTTTTCATTCCCTGGTGACCATGATCTGCGACCCATGATTTCATGTATTTGTAATATTGATCATGTTTTGTTTCCATGTCAATGGTTTACTGAATAAATCTAATCTAATCTAACCCCTCAGGGACTTTTAAAAAAGGTTAAGAGGGTCCGCAGAGGCTACTCCCAGATTTATTATTGTTATGTGCATATATGTGGTATAGGCTACCCAGCGAACAAGATGCGTTGACCCAATTTTGGCTGATTCTGGGCCAGCGTCGTAGACGATGGGCCAACGTCAGCGCAACAATGAGCCAACGCATCGTGTTATCTGACCTGTATTGTTACTGTTGCTACCGTTACTGTATTGCGGGGCACTCGATCATTGGGGGCCCTAGCTGATGTATCTAAACACTAAAACTCAATATAATTCATCTCTGTAGTTTTCTTCAGCTGCTTTAACAAGTCCAAGTGTCTGGGTAACTTTTGGATTCTGTATCCCTTCTGAAATTTGCAACATTGAGGTCACAACTTTTGGACGTTTGTATAATTCAGCTTAGATTTTGATCTAGCACAACATGTGTCTATCTCAGAGAAAACAATGGAATGTGGTCATATATTTCTTTTAGCATGTCGGCAGTTATGAAAAAGGGGTTAGCATAATTTTATTGGACAATTTAAAAATGTAGGCCTATGTGATGTAAGAGCCTACCACCTTTGAGCTGCCTATATATAGTTGACTGCACAATAATATTGATAAAAAAAATACTTTAAAGCGACACAATCAGGCTATAAAATCATCAAAAAATCAGTATTTTTATGCTGGCTTTTTTATGACCATAGGCCTATGTAATGGCCGAAATGAGAAATCAGTAGTTTCGTCTTTATATCTCACTTAACTGGTAAATGCGCAACACAAAAATTAAAACAAAAAATTGCAGTTTTAGTCTATGGACATGTTAAGGCTACATCATATGGTCATATTATTAAAAAGCCAAAATAAAAATAGGAATTGTTTGATGATTTTAGCCTATATATTGTATATAGGCTAAAATCATCAAACAATTCCTATTTTCGTGTCGCTTCCCAGCTGGCAATTTTCCGAATGTGACATCGCTTCGACGTGGATATGAGGTTGAAATCACATTGCAACGTCGGCTAACCTCAATGCAATGGCAAATCAACGTCTTATTTCCGTCGTTGTTTTATCAAGAAAAAACGACATCATTACAGCGTCATATCGACGTCAAGCTTGAAACGATGTTGATATCAGGTTGAAATCAAGTTGAAATCGCGTTGAAATCACGTGGAAATTATGACGTTGAAACTATTTTCATATGAAACATTTTTTCAGGGCCGTTTTATTGTCATTTTGCCATTTTTCAACGTCGTTTCAACGTTGAAACAACGTCGTTTTTTGGCCTGCTGGGTTTAATTAAAACAGAATAAAACTAACCTTTCTTTCATTTCAAAGATTCTTGAGAAAATTGTATCATCTCGGCTGTTAGACCACATAGAATCAAATAATCTTGGAGAGCCACTACAGTCGGCTTATAAACGCCATCACGGCACAGAGACTGCACTTATGAAAATTTAGAGTGATTTGTTGTTGGCAATGGACGATCACAAAGCATCACTATTTGTATTTTTGGACGTTTCCGCTGCATTTGACACAATTGATCATACCATTCTTGTTAATCGTTTGCGAAATGACTATGAACTATGTGGAAAAGCACTTGATTGGTTGGAATCATATCTCACTGATCGATATCAATCTGTACATATTAAAGACAATTCCTCTGAATACACAAAATTGAATTTTGGGGTTCCTCAGGGTTCAGTCCTGAGACCTTTACTTTTCAGTTAGTATACAAAACCTATTAGAGCCATAGCAGCAACACATAATCTAAAAATGCATCTATACGCAGATGACACTCAATTATATGTGTCGTTCCGATTTTCAAGCTACACAGAAGCAATCACTGCACTGTGACGTGTAGAAGCTTGTATCAATGCAATACAGTCATGGATGAAGAACAATAAACTTCAACTAAATGCCGATAAAACTGAGTATCTTATTGTTGCATCTTCAAACATTTTACCAAAGATAACATTACGCCCTATTAATATTAGTGGAATCGAAAATGAGCCATCAGTGAGTGCAAAGAATTTAGGAGTAATGTTTGACAAACATCTTAACATGTGCATGATGTGTGAGCATGTGAATCAAATTTGCAGAAAAGCACAATTTCTTTTGAAAAAGATCGGTGACATTAGAAAATGTTTATCGATTGTTACCACTGAGCATCTCATCCACGCCTACGTGACATCTCAACTTGACTGTTGCAACTCTCTCTTGTACGGCTTTCCAAATAGCTGTATTTTAAAACTACAACGAATGCAAAATAGTGCAGCAAGGAATATATATCGGAGAAAGAAATTTGATCAGGTGACTCCTCTTTTGAAACAATTGCATTGGCTGCCAATCAGACAAAAGATAGAATATAAACTTCTCCTTCTTTGCTTCAAAGCCCAGCATGGCCTAGCACCCAGTTACACGGTAGGCCCTACCTTCAAGACTGTATCATCCCTTATTCTCTATGTCGCCCACTGCGCACCAAATATCTGTTGGTGGTGCCTCCCACAAAGTTAAAAACATATGGTGATCATTTAATAAAGCTGTCCCCTTACATTTGAACAAATTACCATATCAGTATACGAAGCTGTAACAAACTTGATCAATTTAAGCGACACTTAAAAAGTCATTTGTTCAATATCGCATACTTGTAGAGATGCTATGATTTTTTCACCTTAATGTACCGAGTTGATCATGTTTATTGACATTTTTGTTTGTAGCGCCAAAGAGCAACTTGAGGTTGGATATGGCGCCATATTACCCGGTATGACTGGGCCGCCTAACTCATTTACTGCGCGAGGCCCAGTCACACTGACCGTCATTTTGTTTACACAGCCAGCTGTGTAAAAACGACACTCGCGCTGCCTACCAAAAAACTCGGATGCCAAGAAATTGAGACGAATATTTCAAGTGCCTATGAAAACTAGCCCATTTTCAGCAGGCGTAAACTTGCGGTCGTATTGGAACTATTATATTTAAAAATGGAGGTCACTGTGTCAGAGCCTTGTGATGTCATCAGGGTAGCTAAGTGCTAAGTGTATTATTATTATTATTAATAAAAACCGTTTTTTTTTAATTAGGCCTAACAGTAGGCCAACTTTAAGTGTTGGTGAAATAAAAAATGGAAATTGTTTTATCTCAAGAAGTGCACATATTAATATTGTAGGCATACTATGTGCGCCATAATTCAACAATTCACCGACGCGGCACTTTCCGTCTCTTGTGATCATTCCATGCGGGGGGGGGGGGGGGTGGGCACCTGCATACTATCAATAAACATTGTCACGTGGCATTGTTTATATTTTGGTAAAACTGCATTCTGGGATTAATCGTTACAAATAATTTACACTTATTAGAGAATTTCTGTTTCATTTTATTTTGAGTGATTATTTTGATGCAATACTATTTTTTTCTACATAAAATTGTACATTATTGATATTTTCTATTATCTTCGAGTTTCCTTTTTCTGCGAGACTATGCGTGACGTCAGAGAACAGGGTAGCCATATCCTCATAATTCCACTTGACGCAAACGATTTGGTTTATCATTTTTCAACATTTTAACCATAATCTGACCTTAAAGGATCGTAAATTACAGCGGTAAAATGTGTTTTTTTATTTTGTCATAATATACAGCTAGACCCCTCATATATATTTCATTTATTATTGCCTAGAGCTATCGATAAGTCTCTGAATTCTAGGATGACAGCCCGTCACTCGACCTGTCGATGATGAATTGTCACGGACACCGGGGCCGGTGACGGGTGTCATCAGGGTTTCTCCCAGAAATAAATGTAAGCGTGGTGGCTTTTGAGAATAATATGCAAATTTGAGAGCGCGAATTACGCGTGCTATTGTGTTCCCCTGAAGTAGGGGGGTAAGTCCCCCCTAGAATTTTTTTAAATATAACTGGTATTTTGGTTCTTTCTGAGGATATCTAAAATAGATTTCACGTAGACTATTTTTAACAAAAAAATAAATAAATTGGAAATATTTCATGTATAATTTCATGAATTATAATTATTTTTAAGTCATGTGGGCCTACAAAATAAAACACATTATTATTCATGGGCCTATATTTCTAGTGTTATAGGCTCTATTATTATTATTTTTTTTTAATATGTGTGGCAATGGATATTGCCACTCTCACTGATTTTTACTGCCACTAACGTTTGGTGCTTTCTCGGATATCTAGAATAGATTTCTCGGGGTTTTTTTTGTTGAAAAAATAAATAAATTGAAAATATTTCATGTATAATTTCATGAAGTATAATGTTAGTTCCAATCATCGCCACTATTTACATGCATGCATGTTGACTCATGATTGGTTCAATGCTGGATTGACTTCACACACGATGGCCAGTACTGAGCCGGCTCACATGCGGTATACTCCCAGGGTTTGCTAGGATTATGCCCATAGAACAAAGCTTACTTAGCTAACACCATATAGAGATACATGGATAGCACGTACAATATGAACTACTAGTACCATATATTGGCCACTGTTGGTTTAGTGTTGGGTCAACGTCATAGACTGCGGGCCATCTATGGGTAAACTCAACTATTTTATTCTATCGGCAAATTTTATTATATGTTCCCAATTGCAATAAGGGATATTTGAAAATACAAAATAATAATAATGTGAACTCAATCTCACAATTTCCAAGATTCATTATCATACACGAATAACGCACCAGGAAAATTATTATTAGCGGGATTATTGTGTATAGGACAGGACCAGGGTGCGCAGGCTACTTAATTTCAGGGGGTATTTATTGCTGTTAAAGGGAGAATCCCGCAACCTGAAACCAAACCTGTAATGATGGCATTGAAACACACGTTGTAGGCCTCACAAGGTTTCTATTAATGTCAGCTTCTGTGGCATATCATGCATATGTCTCGATCTATTATAGAACGTGCTGTGTAGCTTAAATTCATCACTCACCATGTAGGCCTACACTTTTTTTAAATCTGTAAACATACAGATAAAAAATCAAAAAAATTATCAAATTTGGTTTTCTTAAATATCATTAATAGATTAAAGACAATGCACTAGACATATTAAAATGATTTTGTAAAACGGTTGTTGGAAAAGTACCGCACTCATGGATAGTCCTGCATATCCTCGGAACACTCAGCACGCGGCAGGGTATATTACAGATACACTTATTCACCACAACAATGTTGGGCCAGCGTCGTAATTGGTGGCACAACATTGTTTCAACATTGGGTCAATGTCTCATGTTTGTTGCGGTCACAGTACATGCAGTAGACAGCGTGCTGACCAGGACCACGTGTGATATACCATTGCGCGCGCTCAGAAAGGCCATACACCATACACCTCCCTGCTAAGGCTTACCAAGCGCTGGCTCTAGTGGCTGTCGTCTGTAGTTTTACGGCAAGCGTAGCGGCAACTATTAAAGCGTATCAGTAAAGCAATAAGGCGTAGCGGCATTTTGTAAGCTTAGTCAAAAAAGTCAAAACTCATTTATTTGCCAGAAATTACATTCAAGATAATGAAAAAACAAATATGTATATATATTTAATATATATCTACACTAATTATAATTGTAATAGGCTGGAGACCTCCATTAAGACACATTGTGTATCGCTATCATGGAGGCCACCATACTGATGATATAGATAGTTGCTGTAAGTTGAACATGTTGAAGAAACAAATAATTGAGTGAATAAAAAATAAGGTGAAAAAAAACGAAGAAAGGAAATGAGTGAAGTAATTTTTGAAATTAAATAGTTATGAAGTGATAATGAAGTGGAAATGCGCGCGATCAATAGAAACACCGTACAATGAACCCAAATGCTTAAGAAAGTATAAGTGAAATAAAATACATAAATAAATGGTAATAAGAGGAGAGAAAACAAATGCCGTCAATATAATATGTTTTTGTCATAGTACTATTATTACTAAGACAGTTTAAAAAAAAAAAAAAAAAAAAACTATGACAGTTATTTAATACTATTATTATGTTGCTTGTTAACACACTGTACCGATGGAATGTTATATAACGTTGTTACATATTGCACAGTTCAATATTGAGCAATCAGTCAAATAGTTTTCTATAATATATTTTTTAATGTACTGGCTGTAACCAAGTAAACTATGTGTGTCAATTTTATTCAATATGAAGGTAGAAATATCATGTAACAGGGTTGGTATGTCATATCGTATAGACTGTTTTGCAAATGCATGCCTTATCCGAGGAACAGCAACAGCACTTCGAGATCTTGTATTATATGAATGTATATTATATCTATAGTTAGGGTACATAGACTCAAAATAATTGGGAAGGGATTTATTCAATAGTTTGTATATAAATTTTAGTTGTTGAAGTTTCAATATGTCTTTGATTTTGAGCAATTTCAATGATTTAAAAAGAGGTTCAGAATGTGAATTATACTTACTAAGCGTTATAATGCGAATAACTTTTTTTTTAAGTTTAATAATCCGTTCATAGCGGTAGCCCCAGATAAGTAATCCATAATGTATATGTGGTAATTTTAAACTGTTGTAAAGAGTATGTAAAATGTATGATGGGAGGAAATGTTTTAATTTATTTATAATACCAATTGTTTTTGATATTTTAAGAGCTATCTTGTTTACATGGTCATCCCATTTTAGGTGTTCTTCCACTATTATACCCAGGAAATTGAATGTAGAAGTATGTTCGATTTGTACATCTATATTGAAATATTTTTTAATTTTCTCTGTGGCATATGAAACATCATGTATTTAGACTTAGCAGCATTTAGAGATAATTATTTACTTTTAACCATTCGTTTATGTGTACCAGTTCTGTGTTAATTGTTTGTGTAAGTACATCTATGTTGTCAAATTCATTTATATGCAAATTAGTCATTAGTGTGGTGTCGTCAGCATAGGCCTACATAATGAAGTCGAAGTATGCTGTAGCAGCTGGAAAGTCATTGATGTAAATCAAAAATAAAAACGGTCCCAAAATTGAACCTTGAGGGACACCCGTTGTGATAATTCAAAAGAGCAGTTCAGTATTAGAAATTCCATAGTAATTTAACTTACCGAGTAATATAGTGTGGTCTAATGTGTCGAAAGCTTTGGATGGATCTAAGAAGATGTTCAGACGGACGAGGCCTTCGTCCATACTTGTTATAATTTATCCATTAGATGCAATGTAGCTTACTCTGTTGAATGATGAGATCGAAAACCATATTGATTATTATATAGTAAATTATGAGATGTAAAATAACTTTTAATCTGGTCTAAAACTATTTTCTCTAAAACCTTGGAAATAGATGGAAGTAAGGATATAGGTCTATAATTGTTTATATCAGTGGGATCGTCTTTTTTATGCATAGGTATTACCTTCGCTATTTTCAGGTTATCAGGGAAAATGCCTGTATGGAGGCATTGATTGGTGAGGGTGGTTAAGGGCTTAATTAATTCGATACTTATTTCCTTCAGTAATTTTGTAGAAATGCCATCATGGCCAAAACTGTTTTTGGTTTTAAGGATTGCAATAGTTTTCTGCACAGTATCTTCGCTTACATTATGAAAATGGAAAATATTGTTAGTTTTGTTGGTTAAATATTCCTTATATGATTTCTACCAATATTAGTAAAAAAATTATTAAAACTATTTGCAATGTCAGTCTGATTAGAAATTAGTTTTCCCTTAATTTTAAAAAAATTGGGGAAACTTTTCTTAGCCTTGTTTTTGTTCACAATATCTTTTATAACTCCCCAAGTACTTTTAATGTCTTTGTATATTTTTTAAATGAATTGTAATAATATATTTTTTTAGCCTCTCTAATGCACTTCATAAGAATTTTATTGTAAGTACATAGATTCAATTTTAGGTCATTGTAATTTTCATCGCCCGTGTTTAAAAATTTTAAATTTGCATATAATTTGTCCCGGTTTTTGATTGACTTTATTAAACCTTGTGTTATCCATTGCGAGTTCTTATGTTTATGTTTATTATATTTAAATGTTTTGACAGGGAATGATTTTGCTTTCGCCGCAGTGATGGTATTCTGTATAATATTATAATTTATATTAGGATCAGCCGATATTTCCTTATTTGTAAATATTAGCTGAGGCAACTGTTGCTTTAAACGACTGCACAGAATGCGAGTCAAACTTTTGTATTGTAATGGACTTAGGAGGGGGTTTTGGCACTACCTGGGTGTCAAACAATAAAAAGTATGGAAAATGGTCTGATAGATCCGATATAATGATACCTGATGGCATGGGTGAAGATGAGAGTGTAGAATTGCATATAAAATTATCGAGTAAAGATGCTGACCTGGCCGAGAGTCGCGTAGGTAGAGTTATAGTAGGACTGAAGTGATTTGTGAACAACATATCGAAATAGTCGTTAAAAATAGGCTTTTCATTTAATCGTAAAAGGTCGATGTTAAAATCTCCTGCGATTACTACTTCTTTATTTTTTGTATTGATTCGATTTAAAACGGGAGTCAATTCGTCTATAAAAGTTTGATAATTATGGTTGAGATCGATAGGCGGCCTATAGAGATTTCCCAATATAAATGTACGGTCAGATTGAGAGCATCTGATTTCAACGAATTGCTCTTCCCAGATATCTGATGTCTTATAAACGTCTGGTTTAATTTTATAATCATATTTTGTGTTTAAATAAATACATAAACCACCGTGTGCAGAGCAAATTTTACTTTGTGATAATAGGTTATAACCATTTATGTTATATAATGATGTGTCTGTAAACATGGTAAAGTCACTGAACCATGTTTCCTGTATGCAAATTGCTGAAAATTCACAACCACGATCATTCAGATAGTGGATGAGTATTTTTAATTGGTCAAATTTGGCATTTAATGATTGTATGTTTATACTAAGAATAGAGAAATTGTTATTTTTAGATTTTATTTTTGTAATTGCATCGTCTACGTTGTAATATTTGGTTGGCATTATATGCTCTGAAATAGAAATGTTGTTATCAGAGAAATCGTCTTCATTATTTTTATTGAGAACAGTTAATAAAGAATTCCGATCCTCCCCTCCACAATAAGTCAAAATATCATTCTGCTCCATTGGACAAAAGAGTATAAAACGCTGAGTATGATTGTGTTCATTGGATATCTTTCATATGAATAGATCGCTATTTCTTAGCCTTGTTTTTGTTCACAATATCTTTTAAAACTCCCCAAGTACTTTTAATGTCGTTTGTATATTTTTTAAATGAATTGTAGTAATATATTTTTTTAGCCTCTCTAATGCACTTCATAAGAATTTTATTGTAAGTATATAGATTCAATTTTAGGTCATTGTAATTTTCATCGCCCGTGTTTAAAGATTTTAAATTTGCATATAATTTGTCCCGGTTTTTGATTGACTTTATTAAACCTTGTGTTATCCATTGCGAGTTCTTATGTTTATGTTTATTATATTTAAATGTTTTGACAGGGAATGATTTTGCTTTCGCCGCAGTGATGGTATTCTGTATAATATTATAATTTATATTAGGATCAGCCGATATTTCCTTATTTGTAAATATTAGCTGAGGCAACTGTTGCTTTAAACGACTGCACAGAATGCGAGTCAAACTTTTATATTGCAATGGACTTAGGAGGGGGTTTTGGCACTACCTGGGTGTCAAACAATAAAAAGTATGGAAAATGGTCTGATAGATCCGATATAATGATACCTTATGGCATGGGTGAAGATGAGAGTGTAGAATTACATATAAAATTATCGAGTAAAGATGCTGACCTGGCCGAGAGTCGCGTAGGTAGAGTTATAGTAGGACTGAAGTGATTTGTGATCAACATATCGAAATAGTCGTTAAAAATAGGCTTTTCATTTAATCGTAAAAGGTCGATGTTAAAATCTCGTGCGATTACTACTTCTTTATTTTTTGTATTGAGTCGATTTAAAACGGGAGTCAATTCGTCTATAAAAGTTTGATAATTATGGTTGAGATCGATAGGCGGCCTATAGAGATTTCCCAATATAAATGTACGGTCAGATTGAGAGCATCTGATTTCAACGAATTGCCCTTCCCAGATATCTGATGTCTTATAAACGTCTGGTTTAATTTTATAATCATATTTTGTGTTTAAATAAATACATAAACCACCGTGTGCAGAGCAAATTTTACTTTGTGATAATAGGTTATAACCATTTATGTTATATAATGATGTGTCTGTAAACATGGTAAAGTCACTGAACCATGTTTCCTGTATGCAAATTGCTGAAAATTCACAACCACGATCATTCAGATAGTGGATGAGTATTTTTAATTGGTCAAATTTGGCATTTAATGATTGTATGTTTATACTAAGAATAGAGAAATTGTTATTTTTGGATTTTATTTTTGTAATTGCATCGTCTACGTTGTAATATTTGGTTGGCATTATATGCTCTGAAATAGAAATGTTGTTATCAGAGAAATCGTCTTCATTATTTTTATTGAGAACAGTTAATAAAGAATTCCGATCCTCCCCTCCACAATAAGTCAAAATATCATTCTGCTCCATTGGACAAAAGAGTATAAAACGCTGAGTATGATTGTGTTCATTGGATATCTTTCATATGAATAGATCGCGCTTATCCACTTCATAAATGACAGAAATAGGATGTCTACTTGTAACATAAAAGAGGAAATCAAAACTAAAAGAAACACATCTGATATTTTGGACTCTTCACTTATAAAAAACCCTAAGATTTGTGTGACCAGTACACATCAGTTTTAACCTCACTTCTTGATAAACATGCTCCTCTTCAAACTAAAAAAGTTGTTGAGAAGGCTCCAACGCCGTGGATGACGTCTAAACTACTAGATTGTAAAAGATCATGTCGTCAGCTGGAAAGGCGTTGGAGGAGATCACGCTCTGGTTATGACGGATCAAAATACCGCAACTATCGAAATTTATGCAATCGTCTTATGACAGAGGCCAAATCTCAATATTTTTCAAATCTCATAGATGAAAATTCTGAAAACCCTCGCCGCCTTTGGGACACCATTAACAATATTTTACATAGAACGCCAGCTTCAGCACTGCCGGAATCAAATAATGTAAAGTCCCTTTGTGATCATTTCGCAAAATATTTTTGTGACAAAATCAGAACGATCCGGGCCAATTTTTCAAATCAGGTCAATGATGTACCATCTGTTCAGAAGCCTAAAATAAGAACTAAACTTTTCAATTTAGAACCAGCATCAGAGGACGAGGTCAGGAAGATCATTATGAAGTCTGCATCAAAATCATGTGACCTTGATCCGATTCCAACGAACATCCTTAAGGCCTTGTTAGATATTTTAATCAAACCCATAACAACTATAATTAATTTATCTCTAGAATCTGGAACATTCCTGCTATCATTCAAAGAGGCTCATGTCAAACCTTTACTAAAGAAATCAAACCTTCCTGTTAATAACCTCAAAAATTATAGACCAGTCTCCAATCTAAGTTTCATTTCTAAAATTATTGAAAAAGTTGTTTCCAACCGTTTACAAGCTCACATAAACTCCAACAAATTGAACAATCCAATGCAGTCTGCGTACCGAAAATCCTATTCCACTGAGACAGCCCTGTTAAGAGTTCACAATGACATCTCAGTTTCTCTTGACAAGGGCCATGTCACAGCTTTGACTTTACTTGATTTGTCTGCGGCGTTCGATACTATCGACCACAACACTCTAACAAATAGACTAGCTGAGTGGTATGGTGTCTCTGGAATGGCTTTGGCTTGGTTTAAATCCTACCTTTGTGTACAGCGTGTTCAGAACTGTTTAGCAAGGTTTGTGACAACGGCTCCTCGTTTCAGTCGCTCTATTCCTCTACTAAAATCATTACATTGGCTTCCAATCAAGTTTAGAATACAATTCAAAATATGCACTTTTGTATTTCGTTGTCTCGATGATGGTCAGCCATCTTATTTATCTAGCCTTCTTTTTTCTGCAGACTCCGTAAAACATCTGCGATCAAACAACACAAATAAGCTCAAAGTACCACGTATCAGAACTAAGTTAGGTGCTCGTGCCTTTTCTGTTTCTGGTCCTACTCTCTGGAATTTACTGCCTGCACACCTTCGTGTAGCTAAAAATATTTTCTCTTTCAGAAAACTGCTTAAAACGCATTTCTTCGATCTGGCTTTTCCCTAGCTCTTCTGTGTGCCGGCTCCCTGATGACGACCATGCTTATTTCCCTCGACTCTTCTTTGGAATTTGATGAGGATGGATTGCGCCTCTGAGCTTGGCCCTCCGAGGAGTTAGGCGCTATAGAAGTTTTCATTTCATTTCATATCCACATTGAAACGACGTCATAATAATTTTGCGAAAGAAAAATATTGGCGGACTTATTTGACCTAAAAAATATTCACCGTATATGTATGCGACATGATACACCATTTATTACCGCTGGAACGCCTACAAGCACGTGCTTTTAGTAACATTACAAGTATTTTGTCTCACCTCACTAAACGACTGTTGTCAGCCAGCATAATTATATTTTGTGGTTACAGTAACGTTTGGCTTGTACATTGGTACATATAACCATACAATATACATGTAGAATTCAGGATTTTTGCAAACATGAAACATTGACCCGATGCTCAGCTAAGAGTCGTGGACTGTGGGTTAACATTAGCACTGCATCGGGTCGATGTCTCGTGTTTGCCGGGTAGGCTTATTACTGGCGTTTCTCAGAGTAAATCATCGCTACTATTTTTAATACTATATACCAATATCTATTTTATTTTATTATGTTGGTTATATTATATCAGGTTGATTATATATTGGTCAGGTGATTTTAGTTATTGTATGTCTGGTTCATATGAGATCTATTAATTATATCAACATGATGATACTGATTATAACTAGTGATTCAGACCTTACATTATTCACAAATATATACAGACATACTTATTATATACGAATATAAATGTCATATTTAGCATCTGAATGGTTAATAGTGCTTCTAAGTATCACACCTCACTAGTCGGCAGGCCATGCCATCACCCTGTTGAGTTGTTACTCCACTGTTGAAGTTAATTGCGTTTCATGTGGTGTTACATCCACTGTTGAAGTTAAGTGCGTTTTAGGTGATGTTATATCCACTGTGGAAGTTAATTGCGTTTCATGTGGCGTTTTATCTACTGTTAAAGTTAATCGCACTATTCCCACTGTGTGGCGAACCGTCTTGTGGTGTGCTGTGGTGAACGAGCCGCCCGTCTCGGAGTTTTTATTTGCAAAATTACTCATTCTGCTGTGGCAAATATTGTCAAGTATTCGTTTTGTCATATATAATATTATTGTTCAATTTGATTAAATAAAAAAATTATTAGGCCTTTTTGTGTATGTTACATTGTATATTGACTGTAGGCAGCTTAGGATGCTGCGAGTCACGTTTGATAAATTTTCAACTAGCTAATAATGGTAAGGCAGCGATGTAAAGGTTACTACATCAGTACATGTTCTACACGATTTATGAAATTACTGTATGTTGTGTAAAATTCACCACTATTTCTCTGAATTTGATCAGGTTTGATACTTTTAAGTTGCTATTTACACAAATTCCGTGACTTGTGTGAAATCCATTTCAGATCTGGCAATCCAGGATTTCTGTCTGTCTTCCGTGTTCGCAGAAAATCACTGGCCCTAATTTTTTTTTGTGGGGGATAAATTGTTTGATTCATAGGCCTATGCCATGTATGGCTATGCTCCGGCAGTAGACAGGGCTCAACATTAAGGCTTGTCCTAGGCAAGTAAAATCATGTTTTGGAAACAACCTCAAGTGATAGAAAAATAAAATAAAATATATATAATAGCAGGATAACGGTTTAGATGTCATCATAACGCTGATTTCAACCCTCTCTGTTGCATGTGTTTAAGAATGTTTTAAAAAACACAAACCCATCTCTTGGACCTGCACAGTGACAAATCCATCTTGCTATTAACATAAAAAAATTATGTTTCCACTATTGACAGGTCTAAAAATGTTTTTTGCTAGATCAGATGCAAAAAAAATTAAAAAAATAAATTAAATAACATTTCAATATTGCAAAATCTGACAGTCGGTCAGGTTAGCGGTAACAATATTTACATTTCCTGACGCAAATTATACCCTGATCAACTAGAGCATCTAGATTTTGTATGTAAAACTTTTTTCTATAATGTGCATGTTTTTATTTTAGTTAAAAAGACTGGTGAGTCACTAAGCAGGGTGAGAAGTACTGCTATTGAGGATCGTCACTTGACTGCCACTGGTGGAATAAAAAAAGGAGCAAATAATTCTGCTTAATCACAACCATATATTAGCTAAGTGAAGATGGCCGACCCAGAAATTCCAGGTCCTAAGCCCACAGAGTTGGAGGAGGTTCAGATGCAGATGAATGCTGCGACAGATGAGGTTAGTCACTCGCTACACAATATTATTATGATAATTATAGCAGGCTCCTAATAGGCTGGTAATGGGGGTATTTTACACCATAAATTGCCCAGGGCCGAAAAAGGGGCCGCCCCATATTACAATAAACGATTTGAAAATAACACCCATGATCATGTACACTTTACATTATAATTTGAAAACTACTCTAATAAGCGCCCCCCACCCCACCCCCCCTGTCATCTCAGTGGGGTATTCTAATTAACGCCCTGGGTGTTCATTAGAATAAGTATATTGTATGTACAATAAGCATGATAAGCGTGATTCTGTGTCCCTCCTCGGGATGATTCAAATGAACCACCTTGCGACTAAATTTTTTTTTTCGACTTAATTTTTTTTTTTCATAATTCCCCTGAAACCTGGTATATATAGGTTTTCAGGGTCTGCGAGTCTGTTGGCATTGTCCGTTTTCGCGTGCAACCAAAAACAAGGCTATGGCGGCCATATTTATTTTTCAATTACAAAATTCCTTGTTAACGCGATAACTTGAAAAATAATTATTGGATCTCTCCAATTTTTTATGTGAAGTCACCGATGAGTATGGAGATGACCTGATTAGAATTTCAGCTTCCCACCAATAATCAAAATGGCCGCCACCTGGCGACTATTTTTTTTTAACCTTTTTTTTCAGAATTCCCTCGAAACCTGGTATATATATAGGTTTTCGGGGTCTGCGAGTCTATTAGTATTGCCCGTTTTCTTGTAAGTCTGAAAACAAGGCTGCGGCGGCCATTTTGGTTTTATCAATTTTAACAAATCGTTCTTATTTTCAATCAATTGCCTTGAAACCTGGCATATATAGAGTCACTGCATGAGCCGAGGGGTATTTGAGTGCTTGCACGGTATTTTTTAATCATCAAATAGTTGGGTTTGATTTTAAAATCAGGGAGGGTGTGCCCTTATTGGAATGTGGGCATTTATGAGAATAAATACGGTATTTTATATATAGATATATTAACATATATATCGGCAGTCTCCAACCAGTTTGAGTTGAAAAAAACATGGAAAACTGAGTATTTTGAGTAACATAGCTGTACATGTAGTATACAATTGGACATTTTGGTGTCAAGACGGCCCACCACTAACCAGTCTTTGGGCAGGACCCTGCATATTGTAGTGTATCCCCACACAACAATGTGTGTGCACTTATAAATTATAGATCAAAATCACATGGTACATACATGTATGTAAAAATGCTGATTTTTTTTCTTTATAAATTAATGAAGGCCTATGTATCGGTTTCCAAATTTGTATCAAAAGCAGAATGGTTTGCTACCAAATTTCCCTTGTCCCGTCCTTTCGTATTAAGAGAGCTGGTGAGCAAATCCAATACAAACTGTGTTCGTTTTTTAAAACATTGTGAATTTTAGCGACGACTCCTTAGAATAAATGTGGTATTATTATACGTTTTTATAACAAGTGCTCTTATCATCCACACTCCAATATGGACAAGGGTGTGAATGTGTCTGTTGACAGCTATGTCATTATGATTATCATGTTATGCAATTATAACGGATTATACAGTACTAGAGTAGAACCTGCTATGAGCAGCCACTCTTATGACCAGCCAGCCTCCTATGGGAGGCCACTTGGCCATTTCCCAAAATGGCATTTTGTATGCAAATGTGCCTCTTATATGCTCATCATGCTCATAGCAGACTCTACTACATACCATGATAATTCATGTGTACATCTGGCACAGTGTTGGAGCTCAATTTGTTTTTAAAATTTTGTCCAGCGGTTTAAAACCAATTTTCAGATTATGCTGGTTTTTCCTATCATAAATAAAAAAAATATTACGCTAATCATTTTGTAGCTTTGCTGTCCACGTGATACTGATAAAAATGAACACTGGGTGTGTAGCAGGGCCTGCAAAATAGGCTGCCTGGGACAACCATTTTTTTCAGTGGATAACCAGAGCCTGGCAGAGTTTCTTAATGTGTCATGTAGAGTACTTGCACTTGTAGATTTGACGTTGGGCAACCAATTTGTCCAATGATGTGTCTCAGCATATAATTGTCATTTGATATATTTCAGCATAATAATTTGTCAGATTAATATCGTGCGTCCTTGTTTCGTTCCGGATGATATCTCGACAACCGTTTGAAATTGCAGACACACATCCCTTAGGAGGTGTAGATGTGCCTTTCAGGGGTTACAATTTTTACCTAAATTTTGACCTTTGATTTTTAGGCCATTATTGACTTTGTATAACATTTGGTTCAGTTTCTGGATAGCGTTCGATGGATTGTTTTCATATTGCACACACACATCCCTTAGAGTGTGTAGATGTGCCTTAGGTAACTTTAATATGCTTCATATCTGAAGAATGACAAGCTTGATCTAATTAAAAAATTGCCAACTTGTTACCATCATCGGCTTTATTATCTGTAATATACATGTGTATATCGCAAACTGTTAAATGTTAAATAGGTAGACCATTGTAAACTTTAAAACAGAATATAAGAGTTCAGGGAAGGATGCATCCTGAAAAATTCACAAGGGCGGGTTGGGCGGAGGTTTAATGTGGCCGGTTGGCCTCTTGTTGTTCAATACATGATTAATATGATGCAGATTGATATTGCTAATATTTTGATAGCAGTTTTACATCTGTATTGAAGTTATAAATTACATGTATACGTGTACATGTATATATTTTTCAGCAGGAGGAAAAAGTTGGTTATTTTGCGTGCACCACCTTAAAATTATTGCTAGATCCGTTCATTATGCATATTACATTACTTAATTGATGTACTGTCGATTATGTTATTAAATATATACTGTAAGAGTAAAAATACTTCTAATGGTCTTAGGCCCACCACATAGGTATTCAAATGAATCAGAAATAGCTTTAGAACTAAGACATTTGTGATGATTTCAAATTGAAATAAACCTTTCGGCCTCCATGATCTATACAAAATTAATTCAGCGCTTTAAGGGTTAAGGTGTTAAATCAGGGATGCAAATTCGTACTAGCCCGTTTGTAAGGGCTTGTGGATTTTCCTTAGACATGTATGGTAAATGAGATAAGGGCTACTTGAATTTCACTCTGGGCTAGTGAAAATTATAGTTAAATTTGTACCCCTGTAAAAATGTCTATAGCCGTTTTCAACCTCTTTATTTGTTCTTCAAACAGCATAATTTTAAGGAGAAATCAGCATTTAATTTTCTAGATTGGCATGTTTGTTTCAATTTGTACATGTATACAAACTACATGTACATGTATGTTACCGTATATATTATATGTAATATATATATAGATGTAATTTTTGCCCACTTTAATTCGTGTATATTAAGAAATATTAAGAACTTCATGGTTAATGCATTTTTCTACGGTTTGTAAACGATGTAATTGATAATTACCTATTCAGCATGTTAAGCTTGTACTTGTACATGTTACATATAGTTTAATGCTGGACCACCCGCTGCAACGTTGGCCCAGTATATACCAGGTTATTATGAGGACAGTGCAGGCTGTATATTTGTGATGTAGGTGAATCGTTGGATTATATGCCATTACCCATTCTATAGTATATAGATCTGTTGCTGATATTAATGCTTCATAATTATTTCAGCCAGGTTGCGCAGATCAACTATATGCACCATGCACAACTTGTATCAGTGGAGATTCATGCTTCAATATTACATGACGTGGGTTCACAGATGTGTGCTTTATACAGTATCCGGTATTACCTGATTACAGCACATGTTCTACATTCCATTCACTTCATGTATTTTAACACCCAACTATTTCCATTCATTTCACACACCTAGATATATATGAATTGCTGCCTCAATTCTCAACTCAACATGAATGAAAATGACCTTATTTTCAAACATAATTTTCGATATCTGAAATAAAATTGCAAGTGCAAACCGTCATATTGTGGTGGATTACATGTCGGCCACTGTACCAGGTCATTATTGCGCCCCAAGTTGATGCATAGTCTGACGAGGGAGCTTAAAATTAATGGACTGGGTGATGATGAAGCCTATAAATAAGAAATAAACTGCCGTAAAAAACAATGCGCCTTAGCCTATACATATATATACATGATGTACATAAATTATATGTAGGCTGAGGCGCATTGTTTTTGAAAGCAATATCTTTGTGTGTTTTTTTATTGTGGCCAATACATGTTCATTGTCAGGATCAGACATCGTTTAGTTATATTGCGTCATGACGTGGTTGCTAGCCATAAACACATTAATATGATCATTTAGTTCTGAACGATTGTTGTTGTATTAACCATCTAGGCACGGGCTGTTGTATCAGAGTCGTATCAACGTCGTGCGTGTTTGGTATCAATATTACAGCCTTCATCTGGTCATGCTGGGTTTTAAATAGGCCTACACCTTGTAACGCTCGCTCACTTCATTCTTCCGTGATTACGTAAGGGAGAAAACGCTGTTCAAGCGTGTACAGTCACGTTTTAACATGTTTAATATACATTTAGATTAAGTTTCGCGTAACATTTCCGTGTAATGCCTTGGTATACATATGAACACAGACAAATGCAACCCCTTGTGGCGGTTTTACTAAATCATACACGAGTCCCGCAGCGGGACCTTTAACTGCCTCTGATTCTCAGAAAGCTGCGTATCGATCGAGCTTATAACCAGGGACCAGCTGGTAGACTGGCGCGCGGCGGCGGCAGAGGTCCGCAGAGGGTCTGATCCCCGTGATCCGGTCTGGAAAGGAATGCCCAGAAGAAACCACCACCATATCATTAACAATAGACAGGCGGTCTCCACATAATATACATTCTGATAGATGTATTACTTCTTGTCACATCTTACTTGTCAAACATCTTCGTCGTTTACATTGAGCCGCAGTTGCTCTAATGTTGTTTAACTTCCCCTGTTTGAAATTTAGGCCTCATGTTAACAATATCTCAAAAGAAAACATTCAAGCAATATATTTTATTTTTAAACGCTCTTAAATATATATTTTTTATATCCCAAAAAGTATAGGCTGAACTTCACTTGTATTGACCACCATTATACGTGTGCGTGTTCTGGTGAAGTTAACTGTCTTGACTGGGAACTAAACTGTTTGGACAGAATTTAAAAAATATTCATGTCCTAAAGATTTTATATCAGTTTTGAACTGTTAAGAAAGTATTATCACAGCTGCCAGCGGGACTTATAATTATTTAATTAGAAAATTCAAACAATATATAGAGTATATGTGTACATGATTGTATATTATACAATGTTCAATACTCTGATAGATCTACCACAATCGTGTAACAGACGTGTTTAGCACTCAGCCTATTCGGCCGAAGGCTATTGTCGTCCCAAGGGCGTATGTCTGTCCGTCTGCATGTCAGCTTCCCTTTGACTAGCGTGTTTTTGTTCAATTGTTCTTTAAGTTGGGCAATGTGTTTATCACACAAACCTGCCGTACGAGTTCGAAAATGGCATCGATCAGATTCAAAATAGCGCAGTAGACTCGCAGGTTTTTATTCGATTCTTCTAAAAGTGTTTACCATATATACAAACCCGCGTAAATGGCATGGATCACATTTAAAATGCCACCGCTTAGACTGAACAGCTTTTCCTTTTAAACACGATTTACTTGCGGATTTTCATTAAAATTTTCTGAAACTTTGCACACAAGCTCACCCTACAAATTTGCAGGGCATATGTCTAAAAATGACACGGCCCCGGGTCATATTCAATTTTGAAAATGGCCGCCACTGACTTTTTTTTTATTTTTCCTTGTAAGTGTTTCTGGCTTCTTAACAATTTTCAATAAATAAACGAGGTATTTGGCGCTTATATGGCTATTTCCATCTTTGATGGCAAATTTTAACTGTTTTTATTCAACTATATACTAATTCCGTGACGTCCAGAAATTGTCGTTTCGGCCCTATCGACAGAATAATTACCCTCACTAGTTCAATAATATATTTTAATCACTAGTTTAATACTCACAACTTCATTACGTGATAGAATGAAAAAAAAATAATGAAAATTATTTTGATAATTAATAATCATGTCAAGAGCGATACTGTGATCGATCACTTTTCACGTGAAGGTCGTCTGATTGGACATATTTTCGTCTCAGTGATAACGTAAAGGTGAATTCCGTTTATTCACAAGACTGTTCTGTCAGTAGCCACAGCCTGTAGAATTATATGGGCGCTATAGAATCAAATAGACATGATATTTTAGTTATATCGCTTTTGCTCGTGTAAGGCCCTTTTCTGAATGCGGGTGTCTTTTACTAAAGGTCACAGCAAACGTGATGCACTTGACCCTATTATTGGAGTTAAATGTCAGACGCTGTCGCGACATTAATCCTACATTTGACTTATCCCAGCAAGCACAAAACATTTGTATAACATTTATACTACGTTGGCCCAACGTCGTTGCATTGTATAAATGTTATACAAATGTTTTGTGTTTACTGGGATGTGTTTTGTGTCTCGTCACCGTCTGCTCCAGTACAGACGGTGCTTATCCCGCAGTCCCTAATTTGGCGGCGACGAATTCCTGGGCTGCGTGTGTGACGGCAGTTAGGTCGGCGGTGCTATCACGCCCGCCGTATTGATTGTTGTAAGGTGTATGCTCTTCACGCCAGCAGCCAGCCAGTCACCCATTGCCTGGAAGGACAAGCGTTTCTGCCGCCCCCCGTGTTAAGATCCCGTGCTCCGAAGCTGCTATTTTTAAACCAAAATGTTATTACATTATATAATTATATACTGACACCATTTTTGACAATTTTTTCTAGTGGATGATTACTGTTTACAATATATTGGAAAATCCCGTCGCGGAGAAAATTTGAGCATTTTTTCTCAATTGTATCTATAATAGCGCAATTGGCACTCTCCAATGTGGCAGATACGTCCCTTTGATTCCAAGGGGAGATAAATATGCGCATACATGTGAACGCGTGGTAATTTGAAGAGAATAATAACATTTTCACGACGGTTATGTAATAGTGGTTGGTATATGTAGTGATGTCGGCAGCTGCGACACCCCATGCACGACTCCGGGGCTCATATTCGCGATGACATTGCTGAATATGACGAAAAGAAAGAAGTCAATACCGCGTATTTAGCAGCGGTTTAGTGGTATCGATTGAACTTGAGGTCCGCCGGCAAATTTCTATTGGGGCTTGATCAGATGATAGTAGCTGATGTTGCGCCTCGTTGACTCTCGCCCAGTTGAGCATGGTGAGCAGTCTTCAGTGTTGTCACAGCTGGGAGCCGCTCTCTGTATGCTGTAACCTGCACTGATAGAGGCTGCCCTGCAAATTCAAACAGCGGTAACTCCTTGTTGTTCTACAAACAAGTTACTGCTGTCCGCTTTTTCAAAGTCAAACAGTCCCAGCAAACACAAAACATTTGTATAACATTTGTACAACGCCGGCCCAACGTCTACGACGTTGGTCCAACCTTGTACAAATGTTATACAAATGGTTTGTGCTTGCTGGGGTAGTTAGTGGTTACTGCTTGCTATTCAAGTGAACAGTTACTGCTGTCTGCCTTCACAGGGCAACATAGCCCTCCATGCGCGTACTGATGATACCTGATCAATAAAAGTGACGGCCACTTCATTAATCTCTGCCTGCCTGGTGCAGATTCACTTTTAGAGGAATTCTTGCTATTCTGCTAAAGTTTGAGCTGATTGCACCGTATACATATTCCTAGCAAACGTGTACAAGACGTTGAGTCAATGTTGATTTGATGTTTCAACATTGTGTCAATGTCTGTGTTGTTCATGGATGCTACTTGTACATCGCTGCCTCCATAATATTATATCCCAGCAAACACGGGACGTTTAGACAATGTTGTTTTGATGTTGGGCCAGCGTCATAGACGTTGGGCAAGCATTAAAAACCCTTGTTTCAGCGTCTTTAAGTGTTCACTGGGATACTTCAAATGTCAGCATCTGCCAGCGCGAACACAAAAAAATATTTACCAGTTCACGACAGATGCATCATTTGAAATTAATGGACTTGAAATATTGAAAGCGGCACGATATTGTTTTTTCCCCATCTGTTGCAAGCACATCACTCAATATACATTATGTACATTATGTACATTATGAGATTGGGCTTCCAACATTTATTCACTATGGGCACGGGAATTAAAATGATCAATGGCATTCTATCAGTTTGGCTCATTAGCAGCTTTATAGAATTATACGTGCACCAATATAATCGTTATTTGTCCGTTGTCCCACTAATCTGAACTACATACAGCGGTCAACCCCTTTGTGTTATTCCCAGCAATCACCACACGTTCTGCCAATGTTGGTTCACTGTATGGTCAGCGTCGCAGACGGTGTGGAAGCTTTAACCCTTAAAGCGCTGAAATATTTTTGTATAAACTATGGAGACCAAAGGGTTTTTCAATTTGAAATCATGATAAATGTCTTAGTTAGCTCTTTCCGCTTCATTTGAATACCTATGTTATGTCTCTAAGGCTATTATAAATATTTTCATTCTTTCAGTGCGGGGATCGTCTTTATACGTCAGAATCTGACGTCGACAGACGTCAGATTCTGACGTATAAAGACGATCCCCGCGCTGGGAGGATGGGAGGATGTACAGTGTTTTGTGTACTATTATCTATGTTATTGTTATTACTAATAATAATTGATAATGTTGGTAGATTTTGCACACGATAAATCAATGATAAATTATGTTTTAACACGCGAAAGACGCCAATATATAGATACAGTGTAAACTGAACAACCTGACAACTGGACTACTAGTAAACGGTACACTATAATTTGTATGCTTAAAACAAATAAAACCTGACTTTTTGCTGATTAGGCATACCTTCCATTGTTATGCTTGTGGGGAGGGCTTAAATAAATTTTCAATGTGTCTTTGGGTTACAAATTTGCACGAGTTGCAATGATTATTTCCGCGGCGCAATTACTCCCGGACATTGGATGATGGTATGACTGAACAAGAATCTGCATTTGTTCTGTAAAGTAGTACCGTGTATACCGTTCGAGCGCCATCTTAATTGTTTTTATATTTTCACACACTTGAAGTTGTCTCTCTGTATACCGTGACCCACAACTTCAAGTAGGTAACATTTGTCGTATTTTTCGAATTATTCCTGAATAATCGCAACTTCCAATCCTAAAAAGCCTTACTAGTATTCGATATGATTAAAGCCGTGGTTTGGGGCAGGGATATTATTGACATCACGTACTCGTTAGTGATCGAGTGACTATAAACTATTTCTGAAAATCATGGTAATATCACGACAGAAAGAAGCCCAAAGTCGGCCTATTATTCTTATCTGAAAAACCAAAAGGCTGTAATTGCTTACCTGAAAAGTAAGCTGTTAGTTACTGCCCTTCGGCTTTATTGAGCATTACTGCTGTCTCATCACATAATCTACTTCACTGACCATCTATAGGAGCAGTCGGTGTCGGCGGGGCTAGCTACTGATTAGTTGGATGTGCCAACTCATTAGCTTAATCGATAGTATCCTGTGGACAGTGGAGTGTGGACACGTTTTGTGTTACGCAATCTGTCTTTAGACTCTCAGACAGTGTGATCAGTATATGATCAATGTTGGTCAGCAGATGTTAAAGCGATCAATTAATTAATTTATTCATTTGCATGCAAAATAGTGCATTTGCAGTTTATGTACAAGAAAATACACATATATTTTATAAAATCAATGAAAATACATGTAGCATAACTTAGTAAAGTAATTGTGTGTATATTATTTTGCATGCGAGAATGTGTGATAGACAGTATATATGCCCAGTAATTCCGCGGCACCCCTGTTGGTTTTAACATTATGAACATTAGTTGTATTCTTACAAGCATGAACTCATGTGCAGGTGTCGTCCACATTAAAATTAGTTTCTAAAATATCGTTAAAGTAGATAATTAGGCTTCTCTTTAACACTTTTGGGAAACTACATACAATTCTGTTAAAATACAATTTTCTGGATTGCTCATTTATACATGTCATCGTTGTATTGGAACATTTGATGATTCAGGTTGTCCAGTATATCTCAGGTCATTTCTAAATAGTATACTGTCTGGAGGTAATGAGCAAGGATCTTGGATACCTTTGTATTATAACTGACACAATTCATAAATTTAGTATTTTATAAGCTCTCTGAATTCGTTCCAATGTCTGTAATACTCTGTATCTGAGATTTCGAAAGGGAGTTCCATACTGGACAGTGGTGTAGCGTATTCAATTTGTGGCATAGCAATAGAACTTTTGTTTTAACACATTTACGTGTGCTGACTGACCTACAGCTCTTTTGATTAAACCTCTTAACTTTCCAGCGTTTGATATGACTTTTCAAATCAAGAAATATACCAAGGTTATGCCACCGGTGTGAGACCGGTCAGCTGTCTGCAAAGCTGTCTGCGGAGTGATGATTGCGAACTAACTCGTTAATATAATGCGATTATGCTACGATCTTGCCTAAAAGTCATCGCTTAGCCATCCTAAGTTAATCACGAAGTATGCACATATTATGATAGCTGAACAGGCCAATTTTTTTTTATTTTCAAATGATTGTTACTGATTACGTCAGTGTTAGTAATGAAAATTAATGTAGTTATTCACCAGAGGGCGGTTGTGTATACATGTCTTTAATCTATGCCTCTCACTAGATGGCTGCTATTGTCGATTTAAAGCCGAGCGCTGTTCTTACATTTGGTCGCTCAATAGCACAATTAGCCATGAAGAAATGTTTCTTTCCAAGATGTTAATTTCAGAGTATGATTAGGGCTCGTGTTCTGAGACGATCTATACACCTGTGCAGCCATGTGGTGATTAAAGATTCGTGGTGGTGCGTGCAGTGGTTAGAGCTCGCACCTCTGATTCTCAAAATGATGATGTATTGAGTTCAAACCCCGCCACTGCCGCTTGACTCCTGCTAGGTCTAATAATGCCGCCCTAGATAAAGCCCGGACAGGGTTTATAAATGTGTTTCATGATAATGTATTATATTTGTACGTAGTTGTATCCCTGTATTAAGAGTACTCGAAATAAAATCCATGTTACCACCTATAATATGCAACTTTTCCAGTCAATTTACAACTGAGGCTACGCGCCACCTGGTGAATGACATGCAGATAACCACGTCTATCTATGTCTGTGATTGGTCCCCATCTCCTGCGCCGTGCACATCATGTAACTCAGCTGTTGTGTTGAGCTCACTCTGCAGCAAACGCGAAACTTGGATTCAATGGTGATGTAATATTGGACCACCGTCTGCGACGCTGGCCCAACATAACAATAACATTGTTCAACATATCATTTGATGCGTGTGCATACAGATTGTTGCTTAACTTGCATGGCCATGACTTCGACAGGATAATCCCCCAAATTTCAACCCAGTCTACAAAATATGATTTGGGGATGAGACATTTTTATGATAGAGAAGTTTGTCTTTGTTTTGAATTTATAAATTTAGAAATTGCAATCTATAGATCTTTTGGTCTGTGACGGCTTACTGGACATTATTAAAATACCGACTGCTATCAGCAAGCTTACTCTTTTTGGTTGGCATCCGACTTTCTGTTTTCATTGATTATATATCTCCGACATCTTTCATTTTTTTTGTATCGAGACGCATGGCTCTTTCATTCGCATACATACAATAATATAGAGATAAATTCTACATAATGATGTATATACATATGTATGAAGTATGTATGGAACCTTTCTCTATATAACTATATGGAAAAGAACCCAGAATTTCAAGAACCTTATAGTGTATGAAGTCTGATTATAGCTTGCTACACCATGTATAGGGGAAGGGCGGGCAAAAGGGGCCACTTAACGTTCAATGGTGTCTAAGAAGAATATTCGACCTATTTTAAAACCAATGACTGTTCTATGTTAGGTACATGCAATGTAGAAACATATAACAGGCTCACTTAGTGTTTCAAGGATATCATATTTTAATTGTGAGCCAAATAAATTTGCTCTCAAAGTGGCCCCCTTTGCCCGATAGCTTGGGCAAAGGGGGCCAGCGCATTGGGCAAAGGGGGCCACCTCCACCTTGGTGCTTTTAATTATTCTGATACACAAGTGTGTACATTGAAGTGGGCCAAATAAATACTAAGTAATATACTAAATACTTTCGTTCCCTGGGATTAGTGTGGGAAATATGTACCCATTGTAAGTTAGCGGGCAAAGGGGGCCATGCTGTATGGTCTTTGTATTGAAATGGCTTGGCCCCCTTTACCCTGGCTCCCTTTGCCCAAGGGGCAGAGGTGGGAATTTTAGGCTAATATCTCCCCCAAAGTGATCTCCTGACTAAAGTAATGACTATAAATCAAAGGCAATATAATGTACCACACAAAGCAAAAGATTTTCAGAAGAAATCACATAAATTCATCGAGAGATTCATACAAATATATAAGCTTATATTCATAAGATTGTTGCCAAAAACTCCCTGTCGTCTATTATTTCTATCTAAGATATGTATGAGATATCTTTTTATGTTTTTATATGTATATGTTCATAATTCATAACTATGACGTCATTAATATTTCATACAACATGTCACAATTAAAATATAATCGATGGCCCTCTTGCCCACCGGCCCCCTTTGCCCGCCTCTCCCCTACGACATCGTTAATGGCTGCTATTCACGATTTGATTGAATTGTCAGTCCTTCAAAAACCTATTCGGATATTCTGGCGGAAAAGGTCAGAGCAGATCAACTTCTCATCGTCGGTAGGCAATTAAGAATTAGGCCCATAATATCACGGATTTCTCAGATTTGTAAATTATATGTGACACAAAATGAGAGCACGGGAATCACATTACTTGTCAACATATATAACAAACATTTTCTGGTATAGATTGCTGTGTGAATGTGATTGAAACTAATGTCTTTGCGCGACACCTGGTGAAACAAATGGTTTTGAATATGGCAGTCTGTCACATCCTTCTACCTATTCCTCAAGTCAATAGATGTCTCTCACGCTAATCCCCCTTTCATCTCCGACTAAATACACTCGTCCTATTAATGCTGAGAAGCTCATGCATTACATATTTTTTCTATTATAGCAAACATCAGTTATAAACAGATCTGGGCGTTTTAAATTTTCATGGCGATTCTAGGAAAAACACACCACAAATAAATGAGTGTACTTATTCAGAGAAATACAAAAATATAAGAATATTTCCGAAGGCTTATTACTGAATATCTTGAGCTTTTATGACGACGTAATTTATCAATGCTTGGACAACGTTATCTTGCCTGCCTCAAAATGTATAATCATATAGCTGATGATTCCAAATAGCAGTGCCTGAATTAGTAAAAATTGATGAATAATGTCACGATGCGAATGAAAAATCCGCCATATATGCGACGTATTTTCTATTGAGATCTTGCAGCACGCAGTTCTGGAAAATGTGTATACATAATTATATTACCATGGTGAAAGGTGCTTTATGAGAATGTTCCTGGCACTCAGCGAAACACGGAAATCTCCCACATGTTTCACTTTCCACTTCTTCTCCCAACGTTTTATGTTCGTTAACTGAAATTCGGCCCACTTATTTCAAACAATAGGCCAACTTATCCAACAGGGTCGCAAATAATTTCAAATGCCCCCAGTAATGTACCCGAAACCACTCGTACAAAACACCAGGACCGATCAATATCTTACAATATAACAATATGAACAGCTCTCTTCTAATGACCAACAACATTTTGTTTTAACACCCAAAAGGTTAAGCGCTTTGTGCGAGGTATTGATGACTTGTTGCAGTCCGTGGTCAGTGCTGTTTCAATGCTGGGACAGCATCTCGCACGGTGGGCCAACTATTTGGCAGGTCTGTGGGCTGCTCGGCGATCTGTCTCTTATTGTAGGGAGTCCCAGCTGATAAATATTTAATAGCCCCGTCCCCGTAAACACGAGACGTTGACCCAATGCTGATTTAATGTCGGTCCACTGTCTGCGATGCTGACCCAACATTACATCAGCTATGGATGAACGTCTCGTGTTTTCTGGGGTGTAGGCATGTCACACCCTGACAGAATGCTTTGACGGCAGCTGCGGTAAAACCAGACGAGTTTTGCTGGTGATAATAGATGGCTTAGCCTCTATGGGCTCTGTGTATACCTCAACCAGGCTCAACAGTTTTTTGCCATCAAACACGAGACATTCACTCAATATTGGGTTAATGTTGGGCCACCGGCTGCGCCGCTGGCCCAACATCAACCCAACATTGGGCGAACGTGTCGTGTTTGCTGGGTTCCCTCCTCACCATGCCCACTCACCCAGGATATTTTCTTTGACGCTGCTGTCCTGATTATTGTGATCATTTTGAGTATGGGTCAAGGCCCGTGGATTATGCATTATGTGATGCTCTGAGTCAAACTTGGCAATAAAACTTCACAAAGTTACGTTACAATAAACAATATCAAACTACCAAACGATACACTAATCTTTTAGTTTTCAAAGATGCATTTTAAAGAGTACAACGACATAAATAATGAATATGACAGTTCTATGTAATCCGAGAGACTGCCGTTATACATAGTCTATAAAGTGGTGGTCCACTGTGCACGAACAGAGAGAGGCCTGTTTACTTCATGTTTATTGATATTATCTTTGTTATCACCTTTTCAAGTTGCCCAGGCCTGGCTTTTAATCTTGAATTTCCATGGCAATACCTCCACAATGAGTATCTCAGAAGAAATGAAATGTACATGTATATAGAAGTACATGTATATTTGCATGCTGTCTCACTGTTTCGAAGTAACGCTCTTTTGTATAGTTCCTTTCATCCAGTCGAATATATATATTTATATAATTACGATCACTTCAAAGTACAAAATGACTTAACATTTTAGGTCATTTTACTTTTGTATCATGTTACGGTCGTATATATAATATTTCAGATGTGTTTACCGACGAAATATACCCAGTTTCTGCCTGTAAAATAAATTTAACTTATTGTCTGTCCAATGATGCAAGAAGAAAATATCAGCTGAACATGCCCGTACCCACCCATTGCTGTTGGACGTGGAGCATTATATAATGGGTTCAACGACAATTTTTTGTGACCCTGGTTTAAAAAATGACACATTGGTAGCTTGGTGTGGGGGTCTAATAAATATACACTTTTAGATCACAGAAACATTTTTTGATGAGAAACTTGCTTACAAAGTATAATTTATATATTTAGTCCAAACTGTTATATAGATCTAACAAGGTAATATCGCTTCTAAGTTCTATACTATTATTTGCTCAACTGTGACTAGGGACAATGGTGTCCTGGATAAATGACAGATACCGGTAATGATAACAATGAGACGACAGGTTAGATAGTTGTCATATATTGATCGAGTTTTTTCCTATTTATATAATTAAATAGTGTTATCACCATTAATTGATGTCCATTCTTTTTCGTGTGCTAAGCACTTGAACAGGTCGCGGCATGTCTAGAAGTGATCTCATACAACACGTTGACCAATCGGTGAAATTGTGGTATTCACTCAAAGTGCACTGAGATGCACTGAGAGTAGGCCTACTCTTACGGGAGTTTTTTTAAACATACACAACTTTAATATTATAATACGTCGGCGGTTAGAAAACATAACTTTATATAACTACGAATACGAATAACTATTGTAGGGAGACGGGGTAATTTAAAAACACGCATTCACTATATTATATACATGCATATTGCCGTTTGGTGTCAGCTTTAGCACCAAATCCTTATCAGCACCTAGAGCACACAATGAAGATTACCCCACATTTTTGGAACACGCCTGACACCAAATCGTGAACGTTTACATTCGGTCACACTCGGGAAACTAGACACCCAACGTTAAAAAACGCCGCCGCATTCCCCGCACAACGTCACCGGGTTACCGAATGCGATGAAATGTCATTGCTCTGAGAGCACACAGCTGGCAATTAACATTTTTTTGGTACTTGGTCAACTCATGCTAGCGTATTTTGTGTTGTGTTAGCTTGGGAGTTGCTATGGCGCCCCCTCCCCCCTTGATAGAAACCACGGGACTGTAACCCGATGTCGTTTAATGGTTTGGCCAGTGTCGCAGACGCTGCACCAACTTTAAAACGACACTGGGTCAATGTTTCCTTGGAAAGGTGTGGGGGCGCACGACGACTTCTCATTCATCAGCGAGTAATTATTGACTCGGGCACAGCAATTATCGCTCAGTTGACATCGTCAACAACACCGTGCATTTCGACCTCTGATTCATCCCCCGGGATAAGAGGGATAGGAATGTCGGTTTAATAATAATGGCGATTTAATTGCGCCATAGACCCCTGCAGGTGAATACCGTTTTCCGTGTGTACAGGCACACGTATGCTTGTCAGATACAAGCCAAATTCTGGACCCCCAGCCTTTTCCAAAGCAGCGTATTCATATCAGACAGAGGGTGAATGAAACTGAATTTCTGTGCAAAGCTGTTTTATGGAAGCAAATTATATCGTTGAAGAGGTGTAATTATGCGCACGAATGTGAAACACTCTGTTTTACAATGGACCCTGAGGCAGGGGCCCCGATGCAGTGGTTAAAACTGCCTGCTTGGAAAAGCGGAGATCGCGGGTTCGAACCCCACTCTGACCTTCAAAGAAACAAAATGTTTCTTCCCCGCTCACATGTGAGGATTCAACATTATGGGGAGCCTCCTTGCAACTGAACGAGAGGTAGCGTGCTCACCCTCAGACCGCCAGGGCTCAAATTTCGAATCATGTGTCTGGAGGGCAGTTTCATTTCATTCATCTCACCATCCTCAGGAGGTTCTCCTGGCCTAGTTTGGCCTATATGTGCACAAAGGTGGCCTAAAACACCATTCAGTTACAATGGACACCATGTTTTTTTGAAAAGACACCAGCTTATCATATTTTGTATAATTAATGATTTTGGAGTTGAATATATAAAGTGAATATATGGGAGAAGCCAATGGTTTGAACAACCTCGTTAGTTCAATGACGTACTTTGACTAAAACAAGTTTGGACTAAATTTACAAAAAATAATTAAAGTTGGATTCCCATTTTATCTCGACCAATTTGATTTATTATGTATCCTTCATATTATACTGGATGCTTATCTGATCCGAGGGGCATTTTTTAAGATTATATGCCTAGTAGAATAGTCTCCAATTTAAAAAAAAATCGGGGCATTTCTGGTGGAAGGTTTAATGCGAATATATTTCATATAGGCAACTGTTTACTTTACAAGTAAGCAGTTACTGCCCTTTGGCTTTGCACGGCTGACAAACGTTAAATACGAGCACGAGACCACCATACGGATAGACCTAGGTGGACGTTATCGGTCGGAGCTTCCTGGTCGGATCCTGATTAAATTCATCTTGACCAGTCTGGATCCCTCGGGTGACGTACACGTGGGATGGCAGGGGCCCCGGTGCAGTGGTTAAAACTGCCTGCTTGGAAAAGCGGAGATCGCGGGTTCGAACCCCACTCTGACCTTCAAAGAAACAAAATGTTTCTTCCCCGCTCACATGTGAGGATTCAACATTATGGGGAGCCTCCTTGACACTGAACGAGAGGTAGCGTGCTCACCCTCAGACCGCCAGGGCTCGAATTTCGAATCATGTGTCTGGAGGGCAGTGTCATTTCATTCATCTCACCATCCTCAGGAGGTTCTCCTGGCCCAGTTTGGCCTATATGTGCACAAAGGTGGCCTAAAACCCCATTCAGCTACAATGGACACCATGTTTTTTGGAAAAGACACCAGCTTATCATATTTTGTATAATTAATGATTTTGGAGTTGAATATTTAAAGTGAATATATGGGAAGAGCCAAAGAACAACCTCGTTAGTTCAATGACGTACTTTGACTTAAACAAGTTTGGACTAGATTTACAAAAAATAATTAAAGCTGGATTCCCATTTTATCTCGACCAATTTGATTTATTATGTATCCTTCATATTATACTGGATGCTTATCTGATCCGAGGGGCATTTTTTAAGATTATAGGCCTAGTAGAATAGTCTCCAATTTAAAAAAAAATCGGGGCATTTCTGGTGGAAGGTTTAATGCGAATATATTTCATATAGGCAACTGTTTACTTTACAAGTAAGCAGTTACTGCCTTTGGCTTTGCACGGCTGACAAACGGTAAATACGAGCACGAGACCACCATACGGATAGACCTAGGTGGACGTTATCGGTCGGGGCTTCCTGGTCGGATCCTGATGAAATTCATCTTGACCAGTCTGGATCCCTCGGGTGACGTACACGTGGGATGGAACACCTGCTGCTGACCGCGCCGTATATACTGCAACCTGATCCAGAGATCGTGCCCTGCCTAGTAGTCACCACGGATCACCAGCTTATACTCTGCCAAAAAGGTAGTAACTGCTTACCTGGAAAGTAAGCAGTTACTGCTGTTTAACCTTTGCATAACTGCTTCCAAGCAAACAAGACTTTGAACCAATGTTGGTTGAATGTTGGGCCAGCGTCGTAGACGCTGGCCCAACTTTGAACCAACATTGGTTCAAAGTCTTGTGTTTGCTGGGTTACTCTGAAAGTAAGCAGATGCGGCCTTTCGGCTTTGCACTGCCATATATATATACTAGTAGCGGAGCCATGCCAAAGAGGACCCGTTTATGCTACCCTCTTTGGTCATACTCAGCTTACAATGACGAGATGTGGATCATATGCTGCTTTAATGTTGGGCCAGCGTCGCAGACTGTGGCCAAGCAATATAGCGACATTGGTTCAACGTATGATGATGTGCCCAGTAGTGACCATTGATTTCTAGATAGCGGTATATATGTTTTTCCATACTACCATACTTGCATACATACCATACTTACATACATACCATTCGTAGTATGCCGACCGGTATATGGAAACATCTACTGAGATCACCAGTTGTAGCAGCACTGCCAAAATGTGGATTAATGTTGCTTTAATGCTGGGTGAAATTTCAATCTCGTGGAATATTGTAGTTAACGTGATCTGACTGTTTCTGCCAACTTTAAAAAGTATTAATTGAATGAATGATAATTGAATGAATAAATAATTATGAAAATGACTATAAATGAAGAATTAATATATAAACTAATATATAGCGCTCCTCGGGTGTCCCGAGCTCATAGGCGCGACTATCAGAATGAGCATTCATTATCGTAGTCCTTATTTCATTCCAATTGAGCATGCCTGTACATAAAGGAGCTAGGCGAAAAAAGTTCGGTCAAAATAAAAAGTTATCATTTTTTCCTAAAAGACGGTTCCACGATTTTGGTGTCGCCAGAGAGAAATAAACTTCACCCATCTTGGTCTTAAGCCAAGGAATAAATGAAAATGTTGGTCAGATGAACGAAGATGACGAGTACGACTTAAGCATTCCCTTTATAGATAGATTGGCTGATTGTTGCATAATGCATTATTTCCCAGGTAACTAAACATATCTTAAATTTGATTATAAAGGACACCAGAAGCCAATGGTGCAACGACTTCAAAAGGGGGTTTGAAAACGTCTGACTACTCGAGTAGATAGTTTTGAACTCCCTGGAGCCTGTATTTTTTTCATTTTTTTTTCATTATAGAGGATGCTATCGCAATAGTCCAGTTTACTTGCAACCAGTGCTGTTACAATGGTTTTAGCTCCTTCAGATGTCAATCGCGAATGTAGCAAGAACGACAGACCTGTGATATAGGGTTTCTGAAATTTAGACAGCCATCAAACACGACTCCTAGGACTTCGATCCGAGTCTGTTGGTGTTATTTCGTAAATGTTGCATAAATTATTTTCGTTGTAATGTTGTTCCAAACAGTAAAACGTCTCTTTTATCTGGATTTATCTCATCCAGTCACCTACGTCAAACCTGTAGACAATCAGATGAATCCTGCATCAGTGACAATGGCATCTCAGGTTCTGATATGAAACATATTATGTTACACACATCATGTATAACAATTATGATTAATGACGAGTGACTATCTGCAGTAGTCAATTCTGATCTTTCTAATATTTAACAGAATAAATGCAGGCACAGTAGTTCCGCTGTTCTTTTTTAATTGAACAATAGCGCACTGGAACGCGAATAAACGAATAAATTCTACGTGACAGGTCTGAAATATTGGTTCTGATTGCCACCGTTTTACACTAATAGGAAAAAATATAAAGGGAAATTAGTCGCTTCCACTTGCTTCTAATTACGCGCACTATGCACTGCCCCGCATTATGACGTGTGCTCCTGGGAAATGTTCTTCTCAATATTATATTTGAAATGACGTTGTCAAAGGGTATCTTAAAACTATTTTCTCTTGTGTGTGTGTGGGGGGGGGGGGGGGGGGTATACGCAGCGGACAGGCGGATTCTGAGGAGGCTTGTAATTTTACAATGTGGTGCCGAACCCAGTCGCACCCAGCTTTAAAAGCAGGAGCCTTCTAAGCCAACAACAACACTCTTTTAGTATTCTTAACAATAACATGGCCTATTTTGCTCTGCAAAGCCAACATGCGATAACTATTTACTTAAAAAGTAAGCAGTTAATGCGTTTCTGCTTTGTATTGTTACTAAGCAGTCTAATCTTCTCCCTGTGACGCCTGGTGTTTGCCTTGCTGCTTTCTCTGCATATCGGTTGTCGGCCAGATTCATTGGTCTTCGGCATTGCGTCGTTTCTGTTTTTTGAAGCCGCAGTGAAGCATACTGTATGTTTTGTGGGCCCAGTATTGCGTCGCTACAAGCAGAGACAGAGAGAGGGAGAACCAAATGAAGGAACCCGAGGCAGTTGCCAGTTTACGTCGCTTGCCATTTGCATTTTAGCGTCCGCAGGATTACTGATCCAGAAGAGACTGTATGGTGGCGGGCTGACTGAACCGACCGACCAACGACGGGCTCAGAACTTGGCAGAAGTCTCTTGTCGTCTGGGTATATATATTCGGACCGGCGGCATCGTATAGATGCAGTGCAAAGGCAAACGGCAGTAACATGCTCACTTTTCAAGTAAACAGTTACATCATTCTGTTTGTCTTTGCCTGGCAGACTGTGATGCCGCCGGCAGCCCAATCTGCGTCATCAGGAATCAACACAGGGATACTTCGCATTAGCTAAGTGACCCTTTCCACGAAGCTCTGTTGACCCGGCATCAATGACAGTATTTTTTCTAACTTGTTCTATTTTTCTGATTTTGTCTTTTCGCTATGGCTGTACTGTTATTTGGGTTAGAAGCGTCAGGTTTATAATGTGTCCAAAGAAAGACAATGACCCAATGTTTCCTTAGCAAGACGTTGCCCCTGATGTTATGAGGTCCCACATTAGATCATCACTAAAAAAATATTGTCTACATTGTGTGTATTCTGGGGCGTTGTTGGCCCAACATTAATCCAACATTTTGGATCCGTTCTAATTCTGGACATAAATGTTTCAACGACGTCCTATATAATATATATGCCAAGAATAATTATGCTGAAGAATAATTATGCTGAAATGGACCTAAGATTATTCGGATACACATAGTGTAGTGTACACGTTTTATAAATACATTTGATAATGTTAAAGTCGTGATATGTGCTAGAGTGTTTAATGGGGAATGATGGCAATGCTCTCTTTGGAAACAGTTGTGACACGTCTGATGTTAATGTTTGCAAAACAGCTCCATGATATCACCCGATCCGTATAAGCATTAGCGACAGCAGCAGCTGACATCCTGAGTGTTACTGTGTTGTATAGTACTCCAGCTGCTGTTGTTGTTGTAGCTTCTATTACAACTGCAGTTGTTTCTGCTTCTGCTGTTGCTGCTGCAGAAACGACAGCATCTGCATTTGTTGTTGGGTTCAAATATGGCTAATTTTCTACGGTATATCCGTCGGTGTAACCAACTGCAGCGGTTGCATCAGCAGCATCAACAAGAACTCCCAGAAATAAAAGCAACAGCAGCCGTTCTGGCTGAGGGTGCAGGGGATAGCCGGGATACGGCGGGGGTCAGCTTCAGTGGTGACTGAGATGGCAGGGAATCCCGGACGTCTGCTGGCGGACGACCCAGTATCGCACATAGGATCGGGCGGCCCACAACCGGCTCTGCACATACATGTGCTGCACCAGCGATCTCACATATTATCTGTCCACTTCGGAAACCTACGGTGACAGACGGACAGCGACGATAATGGCGGGGCACTTTGTGTGAGAATTGTCGCGCTTATTAATATTCATCTCGCTCGCTGTACTTGGTATACGCGGATAAGCCCCGTGTTTCCACGAGTGATTGAGGTTTTCAGGCTGTTTATAGCAAGTACGACCGATCTGTTTCACGCTCTCGTGGACATTACACATGTAATTTAGGCTGTACGAGTCGAGTGTCACTAGGTCGTTTGCCATCTGCAAAGTGGCTGTTGTAATAGCTGTGAAGGAGGATTATTTAATCGTTATAAGGCTATGGTTCTACACGTCTGCGTATTGTATTATGCTCATTCCACAATGCTGGATAATCCTTGAGGAACAGGGATAAGCCTTGTGTGGATCCAGAAGCCGCCAGGATATCAGCGCCAGGGAGTACTTGTCGTCCGGCAGCCAGCAGCTATAGGCATCAGGCGGCACATACTTCTCATTGGATACGTGCATAACTCTGCTGGATTAGAAGCGCCAGAAGGAGGGAGCAGAGCCATATATACAGAGGATATATGATAATTGTCCGTCCAAGTGTTCACACAAACAGATGCGGGGTATTATCTCCATGCTGTGATAAACTGTCTGTGGAGTGTCTGGTGATAACCATATGATATTGGCAATTGTTGGTTTCTACCAGAGTTAACACAGCAGCTGAGTGATCGTTCTCCTCCATTATATACATACTTGTCCATTCTCACCCACTTGAAGTTGCGCCTTGCTGACGCGACCCACAACTTCAAGTGAGTATTAAGGGTCGGTGAGTGAGTTTCCAGCGTCTTGGGGTGGTACCCCAGTTCACGAGTCCCATCCGCCACTCGCAGCCGTCCGTCGTTCGGCAGGGCGGCTAAATGAGCAACAAGAAGAACAATGTCGAAGTGGAAGAAGTACAGCCGCCAGGCATTCCACCGCCCCCTGAAAACGCGACAGAAGACCAGATTCTACAGCACGGCATCGACGTGGGCACGCTAGAAGTAGGCAGGTTTTTGTCTGATCATATACATTAGTACCATGTACCAAATACAGCATTCCCCAGCTGATTTATTAATTCATGTGTAGTTATACACGGGTAACGCAGGCAATATTTCTAGCTGGTTTGCAGGCACACTATAATTCTGTAACATGACCCTTTTGAGCACCAACCGCGACTGTAATCGGTTTATGTCGTGCCCATAGCGTCCGTCCGCCTCTCTGTCTGTCCACGTTCCTTTTTATACACACTCAAGGATTTTTATTCCAATGTTCTGAAACGTTCACCCTAGAAACTTAAAGAACGCGTTTGAAAATGACAGAGATCAGATTCAAACTGTTATGTGTCCTCATGTTATAGAAAGGTCAGGACCGCATGACATAAACCAGAACCGCATAACATAAACCAAGACCACGTAAAATAAACCAGGACCGCATAACATAAACCTGGACCGCATAACATAAACCAGGACCGCATAACATAAACTAGGACCGCATAACATAAACCAGGACCGCATAACATAAACCTGGACCGCATAACATAAACCAGGACCGCATAACATAAACCTGGACCGCATAACATAAACCTGGACCATATAATATAAACCTGGACCGCATAACATAAACCTGGTCCGCATAACATAAACCTGAACCGCATAACATCAACCAGGACCCCATAATATAAACCTGAATGTCATAACATAAATCAGGACCGCATAACATAAACCAGGGCTGCATAACATAAACCTGGACCGCATAACATAAACCAGGAACCAAGACTGCATAACATAAACGAGGATGACATAACATCAACCTGGACCGCATAACATAAGCCTGGACCACATAACAAGAACCAGGGTTTATGTTATTTTATCCTCATATTATTATAGAGAGGTGAGGACCGCATAACATAAACCAGGACCGCATAACATAAACCTAGACTATATAAACCAAGACAATATAACCTGAACTAGTGTTTATGGTACGTCTCCTCATAGTATTATAAACAGGTCAGGATCACATAACATAAACCTGGGTTTCTGTTATTTGACCTCATACTATTATAAAGATGTGAGGACCGCATAACATAATTCAGGACAGCATAACAGAAACCTGGACCATATAACATGAACCGGGGTTAATGTTACATGTCCTAATGTAGTATTATAAAGGTCAGGACCGCATAACTTAATCCAGGATAGAGGGTGTGAATATTTGATATTACTTGGCCTTCAATTTGATAAATCTAATCTCTATTTAAACGCGTTATCAAAACTCTTCAATGAGGGAAAAATAGATAATAACTTTGCCGTTAAAATGTTAATCAACGTCTTTTCAACTTATGTAAATTTACATTTGATTAAATTGTTGTGAGTATCGCTTGTATGTTCATTTAGTTGTTTCTTTGATCGTCTTTCTTTTTCTTCTATCATTTATTTGTTTCCCTCCTTTAGTCTTCGTACTTCCCTTTAGAGGTATACATAAATAATTCACATTACATCAGTGGTCTTGCCTGAGGATAATATACATGTTCTTCTTTATCTGTTTTTTTCGTATGCCCTGGGGGTGATTGAGTGCAGCCAGGCAGAGAGTCAGACAATTTACCGTTATCCATTGTCTGCGATGCTGGTCCAGCACTTGAATCTATACAATAATCGCTCAGTGTGAGCGGACTTTATACTTTATACGTTTTTATGCGAGATAAGATGTTGAAAGCGATTTGAAATAGAGCGTGTTGTATTTCGTATCGATTCCTTTGAATATGCTGGTTGCATATAATAATTTATCCACTTCACACGTAAATAATCTAGTTATTGTCTAGCCCTGATCTTGTACATGAAATAAATCGAGTGGCAGCGACAATGTAGGGCCATTCTTTAATTTATTTGCGACACGTGTGACTGTGCGACATGTATGGCTGAACTGGTCCATTACTTGAGAGAACAATTCTGAAATCAAAACGGTTACCTACTTGAGGGACATGATGGTAAAAGTAAGGAAAGTGGTATATTAACAGGTGCGATATAGATTTCGATGTGCTCATTGACTGTAAAACTCTCATCTAAAGCACCTTACGCCGAGCAGTAATATGCATTATAATTCTACACTTTTTCTATGAACAGCGTGGCCAACCATGCTGCAAAATATCATGCAGGACAGTCGACTCGTACCATCTTAACACCGAAATCGTATTCTGCCCTGCAAAGCCAACATGCAGCAACTGCTTAATTGGAAAGTAAGCAGTTGTGTCCTTTGGCTTTGTACGCCAGTATTATAGTTCCTACGACGCGTCGTAAACTAGTATTAATCGCCGCGCGCCGCGGTATGAGCGGGGCTTAAGCTGTCTGGGTGGAGCGGACCTGCCGGCTTTTATGTGTCTCGACGTGCGATTGTTTTAACATCCCCATAATCAATATGTCAACCTCGCCGAGCGACAAATATGATGATACATTGGGCCACGGGTGCAGCATCGACACCGGCAGTGTGATGGATCAAATACCTCACATTGGCCAGGTTATACAATGATCGCCCGTGTCAATAAGTGCAGTCACCTGGAAATCCTAACATTGATGGTAACCCTTTAAGCGCTGAAGGTTTTATATAAACCATGGAGACCAAGATGTTTTTTAAATTTGAAATCATCATGAATGGCTTAGTTATAATTACCTTTCCTATTTATTTGGTGTGGGTCTACGGCCATTATAAATCTTTTCCCTCTTACAGTGCGGGGATCGACTTCAGACGTCAGAATCTGACGTCTACAGACGTCAGATTCTGACGTCTAAAGTCGATTTCCGCGCTGTAAGGGTTAAGGGGTCGTGGAAATCCTCACATGGGTATTATTCGTCACTTCGTAAAGTGGCGGATACGACCCTTTCAATAATACTATAGTTTGACATATGAAGGTGCCATATGGACGTATGTTGGAAGGGACGAAATATGGTATGCGTGATTGCATGTGATAGGAAGTGTCACTGGTGAATTAATTTTAATTATTCAAATACACTCTCCGTAATCGAACAATACTAACCCTTAAAGCACCAGTTGGTATGTACCGGGACACAACTTCCCAGTGGTAAAAAAACGCTCGTATCTGTTATTTTTGGCAATTAAAAGGATATTATGTGCTGATAAAAATGTAATTACCATGACATGTTTATCAGCACATAATATCCTTTTAATTTCTCAAAAATCTTGGCTGCCTAATTGGTAACATAATTTATACTTTCAAATGAGGAAAAATCGTTCTATTTATGAAAAATAATAGTCATCTCACAAATTGAGTTTTAGTAATAGTTTGTATAGTGACATGAAACTATTTATCATTTCAGTGGCATTCCTTTGTTTGAAACATGTGTTAACCCTTTAACCCTTTAAATTTCATAGCACACTAAGTACAACCTTTTAAACATGGTAAAGATAAAACGTGACATCACTTAGCAAGATTTGAAAATAATTGACCTACATTTTGTCAAATCTGAATAATTTCCGCCCACTTGAAGTTGTGGATCGCGCCAGCGAGACACAACTTCAAGTGGGTGAAAATTACAATTAAATAATCTGTCGCTTCAAGGGCTGAGCTTATATTTGTAATCGGTCCCATCAACACAAAGGTTAAAGCTCGATCCATGTATTATTATGCCTACATATAATAGATCATGTACAGTAGGTACATGTAGCTTTAAGATGCCACACAATTGAACGCTCAACCTGGGCAACTAACGGTTGTGACATATAATAGGACTTTACGGGTGTCTCACCGTTGCAATTACAGTTAATATAAATCACATTAGGATTACTCATACATTGTTTTTGAACGATTCATATAAAGCGCATTTACACTTCTGTTTGGATAGTTGATTAGCTGTTTGTATACTTCTTCAACTTGTTTAAAATACAATCGTCACGTAGAACAACTCCTAATTACGGATACGGATGACAAACGGTTAACTCTTAACCCGTTAAGTTAATTTATTTATATTTTCACCCACTGATTACAGCGACCGACAGCTTCAAGTGTGTGAAAATTACTCACGTGTGTTTAATTTGAGACCAAACATTTGCAAATCTTGGATGTTTAAACAGTCATTCCCAATATCAGTGATTCGGTCGGAAAATCAAACAGAATAAAAGCGACTGTTGCCGTGCTCAGTGTATAAGAGTTAACCCTTTAACCGCCAA
The DNA here is from genome assembly GCA_964017125.1 of Flabesymbios commensalis. Lineage (NCBI taxonomy): Eukaryota > Metazoa > Annelida > Polychaeta > Terebellida > Flabelligeridae > Flabesymbios > Flabesymbios commensalis. The sequence goes on along the minus strand of OZ024906.1, from coordinate 33,112,616 downwards.
ATTATTAAATTTGAATTTTCACCCACTTGAAGCTGTGTCTCGCTGACGCGATCCACAACTTCAAGTGAGTGACAAATTTTCAGATTTGACAAAATGGTGGTCAACTTTTTTTCAAATGTTGCTGATTTAATGTTACATTTATTTTACACATGTTTAAAAATGTGGTACTTAATGTGGTAATAAAAAAATGTAAAACCGAATTTATTCGGTAGCGGCGCTTAAAGGGTTAATATATTTACGCACAGAATGGCCACGTAAACGTATTGTTATAAACCGCGTAGTCTTCTAAAACGGGAGCCTTATTGTTATAAATGCAGAACTGTTATCATGTTTATTACGCTCACTAATCTGTGCTTTCACCTTGTCTGTTACAGTCTTTGGAAAGTACGCGTCGTATGCTGGCATTAGCAGAAGAGGTGAGTATATGCTTTGTCTCTAGTCAACAAGTAACAAGTACCGGGGGTATTTATTTCTGATAACTTGACTTCGTCTTGATACAATGGGCAATAATATGTACTGTGCAAAGGACTCACTCATTGGAGCTTTGGCCATGCGCGTGGGGCTACGGCGAGACCTATGCGGTGATAACTGTTCAGAGAATTAAGACTACCCATGTTACCTATATGTTACATTACATCTAGATTTTGACGCGACTCTGGTCCAACATTGACACGACATCGGATCCAGGGCTCGTGCTTGTTAGGCTCCTTTTAAATAAGGATCGTGATAGTGTGCGAAAGCCGGGCTTGTATGGACGGAATTCCCGTTATATCGGGTGTCTTCTTTCTTACACCTTTTTTCCTCGTCAATAATACATGAACCACGTACAAACTCCCGCGTGGCTAAATGAACGGCTATTTGAGTCTCATCGGGTAACCTTTTTATTGTTTTGTTGGCTATTCTGTTTATGTGAATAGACACTTCGCGGAAATACGTTTATGGAGAAAGACGCTGCGTCAAACTGAAAACTAGAGATAAAAATACAAAATAAAAAAAGAACAAATATGTTGCATTGACTAACGTTTATCAAGACAAATATTTTTAAATTGCTGTGGAGCGTTTATTTTGAAGACTCTAGTGATGTCACTCTCGTGTTGGCATTGCTTGTAATTTCAAGACATTATTTATATACAAATATAAGAACAAATTAAGATCAGAATTCAAACCCACGATAATTGAATAGTTTAAACTACTTTGAAATGTATTCTTTAATGAATGTGCGTCAAATTAGGGGTTAATAAAACTATGTATTGCATTTATTAAAAAAAATCATGCATGTATTTTAGTTTCCCCTTTTCTACTGTTTTCATAAAAAAATCTTTGAAATGCATTGATTAAATTAGAAAAACGTGGTTTTGTGTGGTCCAGTTGACAGTAATAAAATATAAATATGTTAATGGAGAAAGCCGCTTCCAGCGTCTTTCTCATTAACCTATTTGTCTTCAATTATAGCTGGGCATCGCTTTCACCCCCTGCCTCTCTGCGGCGGCGGCCAGTTCACTGTCAGCATGACATAATGTATTGACTTGATATTTCACATAGATCTATGATACATAGAAGCCTTGGAATTGCGATAGGAGAGTTCCGACTTATTGGCTAATTAACCATGTGACAAGCTAAATGCGTGCATCATTCAATTCTTCATCAATACTAAATATGAATTAGTAATGTATACATCTGTTGCCTGATTAAACCAGACGTAATGTGTAGAATTACATGGTTGTGTACATTTATTGTTCACACGCATTGTGAAGAATGTTAAATAGTTTAGATAATACTTTCTGTTTTCTTCTGGCATTTGAAATGTTGACAACAATCAAATGTAGGAAAATGCAACTAGAGAAACATTCAACTAAGGCTTTAACAATGTTTAATACGAAATAAGACTTTTAGCTTCTGCTAGGTCTTGCTCTTCGCTAAATATTCCTTGTGGATCTAGATGTAGATGCGGGGGTTCTGAAAATGAATTCTCGAACAGCGCTCTCATCTATTTTATTTGATATTCAAAATGCAATCCGATGATATCCTAAACACCATGATTTTTTATCTGAGAATAATATAACACACTCCATCCCAGTAAATACGATACATTAACCAATTGACATTTTAATGTTTAACTAACATTCAAACGACACTGGGTTCTTGTCCTGTTTTTACTGGGAGCACATACACCCATGTACACACCACACCTTATGATTATGACATCACTGCGGAGAGCAGGAATCCATCGAGTACAGCCAGCAGTGAGAAGAACAGTTTGTGGGGTGACTCATTTGAGGCCCGCTACCACCGACAGTGGTTAAACGCTGACCCCGCTATTGCGATCAGAAATCCCAACAAGCACAACTCATTGGCCGATGCCGGTTGAATGTTGGGCCAGCGTCTACGACGCTGGCCCAACATTCAACCGGCATCCTATTCGCCATGCAGGGAACAATGACGTCAACAGAGCAACGTACTCGTGCATGTACAGGGCACATACAATAGCAGCATTTATTATTCATAAGTTACATCGCATGGACCGCGATACTTCTGGGTGCAACGTATCATCCCTCCTTGTTCCTCCATAATCGAAACGGAATTGAAATTGTAATGCACATCAATATTTGACCTGAAATAACCATTCACGACTCGATGTGCTTCAACTTGTTCAGATTCTGTTGCTGGGACCTGTAGCGCTGTATGATTATCTGCGTGTATCATTAGTGGAGTTACATAAAAAATTAAATACCATTAACTAGTCTATGCACTTTCTAAATTATGTAAATATCATATCTAGGAGGGAAAACGGATTCAATGTTAAATTAGACAATTTACAATAAAATTCTATGTATATTATGTTGCATGTATCTTTTATTTATTGCTTCTTGTTTCTTTCCAATGTTTCATTTTGATAAAATTTGTCTTTTTTCAGGGGAACATCTCATAATTCTCTTTCTTCTTGCTACATGTATGTCGCTACAATCTCATGTGTACGGGCTTTGTAACTTGTCATAAACTTATAGTAGTACTATATTTATTCGATGAATGTCTCTGTGATTTAATATATATGATAATAATTATGATGTACAGCTTACAATGAATTATTTTCATAAACAAGCAATAATAATGCATTTTGTTTTGTATATACATGTAAAACAGATGTAATAGAGCCTCTATAATTATGTCATTTGTTTTGTATATAAAACAAATAATAGACAAGCAATAATGATACTATTTATTTTGTGTAGAGCAAAGATGCAGGTATCAGAACATTGGTCATGTTGGACGAGCAAGGAGGTAAGCTTCTACACTCCAGCCTCCCCAGCCGGCAAACACCAGACGTTGAGCCAGTGTTGTTTTACTGGTCCACCAGTAAAACAACACTGGCACAACGTCTGACTTTGAGTCGCGTGTCTGTGTCGGCCGAATATGTCTGTTGTATTTGTGGTAGCAGCACCAACTTTTCTGCTCGTGACGCAGCACTCATTGGATTCTGGTCAGCTGCACCTTCTTCTTGCCTTCTTTCTGCCTTGTTCTGCACCCCTGCACACACCCTCTTGATGTTGTATTTTTAAAGCTGGATCTGCCTGGATTTTTCTTCCACTGCAATTATTGTATTATGATTTTTGATACACAACGACGTGTTATTTTGTCACATGCCTGACATTTCAACTGCCATCTATACCAAACTGGTTCAGAAGTCAGAAATGAAAATGAAGTTTTCTAACGTGCATAAATCCTCGGTGTCACGAGCTCAGGGGCGCTGCAAATCCGAACCAGTTTCATTAAAATTGACCATTGTCTGTCAGTTTATAAAGTGATATATACATGACCCTTCATTGACAAGGTAACGCTTTTCGAATGTCGTAGGACTACTGTTAATTTGAGAAAACTGTTTTGAACTAAATTAAGAACTACCGTATTATTTCGTTTCACTATGTCTTGTTATTCATGATGATGTCTGTGTGGGTAGCTAATGCACCTAATTATTATTTTGCTGTTTAGTGAGTGAGAGTCGTGCGCGACGAAAACTCGATTATATATTTTGAATTGCGTGGCAATTTAATAAACCTCCCATTCTCTATTGTAGTACAGAAATTAACAACCGCTCCAGAGAAGTCACGGACGTAAAACATTATATGTCTCCAGTGATTTGCCGTCAGAATGCACCGGCAATTCTCATGAGATTGGCCAGTCTCCCATCAACTCAATTTAGAACAGGTCATTATGTCTCTTCTGCTGCAGCTTCTCTGGGCAGGAAGCAAGCAGAGACTAATATTGCTTTTATGTTGGGCCGCTGTCTGCGATTTTTGGCCCAACTTTAAAGCAGCATTGGTCAACGTCCTGTGCTTCGCGACATGTTACTACCAAATATGGAGATATTCCAGCTAACATAATTGATCATATGCCGGGTCAATGTTGAACTAGAGTCAGAGACGCTGGCCAACGTTGACCTATCACCGGATTAACGTTTTGTGTTTGTCGGGACAACGCTGTGCTGACGTTCAGCCAATTACTTTCACTGCTGGTTACACCCCAACAAACACGAAAGTTTGAATCGATTCTGGTTTAATGTTGGTCCACCGTCAAGGACGCTGGGCCAACCTTAAGTGAACATTGGTTCAACGTATTATGATTGCGAGGGATATGTAACGACCGTAGATAAACAAACTAGCGATGTCAGTGACGTTAATATAGGACAGTGGTAATGACACGGTGGTAATACGACGCCTGTGGGACACTTAGTTCTGCTAAACTAGTTGCCCGCCAATGCTCCGCCTGTTACGCCATTATAATGGCAATGATAAAAGAAGCCTCGGGCGCCGTTATCCTTGTCCGTATTATAATAGAAATCAATAGCAAGTCGTGGAGGCAAATAATTATGTCACTTGCTTTGGTAAATTGCAAATGGTTGTCTTGGTGTAGAAATATTGCCAGTTATGTAATTAGAGTTATCTTATTTTTTTTTAAAGTTTTATTTGTTACATTAAAATGTAAATTTGTTTTGATGCTCTCATAATTTGTTTCATAACACAAATAAAAAAAAATATCATATGTGAAAACCTTTAACAAAGAACCAATTATACATGATAGCAGATCTAATTTAAGTAACTCCTAGAGGTGTAAGAGTGTATGTTGTTGCTGGAAGACACAGCTTTTGAACGACGTTGATCACATAAATTCTCCTACTAACACATGTGTACGTGCATTTTTTTGTGCAGTTAAAAAATGAGTTCGTCAAGTATCCCAATTTCTCCAGTACAGATGCAGATAACTGAGTAACTGAGATAACTGAGATAACTGAGATAACTGAGTAATCAATGTCTACAATTGCAAAAATTGTGAAATAGATGATAGCAGACATCAATTTATTTAAATCCAGTTCCATTTAGTGTAATTGCTATTTGAAATGTCGGGCAGTTTCTATTTTTATCTTATATTTTGTGTGTTTATTTCCTTTATTGAATGTGTACCTTTAGCTTCCTGTGTATGTGCCACCATCTCTAGTTATGTGTTACTAATATCATACTACAGTGTGTTTTACATGCTAACATTGATTTTGCTTGCTAATACATTTGTTTGTATCATTTTATTGCAGATGTATATCTAAATCTAATGGAGCCTTGGATTTATTTTGACGTCCTAGTACTATACAGTTTGTTTTAATAGTTTGAAATAGTGGCTTATTTGAGACTCGGATATATCTGAGCAAACATGAAGTCTGACTATGTTGGTTCGATGTTGGACCACGATCTGCAACATATTTGTGGTGGTTGCTGAATGCTATTTTGATATCTTGTGTAGGTCACACAAATTGCACATTGCAAATTGCACAGGGGGAATACAAATATCTCATGTAATATTCGGCATGGTTATTAATAAGGCTCTAACGGACCAGATAGTGATATCTTATAATTATGTTTCTCTGCATTTCTCCCCATAGTGTGTAAAGATTTGCGTTGTTAATAGAACGTTACAGACGTCATGATTAGAGATCGGACCCCGAAAAGTTAATATTATATACCTACCGACATGAGAAAAGCAATATCCTGCCTGTTCTAATATACTGTGACGGTCAGATCACAACTCATTATCATCTGACTCAGGCCAGACGATGCATGTGTAATTGACATTATATTGTATTATTAACATTCTCCTTATTTCGCCGTGAGACCTAGATCCAGTTTTAATTTACAAACAAACTAATCAGTACTAGAGCAGTGTGGCACTAGGAAAGGTATCCTACATTTCCTAGGGCCATACTGCCCATCATGTTTAAGCGAACTTACTCGAGAAATGTATGATGACATCCTATATAATGACGATGGCTAAGTACTTATACCATTTACACTTAACCAGTCAGGTATGCACACTTACGACGAAGTAGCTGCTGGAATGTTTCACTTTCAGCTCAATTTGCCTTACATAATTATGCAAATTTCGGACTGTCTGGAGGTTTCCATATCAGTGCACCAAGTTATATTTCAATAGCTAGTTTACGAATTTGACGATGAGACCTGAACTTGTGTTATGCGTGAGTGACTGAAGATTGTTCCACGCCCCTTTCTGCACAACATGGCAATATCGTGACAGAAGGAAGCCCGAATTCGAGACTATGCCATACTCTTATCGAATGACTTCAAGATTTCTCTATAAACAGTCCCACACACTCCATCCCTTTCAAGTTTGAACAGTTTGGAGCACTGCATGTGCACAACCAAACATCACAAACATCCAACACGGTCGGGATTCAAACCCAGTACCTCTTTGAGTTTTGATCCACAATCGGACCGAATGTCTGTCCAGCTGTGGAGGATTGTTCAAAATTCAACCTAACATTTCACTGATTTACTCAGTCTATTCTCAACCGATTAAACCTGGATGAAGTTAAGTAAAAGGTTTTTAGAGAAGCGTCATAATTCGACATTATAGCTGAGTATTTTATCAAGCAAATTGATATTTTTATTTACTCTGACTGCGTGCAGGGACCTATATTATGTGGAGATTTCCGCGTATTTGAGGAGTTAGTTTGAATTATGCATAACGTTTTGTGGTCACAGAATGTTATTTGAAGTACATGCCATATGGTGTATAAATACGACACGATGGCTGATTTGTTACGCAATCTCGGGAGTAGTTTTTCTTCTGCCACAATGTAATCGCACCTGTGCACTGATGGCGCCAAGGTCCCGGGTGGCCCCGCCTGGTAAAAACTGACCACATCTTACGAGATAATTTGATAGCCAGGGCAAATTGGATCGATTACGGGCAAGATTCCGGACGACAGACATTGTACATCGTCGCGCCAACACGAGACGTTTACTGTTTTAATTTTCGCCCAAAGTCGCACACGCTGGGCCAACATTAAACCAGCGTTGGTGAACGTTTTGTGAGGTACATACACATGCCACAGCCCGGTCAGAGATTTATAGCCCCGGTTCTCCACCATTGGCGGCCAGATGGACCAGCGTCGCACACGTTGGACCACAGTCAAGTTAACATTGTGCTAATGTTTCCCATTCGCTGAGACAGTCACTTTTAACCCAGACCTAACTAACCGCTTGTCTGCTGTGGAGGACTTTCAACAAACGACGGTGTTTCGTCCGCAGATATTTCACATTTTTCGAGGGAATATTATTTATATATTCAATATTATATGGCTGTAATTTGTATGTTCTGTAAGAAGTTTAAAATCGTGTGGCTGAGGGCTATTACATTGAAGTTAAGGTGAAATGCCACAAGCCAACTAAGCGTCTGTAAGATGATGTTCACATTCAGACGTCATCACCTGTGATTTAGGTCCATATTATATAAGCATTTGGTATTACTATAAGGAACCCTCATTGTCTAATGGCGGAGATGCTATAGCTGAGGATATTCCTTGATAATGTCAGTACGTATACGTACCTCCAACATATCGCCAGTGAAATATTTCCTGTCTTACGAAGTCCTACCAGTTGGTGAAGTAATCATCCAAATTTCATAAAATGATTCTATTGTTTTCCCCGTAGGTCTACCCCTGGAGACTGAATTAGAGCAACACGCATAATGTAATCTAGTTGAACCAAGAATATATAATATTATATATTCTTGGTTAACCCCTGTACTGCTGAATTGCTTGTTAATATTTTTCGACATCTGAAGCTGGGATTAACGCAATTCCTAGCTTCAAATGAACGACAAATAATCTCCCAAATTGTATTATTTGATGAATTGAGCATCTAAGAATTCTACCAATTTCAGTGACATTTTATGAGGTTCAAATCTAGATATAGCTTGAAACCCTATATATACATGGATATATACGGGTCTACCAGTACACTGGTTAAAATGTACATGGTACACATCGTGACGGGCTCAAAAATGCCTTCATAGAAGACAAAAGTACAAGAAGCAGGTGGATTTGGTCATTTTGATTTAGAATGCTCCAGATGGCTGGTTGACCTCTTCCCCGGCTTTGTCAGGATAATCCCCCGCAGACTGAACTAATTTACCACTCTCTATTCTCTAATGTGCTCAGCAAGTCTCACGCGTCTTTTTGTCTCTTGCCACACGACCCACGGGTCTACAGTCGCGACTGTGCTATAAAATTCGAACTACAGCCTATGCTAATCCCCACAGAGAAGAAAGTCAGCACCAAAAGACGGAGTAACGTGGATGCCCTCTCCCAGCCAGTCATTATTAAGCAGCCCTCGCCGAGGCGGGCTACTTTTTGTACTTATCAGGAAAACGATCTGAAATTCTTTTGATTTGGCAAATATGGCCAGCTATATGTCAGTCAATGTCCTGATTAACTTTTGGGAGCAAACAATTTCAAGATGGCGGCCATTTGGTTTTGAGATTTTGTTATATTCACGTAACTCAAAAACAATGCAAAATAGCTGGACCATGTATTTGAAAAAAAAATGTATGGTCTCACACAAGGATAACCCATGACAAATTTCGCAGTTCGAAATAAAATTAAATATGCCATTCTTATTAGTTTTTTCTTCATTGTCTCGGAAATCTTGCTTGATAGCTAGAGCGGTAATATAAAATAAAATGTGTGGTGTTACACAAGGACAACACAGGGTAAATTTTGCAAATATAGAATACAAAATGACCGATTGCCAGCTATTTTGTTTAAATTCTGCTCATTATATCGGGAGATCTTGCATGTGTAGCTAGAGCGTAATATTAAATAAAGTGTCCGGTGTTACAGAAGGACAACACCAGACAATTTTTTGCTGATATAAAATCCAAGATGGCCGACTGGTATGATAGGTAGAGTAATACAACACAATAAACTGTCCTGTGTTACATAGTTTGCTGATCTTTATCGCCGACTGACATTAACCCTTGGCCTGCTGGACCCGGATATATACGTTTTCACGAAAGTTTCAATCCAGATAAATGCCACTGAAATTGATAAAATATTCAGTGGTAGAGGCTCAGCTAATCAAATATTTCATTTTGGGAGATGTTTATTTTTCATAAATAGCCATATTTTTCGTCATTTGAAGCTGGAAATTGCGTTAGCAATTCCAGCTTTAAATGAATGAAAAATAATTTGAAACAATTCAGCAGGACAAGGGTTAACATTACAATACAGTGACGTCAATGAAAGCTGCCGTTCCTACTTACATTTATATAATGTCACATCTTAATTGTACCTGCTGGGCAACTAAGCAGTATAGTGCTGTTTTCTTTTGTATCACAGCATGGTGTATGCAGGTCGTACGGTACCTACATTTCTCTCTGTATATACTCTTATATACTCTACATTTCCTGCCACACTACCCTGCGACAGTGGGCCAGCATTAGTCAGAAATTGGGTAGATGTGTCCTGTTTTCTGGGAAACAGCCTGTGATGACTGATGACCGCTTCATTGGATCAGTGGTCAGACGAGATAAGGAACACATTAACCTGCAGCCAATATCATTTGAAAAATACATCAGTCACTTCAGTCCAGTGACAACTGTATCGATATGCAGACTAACGTTGAAGGTTACCCAACGTTTGGAGAAACATGGATTCATGTGGCACCTCTTTTGTGGGTGTTGGTTAATGCTGTCGCCCAATACTTGTCACGCCGGAGCTTATGGACTTCAGTTTTGTGGGGATTTTCCATGACCAAAAGGTAGCGTGCTCGGCCTCAGACCGCCAGGGTTCGAATTTCAAATCTTCCGTGTAATCTGATTCATCTCACCATCCTCACAAGGCGACTCAGAGGTCTAGCTTGGGGAAGCACACATAACAGAAATCCAAGTATCTTTACAAATTCCTTGGAGAAACTAATGTTGAAAGTCGTATATGATAAAACCTGGAGTGGAATAATATAGGAATCACACACTGACACGCTCACTGCGTATCAGATCCTGGTTTATTGAAGGGGGGATAATCTATCAGGGGGCCATCGGGGATATGTAACCCTGAACGCTCGCGTGACAGACGAACACTGTCACCCGTCACGTCCATTTCTGGGGAATATGCGCCCCAGCGTTGTCCCGCATACTGCAGGGCTCGTCCGGATCGTGTGGCGGCAGCGATCATGATCGCCCGCCAGCCCTGTAACAACACAAGAATCCCTGCTGCCAGGCTATTATGTCTGTATAGTTTTCTGTTCTGGAATATTCATGCTGACAGCCAGGCGGGCGATACCCACCGCCACTGGCACGCGGGAGAAGACCCTTCCGGGCCGTACTTTGACAGCTATATCGAAATACGAGACGTTCTACAGGATGGGGGATCATTGCCGGACAGGGTTCTGATGGACATTGGAGCATTGCTGCTTTAATCATAATGTCCATCAGCACTCGCTGTCCTGCGTCTATGTTCAGTCAGTTGTCCCATACCGCCCCAGTCCGCGTGTGGAGCGGAGCGGCCAGCCAGGATAAGGTCCAGTGCGTGCCTTCTCGCTTGGCTGGTGCAGAGCCACGCCCAATTTATTACCATGGAGATAGTATCTGCATGTTATTACTGTCCACCCGCCTGCCTGCAATGGAACGGGAATCCCATTCATATAGAATACTGCTATTAACGATAAGCCACGGTTCATTTCAAGCCGCTCGCCCAACGTTCAATGGTCAGTCGAGATAGGAACACATCTTGTTTTTTGCGCTGTTATATCCGATCAGTTACATGTATGTACATTGTATCCACGGTTACTCGGAAATAATAAAAAATGAATGACAAGCCATTTTGTCAATGACTGGTGCCAATTAACGACTGATTCATTCATTCATTCATTCTTGACAAGCCATTTTTCCAATGGCTGGTAGCACTAATTATTAACAGTTGACTTAATGATTGATTTATTCATTCATTCATTCATTCATTCATTCAATCATTCATTCATTCATCCTTCCATTCACTTATTCGTGACTAGACAGGACAATACAACATTAAGCAAGAAATGACTGGACTGGACTGACTTATCACCTTGTTCTGTAATGATCTTTGAAACATTCCGAAAATTCTCCCCCTGGCTCCGCTTGAACATTAAATTGCCACTCCATCAAATACGTTGTTTATGTAAAGGAGTTGTTGTCATCACCAAATAAACAATTACGTTTCGTCAGTGGATGTTGGCTTCCAATAGTTAGTTTTCAAGTAGCAGTTACTGCCTTTTATATTACATGTAGCTTTGCACCGCAGAACTTTAGTTGGATTGTTTCGTAAGCTTTACTAGAAGACGGTAATATTGATATGTGATGTCAGTGCTTGTCTTACATTTTGAAGATCAATGCTGAAGAACAATCACTCTGAAAAAGCTTGCTTTCTCTCTTTGTTTGTTATTGTTATGGTCATGACTGATCCTGGAATTAGCGGGTGAAAAGGGGTATATTATTAATTGGAACATTTGTTATGTTCAGAAAGACATTGATCTAGTGAAATAGTCCAGATCGTCTCTTTGGATTTAAAGGGTCTGCCACTTTGTAAAGTCGCAGATACACCCTTTGATATCCATTCCAAGGAGACGAGATCCTTCAGCTTGTAATCTAAACCCCTACATTCACTCTCTCTCGTCATTCTGGGTGTCAGCCGCGGGAGGTCCGGCGAGTCCCGCCCGGCAAATTATTGTGTTTTGCAGGTCAAAAGATAGGCTTTTATTGATCCACGGTCAAGAGATTCAGCAGATCTGGGCCCGTATTCTCGTACAAGTTACGATATATCGTAGGCTTCTGATTGGTCGAGATGGCCATCTCGACCAATCAGAAGCCTACGATATATCGTAACTTGTACGAGAATACGGGCCCAGCCTGCGATGTTCTCTCTGACAGGCGACTAGAGCAAGATGCTCAGCCTATGTCTGTTGTATGTTGGCTGTCGTTTGCGATTACGGCCCAACATTGAATAAACGTAGAGTGGACTTGGGGGGGGGGGGGGGGGCTGAAGCGACTGTCGTCTGGTTTATTTGAGTAGCCTGCGGTATCGGTACGATTCAGAGCCTTATTTTATTTATAGCCATTTTAGACATGATGTCCAATAAAAATATACACATTTTATGCAATGGCATTAATATATTACTTCAAAGTAATCAATGTGTATTATTAGCTCCCGCCGTCACCGTAGGTGAGACGGAGGGAGCTATGGATTCCGCCTCCGTTCTGTTTTTTACCTCTTCTTTTGCCTATAACTTTGCAAGAAAATAAGCTAGGATAACAATTTTTGGTATTTGGGTTACTTCCAGGTGGATAATAGACAGGTTAAAATATTTATAATCGAAATTCAATATGCAGGGTCCCAGAGGAGAAAATGATGATGTTACGGCGTTGGGCCGTCCGTGAACATTTCGTTTTCGGAGCATATCTCTGAAAGTAATTATCCGATTGTCTTCAAATTTTACACACAACACCTCTAGGGGGTCTAGTTGTGCCTTTTGGGGTATATGAGCTTTGACCTACTTTTGGTTCAGAACTATGACCTATTTAGACGTTTTGACACACACTTCGTTTCCGGAGCAGATCTCGAAAAGTACTGGGCCGATTACAGTCATATTGCACATACATGTTTTCTAACGTCCCTAGTTGTGCCTTTTCAGGTTTTTGAACATTGACCATAAATTTGACCCATCACTTTGACCTAATTTATAACATCGGTAAATCCGAGTGAAATATTTTGCGGAATATCATGAAAACCGCTCAAGATAGCTACACCATTACAATAAACAAATTGTAAGGTTTCAGGAGAGGATGCATCTTGAAAAATTTCAAGTCGATAAAATTCAAAAAGGCCGCTCATCGGCCATTATTCACCTCGACAGGCCTGATATTGCGGAATATCAAGAAAACCGCTCAAGAAAGGTACACCATTACTATAAAACAAATTGTAAGGTTTCAAGAGATGATGCATCTTGAAAAATTTCAAGTCGATAAAATTCAAAATGGCCGCCTATCGGCCATTATTCACCTCGACAGGCCTTAATATCATGAAAACCGCTCAAGATAGCTACACCATTACTATAAAACAAATTGTAAGCTTTCAGGAGAGGATGCATCTTTAAAAAATTAAGGTCGATAAAATTCAAAATGGCCGCCTATCGGCCATTATTCACCTCGACAGGCCTCATATTGCGAAATATCATGAAAACCGCTCAAGATAGCTACACCATTACTATAAAACAAATTGTAAGGTTTCAAGAGAGGATGCATTTTGAAAAAATTCAACTTGATCAAGTTCAAAATGGCTGCCCATTGGCCATTATTCACCTCGACAGGCCTGATATTGGGTAAACCATGCTAGATAGCTAAACCATTACTATAAAACAAGATTTCAGGAGAGGATGCATCTTGGAAAACATCGACTTGAACAAATTCAAAATGACCGCCTTTCAGCCATTATTCACTTTCACATGGCCGTTATTTGGTAAACCGTGCTAGATGGCTAGACCATTACTATAAAACAAAATGAGAAATTTCAGGAGAGGATGCATCTTGAAAAATTCAGACTCGATCAAACTCAAAATGGCCGCCTGCCTATCGGCCATTATTTACTTTCACATGCCCAATATTTTGCAAACTGTGTTAGATGCTAGTCCATTACTATAAAACAAAATGTGAGGTTTTGGGGGACGAACGAATTCAACATGACCGTAAATCAGCCATTATTTACCTCGATTGGCATGATATCGGGTAAACCGTGCGAGATAGGTAGACCATTACCGGGATACTGATTAGGATCATTAATGTCAATGGAGGTTTGCAATCTCTGACAGACTTTCTAGTTCTTATCTTCCTCTTAGACTGAGTCTCTTAGACCAAGTTGTCTTGCGTCTTGATTTTTGACCCAGCCTAGGACTACATTAATAACCCTACACAAAATTGCTTAAATCAAATTTTAATTCGGAGCGGGAGCTCCTGGACTTATGTAGTCTTGTTTTGATGGTATACGATAGAACTATAACAATTCTCTGGTATATACATAATAAAACGATAACAGCCGACTAAGATGGATGAATACATATCGAAACGATAGCAACTTTAGATAAAGTTGTGTGTAAGGTACACGTAAGAAGTCTGATCTTGCTTTATTAGGGCCCGGGGGTCTAGATGTGAGATATCCCACTGTAAGACAGGTTTTTTGATCTGTGCCTCATTTGAAGACTACAAGGGGTACTGGGATGATTGCTAGTAGTAGTACTTTTCGCCCCCATTCGGGGAGGGTCATTAGGGATCTGTTTCGTCTGTTGGATGCTGTTACGGCATTGTACGGAAGCACTAGTCTACAGCAATCATCCAAGGGCAGCTGCAGCCTCCTCGTATCTGGCTATAATCTTCGGGCGGATTGCCAGTGGCGTACCCTGGTTCCTCCGCTCAACAGCGGAGCCAATGCAGCACCCGCATCAGTGCTGGCGCTGATGTAGGCTGTGGTAGCCTTAAATAACCGGCAATAGCGTGTTTGACATTAGATCTCTCACGTGGGATGAATGGAGTTACCCAGAGGGAGTGATCCTTCCTATTGTTACTCTGGGGATTATCCGACCCGAGGATAGCGGAGCTGCGCAAAATGCCACAGAGTTTCTTCATTAAATTGTACAACGAAACTCAAGTCTCCGGCCGTCTGGGCATGTCTGGGGGTATATCCCCTAGACATGCCCAGAACCCCTTATCGGGCGAGCGAAGGAAAACGCTCTCAATAACCCGCCATGCCCTATCACCCCCACCCTCACATCATCTGTACATCATTCATCTCATCAATTGACTACAACGTTTTTATCGTATTACAATGTCACTTAAAAGACCTTTTGTGCCGAAAAGTGACGTAAAGCAAAGATTTACTGCTACTATTGAAGACTACAAATGAAAAATGTGTTTATATTGTGTTTTTATAGCCTGGTTAGTTAGATATGTTTTGTGTAATTCCCATTCTGAATTCATTGCTCTATTTCCCTTTTCAGCGTAATTTAGGTTTGAGAGCTATAATTATACTCGACGAGCAAGGAGGTAATTAATTATAGTGCTGTTTTCCCCTCCGTTTTGTTATTTTGTTTTGATCAAGCCTCTTTCTTTGAAGGAAGGCCGAAGAGATGTAATTGGTCGTTTCCAGTACATACGCGTGTAGACACGCAGTTTAAAGGAATTGGGTTACCGGGTATATGGTCTTTTTGCTGTGTTCATTCTGATATTGGCCTAGCTGTATAAAACGGGAGGCAAATGAAATGCGATGGAAATTGTAGTAATTGCGTGTCAGTACCACCTAGGTCCTTGTCACAACGATGGGCAATTCCGTTTCTTCGGCCTTCAAGCCACCAATATTTCGACAAAGACGACACATCGCAATTTGCTATATTTGCAAAATGTTTCATCGACTCGTGATTAACTTTGTTTTATGGCATCCTAACCTTTGTTCTGTTAAGACCATATAATTGCAGACTAAATAAAATACTACTAAAATGTGTAGCATATCTTGAGGTAGATCCTCAGTTAATCAAATAATTCAATTTGGGAGACGTCTATTTTTCATTTATTTGAAGCTGGAAATCAGCTTCAAATGAATGAAAAATACTCAAACAATTCAGCAGCAAATGGGTTAAGCTATGCTTTCCTTCAACAAGTGGGGGGTCTGTCACAATGCCGTGTGTCATTGATATCTAAAAAATCAGACGTGTCTTAGACACATTACAATTGCCACTGCACGCTGGACAACACCAGTTTTCCTCGTTATTCCTCAGATTGCGTGTGGACCAAGGGTGGAGTGCCGTGTCTGTGTCCTTACTCATCTGCACACCAATTTGTGTTGCCCCATTTGTATGATTTAAGTTATTTAGTGTATTTTTTTTCAGTTTTATTTGTGTTTTTTTTGTTCTTCATCCCTGTAGAGCCAAGAGGTTGGTGTGAGAACGCTAACAATGCTAGATAACCAAGGAGGTAATTCACACACTAAATCCTCCCCTCGAGGTTAAAGTGTCCCATCTGTCACTAGGACACATAGGAAACTTTAACTCCGAGGTGACGAAATGTAAATCACAGCGTAATCAAGTTAGTTGAATATTCTGGTAGGTATTATTTTTTAATTGAAAGCAATATTTGCACGTAGAGCGTTGGCTATCAAATCACTGCCACATATTAACAGTTAATGACTATAGATAGTAATTCATTTAAATTTATAGTGATTATAATGCGAGCTGTTGTTTTTGTCCTGTATCCATTTCACTTCCAGAGCTATCCAATGTACTTAAAACATTATTGAATTTTAGAAAATTGTATTGCTGCATTATCTTTTTTTGTTAAGTTACATAGTTACGTTATTCAAACACATCACTTTCGTTTCTGGGAATATTTGCTACCAGTTCCTCCGGAAATTTAACAGTTTACAGTCAAGATATTCTTTTTTAATTTGTCACGTGTATGAGTAAAAGAAGTTGTACACATTTGTATTTTTCTGTAAATATTTGTTGGGTTGACAACTAAACAACTTATTTGTGAGTATACGCTGATTCCAACTTGTGGTCGGCATGGACGTTTATTGAGTAAATTAGACTTGGGACCCAGTTTGCATGTTTATTAAATATGATATAAATTGTTGAACAGCTTAATTGAAAGAAAACATGAACCAAGTTTTCGGTCATAATTTTTTCATTATTAAAGATGTTGATCGATTTAAACCAGATTGAAATTAATGCGCAACTTAGCATTTAACTTTAACCGCTTATCACCCATATTCCTATATGTCACTGAATTTCTGCTACATTTTTTACAAGCAAAACCCTTACTACTCGTAATCTATAAGTCTTCTGGAGCAGAACATTTTAAAAGGTTGTCATTTCCACAATGCCGTTCTCAGAATATTATCCATTAGGCTGAATGTTTCTCTGGAGCAAAACCTTTAAAAGGTTTGCTGCCTCCATTTTTTACGTGTTGATCAGAATTTTTCCACCAGTCTTTAAAAACGCACCGTCCTACATGTACATCAAGATACACTTCTTCTAATTGTAATTCTGATAACCCTCATATATTTATGTACTTTTTAAAAGATTTTTCAAAGCAAATAAATGTCAATGAAATTGCTCAGATAGTTCGTGGTAGACACTTAGGTAATCAAATAATTCAATATATATGAGAGCTGTGTAGTTTTTATTTAATCGAAGGTGCATATTGCGTTAGCAATTCCAGTTTGGAATTAATGAAAACGAGTAATTCAGCAGGACAAGGGTTTATTAATACATTATGAGAGGTGAGATCTGGTAAAGTAGAACATGTTGACAACAGCGATAATGAAGTCACATCTCTAGGGATAGGCCTACTTGATGACCCCATCACTAATAAGCAAACAGCAGCACAACCTCTTTATTTAGTAGGATCCACATTAACATGGGTGGATGATTTTTGCTGATTTAGCAGTCAATTCTCAAACAAATATTTTACAAGCACTATTTTCCAGTGAAAATTGTATTTGATAATATTGTATAGTTAGTCTCTAGAACATCTATTAAATGACGCCCTTCTATAAACCCACTAAGTTAATCTCAGAATTACATTGTCATAGAATCATGTCAAACTGTCTTAACTTCTGAAAACCGACTTATAGTTTGTGAATTTGCTCAAAGTAGTCGCTTTAGCACTACAGAATTGCTCTTGCAAAATTGCATTAAAATTATTTCAAGAATCGGTTGAGAAATCAGCGGAAATCATTCATAGCACAGCTAATGTGAATCCTACTATTCTTTTATTGGCGGGGGGGGGGCATGGTTGTCAGCTGGGGTTTCCAGTATCCATGTATGTGGCTGCCCACAGTTTCGCGTACCTGTCTGCGTGTCCATTACTGCTAAGTAATAGTGTGCAATTCCTACTGAAGTGACAGTCAATCCTCGAATAGGCCGTTACCCAGCAAATACAAGGCTTTGGTCCAGTACTGCACTAAATGTTGGCCACCGTATCCTACGCTTGTCCGGCAATAACCCAATATTTGTTCAATGCCACTTGTTCGCCGGATTACGAATCAGTCGCTGATATTACCTGGATGGTATGACGCCTAGTACTATCCCAGAAAACACGACACAGCTACCCAATGTTTGCACAATGTTGGCCCACCGTCTACGACGTTGGCCCAACATTGGTCAAACTTTGGGTAGCTGTGTCGTGTTTGCTGTGTATACTCTGCTGAGCCAAAAGGCAGTAGCTGCTTACTTTTCAAATGCCGGTAAACAGTTAGGCCCACTGCCTTTTTCGTGACGCTTGCGAACAACTATACCCCCCACTATTTTGTTAATAAGATATAATATTCTGAGTACTTACAACTACTATAGGCTTATGTTTTGATATCCATCTGTGTGCCTGGCATCGTATCAAACCAGGTATTTTAAGCTAATTAGTCATTTTGCCCCTGTCTATTAAATTGTCGTATTTGCCACTTTGCCAAGATGCAGATATTACACATATTAAAAGCCTTTTCTCCCTAGGGGAAGATTTGAAGAAGTAATATAATTGCTGGCGCGATTTCAGCTTCATATACTGTAAAATATGGGACGCGGGTATGGTACGCTACTCCTATTTAAACAACGCCCGAGATGACTGGCGATGATTAGTTGAATCTGACACGTGATAGTGCGTCTGTCAATTGGTCTGTCAACATGCCTACTTTATTTCGCCCAACAAAAACTTTTTGAAAACTGGTGGTATTAATAATGAATAAATTTCTAATGCAATTTGTCGCTCAATTATATCAGTAGAACAAAGTAGGAATGTGAGTGTTGTTAAAACAAGTGGGCGTATTATGGTGTAACAATTGATCTACTTTACATCCTCATTCTCATGTTTTGTTTGTTTCAACTAACCCTTGTCCTGTTAGGTCCCTTTTACACGTTTTTAACCAAATAAAATACTACGTAAATTGACAACATTTTCTGTGGTATTAAGAAAATAATTCAATTTGAAAGATGTCTAATGTGTTTAATAAAATGGAATTATTTCTTGTTATTTGAAACTAGATATTAATATTAACTGCCATTCAATGCAAAGGTCAGCCGACATTTTTGTCGCATTATCCACCATGTGGTCTATTTTAAGTACAATTTATTGAAGATAATTTGTTTGTACATTGCTGAATTGGATAGTTACCACTCAACTATTTCTCATGACACATACATGGTCGTCATGTCCCTAATATTAGATCTTTACATATATTTACTAAGATAAAACTGACCTCCATTCAGAAACACTTTACGTTGAGACAATGTTGTTTTAATGCTGGTCCAACGTCGAAGACGATGGGACAACAATAAATCAACATTGGCTCCAACGTCTTGTGTTTGGGTAAGCCGTCAAGGGCAGAGTACTACAATATATTTGATTTTATGTTGTGTGAAAATATGCCGTGCATGGCAGCATATTGGATAAATAAATGAAAATCTTCAGTCACACTTCACGGTAAGAGTATTGAAATTCACGGGTAGTCAGAGCTGAGAGGTACACGTATACAGTAAATACGCATACATATTATTTCTCTATGAAAAAAAAAACGAAAAAGACATGAAGTTGACATGTGTGTTTGTCTGGGTCCACAGAGCAGCTGGATCGCGTGGAGGAGGGCATGGACCACATCAACCAGGACATGCGAGACGCCGAGAAAAACCTGGAAGGCCTGGAAAAGTGCTGCGGCATGTGTGTCCTACCCTGGAAAAAGTAAGTGCTCTCCCGCAGGGTCCAATACTGGTTTGATGTGGGGCAACATCAAAACGACGTTTGAACAAATGCCCCGTGTCTCCTAGACAACGTAAGCTCAGCAAATCCAATATCGGTTTGATGTTGGGCCAACATAAAACCGACGACGGCGAATGCTTCGTTTCTCTGCGTCATCTCCGTAGTTTTTTTCCTGGCTTATAGTGAATGGGGCTGACGTTAACTGTGATTTATCGATCGTGTCTTAAGTGAGGGACTAGGTATTGCCTCAAGTGATTTTACTCGTTCCAACAGAAAAAATTGTCACATTTGCTTTTGCTGGGTAATATCATTAAATATCCTTACGCACCCTTATGAATAGAATTGATTAAATACAAAACGGCATAGTCTATCACTTGTATAATGATTTTGTAAGATTATAATATATAAATGCTATTATGCCTAGTCTACACTTGAGTATGCGTTCGATAAACTGAGGTAATTGTCATTATGTTTACCATGTGATTAGAATTGAGACATCAATTTGCACCTCAGGTGATTAAAAATTAGAAAAAATACTGGTGTTAAGACTTAAAAATACGTTTTTATCCGCCACCCATCGAAGCTGGGGAAGGGGGATGTTATGGCGTTACTCCGGTCGTCCCTCCACCCGTCTGTCACCAATTCCGTTTCCGGGGCATATCTCGGAAACCCATGTGGCTTTTCTTTCATATTGCACACACATAATAGGCGTAGATGTTTTTTGTGGGTTATGACCTTTGACCTACTTTTTACCTAATGTGAGGTTTCAGGAGGGGGTGTCAACTTAAAATAAATTCAAAATTACCCTACCATCAGTCATTATTTAAATAATATGATACAAAGTTTGAAGTTCATGGAGCGATATGCCGTGAAACTTGAAGTTCTATCAGATTCAAGATTACTGATTCAGCAATACATGCAGAAGATACATACCGTACTCTTGACAGTCGCACACAAGCCATAGTGGGTGGAAAAATTTTCAGTATGTGGGTAAATAAATGTTTTGAGCACAACTTTTATGATTTGGAGCGAAATATGTCAAATTTTCTAAACACATTTCAAGACTATGACAAAACCTAAATCTAATTATATGCCGGGACAGGAGCGCTTGGACTATCTCTGATGAACCAAAATGGGTGGAGAATGATGTTGACCTATATTTCTGAGCCAAACAGCTTTTCCGGAGGATATGTGTTTTTTGGGCATTATGACTTTTGCCCTACTTTATGACCTACATCTCTGAACCAAAATAGTTCACGGATCTCTGAAACGCCTTGTGGGATTCCTTTCATATTACTCCAACTGTGGTAGTGTGTGCCTTTTGTGGGTTATGACATTTGACCTATTTTTTACATCACTGAGCCAAAATGTGCCTTTTGTGTGCTCCTATCGCAAGGCCGGGGTGTGGTTTATGGCAGCCTCTGGCCTCTTGTTTTTTCTTGTTTAAGTGTTTGTTGTATAAAGGCCATTGTTTGATATATTGTCCACCTGGACATTGTCTGTTTAGTTTTAAGGTGAGGGGTGTCACACGGGCAACTTCCTGCGGAGTTATATTTCAATTTATCAATTAATCAGCCTGATTACGAACAAACGGGATAGCGAGAATCTTCACCCCTTTAAATCATCTTAAGTGGCGTATTTCCTTTTCATGTGGGTGACATCACTGACGTAATTACCAGATTCAAATGGATGGGAGCGCCGTTTGAACACCATACCTGCTATATTATAAAAGTGTTGCTTTATTTGACTTGAAGATGTTGTCCCTTTGGATAGGAAAGGGTTATCTGCTCATGTTAGAGTGTTGGTTTAAACTGTCGGTCACTCTGGATACAGGGCTCAGACGACGATGAAGGGCCCGGCGTCACATGTCTCCTTGGTGGATCCTGGTGCGACGGCGGCTGTCATAGTCCTGGAGCAGAAATCTACTTCTCAGCTCACACGATATACCCACCCAATACTGGAACAACATCGCGGGCGCTGATCTAGCATTAAAACATATTTGGATCAATTTCCCATATTTGCTGCTGTTGCTGTATCAATATCATTTCCCATTTGTCGTTTATAAGTGTCAGGTTCAATTCTCAAGAGTTACGCTATCGTTATGCTGTGATTGATCATACGGAACAAGCGCAAGACGTAAGCCCCGCGTTGTTTAAATGTTGTTTCAACATCTGCGAAGCTGGTCCAGGATGCATCTAAATGTTGGTTGAACATAATAATCGTGATTGCTGGATAACTGGCTTATTTTCGGGATCGTTAACTTCTCTCTTACACAACACAATTATGATATCAATACTTCGCGGAGACCCAATAGGTTTCTGCTGATCGCAATCCCAGAACACCAAATTGCCCACAGCACACCCATGGAACTAGCCTGTACTACAAAAATAGTATGAAAGGTGATAGTACTAAGCATTAAGTAGACATTTTATTCATATTCTATTCATATTCTTTCTATTTATATACCCCGCAGCCTCCCTATGACCCGTCTCAGCGTCCGCTTTTATGTTTGACGTAGCCATCGGCCTGTCTGATTTACAGCCAATGAGCTCTGTTGTGAATATTTATATGGTACAGAATGGCCAAATGACTGTACATCCCAGCAAACACGACACATTGAAACAATGTTGTTTAAATGTTGGGCCAGCGTCGCAGACGGTGGGCCAACATTAAACCAACATTGTTTCAATGTGTCGTGTTTGATGCATGGATCTCACCATGACATGCGGAGAGGATATAGGAGAGGATATAACCGGCAATTACTCAAACGTTGACCCATGGTTGAGTTATTTTGGTTCACCTTCTTCGACCCTGGCCCAGCATTGACCCCTGAAACTGAAAATAAGGTGGAGTGGTCACACCACAATCTGAGTTTAGCAATATCACTTGACAGTGGATAGATATGTTTTCCGACACAAATGCAGCCTTAAAATTAGCGTCTGACCGATTAAATTTGAAATATCGGATAAAAATGACAATCACCCTTAAAAATCGTTGGGCGGTCTGGACGAGAAATGAAAATCAGTTTTCGTTATCGCTGTGGTGTGGCCTTTATCATTTAGCTGAATGCTGCGTTAGTGGGGCTCAGATGCCTGTGATGTGGAGGACATCACATGATCATTGATGGTGGACCGCTGGGACGTCGTCATTCCGAACATCAACCAACAGCCGCTGAAAATCCGCACCGAGTAAATCCAGACGCTGTCCTATTGCCGGTGTAATGGCGGGACAGTGTCATAGACGTTGTCCCGTCATTAAACTTGCCACGGGGTGAATGCATTGTGTTTGCTAGATTTTGTACGTGCAGATCGCATACTGTCCAAAGAGCAAGACACAGATTGGATTGTGACCTTTCCTGTTTTCCTATGCCGTGGATCCGGTAATTTTCGCGTGTTTAAATTTTCGATAATTTCTGATTTTGAGACTTTTCACGTAGTTTAGAATTCGCGAATTCTCATTTTCTTCAGTAGCGCTATTAAAATCATAATTTTTGCAAAATTCTTGAATTCGCGAATTTGTCCTTCCCGCGAAATTCGCGAAAATTAAAACCTCGCAAATATTACCATATCTACAGTATTTATGATTCAATTTTCCATAGTGTTATCCTATGGTGTGACTGACTTTGTTGCCACATATTTCTACGGTACAAAATCGTGAGACTTCACATACATTTACGCATTCTCGGCTCCATTTCTGCTATGTCGTTTAATATAGTAGTTGTGTACGTGTAACTGTTTTTGACTGTGGGGTGGCGATTTCTAACATAATACGCTATGTTGAAAAAAGCTGATTTCACGGGTCAAACGGATTTTTCCACGGCTGCCTGGAACGTTGTCCCAATTCGAGCTGAGGCAATAATTCGTGATCTGTTGATTAAAATCATTAACTGCTCATTTACACAACACAATTTTGGACCCAATGTATTAAATGCCTTGTTCAGATTCTTGTTCACTGCACAGAGCTATTATATATATAGCGAAAGACCGGAGGGTGTCTTGCAGCAATACGTAGACATTCTATTTCTGTCCATCCCCGGAATTAAGTGCAATCCTACGTTGGCGGGCCCTGGCTGACTGTAATGAGGACGGCGTCACTTCATCCCCAGCTGTCAGAGGGTCGTATTTCACACTCAGTTAAGGAGGACATACTACACTCTCCTGCTAGGGGTCCACATGATGCACCGTCGGCGCCCGCTCGTCGTAATCAGAAACAGCAGTCGCTGAAAATCCACATCCAGTTTACTCTATCCCAGCAAACACGACACGTTTAGCCAATGCTGGTTTAATGTTGGGCCAGCGTCGCAGACGCTGGACCAACATTAAACCAGCATTGGTTACATTGATGGGCTGACTTTGACCTGATGTTGGGCACATCATCGCTTACGGTGGTCTAGCATTACTCCAATGTCTTGTGTCTGCTTGGCGATAAACGTATTGACCACTGCAGTCGCCACTGCTGTACTCCATGCAAAGTCAAATGGCAGTAACTACTCACTTTTAATGTGAGCAGCTACTGCTGTTTGTCTTTACATATATACTGAGACTTGAGCATGACTGTCCATGAATACCATGAGTGAATCGGGCGTTCCGTCACTGCTGTGGACAGAAGAATGGCATTAATGGTCATTCTTGGCCACGGCCCCATGAAGTGTATGTGATATACCTGTTGCTTTATGAACAGTGGTAATAAGGAGCTGTAAGTAATAATGGCATATTAATATGCCGAGAGTTTTTTTATTTGGGAGGTTGTTTTATCTTGTACGAAATCGATATGCTACAATTTATGTAGCGGGAATACATCTCATAGTGATCAGGATATATCTTTTTTTTCCAGTACCGGATTAAAGTACCCACAGCAGTGTGGTACCGCCTTGTGAACACTGGTCAGGTGAACGTATGATCGATTATCGCGCACCCGTTATAAGTTCAATGAGGATTATTATCTACCGCGTGTAATTTAGCGATGTGCGGCCTCCAGGGTCCGGAGCTGGCAATCCCGGTGAATGGGATGGAAGGTGATACTGATGAAGGGCCGGGATCATGTGGATTATTGAGATAAGCTGGCTGGCTTCCAGCACAAAGGGGGTTCCCCTAAATGAAAGGGATTCTGATCCGATGTTGGGTTACGGTTGGGGCCGCTGCCCCAACGTTGGGGCCGCTGCCCCAACCTTAACCCAACATCGGGTCGAAGTTTCGTGATGGCTGCCGCGTCCGGTAAATCAGGGTGATAATTCTGTGATCACATTGACCGTACAATCACCGGTCCGCCGCCGCCGCCGGGTGACAGCTCTGTCCCGTCTGACAAATCAGACAATCTACCGTCAAACTTCACCATGGCTCAATTCTCACAGCACTGTTCTCATTGTTCTGTCGTTAACAAAACAGATGTGGCCAAACAACACGAAACGTTCTGGTAGATTCATCTGACAATATATTTAAATATATAGTTTGTTTTCTCGCGCGCATTCGGCTGTCTGGTATTTTCAAACTGCAATATACGCAGGATATATATGTAGGATGTTTGTTACTCTAGGGACTATCCGACCCGAAGATAGCGGAGTTCAGCGAGAGTCTACATGCGGCGTTTCTGGATTAAATTGCACAGCGAAACCTATAACTCCTTATCGGCCGAATGAAAGAAACAATAGGGCCTATCAATAACCACCATGCCCTATTAGTACCCCACCTTCACGTCATTATCTGTACATTATTCATTTCATCAACCGAGCTTGAGGTTTAAAATATGTAGTGTCTCTGCCCCAACGTGACCGGCCCCGATGGCTCATTTAGTCAGGTTGTGGTTCAAAGTACTGGGTTCGAATCCCGGCCGGATCGAATATTTGTCATCGAGGCTGTATTGTGCATATGAACAGTCTCCAGCTCTGTTCAACGGTATGGTGTATGTTATGCTGTCTATGGTACTGTGCAATATGAGGAACCATTGAAGTCATTCGATAAGAGTAGAGCATAGATTCCTTCTATATATTGTCATGTGATATTGATATTGCCATGATATGCAGAAAGTAATATTCACTCATTCACTCTTTCTTTCTCAACCTGGCTTATTTTGAAACAAGTAAACAAGACGACACCCCCATGCAACCTTGATTCAATACCTTATGGGCGTGAAACGATTTTTTACGATAAGCTGATTAGGTTTTATTTTAAGGTAAGCCGATCAGATTTGGTAACCATCAAAACGTTCTTTTATCATCGTATATGTGGTTTCTTTCAATAATTCCATATAATTCTTATCGATTATGCCAGGATAAATAGCCATGAATCGCAACAGAGGAAATGTTACAAATTATGTGAAAAAAATAATAATTATAAACTAACCATTAAACCCTGTCTTACTTGCTGTCGACGACAAGTTTAACCCTGTGGAACGCAGTGTATTCGTGATTTTACGAGGAATCACCATCACTTTTCTCATACATGTTCTATAATGACAAATCTTGGGGTAATCTGGCTAATTGTTTTTAACCCTTGAGGTGCTAGACCCGGATATTTACTTTTTCAAGCAAGTTTCAAACCAAATAAAAATGCACTGAAATTTATAATATATTATGTGGTAGATTCTCAGTAAATGCGGAGCTCGAGGGCTCGTCCCTCATACTGGCATTCGGGTTTCAAATGATCAATTGTTTTCTCCACTCACTGGCAAAGACTTAGCAATTGCAGCCTTCACTGACGGGAAATAATAAACTCACCATCCCCAGGAGCTGCTCCTAGTCCAGTTTGGCCTATTTGTGCTCATCCATTCTTCATTCGCTTAGCAAATCAAATATCTCAATTTGGAATATGTTTATTTTTTCATAAATACAAATATTTCTTTGTGTCGCTGGAAATTATGTTAGCAATTCTAGCCTCCACTGACTGGGAATATGAACTGTTCTCTAACTCAGCCAAACAAGGGTTAAAACTTTAGATAGTGTTTAGGTATTCATTTCTCAAGCTTGACTAGAGTAAACTATTGTCATAATACAACAAGTAATAACGCTAATAAAATTGATGCTGTTAACAATAATCATTGTAGAGGGCAGCACAGTCCGGATCAGTATTGAAAGGTGACATTATCTGCGCGTCACAGGAGCTGTGCTCCAATAATTAGTCGTGATGACGGCCAGCAGCTTTTCGCACCTGTGTCTCCAGCTGGTAGTCTGACAAATCAACCCGCTGAATGCATTCCTCCGGCATCTCCGTGCACTCTCGGCACCGCGCCGGCATCCACCGCTAGCTCAATGCTGGCTGAATGTTAGCCAACGTGTGCGAACCACATCCGATGTTTATCCTAGCTGCAGGGATCATGCTGGAAAACGCGATCTCCAATGCTGTTTTACTGTTGAGCCAACGTCTGCGCCGACATTGCCGGGATATGTCACAGGAATGCGTAGGCCGCGCGGTCCCATATATATATATACTATTTAACCAATGTTGTTCTAATGCTGGCTCATCGTCTACGACGCTGTGCCAGCATTAGAGGAACATTGGGTAAAGATGTGTGTTTTGCCGGGATCGTTATCAGGCGTCCCCATCCTGACGTCATGTCCATCCCATAAATCCCTGTTCAATATGCCGTGAACATGTGTGCTTCCACTCAGCTTTCTCATATATTATCTCTGTGATACCCCGACCTGGCGTTTTATCTTGTATATTGTTCACCTTGGTATTAGAGAGACGTATATGCCACATTTTAAAGTGGCAGATACAAGCATTTAACCCTTTACCGCCGGTGCCGCATATATTCGGGTTTTCATTTTTTATTAGCACATGAGGTACCAACTTTTAAGCATGTTAAAGATAAAATGTGACATCAATCACCAATATTTGAAAACATTTGACCTCCATTTTGTCAAATCTGAATAATTTTCCTTCACTTGAAGTTGTGGATCGCGTCAGCGAAACACAACTTCAAGTGGGTGAAAATTCAGATTGAATAATTTTGCGGTTAAAGGGTTAATCCAACGTATCAATATGTACAATCGGTGGCAGAGTCGCAAAATCGCCAAATTTTTCATCGTCCATTTAGCAATTTTTAGTGAGCACCTATGATCTCTTGAAGCCAAGAATGTAGACAGAGAGTGCTTTTAATTGGCACAGGCTGTAGGCTAATTTGGGTAGCTCGGCACGAACCTCTAGCTCCCAGAGTCTGAGTATCAGGTTATTGAGCTCATGGTTATCAGCAGTGACAGTACAGCAGTGGAGGCGTGTTCAGCCGTCTCATTTACTTGTGAGCCTACATAATTATAAATAACTATTTTGAATCTGTTAACACTGTCACCAAAAATGTAACTATAAATGACTGATAATATAAAATCCCAATCATAACTGAGTAGACACGAGACGAATGTTGGTTCAATGCTGGTCTACCGTCTGCAACGCTGGGCCAGCATCAAGACAACATTATATCAACGCCTGTGACCGGTAGGCCTACCCAGTGTTGCACTTCCCGGGTGCTGGGAGGGTAGTTGTCATTTACAATGGCTTCATCGAGAGAAAAAGTGACCAATTGTTGTTTGGACCACAATAATTTTTAGAAAGCAAGAAACGTTTTTTATTTGGTGCGGAGTCTTGAGAACAGGTCTAGTTTTCCAACTCGGGCGTATTTTTACTTGTGTTAAACTGTCTAATATTGCATAAAATGAAGGACTTATCACTTATTGTTCGTTTATTTCAGTGTGCCATCTAGGTTTTCCAAACTGTCATTTATTATCGTTTCTATTCTGATTTCAGAGCCAAGAATTTTGAGAAAGGTGGAGAATACGCCAAAACCTGGAGCAAGAACGAGGACGGGAAAGTGAACGCGGACGGCCCAAGGCAGATAGTGGGAGGAGACCAGGGATGTATGCAGGGCGGCTTTGTAACCAAGTACGTACACCGAAAATTAACAATCCTTTACCCGCTAGTGATGTATATAGTGATTATATTCTCAAATAATTTTATAGAAAATAATGCAGCCTATGGAAATGAAGAAGTTGTGAGGTTTCGTTTTCATAAATTACACTTGAATATCTTATAACTTCCCAAGCAAACACGAGGCATTGAACCAATGCTGTTTCAATGTTGTCCCACCGTCTTCGACGCTGGGCCAACATTAAAACAGCATTGGTTCAATGCCTCGTGTTTGCTGGGTAGGCTCATCTTGATTCACCGCGAGTGGCGAATTGCGGCAGCAAACGGTGCATGAACAAAAAAACATCGTATACAGGTGTATTATGACTAAACCTTGATGGAGTTCACATTTGACCTTTCTCAGACCTCTATGACCTTGATTTTTTCCGATCTCATTAACGCGATCCACTCAACAATTTTCAATGTATCGCTACAAAATGTATACTATATATCAATTTCACCAATAGCTTGGATCAGTTCGAAAAATGCATAGTCTAACAACTAGGTCACGACAGCCAGAATGACCGTCTATCGCCAATTATTTAAATGCGTAATATCTGGCAACCCGTGCCGGATAGCTACACCATTACTATAGAACAAAATGTGCGGCTTCAGGGAGGGATATGCCCTCAAAAATGTCAACTTGATCAAATTTAAAATAGGCGACTTGTGACCATTATTGACATAAATATATGTATTATGGGAATAACTGTCTATCATGACTACGGTAATTTAAAATAAATGGTTAGGAGATATAGTAGGATAAACATTTTAAGAGTTATTTTCAAAAATTATTTTCCAATGATACCCCCTTTTAAACTTCCGTCGCCGACGGGCCTGGTTCATAAGTATAGGGTCTAATTTTTTCCCGCTATTTGAAGCTGGATTATGCTAGAAATTCAAGCTTCATGAATTTAAAATAGAAGCATGCAAGTCAGCAGGATGAGAATACGTGTACGAATAAGAAACACCATGTTTTATACACAGGATTATATATTATATAAACACGAGCAAGGTTATGGTAGTAGTACACGAGGTAATTGTGCTCAGGCCTAGTTTTAAACTATCATATTACATAAAATAATCTCGGAGTTGTTTTTCTCTGATCCCTGATATATTCAAAAAATGACCAATAAGTGGCTTGTTAATTTCCACGCAGAATCACAAACGATGCCCGCGAAGAAGAGATGGAGAACAACATCGGCGAGGTGTCGGGTATGCTCGGCAACCTTCGTAACATGGCCATCGACATGGGTAACGAAATCACCTCGCAGAACCGACAGGTGGACAGAATCAACCAGAAGGTAGGTCCGCGCGAGGGTGTCGCCTGGTTACGGAGGACTAGTCCCGAGTTGTGTGAATGCCGGTCCCAGCATTCACACAACTCGGCTGACCCGCTTCTCGTGTGCGTCTGTCTCCTGTGTGCTGAGACTGGCAGAGCCCACATGTGTCTTCATGTACGTGTGTATGTGTACATGTGCGTAATAAGTGTACATGTGAGTAATAACATTCCATATGTGTGTACACCGTAGGATATATGACAACGGGATCTGATTCAGTAGGTGGTGTAAATAGTAATTTCGCCCCATATATATATATATATATAAAATCTAGGGAGCGAGGGGCTGACATGGTCATTGTCCCAAAATCGTGTGATCCATTCCAGTTTCTTCTTATTTTTTTGCAATATTGAGACTATATTTTTTCACACAACCTTAAAAAGTTAAGTAGGCAAGCTTTTTTTTGTGCCACATTCTGTGGGACTCAATAGCCTTGACTTCAACTGTTTTCACCTAGCAATCTAATACAATGAAGTATGGGGGAGGGGGGGGGCGAATATAACATTGTTTTACCAAATAGCGCCGTTGAAAAGGGTTTCACAGTATAACCACCATAGTGTATATCCAGAAAGCACCGCGCGGGTTATACGCCTGTTTTTATTTGAAGTTATTCACCAGGTGGCGCTTCTGGGTGATAGTTGGGGACTCGTTTCATCACAGAACTGTAAATCCAGAGCTGTTAATCGGTTATCCCGTAATAATGTTCGCTTCACTCCTCCATTTGATTAAGAAATAATGCTAAATTTCGATAAATTACAGCAGACTTTTGTTTCCAAGACTGCTACCGCAAACTACTGCATGGATCGCTACGACATTACATATCTACATATCTCCCGATTTCCCTCATTCAATCTATGGAAATATTTTAAAAGACATGGTATTTTATATGTTGCCAAACTAGGGACGACATAGGAGCTGTATAATATAGTAACATTAAGACAGTGGGGAGGGGAGGGGGGGTTCCGATGAAAAGATCAGATCTGATAGTACATTGTGAAGACAGCGCTTAGCACATATACTAACTAAGGAACGTGACATGGCAGATCTCTATTTATATGCATGTCACATTATTTTCAAACCATCTGTAGTAGACGATGTGTTTATCCTGGCTGCGCGCCTTTTCCACTGGGGTCTTGTTGCTATTGTGATGTCACTGTATGTCCAAATTTTCAGTGAGCTGTATCCTCAACTTAAATATTTTTGGGCGTATTTTTAAAATCATGTCATAAAATTTGCCTGTGCATTATTGATAAATTATGAAACGTAGCTGTGTATGGAGGGGGATATTAGTAAATTGTCAGACATGACTTTAGAAGTACGACCATTGCTGCCGGTATTCACAAAACGGTTGACCTAAATATTACACCTGTTTAGTCCACATTGCTATCTCGACGAATCATATTGCTAAGTTCTAGGTCACCCGTTTTGAAAATTCCTGCCCATATGCGCAGTTACATGATCATTGTATATCCTGTTCTTTTAGAATAAATTATGTTGTTACAATTTTGATTGTACATGTACTAATCGTAACCATGCCATCTAATGAAGTTATTTATCCATAGCTGAAGCAGCACAGGAAGGAGCATTGTCCCACTTGTCATTTTGTTGTTAATATGTTAGCTTTCACAAAGCACTACTATCATGATCATTTCGTTACTTTGGTATTAGACTATTATCTGCCACTTGACAAAGTCACAGATACAATCATGTAACCCTTCAACCACCGGTGCCGCATATATTCGGGTTTTCATTTTTTATTAGCACTTTAAGTACCACATTTTAAATATGTTAAAGATAAAATGTGACATCAACCAGCAAGATTTGAAAAGAGTTGACCTCCATTTTGTCAAATCTAAATAATTTTCACTCACTTGAAGTTGTGGATCGCGTCAGCGAGACACAACTTTAAGTGGGTGAAAATTCAAATTGAATTATTTGGCGGTTAAAGGGTTAATTCCACAGTGGCGATCTGGTGTTATTCACTCACTAATTTTTTCCATGTGAAACGATCTAATCTAATAATACATGCATAGCTAGTAATATAGTCGCACATTGCAATCCCAGAACTATGCTTGCAAGCTTGTGTAAAATGTGAAAAATGATAACATTTTTGATGCTCCGGAAATGCCTTGTTCCAAGCTGTAACCTTAGTGTATTCAAATCATACAACGAATTAGTTTGGTGTCGCTATTTTCACACACATTGTTCGAATGGTCAGCATGGCCAAGGCATCTCCGAAGTTAACCTTCCCTAGCTCTTGTTCAATGAGATTTTTTTTCAACTGTACAGTAATATTGTTGACATCTTGCATCTTTTCATCATCTTGGCAATTCTCCATGATCGGTGTTTCTGTAATGTTTTAATTGTAAACTGCATGGCTTTATCACAATTTACTTTCAATCAGCAGTTTTTGTTCCATAATTAAAACACGTATTTCTGAATTGCCGAGCCGTGATACAGGGGGTTGTGCAGTTGATGATGAAAAGATGAACGCTGTTGTGGTAGAAGGCCACCATGATTACATGTATATTAACCTGTATATAGCGTGAGCCCATCCCATACTGTCAAGATTTGATGGTGGTGTCGCAGGCCCTATGATAATCACCCAGAAACACGCAGAAATTCACCCGATGTGTTTCTAATACTAGCCATCTGTCGCACACGACGTTGTATTGACGTGGTATCAACGTCAATACAACGTCGATAGAACGTCGTGTTCGACGCTGGTCCAGCATTAAAACAGCATTGGATGGACTGCTGGTGTTTCCTATGCATTCTGTTGTTTTCGTCGCCAGTGTTGGTGGTCGTGTAAGTGGTGTTGCAATGACTGTTGGTGCTGTGTGTATTGCAGGCTCTGTCCAATGAGGTCCGCATCCAGGCGGCCAACAAGCGGGCCGACATACTCCTCAAGGAGTAGACTCTTCACGTACTATCCTCAGATGCGCGTGTGCAGGCCGCAGCCCAGGCTGGGTCAGAGTGGGGCCGGGGGCTGGGCTACTTTGTCCGGTCACGGCCCCGGTCATCCCCGTGTTGTCACCCTCTCTATCTTTTTATCTGTCTGTGTTTTTACCACGCCTATACACACACACTACTCAAGTGTACATCTGTTTCTGTTGATCATTATATATCTCCGTTGCCACGGTGGCTGTTTGTAAATCGTTACATTCCATTCTGATAATAATAATTATGGTTATGATAATACTTATGATATAAATAGTCATATAATAACAGTCATAGATCATGGTATTATAGCACTGTCTAAACGCTGAGCACATTTGTCCCCTTCAGGTTGAAGGGGTGTATATACCACTTTACAGAGTGTCACATACACCCTTTCAAAAACTACCCAGCAAACACAAAACATTTGTATAACATTTGTACAACGTCGGCCCAACGTCTTCGACGTTGGTCCAACATTGCACAAATGTTATACAAATGTTCTGTGTTTGCTGGGAAGGTGACGATTCCTATATAATATCTCAGCGGATCTCGATCCTCCCAAAATAATTAGACTTTAAATATGAACGGTTTTTCTAACTCACACACATATATATCTAATGGTAACTATTTCTGAAGTTAAATTGTTCTCGTCTGTTTTATTTTTTTTTGACTAGCTTGTTTCTGTCGAATTTACATATCTCTTTTTTTCTGGATGTCATATACTGCATGGCCTTTTACATCTCTCGAATTCCCTTCTTTATATCATTGTTGTCAACAAAGTGGGGTACTCTGGTTTTCTGTCCTCTGTCAACAATTTTGTTTAGACAATTGTTCTTAGTTCAGACGATTACACCAATTGTCATCAGGAACTTCTGACACCAATTGTCCCCTTTTTGTGGGTTTTTTTCATTTCGACTGCTCAATTTTGACTTTTCTTTGAAAATGTTCGCATGGCTGAAGCACATAGTGCGAATACTAACTGACTACCAGAAGATTTGCAAAATGTATTTCTGGTGAGTTGCGTTTGCTTTTTAATTAACATGAAAAGGAAATGCTCAAAATTTCAGTAGAAGAGGGTCGGGCGGTAATAATAGTTGTATTTTCTCTTGGTAGATTATCCTCGTGTGGCATGGTCTATATGCTTCATGAACTACTTAGGTTCTAGTCTAAAATGCCAGTAGTTTATTATGTTACATTTTTCAGTGTCCATAGCCAAGTACTCTTTCTGTTGTGGTCGTGTATGTTGATTTTGTGTGTTTTTTCACTGATGTTGTTTGTGAGCATTCCTGTTTTAGTACCACCCCCCACTTTGTCATCTTGGAATGAAACGTCGTGCCAGCGGCTTTTAATTCTAAGATCGTCGTCACTTTAGTATTAAAGGGTCGTATATGCCACTGGCAGATACCACCCTTTAATATCAAGGCGACGATATCTCTCATGTTTTACTTCTAGCACCCATAATCCCTTGTCATTTTGCATTGTAGATCAGTAGCATCCCACGTATAAGTTACCAGCATCACCACCCTCATCCCACAACTGTCAATACTACATCGTGGCATTTATAAATAGTGTTCGTCTTCAACTTCATAACTGCTAAATACACAAATCATTATGTGACTTTCTCCTATTACGTTAACCCTTTACCTGCTAGTGACGCATATATAATACACGGCATGTGGCATATTTTTTAAAAAGTAATAACGTTAAAATGATACAATTGATCGAAATGGTGTAAGCGTCATTGCGCTTTTATATTTTATAAAAAAAATTATTTAATTTTAATTAAATACGATTAAATAGGCCTATCTCAGTAGGTAAAGGGTTGAACACACTTTACCGAAAATGCTATGATGGCGTATTGGACTAAGACATCACCTCTGCCAGGGGATCTGAAGCATACTTTCTTCATTTCTAAAACAGCAGTGATGTCATTTTTATCAAATAAATGTCGTTGTAAAATTCACGGAGCGGACCGCATGTTTTTTCTGGCTTATCAAATGTGGTCACTCTCTCATACGATTACTAATAATAGTGAGCTGGACTAAGTAATCAATTCGAAATAATGCACCCAGCAGCATTTAATTCAGTGTAGATTGTTTACACCATAAAGTATTAAATAGCTCCAGGCGACACGGGACGTCGGCCTAACGCTGTTGTGCCGGTGTTGTGCCGATATATCTGGAGATGCTCTAACATTTGTGGGGTTGGCCATCGCCCCGTGCTGCCTGGGGAGGCCCTTGTAACTTAACCCTTGTGCTGACATACTCATGATCCACTGTTGTTTTAATGTTGGCTCGCCGTCTTCGACGTCGGCCCAACATTAAAACAACAGTGGAAATGTATAGGCTACGTTTTCAAGTTTTAAACCAATTAAAATTAATGACTGTTAATCGAATAATTCGAATTTTAGGATTTTTTATAATTGGAAATATTTTTTGTCATTTGAAGCTAGAAATTGCATGAGAACTTCCCAACTTAAAATGAATGAGAAATGTAAACCAAGCCTTTAACAGGACAAGGGTTATGTGCTCGTATCTGCACCTAGTGGTAGGTACGACCCCGCTGCCACAATTAGTAGGCCTAACCTCACGAGTTAGAGAGACACTAGCAGTTGTGTTTGTTTGTGCTTATGTTTCTTTTCTTGGTTTTTCTCCCCATTGTGTTTCTGTGGCCGCCGACACGCGCAGGCCTCATCTTTGGACGAGCGCGTGCACAACGCCAACAAAAGAACCAACAAACTCTTGCGAAGCCAGTGAGTACATGGTTGTCGAGGACTGACAGTGATGCCTGAAGTGTACGAGAAGAGGCGATTGTGAGAGAGCCGAGCTATAAAAATCAAGATTCGTCTGTCGTTCACAGTGGAAAACCTAAGTACAACAATGCATCCAAGCACTCAGCAACCCGTGTGTGTATGTTATCTATTTAAGAGGTGCGACACGACCTTGCGTTGACCCGATGATGGTTTCATATTGGGCCAGCGTCGCAGTCCCCGGCCCAGCATTAAACCAACCCCGGGTGAGTGTGATGTGTTTGCTCTGTTTCAGCTACGTTTCCAGTGTACGTATGCCCTACGTCATTCGTAAGTTGTCCGTATATAGCGATTGCGAAATATACGGATGACGTACGAATCATAGACAAGGTCTATTGTACGAATATGTGCGGGAGATAATCATTGTGATTCAGGCATTGACCTATTACATTAACGTTGGTGAGTTGTCTACGATTTTCATGTGGACGAAGACGACATATGTACACACAGAAATGTAGCTGTATGGTTTGTCAACGTGAGGTCCGCGTATTGTCAATTATGCCTGTATCAGCCTATATGCGTGTCAGGCAGATCAATTTTGTTCAGGAGAAATGCAATATTCACATAGTTTGATGTGATTAATTTTTGCCGTCTTGTTTATGTAATTAAGTCATGACGATCCTAACGCTCATAATATTTATTTGAGGGTACGCCTACCGTATGGTTATATTTTACATGGTCCCTGCGCAAATCAGTATTTTAATTCGTTTCTTACTACTGTGAACATTGCATTTTTTCCCTTCTAACCGCCATTGTTAAACCATTGATTCATTAACTGCAGATTATTTTGTTACTGACAGGTTATCTTAAGTTGTTTACGTTTTTAGTGATATAATTATGTGTACTCGTTTCTGTTAATTTTGTAAGTAAACAAGACAAACGTTTTCTGATATCAGGTTTTGTCTAATTGGTCTCTGAGTCAGATCATATATTTAAATTGGTCCTCTACTGTATACATTCACTCTCCAGCTGTAAGTAAGCTGATAAACACATTTCAACCAATTTAAGTATCTACTGTTATATCTTCACTTGAACATTAAAGGGTTGTATATGCCAATTTAGAAAGTGGCAGATGCGGCCCTTTAATATCAATGAGACGAAATGTAATGTCGATAAACAATAGGAGATAATTGTACAGAGCGCGTCTACTCTGCGACCAGAAGAATGTTGTAACTTCTTTACAACATTTTTGTTGTGATTTCAACCCCGACCGACCCCCGTGCTTTTAACAGGTAACCACTACTAGAATACTGCTATATCCACTGATAAGCTGAGCTGAGCTGCACCTTATAATCAAGGATTTCACCATTTTATAATAGACAATTTATGATGCACACATAGATCATTGTCGCATAATTCGAAGTTACAGTGGATTGATAGGAGCTGATAATAAGGGATGTTTTTTGCTCGTTTGTGTTTTCCTGTCGTATATATATACACAGATTCCTGTCATTTCTGGTCCTCGTTACATAGTGTAATGGTACAATTAAGTCAACATACAGTACACGGGTGTACATCGTTAATACACATCATTTGTCTTAGTATTGTATGCCACTCACTGCAGCTATATAGATCTAACACATTCCGTAGTACACTATAATATAATATGCTCATCAAAGTCATCAATTCTCAAAAGCACACACACGTGCGTTTAAATGTTTCATTTATACTGTGAGCATGTATAACATGCGTAGATGTATTGTACTGTCATGCTTTTGTCTGACTGGCTAGCTTCTATTGTGAACCGCTTTGTCGACTTAGGGTTGTAAACTGGTAAGTGGTCGTTTCTCAACTACCATTCTAAATCTGACTCACGGCCGGCGGACTTTAATTTTAGATCTCCTAGCCTACATGCAATGCTGAACCTTCTCTGCATTAACCCTTTAACCGCCAACATATTCAATTTTAATTTTCACCCACTTGAAATTGTGTCTCGCTGACGCGATCCACAAGTTCAAGTGAGTGAAAATTATTCAGACTTGACAAAATGGAGGTCAGCTATTTTCAAATCTTCCTGATTGATATCATGTTTTATATTCAACATGTTTAAATCTGATTTGCCATGTGTTAATAAAAACTGTAAGAAAACGTATACAATCGGTACCGACAATTAAAGGGTTACCAGGGTAGCATGTCTTCCCATTGAGGTGTGAAGTGCTACTATGATTCTCACCTCATTGTTAATGGAAATCTCCTTATTATATAGCATCCAGCATCCATAGCATATAAAGTGAGAATGTTCTTGTTGTGAAGGTGTAGGCCTAAATCACTTTGTAAGCAAGCAGCTTTATTCAAAAACTGCCCAGCTGTGCAATAATGCGACAAGGTGGCTTGAAGGGTTATACACGTGTCGTATTTTCTGGGCTCTCATCGGTCCATCCAAACCAATTTCAGCCCGATAATCTAGGTCAACGAATACTCCAGTCTCTTGATATCCTAAGTCGACGAAGTGTGTCAAATGTGAGAAACGTGTGTATTTTTCATAGGGTTTCGAGTCATAGATCTGAACAAGTTGTTGGTATTTTTTCAACATCTTTCAAAAAACTCAAAATGTATTTTATTTTATATTTTTCTCGTATTGATATGGTCTGACTATTTACTTTCAAGTACATAATAAAAGTGATTTGGCCCAAACAAACACGTAATGGTCACTTTACCAGCTTACTGCATTACATCACTGTATATTGAATGAATATCCCTGTACTTTTCGTAAAGAAACTTCGATGAAGTTATAGGCAACTTTTGCAAATATATATTTTGTTGTCTGTAGATAGCTCTTTCAAAATGTTTTTAATTTGTCTTTTTATTTTTAATATGCTCAGATAGAACCCTACTGTTGCGTGAATTTGTAGCAGGTGATTAGTATTATATTGAGGTAGGGTAGTGAGTCATTTAAAAGTTCCAAGCGGTGATGCATTTGACATTATACGTATTCCTTCAACTACTCTCTTTAAGCCACAAACTCGATTAGAGCTCTGATCAAATTATTCCAATAGCTGTTCTCACAATATTTTCCTTAAACCCCGTGGATTGATACTCTTTAGGAACCTGTCTCACATGTGAGAATCATTTGTAATATTATTATTAACTGTGGTAAATTGATCTGTAGTAAAACTATTTTAAGCCCCAACTTGAATAGTTGAATTTTTCACCAACTATAGCCATCCACGAATACGAGTTGAATAAAAATGACTTGTGTTCGTTTATTTTTATATCAAACTTTTTTCGTTAAACGCAAATTTCGCTTTCCAGCTCCGTCATTTTATATAAAAATCAAAAGAATAAAGATGCTTTTACTCATGGATGGCGATTAACCCTTTCAGCGGGGGGATCGTCTTTAGACGTCAGAATCTGACGTATTTGAAAGACGGTCCCCGCACTCAAAAATTAAAATATTGATGATGCGCGTAGACCCATAACATAGGTTCTCAAATGAATGGGAAAAAGTTAACTAAGACATTTATGACAATTAAAAAAAACCTTTTAAACTCCATGGTTTACACAAAATTATTTCAGCCTTGTAAGGGGTAAAGGGCTACTTTCATCAATTACATGCCATAGATACGTCCCCGCCAGTTGTTACCCTTGTGACTAATTCAACCTGATTGTGTTGTGTTGTCATTCAGTTTTCATTGTCGGAATGGGATGTGATTCCGTTGATTTTTTTCAAAATGGCACTATAAATAATTAGGAAAATACTGCTGCATGTGAGAGCGTGCGTGGCGCTTGCTTTAGGAACTAAATTGCTTGTTCTTTGTTCTGGTATATATAACTTTGAATAGAGACCAATCTGATGTTTTTACCGGTAATGTTGGTATTTTACCACTTGAAGAGTTCCTTCTTAGATGTTTATCTAATATAGTCTTATTATAAAAAGTACTGTGTATACACACAAACCGTCGCCCAGAAGGTAAAGTGTCCTATATGGCACTCATTGGAGTGGTAGATAGGACCCATTAGCTCCCGGACGACGAAATGACGGACAGATGACAGCTAATTACCATTATTCTAGTCATCATTATGTACTAAGTGATATTTTGTATATTAATGGGTGTGGGCTAAACGTAGTACATATAATTATAATGAGAGGTTACAAACAAAGCCACTGCCTGTATCCAATATATTGCTCGACACACAATTTTGTTTCTCCTCGAAAAAAAGAAGCACAAAATCTGATATTTTAACTTTGTAGTTCATGTATTTGTACAAAACCTGGTTATACTAAATCTTTACATCATTGTTACGCAGCAGATAAATTATACTACTCAGACCAATCGATTGGAGTAAGCATGTTGGTATAATTAAAGGATATCTAGTTGAAATGCTCACTCAAACACATGTAATATGCCTATATAAATAACGTTTGCATTTTTATGTAAAATTTATTTATAGAATAATTATTGATATGGTATGACTTTATTTTGTCAATAAAATATTGTTCTCAGTCGCTGATGCGATGTAGGACGGTTTTAATCTATTCCATTAATTTATATAGAATCGTTCTCTGCGAACTGTTCCATAACCTTTGTATTATTTCAATGATGATTGTATCTAATGATTGTATCTTAGAAAGTGAACGGCGATCAAATTAATTTTTCATAATCATAAATTTATAAATAGTTACGTTTTATGTTTTTGTGATTTAAAATTTGTGATTACTCAGCTGATACATATATTGTTTTATAAAGAGATAAGGTCGCATATTATCTTAACATCTGGCCTCGTGTTATGTTAAGGGGTAATGCCGACAATATTCTCACATTGTTTTATTCACATTGAGGAGTTCTGCCTCACAATAGATTCGTGATTAATTTTACTCGGCTATGTAATCAAGTGATGTGCCACATAACGTGCACACGCTATACCGCGTTGTACATAAGGTTGTGAGAATTTTTTTTATCTCAATAAAATAATATTGACAACACGGTGTACACAAATTGTCGCCTTATTACAAAAGATGCATGCGACTCGTGAATTTTAAGGCAAAAAATTACCCTAACAAAATGACACACTATAAAGGCAGTACGTGTTAATAATTCAGTTGTATACAGACAGTCGTGTAAATGGCAAGTGCCATGATTGTTATGGTATTTGTCAACGTCGTGAATCGAACATGTCCTATCTTCGTAGAAATAGCGCCCTGGTGATTAATGTGCATTTCGTCACCTTGGTATCAAAGGGTTGTGGCTGCCACTTTGCCAAGTGGTATATACGACCCTTTTTGTACCAAGGTGACGGTTTTTACAGTATGGAGTAATACAGCTGAAAATGGAATTACAGGCTTGTGTATATATGAGTCTGGTGATTGCAGCTCACTGTGTTCTCATAATTTAGCGTGCATTTTATCTCTCAATGTGTTATATATTAATTACTGAATTTGCAATGCATCGCCCGGTACCTCGGTACAGATCGGTGGAAATTGGTCCTTCCATGGGAATCTACTATTGTTGGACTGGATGATGAAAAAATAATAAAATTATTCACTCACCCAACTGTGTTTTCTTTTTTGATTTTTTTGCTAGCACGGTCTCCTCGTCTGCTTAATGATGACCTTGTTCTTAGACACTGATAGGCCTATGTTCCATAGATTTACCTTCCACCTATCGCTTTGTTCCTGCAATCTGCTTGCTTCATTCTTCCCAAAAATGTACAGTTTTCCCTTGTAAATCATATCACGACTGATTATCGCTGATTATACTTACCAAAGGATTATGTTATAGCATTTTGTCATTATATATGTATTATAGACTTACGATGCAGGCCTTTATAGGCTATTGTAAATGTCTGTCTGACACTGGCCGCAATATTTTTTCCTGCTTTTGAACTCGGCAATGTTCTGGATCTTCTCAACGAAAATGTAATGTGAAGTTTGTTTGAAAGATATAACCAAAAGGGAGGAGAGTCATTAGCTATCATAAACATGTTCTTATCATTTTATAATTCAAGCATGGATACACTAAGCTTTTGTAGATTCTATGATATTCAACTTCCTCGTTCTACATCACCATAATGTGCTTTTCTAAAACGCGTTGGAGTAATTGGTAGAATCACTCCTTGATAGGCTGGACTGAAAACAACACATTAATCTGCGTATGGAGATAGTGCCCTGTGTGGACCTACATTACCTACATGTCTGTAGGTATAAGAGACTACATATAAAATAATCACATAAAGACCTAGAAATAAACAATTGGCCTACCTGGTAAAACGTTTTTGTCATAAAAAAGTAGGCCTATCAGAAAAGAATTAACGAGTGAATAAATTTAGCCTCTATTCTAGGCTTATTTTATTCAATGCACAGTGTGTTTGTTACAAGATAATTATTAGCTGATTAGTCCTACGAATAATATCCCTAACGCTGGATGACTGCTTCATATCCGTCGTATTTTTAACGGGTAGGCCTATAATTTACAACAAATTTTGCAGCAACTATTTGGCAAGGAGCCTGTTGTGGCCACGCTAGATATCCTGCACGGCATGCACCAGTCCCTTTAAAGAATCACCAGGGACTCTGTACCATCGATTTTTCTGGCATTCATGCCATTGGGAAACGTACTGCCCTGCCACTGTCTGCCCAGCGAACTCGACACGTTGAGCTGATGTTAGTTTACTGGTGGTCCAGCGTCTGCGACGATGGCCCAACATTAATTCAACAACGGGAGAGTATCTTTTATTTTCCGGGTGGCACGGCTCCAACTTTGCTATCTGGGGACACAGGTTTTTTCAGCCGGTCTCTGAATCACACGCGTCTTACTCGTTTGCTTCAGAAGCAGGCCTCGTTTACTATTTCTTATCTCCGCTGTTCCCTATTTAAACACAGCCACGATTTTAACCCTACATTCTTTCGTCCACACTCCGTCTGATAAAACTATTCTACCGAGTTTTTTCAGCTTTTCTTTGTCAGACTGGTTAAACAAAACAAAAAGACTGATTAAAATGGGACGTTGATTAATGATTCATGAATCGCTAAAGAAAATCAAGTAGCTAATACATTGGTTACAACTAACTTAGTCATGTAAACTAGTCATGTAATGTCTGTTGAACGTAATGGTCTTATTTCGTTATATAGGCCTACATGTAGATCTATACTGAATCCACCTTACAAAGAATATTGTTATATTGCAAATACTTTTAAATTCAAATCTAGCAGCTCGATAGTTCAGAGAATGCCTATATTATTGATAAGAGCATGTAGGTAGGCCCTACAGCGTATAACCACAATCCCTAACTTTAAAAATCGTCGATTTATTAGATTTACCTATGTATGTTTTACAATAGGCCCTAGGCCCCTATACATATAGTTAAACGCTCCATTTCTTGCGGGTACATATCTATGAATATGAACGAAGTACATTGCCAAACAAAGAAGTAATAATGTTTTATTGTCACATAATGTTTAAGTTTATGATAGGGCCTACTAAGTTTGAGATGAAAAATGTTCTTTGTATGAATGTGAAGTTCATTTGATATGCAATTGTTGACCACCATAATTTCAGCCAGATTATAACGGGATGAATGTTATATGATGATCTAGACTCACCGTATCTAGCACACCAGGCTGCCTTTCCATTGACCCGTTTGGGGTTGCGACGGCCGCGCGGCAGAATTTAAAATCGATCTGATACAATCACAATGTGACCTTTCCATGGACGCGATTGGCCGCGCGGCCAGCAATCGCACATGTAGCGATTTCTGCGTCCATCCACCGCGCGTTCATCTCCCCATTTGTCATTTTATATTTTTTTCTGGTTGTTTTCCGTCGTGTCTGGCAGCTCATCAAACACGAGACGTTGAACCAATGCTGATTTTTATTCAATTTATTTATTTTATTCAAAATTGGCTCTTTGCAACGTCTCATATGCTAGGTTGCTGTGACACTGAACGCTAGCCCAGTAGGCCTCTATAACATTTATACAATGTTGGCGCAACGTCGAAGACGTTGGGCCGGCGTTGCATACATGTTAAGCCTAAACAATTTTATTGTGTTTACTGGGAGAGTAAAGTGATATATATATATTTACATTATTAATCATAATGTAGGCCCTATCAC
The DNA here is from genome assembly GCA_964017125.1 of Flabesymbios commensalis. Taxonomy (NCBI): domain Eukaryota; kingdom Metazoa; phylum Annelida; class Polychaeta; order Terebellida; family Flabelligeridae; genus Flabesymbios; species Flabesymbios commensalis. Next base: position 33,068,480 of record OZ024906.1, on the reverse strand, counting down.
AAAACATGCACGCCTATAGTCTTGATCTCCCTCTCTATAGTCCAGTTATAAGCCACACTTAATTTGAATACATGCGGTATTTATAGGGTGCGCTTAATGAATGTCTGAAGCATTAGAAAGACCTATTTCGGCATGTAGATGTTGGCCTACGTTTATTATAGAATGACCCGTTATAACTGCATTGCGCGAAAATTGGACTTCATGGACAGGCCTACAAGTACCAGGGACAGTCTGGAACAATGTCATCACATCTCCTGCGCGTTTCGACGCGCCAATGGAAAGGTTTCTGCCGCGCGGCGGAACGCGCGCGTTCGCCCGCGTGGCCATTTAATCGCGTCAATGGAAAGGCAGCCTTTCTTTTGAAAATACCATTCCTTATTCCTCTGATTGGATATACTGTACAGCGTTGTGTTTGTTGTATCTAGATATCTGTCACGACATACCAGACAAGACTAAAAACACTCGTGTGGGCCCTATGATAGTAGTTATATGTAAACTTTTCTAATGCAAATGAGAAGAAGTTAAGGGGCCTCAGAGTGACAATACCATCCAGTTGTACTGCTCCATAGATACATTTGGGGGTTCATAACTTTTTTTTTCTAAACAAATATTAAACAGACAATTTTCATAGATGTGCATTACAAAATGTTTCTGTTATGACCCCCTTTTGGTCCCAATTCTACAGTTTATATATAAATGTATTTGTATTCGGATATTTAAATTCGCAAAAAGAAAATTATTACTAGGTTAGCCTATGTGTTCCTTTTTTGAACGACACCCTCAAATGGAACTTGTGGTGCACATGAAAATATTTATTTTCGTTGTGAAGTTTAAAAATCAAGACTTAAGCAATAATTAAATTGAGAAAATATGGCACAAAACATAAAAATTGACTTTTTCATATGCCTATCCAGTGGCTTATTTACTCATGCCTATCGTCCGGAGGCTAATGCACATTTATCTGTATATTATGGCAGACATTTTAAAGTATAAAATCTGGGTTCTATAAAACATTGTTTTCAAAGGAACCTAAACATTTACCCCGATCGGGAAAGCTAACCCCTCCCACCCTATTTGTACGATAAGTGTCAATAAACCGTGATTTGCCATTTAACAATGTTTGTGGTTTTTAGGGTTTTAAACATCAAGAAATCTATAGAATGCGTAGTTAAAAATGCTAAATTTATCATACGTCGCGTGCTATCGTTGCCTTGGCATTGCTTCACGGGTGCGAAAATGTATTTCATTTATATGTCCGCCTTAAACAGCTATTTTGTGTAAAAAAATAGATTTAACTACTAAAGTGTTCGGGTAACACGGGTCTTCCCTGCTTTGAAACTGACATAAAAGATCTAATAAAACTTTCAATGTGTTAAACTATTGCAATTGTGGTGTGCCCTTGGTCTTTACATCTAGGATTGCACAGAAACAGACAAAAAATCTGTGAAACTCAATAGCTTTGACCTGCAATGTTTTCACCTAGCAATCTAATACAATGAGAAACTTTTATCACATTTGTTTACCGAATAGCCATTCAAAAGGGTTCCCGGTGACGTCACTGCGGTCTATATTGAGGGTGCGGGGGATATTTCTTTCCAAGAGCGTTGGGATTTAATGTTACTTACATGTGTTATATATATTGGTCTGCTACAATATCAATTTAAGACACTCCCCAAGTTTGTGTCAGTGTTCTCAATACTCTCCATAACCCGAGAGACAAAATAATTAAAAGTTCATCCTAAGTTCTTGGGATGTCAACAACGAGATTTGTTGGACTTTGTGTTGATGTGTTTTTGGTGATGACCGCCAAAATCTGTGATTTTGTTTGACGGAGCAATTGAGTAATCTGATTATCTCCCCCTTGAAGAGTTTATTTGTTTCTGATTCACAGCTTTTACAGCATCTCTCTACTTGTTGAGCAGTTGTTTTGTAATCTTGGTCTAACTGTTTCCCAGTCCATCCGACATCATCGATACTGCTCGGAAGCTTAAGCATGTTTCTTGTTATCTTTACTAAATGGGGAGGCTGTTATTCATGCACAGTCAAACACATTTGTGCACAGTCACGAAACAATGCCAGGGCAATCTACGACCAAACCCTCAAATGCACTCTAATTTTGTTCTAATCTGCAAAATTGATTAAAGATATCTCGCAAATTATTGACCGTTGTCGCGCAAATAGGGTGGGAGTGAAAGTTCCAGTGGTCAAATATTTGGGCTTTTTCAAAAAAATGTTTCTTGGGAAAAATATTAACCCAGATTTTATACTAAGAAATGTTGCTCTTAGTTTGCATATGGGCTATTGTACGTGCATAGCCTCCTGACTAAAACATAAGGGAGGGGGTGTTGGGTTTCGAAGAGGGTGTCTGTAAGCCTCAAAGCTGTTAAATTCTCTGCACTATTACTACATATTTAGAAGATATGATGAGGCGTATATTATCCGGGCAGCTCGAGGTTTTAACTATTGTCAGGTCTTTGATTGGTCGATTCACATTAGTTCACGCTGGTGTCCTTTTCATGACTTGTTTGAACACCCATACGCACCATCGTCTTTAATCGCTGTTATTTCTTACAGCCCGAATCGATCAGCATTACATGGGTCTCGAAAAAATACGTTCGCTATAGGCCTATATGGTGAAATTAATCTGGTATTTTCTCCGTTCGGAGTTGGGCGGCTTTCAACTCTGCGGTAGATAACAAAGGCAGTGACTGCTTACTTCCCATGTCTTTGTACAGTATAATTTACAGCAGCAGCATACTGAGCCAGACGTAGTTTATGAGGATTGTTTTTTCTCTGGCAAAGCTTGTCAACCATGGGTCCTATGTATTATCTGAAGTATCCTTTAAAGGCCTAACACACGTTTCTGAACGGCTGTTTTTTTACAAAAAGGAAGTGGGCATTTTTGTCAAAATGTTTCATATTCTAATATCAATGTTTTTTTAACATCTTTACAAAGTTTGTGTTACATATATTTTTAAATAATCTCAATAAATTTGAATCAATAAATGCTTTATAACAAACAATCCAGGATCCCCCGCGTGTGCTATCGGACTATATTATGTCAAAAGTTGAAAATTCAAGGAGGTCGATATTTTTCTTTTTTACCTCGATATGACCTTGAAACGTAATAAAATAGAATTTAAATCACATTCAACTTCTTAGAACAAAATGAAGTATACAATTATTCTGACCTTTCATTTGACAATAAAAAAACTAATAACAGTCACTGGCTAAAAAATGTTGATTTTTATGTTTGATATTGGCAGCCATCTTAGTTTTGACCTCTGGATGATTTCAAAACATAAAAATAACATTTTCAACGTAATCAGTGTACCCGAATTAGTCGAAAATGAGGTATTATATTATATTCTAGGGCTACTATGTCGAAAGTTACAAATTTATGTTTGCCAGCGGCGGCCATTTAGAATTTTGGCCGCCATATTGGATTCTGGAGTCGGAATCAAAAACATACATATGAAAAATTGCTACTTATATACTTCTCAACATCTGTGCAAATTTTGTTGCTTTTATAAAAAAATGCAAGATTGTTGTGATATTTCAAGCTATGACGCCCCACCATAATGCACATGTATGCCGCCAAATGCACATTTTAGACAGAAGAATTTCTAGGTCCATTGAGCCTATAATTTATAATGCATACTCATGAGGTTAACCTTTGACTTCCATGACCTTTTTTCGATCCGCAATTTTTCTCGTCTAAACAATGTGCTTAACATTTTGTATCCCCTATAATTTCCACCTTACGTGTATTTCGCTGATCACCCGCATAAAACGTTTCGACATAGACGAACCACGCTCGCATGCAATTTAGATGGTGTTTGTGTTTATAGCGACCGGGCATGCTGGGAGTTCAGCCAGAAGTTTCATGCTGTCATGAAAATAATAAGCTTGTGAAACGCAGCCGGGATAGATTCTCAGAACTGTGAATTTAAATCGTTTAATGCCCCGTTTTTGCAGTCAAAATACATAATACACAAAAATATGACCAAAACCCAACCTAAACCATCGTTTCTTTTTTAAGACTCTGGGTCTCAGATCCGGTTCAATCTCCGGTCACTAAGTGTCCCCATCTATATCTCAATTGCAGGCGAGCGTGAGACGAACATCAGTCAAAATGGGGTCACAGCAGTTATTTTTATTTGAAAAAAAAGCTGCGGAATTTGCGCATATATAATGCTCATATTCAATAGTAAACCTTTCTGACTCAAAATTATGATATTTACAACAGACAATGGACATCATTACGTCTTTTTTATAACATTTTTTGCAATATAATGTATATCTTTGTATTTAGCCTAATAATTCTCGTACATAGAGTATAAATATGACAACATAACGGAACTCTCATTTTTATTACATTCTTTAATAATTTAGTGTTTATTATTTTTTTATTAACATGTTCATAAAACGGATTTCTTGGCACTGCTAGTGTATGTCCATGTGTCGGCTTTCACTGACATCTTGCATAGATTCTGTTTTTTGTCATAATATTGTATATAGTATGCCCAGCTAATAGTGTTTCTGAATAAACATTCCTCTCTGTATTTGTTCAGTTATTACACTTTTAATTTTACGACAGTTGAGGAATTTAGTTGTGTGTAGATGTCCCGTTTTTATACCCCGCCCGACGAGGTTGTGGCGGCGGTATTGGCGTCACCTCAGATGTCTGCCCGCCCTCCATCTGTCTGCATTTCGTTACCGGAGCAGAGTTAGGCGGCCCGGTCATGCCGGGTAATGATAATCATGGCAATACTAAAACTAAATTGTAGATAGATAAGATAATATAACAGACAGATATATATTTATTGAGGACAGATAGGCCCTATAGTCTATGCAGACTTATGCGTACATGTAACTAAGATAAACAGTTAATGCACATAAGATTCCAGACATAAACTGACTAGAGGAAATATGCACATTGATTGCCCACACATTATGCATAACGATTATAATTATATGTGTCTGTGTACTCGGATGGGTTTTGAGGATAAACAATGTCGATAGCAGATAACATATGGTGATGGACAGAAGTCACACCTTATAAATGTGGATGGAATCTACATTGATTACTGTCGTTAAGTACTGCAATTAAAGATCACACCCTACACATAATCTCTTTGCTTATTCAAGGCAGAGATAAATTGGTGATCTGTGTTCATTTTCTTGTTACATTGTTAGATTTTAGTTGAGCTTTTCATATATCATGGGAAATAGTTGTACCTGTTTCTTTTATGCAGGATATAAAAATATATAAAAATTACTTTAAGAAGTAAATTATGTGAATGAATCCTTACTGAAATTAATGAAATAGCTCTAGGTAGATGATAACTTAATCACTGATTGTCTGGCTACATAATGAAACTTTCAATGATGTTCAGAACCTCAGGGTTCTTGTTATATTTATTTGTATTTATTTTTGTGATCTTTGACCCCATATATTTGCATTGTATTGTTTATGTCTTTTTTTTAATATAAAGTACATACTTACTTGTAATCAAAATTAAATTTCTGACAATTTGATTATAAAAAGTCTAGTATTATATTAAATAACGAAATTTTAATTTCCATTGATTGTTTTGACCTTTAACTCCGTATTGATTTGAGGTTAACTGATCACCTGCCGAATATCCCCAAAACAAGTTTTTTTATGTCCAGACATTTATATAAGCGAATTTTAACGTCAAACCCAATAATAATGGACCTCGACAGTCATATTCCACCCTAGCTGGCAGCGATAACAAATGTTGTGTTCATTGATTCTTGTTAATTCCTTTCAAATGCAGTTTGGCGGCTATTATAGGTCCGCCATCTTGGATTAAACAAAAATATATATTGACTGTACCGAGAGTGAGGTACACTATTGTACCATATAAGACCCCAAAATAAGTAACAATTCATGAAAATGAGTCATTTCGGATGAATAATGGGCAAATAATTGTCATTTTAAAGGGCCTGGCCCAGGCTAAAATCTTAAAAAAATGGGGGTGATTTTTTTATGATTTTAGCCTGGGCCAGTCCCTTTAAGGATTTGGCGGACATCTCGGACGCCATCTTGAAAATTATTATGTTGTATGATGCAGATGTTGGCAAACATTTGACGTCACTAAGCACACCCGAAACTACAATGAACCGTGGATAAACCTTTTGTAGCAATTGTTTGGGGGGGGGGGGGGTAAGGTGGTTATTTCCCATATATATATAGGCCTATGCAGCCGTCAACTATCTGTTCCGACGTCAATACTTTTCAGAAATACCTGCTCCCATTCCTCACTATTCTCTACTCATCACTATGCGGTTTATTTTATGCTTTTATTCTCTCTTTCAAATTGTTGGGACTACTTTTCTTTCTCTGTTACATTTTATTTTCGGTTATACTTTTTTCTTTTGCTATTCTTATCTATTCTGTGGTCTGTCAATCTGTCATCTTTATTGCATGTGTTATCTGTTCAGACACAGGATGTGGATCATCGAGTACAGTCCGGCATTGCACGAACAAACAGGATACTGAGCCAGAAGTAAGCCCATTTCCAGAGATGTACACACTTGACTATGGACTATTTTAGTGACGGCACCTGTACATGGGCACTAACTCAGGAATGGAAGGCATGCAGAAAAACATTGTTCCAATGCGATGCTGCTACTAGGCCGAATAGGGAGATGCGATTTACTCACTCCGGTGTCTTTCTGCCCTTGATTATCTGTGGATAATTCGCGTTTCAAGCTTTGGCGATATCTTCCTATACTGCAATACAATTGCAAAAAAAAGTAGGCCTAACTGTTTACTTAAAAAATATCCAGCAGTTAGGCCCTACTGTTGTTTGCATTTGTCAGTATGGAAGTAAGCTTACTTAATGAAAGGCAAAACACTCAACATACACTCATCTGGTTGATGGGTGCTACATAGTAGGCCCCTATGCAATTTTACATATGCCTACTGCATACACTACCCCCGTACTTAGAAAACAAACTTGATTTCAGCGATGCAATGGGGTAATTTCTGGTGAAAATGTGATTCGTCCTTTTAAAAAAAATGTACGTAGATCTAGGCCTCAGCCTATACTTCAGGGATAAATACAAGCATATGTAGGCCTAATCAGGTAATATGAGGCCTATTTCATCTTAATCCAACAGGTTTCCTACGAGATTCTCACAAAAAGAGACGATTTCCAATGATTCAAACATATATTTACTATTCCCACACAGCAGCAGCAGTGCAAATTTCCTCAAAAAAGTGATCAACCACATGTTTAAAAAGTGTTGAAACAACATTAATAATAAACTGTAAGGTCAGATAAGACTAACTCAAGTCTTGCAAACTATGTTAAGTGTGACATTTTGTATTCAGGGATCAGCTCGTCAGTAAATGTATTATCGGCGAACATACATAAGCACCATCCTGTTGGTGTTGTATTATCGCTGGACCACCATACAACGTTGGCCCAACTTGAAACCAGCACTGGATCTATATCTGATTACTAAGCTATTGTATGTTTTGATGATGCAAACAGCAACAGTAACAGCACATTTCGTCTCCAGTGCGCAGATATCAGTGCTTATCGGTTACATGAAAATAAGATAAAAACTGAATTATTATTACTTATTCTATAGTGCGACCTTATCATCTCTCAGTGGTTAAATATGAAATTCGCGTAAAAACTGAATTATATTTTCCCAATGTATTAGGCCTGAATAAAGGCCAACAGATGGCTTCGGTGAGGCGGCTGATGATTTTTCTGCCAATATATGGACAGATGGGTTCCATGCAAAAATGCAAGCAGAGGGGTCACATTTGGTCACTGGCTGGCTCATGGGCCTTCACATGTGCAGCCGGAATACACCAGCCTCTCCCCCTCTGATGCCAGCCAATTACCCAAGTAGGCCTAATCCCTATTTGGGTATAAAGCTTAACCCTTAACCATGTTCTCTATAACTTTGCACCTTAGTAAACGTTTACTGTTAGATGCTACATCATTGTTGTGTAAAATACAAATAGAAACACTATTGCTTACAATTACACATAATAGGAAACAAAAAATAGTACAATATCCCGTTACACTGGTCTGATCCTGATCATCTATGGGCTACAGTAATCAGTGGTAATATTTGACTATCTTCAGGTCCAATATAGGCCTACACGCAAGCAGATGATGGTTATGCCTATATCCGAGCTATATATTGTGTAAACACAATGTGTTTTATCATAAAATACTCAAGATAAGTTTTTGTAGCAGCAACAATCAAATACTGAATTATCGTCCGGGCAATATTTTAATCGAAAGTGAGACACAGATCCAGACGACAGGAGAAAATGAAACACTGCTTAACCCTGAAAGTGCTGAATTAAATAATTTAAATTTTCACTTGAAGTTGTGTCTCGCTACCGCGACCCACAATTAACTTCAAGTGAGTGGAAGTTACCCATATTTGTTCAATTTGAGACCAAAAATGTGCAAATCTTGATGTTTCAACACCAAGTTCATTCGTAATAACTGATTTTAACAGCTATAAAAAAAAATTAAAACGACTTTAGTCGTGATCAGCGCTTTAAAGCTGAATGTTGGTCCACCGTCTGCGCCAATGGTTCAACGTCTCGTGTTTGCTGGGAATATAAAATTGACAACCATTTCTCATGTCATCACTCCACAATCCTCCATTTGTAGTTTCAATCTGATAGAACCATCGAAGCTATATCAAACTTTGTGGTGGGTCCGGAGGTGGTTTAGGGGTGGGAGTCAGTTTACTGACCTTCTTTGTCAAAAATTGAAAACATTTCTCCCAATTGCCTAAATTTCTAAAATTCTAGATGCTCTCCACAAGGTAGGGCATGCAGCATTATATACCACTTCACACTAGCTTGGCGAATCGATTATTATTTATTTTCTTTGTTTTCTGTATGCCCGTTAACAGGTTTTATTATAATTTATTCAAGTGTTTTTTCATAATGTTCAAAAGGTAAATAGTCCTACTTTGATGATTTTATTTGTTAGGTAATATCTTTTCGTCGGCCACAAAAAAATAATTCATAGTGAGACCCCAAGTTGAGATGATTTTAGTTGAGATGATCTTAGTTTTCTCCCCTTTTCGGGCGGGGGCCCTAGGGTAGTGGTTAGCACCGCTGCCTTTCACGCCAGAGTTCGGGGTTCGGTTCCCGGTCTCGGCGGTTTCAAAGCAACAAAAATGTTTCTTCCCCATCCACGTGTGAAAGTCAGTATTGTGGGGAGCCTCCGTGACCGAGAGGTAGCGTGCTCGGCCTCAGACCGCCAGGACTCGAATTTCGAATCCTGTGTCTGGAGGACAGTGTCATCTCAATCATCTCACCACCCTCAGGAGGTTCTCCTGGCCCAGTTTAGCCTATATGTGCACAAAGGTGGCCTAAAGCCCGATTCATTTCATTTCTCCCCTTTTCATTAGAAAATTTGTGATACTCTTACCATTTTAAATGTCAATAAGACAATTTTAGTGGGAAGGGCCGCTGGCTTCCTGTAGTAGGCTTGTGGAGCGGGGATGTACAGGCCACGCCAATATGTCAATCTTGCCAGTAAGCTATGTCGATTGGAAAATAATCTTCAGCCATTTCTTGGAACAATGTAGGCACTCTAATAATAGATCTATATAAAACCAAATGTTTCAAAAGTTTGGGGGAACGGTCATGTCTCAATATCATGTACAAATGGTCATATGCAATAAAATATATATTTATCCCATATTGTTCGTTGTAGTAGATCGATTTGAAATACATAAAGAGTGCATGGAAATGGCGTGGAAGCTATTCTTGAATCGCCGCAAAGCTTGATCCCCATGGAATGATCGGGTGCATGCATCACGTCAGTTGACCCAGGGGCAAATTCAGCCATCAGATGCGAGATCCTTTGCCGCGACCCAGCAAACGCAATATATTCATCCAATGTTGCTTGAATGTTGGACCAGCGTCTGCGACGCTGGGCCAACATTCAAGCAACATTGGATCAGTGTATCCTGCTGACTGGAGTGGGCTCAACGCTGGGCCAACCTCTGAAGCACCGGCCCAGGGCTTTGTCAACTTTACGCCACGGCCTCGTACGGTCTATTGGCTATCTTGATCTAGAAGGTTGATATTAATAAACATCTTTGTATAATCAGGATAATGAAACGATAAATAATGGACGCAGGCGACACGCGAGGTGGTCGTGGGGGGCAGCCAGTTTCACCGAATTGATTGCCGGAAAACACAAGACACCAGCCTGATACTGAACCAACGTTCATCTGTTCCCTCGTTCATTTCAGGATTGGAATGTCACAGCATTTGGCAGTCCACGATACATTTCTAGGAATATGTTTTTTGACTGAGCAATTTTCCAAAATCCAAACTCTCCGTAATCGTTTCATGACCTGCAGTTTAAGATATTTCATGGAATAGGCCCAACTATCTGACACTACTGACTGTAACGTTAGGCCTGGAAAACTATGGAGCATATGAGTGATATGCACGAGAACGCTAAGAAATTATCGAGTACAAAATTAGTCTAGAAATTATTGTTGAAAATTAATTTTGTTTTGTTCTAATAGCTGGGGATTTTGTTTTTGTATGAATTCACTAAAAATTAAATACTAAGAAATAATAAATAATAAGGATTTCATTGAACCACGAGAATCACTGAAAAGTAAACTTCCCCATGAAAATATCATATATCATACACAATTATTAAATTAATAAACAACCAGGTATTACCAAAGATGGTTGACTCTTGCCAAAATGTGAAATAACTCTCAGTGCTCAGTTTTGGAGAGTTGGAACTATGTATTCGCTAAGTAGCCTATTCCATCAGGTATGATTTTACTATAGGGCCTATGTTTTACGATGCGTAAGCGTAATTATGAAATTCATGCTACCTCGTAAAACTCAGAAAAATACATAAGCACATTGATGGAGGTTAAATTTTATATTTTTATCCAATAATTTGTTGTTTAGTTATTATTAATTCTAATTGTCATCTTAACTATGGTGCTCCAGGGGTAAGACGCCCCATAAACAAAGCAAGCCATATGCATATTCATTGCTAACAGACAGCAGGTATTGTAACATGTCCCAGCCAGCAAAAACGTTGACCCGATGCTGGGGTAATGCTGACCCAACATTACACCAACATTGGTTTCTGCGTCTCACATGTGCTGTGCAAGTGAGGTCAGGATATGTAAAAGGTAGATACTAATGTTTGACGGCATATGTTCACCACCCCTCCCGTTCTGTGCCCACATATTTCAGTACTCAGTTCTTTTGTATTTATTTATTTATTAAAATATATTTATACAAGGTGTATACATATTAGCAAAGATGCTATTTTTAAAATATGTGCCCTTTTATATAATAGGCCTACGATAATACAATACATTTCTAACAATTGTTTTATTGTAAACAAATTAAAATATCCTTAATCTAATCATAGCTACACAAAAATCAATTTAATCAACACTGCCATGGGAGGCTTTGTTATTATGTACATGTTATTATGTGGATATCAAATAACACTTAGATCAAGTTAATCTTAAAAGCGTCATTGTCATTATAGTAGTGTAAATACCTGTTTTCCACACCAACAAACATACATAAAAAACGCCTTTTTGTAAGTGGTAATCACTCCTTAAAAGCGAAGAAACTTAAGTAACATTAGTACATCTTGACATTTTCACAGGATAATAATACATAAGTAGACACAAGTTTTCTATAAACAAAAGATAAGTTATAAAAAGATGCCATAGAAGAAAAGTACGTTAAAAATGCACACAATATTTGTAAGACGCCACTATATCAGCGTAAAAATATAGGATATAAAATATAGGTCCATTTATAGTCCCATCAAAAAATGAATGTATTATTTGTCAAAACAATACACTCGGACATAAAACGTAACATGGATAGCCTTAGGTGCGTAAAATAAAATATAACAATAATATGTATTTGGATCACACCATTTCAATCACGAACAGAATAGTACCACATATGCAATGTTAGACTGGAAGGTAAAAAATACCAAACTTGAGGAGAAGATCTGTTGAATAAATTTCTTTGAAATCCACAGTAAGGCCCCACCTCGTGTGAAACGGCAAGAACATAAAATAATTTTTGAAAGAAACAGCCATCCATAGCCTACCATATGGTAACACCCTATGTCAGATTATATAAAGCTTGATCATGTGGAGCAATGTCGGTCTGCTCCGAACAGTATCAGAGAAAGCTTCCAGCCTAAATTAGGGCCAGGCAGACAACGCTCCACAAAGCAACATTCGTAGATTAACGTTGGTGGGTGAATTATAGGATTTCCGGAACATGTCTTGTTGATTTTAAGTCTTATATTTGAATAATAATCATGGAAATTGTCAGCAGATATGGGGGAAGGCGCTATTTTAATTGTTTTATCAAAGACCTAATTACTTTCCATATCTCTTTAGCGAATTTGGATTGAATAATGTGGCTAGTGTAATGATCAGATTTGGTTTTTCGAATGTCATTTACAACTATATTTTTTGCCTGCTTATATTCCGTATACAGTGCTTTATTGCCAGTCGTTTAGCTTTTTTCCCAAATAATCACATTTATACATTAGAAGTAAGATATCACGGTTCATCCAGGGGTTGTTCCTTGCCTTAATTGACTTGGTAGGTTTTGAGAGGAGCATGCTTATTCAAAATATTAGTTACATTTTCAGACCAAATATGACATGCTGTGTCTAGGTCAGCTTGATTTTCAGCTAATGAGTCAATGTCTGCTTCAATTAGATCTTCATTATATAGCTGAATGTCAAAGTGTTTTGAATCGCGGGTGGTTGTGCATTTAGGAGATGAATGTTAACATGACTATGATTTATAACAGTGAAAATAAAGTCATGATCACTTATAGAGCATTCAATTACTCCTGATGAGCGATGTAATTGCGTGGTTGGTGAAAAAAATAGATCCAGGATTGTACTAGTATTTAAAGTTCGCCGAGTAGGCTGAGTTATGAGTTGGGAACAATTTAAAATTTGTTCAATGAGATGAGCTCGTCGAGTAGGCCTACATAATTGTAATTAAAATTACCTAATTTGACAATTTCATTGTTTGCCACAGCACTTTCAAAATTACATATCATTGAAATAGTCGATGAAGAGATTGAAATTTCTTATTGAATATAAAATGACTTATATGCTGTATTAGTTCTTCATTTATTTCCAAAATTACATATTTCAAAGATATTGTCATAACTAGATAAAATCATACAGAGTAAATCCACAAAGGCATAGTTCAAACACCGGAGCACAGCACTGAGAGTTATTTCACATTTTGGTAAGAGTAACGTTAGATGATTGCATTACCAAATTATAGACCACCATATTGTACATGATCTTTGTTAGGCTATTAGCCTACACACATTCGCATGCTGATATTCGGAACTCGATAATTTAGTAATGCCATCATCTATAGGCCTATATAATCTGACATTGCAATGATCTATTATTTTGACGAAAAGACTGTATTCATTCAGCATAGTTAGCCAGCCATGGGTTGCTAAAGGGATGAAAAAATGACTAGATGGCATTGCTTTGTAACAAGCAATCTTACACATCAGGCATGTCATGTAGGATCCTGGGGACTCCGCCTGGGCGGTTAAGAAACCCTCACTGCGCTTAAAAACTTATAATATCATGACGACATACAAAATAGTCGCAAAAGAAACAACAGGAAAATCTAGACCAAAATTGTGTAATTTTTGCCGATACCTGACCGAATTTCACTAAACACATTTCAATATCCATGCAATCATTTTAAAATCATAACTAAAATATTACTGACCATGAAAACATGGTTAAAACATGATAATGATAACAATAGCGTGGATGAGATCCAGTGAACAGTTATATTTTCGCTAAAAGCTGCTTGTTATTTTTGCAATCACTAGGCTTGATAGTGAAATAGCTGCAAATGGGTAAATCGCTTTAAATATACACAATGGATTGTGTGGATTGGACAATGGATTGGACAGATTACCACCTTGCAAATGTAGATAGGATTATTTAAGTGTCATTGACGATAGGGGTTTGGGATATAGCCTATATCCCAAACCCCTATCGTCAATGACACTTGAATTGCAATTAACCGTTTACACTCTGGAGATGTCTGCTTACAGCAATGTTACTACTTATTATTTTATTATATATTTTTAATCCACTAATATGGTTGACGTCGTCTCGACCTGTTCCCGTCAACCAAAGTTAATAATAAGGACTTGTACCATTTTTTACATTTCAAATAGGATGCTGGGATGCAATGGGTGCTAGGTTTATAAACGCGGCTATTGTCATGCCCCATTACGGCATTAGTCATCAATTGTCTACCTATAGTCAACTATAGGTGCGTAGGCGGGGGAGGGAGGGTGCAGCATACTTGTCGACCCCCACTAAAAATAACTGAGTCATGAGGGCTACCTGAAAGTTTATGCAGTGTTTATGTACAGTCACATTAGCCACCTTGGAAACGTATCAAACGTGAGACTCGATCCAAAGCTGGCCCAATGCCGCACCAGTGTCTACGACGTTGTATCCACATCAAACCAACACCAGCTGTATGTCTTGCGCTTGCTGATAATCCACATTTATAAATATATATAATGTATTTACGCATGGGCCTGAGCGAAAACACACACATATATGCCTATATATGTAGGTACAAAGCGAAATTTACCACACTGTTCTAAATAGTTGAATTAATTTTTTTTTATTATAAAAGTCGCTTCAAGTGATATATTATTTATTGTGATATATACTAAAAAAATCATGGTTACGATTTAATATAATCATGATTACAGTGCTTTTAGAATATTGATTAGGATTATGATTACGATTACAGGTCATATTTTTTTCCCGATTACGATTATAATCATGATTACACGATTTCAAAAAATATGATTACGATTATGATTATGATTACAATGTAATCGAATGAAAATCTCAATCGACGATTATGATTATAATCGACCCCAACCCTGGATATAGTTTCTATGGAATTATATCACATTCCATAGTGAATTTGGTGGCCATTTTGTTTCTCAGTTTTTAACACTTTCCAATACAATACAAAATTGTTATCCGCCCTAGTGCTCATCCCTGGCATCCATAGAGCCTATCTGGATATATGTATATCGCTTGGAACAACGATTTACCCCTATTTTGACACGATAGAGTGTGATGGCTGGCAAATAATCCGTCACCTGGTGAATATTAAAAAAACTTTTCTAAAAGTTAGCGTCACCTGGTGAGTGGGCGACTGTTACTTTCTTGCCAGCTATCCACCACAATTCCAAGAGTAGGCCTATAGTTATCAAGATCATAGGCATGAATTGATTGCTCCTGCGGCGCCTGAGCGTAGGCCTCTGGCCTTGTGGACAGGGAGAAATGAAAAAATGGGTAGAGCTTAGGCCTATGTAGGCCTTTATGCTATGACCTGGTTAACTCCTCTTTGTCCAATTTTTTCAATTAGACCTTCGTAAGCAACTATAGACGCAGTAGGCCTATAATACAACTTGGCACATGACAATATAGGCCTAACTCTGATAACCCTCGGGGTTTTAATGTAGCTTAGTTGTAAGATGACACCAAAGTCTATTCATGGTCACTTCATGGTCAAATAAGCTGATGTCTGGAAATAGTAAGCCTATTATTGCGAATTTGGGCGGCTACTAATTAAGAATTCGCATTAATACAAACTTGGTATGTACGCCAATACTATGCATAGTAGTGGTCTATTATCCCACGTAATATTAAATATAATTATATTGCATTAGGAACCTAAAGATTATAGGTTGACAACCCATATCAGGCGCGTAGCCAGCTGTACGCCAGTACGCACGTGCGTACACATTGTAAGGGAGAGTAAAAAAAAAATATGACCCATCAAAAAAAGAAGCAACAAATTAGCAGTCTAGCCTAGTCTACATGTACATGCGCACTTAGCAGTCTATTCTTTATGTGGTGTTGCATACAACGCCGGAAAAGTAGGATACAAATGCAATAGGCCTAAATGTTTCTCTTTTCAATGACAGTCACAAATTCACGACATGTATGACTATAGTGCCGCTAAACTTGCCGTGGACGAACCCACACCGTAAAGATGTGGGACCGTGGATTACTAGAGTCTACATTCGTTTTACCCGGGGAAATCATTTTTTTTCAACCAGGCAGTCAATGAGATCGATATCCACCCCAAGGTGGAAAAATGCTAATAACATTTTACTGTTTTTTTACAAATGAACATGAGCGTATGATTATATAAAATGACCTTTTATTAACCTGATTAATCGAGGCAAGTCTTAGATATGAGCGTCCAAAGAAATGTCCCACTTTTTTACCCTTGAGTGGGCATTATATTCTGTGGCAGTTCTGTTTCAGCAAAGTTATGGGGCTAATTCTAAACGATCTATTTTCGTACCTGCACTGCACTGTGTTAAACAAATGATAGGCTGCACAATGACATATATACATGCATAAATACCATGCTACACTGACTAGCTTCTCAGACGTGAAGACACTGGTGACAAGAGTGAAATCCCATGCAGGCATTCAACCAATGTTATACTAATGTTGGTTCATTGTCCACGACACTGGCCCAACATTAAAACAATTTTGTTTCAACATCTCATGTTTGCTCAGGGCTGATTTATGCCTATCACAGCGAATCATGTAACCAGGTAATAATGATCAAATAACGTTTTCGTATAGTGTATATATATAGTGTATATTTAGTGTATAGTTTCGTTTTCGTGTATGCCTAAAAATAATAGTTATTTCATCTTTTAACCCCTTCACATACTCTAGCCTCTAATTATGTATGACTAAAAAAAATGAGGGCTATTAATTTTTCATTTACAACATGTCCTTCAGACAATTATTTATTTCATGAAAATTCAATTTCAAAATATTTACTTCAAAAACACTCCACCCCCCCCCCCACCCCCTGTCGATTGAGTGGTGGCCCCCTTATGACCAATCACAGAATGTCCAGCTTAGCTATTATTCGTGCACACAAAGACACTACGTAGACTACATAGTCAAATGCTGGATCCGCCATGTCTGTTTTTTTTAAAGTTGAGGCTATCTATGGATAATCGTACTTGACCGAAAATAATCAGTAGATTTCAATATGTAATCACTGGGTAAAATGATTTAAATTATATTATAACTTGATATAATTCAATTTTTAATTTTGTTGCTGTATTCAATTTTGAAATTTTACAAAAAATATAAAAAAAACTCAAAATTTATAAATCAATATCTTTACCGAAAATACCATCAGATGCCACCATTTGCGATCTTTTTATCAAATTTTCTTCGGGGGAGGTCCCCCGGACCCCCCACCGTGTCCGCTGGGCTTCGCGCAGCGGGTATGGGGGTTCCCCCCATAAAATAGCAGCCATGAATTAGGGAAAATCCACTCCCTCCCCGTTTCGGAAAAGCTCTGTAAATTCGTACCCCTAGCGTTGTGCGTACACATGTTCATAACCCTGGCTACGCCCCTGCATATAGGCCACATGTATAGACCTATACACAAGTAGGCTTCATTACAGGGAGAAATATTTCTTAGGACAATTAGTGATATCTTAGATTACACGACATTCCAGTTTTTTAATCCTTCCAACGCCTAAATAGTTTTGATAAACTATGGAGACCTTATTAATTTGAAATCATAATAATGATGATATGAGAGCTCTTTCCGTTCCAATTGAATACCTATCATTTGTTTAATTATTTCAGCGCGGGGATATAAAGCCTGAAAGGGTAAGCTCGGTTTATTTTCACAAAGCTTTCGATTCACTGGAGCATCCACTTTTATATGCCATATGTCCTGGAAGAAAAACCATGGGACCATTATTTTGCAAATTTAATTCGCTGTTCTACACCTACATTTCTGTAATGAATATTGGCATAACATATTTTGGAGTTGATAGAAATGTACCATAAGGCGACATACATACTTTCGCTGTATTTATTAGTTTTGGCTGCTGAAATATTAGTAGGGCCTACAAATATTTCGAGAAAATAAAAATATGAAAGGGCGGAAAATTATGACAGCAGATTGAATTATTATAGTTGGCCTGCGTAGACCGCAGGTCACCCACAACCAGCCCCCCCCCCCCCTGTGAATTTTTCACGGTGGTTATTTTTAAGGTCTCTGAATATAGACCTATTGAAATCCGGTTGTTTGCATTTAAGCTGTTGGGGCTAAATATGCTAAAATATGCAAATTAGGCAGCCATAACCGATAATCCAGTTTCAAGCTATATCTCAGAAAACTAATGTTAGAATCTTAAAAATAGTGTCTATCATAAGGTTTCAATGGTCAACGAATGCAATAAAATATATCTAATTATGATCAGAATAATATATTAGCATAAAATATGCAGATTAGGCAGCCATTCCGCAAAATCCGGTTTCAAGGAATATCTACCCTATGGTTTTCATGGACAGAGATTGCAATAAAATATATGTTATCAAGATCATGAAAATATATTAGCATAAAATATGCAAATTGGCTAATAATAAGTAATATGGAAAATCAGTTTTCAAACAATATATCAAAGCCCAAACAACTGAGTAAAAAATAAATATCTACACTCCCATTTTTGTGGTCGACCTTTCACCTGAAAACATTTTAAGGGTTCTGAAATATCCACATTGCATGTAAAATATAACATTTCAACTGGTAATTGTGTACACACATGTAGATGAGGCGTTGTGAAATAGAAATTCGTATAAAAACAACTCAAAGACGTAGTATCGCCACACACGACATTTCGCTAAGCCCCATGACGAGTTTAAACGTTTATTTTTCATATTTTGCTCTTTTAATACAACAGTAGACCCTTTTATTTCATTCTGATGCCAATTCAGAGGTGTGGGCTTTTTAATTATATAGTTCAAATAATACGTAAAAGTTCATTTAGAGCCTAATGTTGATAAAAGGTTTCCCACATATCCTGCTAAGCTAGTTACCAAGCGTCGAAATATGAATGTTGGGGATATCAACATGTTTATTAGGGATATATCGAGAAATAAAAATAAACACATCGCCCGAACATATCGTGCACCTTCTGATTGCCAGAAAACAAAGGCGTTCGTTTTTTCAGACATAAGCCTTATTAGGAACATGGGTTTGCATAATTATTAGAAAGGTTATGTACACTATGCATACTAGCTGGTGGTAACAAGTTATCTAGAATATTAATAAACAAAAAACACGTTTAGACCTATTTATCAGCACCTAGCGTTGCACCTGCTAATAATCAATCAGTGGAATACATCGAGACATGGTTTGGGTTTGAGTCACATGTACTCAAAACGTCATCAAAAAGACTATCATTTGTTTAAGCCCTTGGTGATTTCTGAGATTATTTTATGACCAAACCTTATAAATGCCACACCTTTAAATATAACATGTGATATGACTTGTGCTTTAGGAGTTTATTAAAAAATTAACCCATATTTGTTCATTTAAGTATTTTTTTATCTACATAACATCTTCTATTATATCAACATAAATAGCGTGATGTTAATTTGTAAACCTTGCGATAAATAACTGGAGTTGAACAAATACATACAACCTTTTCTGATATTAAATTTACTGTGTAAAAAGTCCCATTAATTGTTCTTGACCTAAAATCTTGAGTGCATGCTAACAGATTAAATAAATATATAATTAGTTGTCTAAAAATTATTGGCTTGAAAAATCCCGCCCATAGGGAGGGGATAGGGGATTTTTTCATATGTATACACATAGCACGGAAGACGTGTACTTTGAGATTTAAAGGGTCATTATATATTGTAATGAACCCCATATTTGTTATTATTTTTTAATTTTCTTATCATATAACATATTCTAGTGACATAACTAGTGTTTATTCCGTGGAACACATACCTGGAGTTTAAAAAACAAGCACAACATGTCTTCCAGGAAATAAAATTCACCGCTTATAATTCAGGGGGTACATTATGTTTGATATTTTCTTCTGTCGCAATATTTTGAGTGCAAACAAGCAGATATTGAATGGATTATTGAATAAGGTGTCTAAAAATTATTGTCTTTAAATACCTCGCCCCGAAGGAGGGGGGAAGAAAGGGTTTTCGTATTAGATTTTTATGTAAATGTATTGATGAACTCCATATTCTTTTATTTTTTTCATTTTCGTCTCACATAGCATCTTCTTGTAACATAACTAGTGTTTTAGACTGGTGTATTAAAGAAGTACCTGTAGTTGAAAAAATATATACAACATGTCTTTCAGTAAATTATATTTACCGCTTAAAATTCAAGGGGGTACTTATGTTTGATGACCCAATATTTTCCCGTCGCAATATTTTGAGTGAAAACAAGCAGATATTGAATGGATATTGAAATAAGGTGTCTAAAAATTATCGTTTTCAAATATCTCGCCCTTGAGGGTTTTTTCATATAAGATTTACATGTAAACAGAGCAAGCAATATGTGGAATTTGGGATTTAAAGGGTTATTACATATATTAATGAACCCCATATTATATTATTTTTTTATTAGCATTTCACATAGCATCTTCTTGTAACATCACTAGTGTTTAATCTTTTGAGTAAAAACCTGCAGTTGAAAAAAATATATACACAACATGCCTTTTATGAAATTAAATTTACCGCTTAAAATTCAAGGGGGTGCATATGTTTGATGACCAAGTATTTTTTTATGTCTCAATATTTTGAGCGCAAACAAGCAGATATTGAATAGTCATATAACAAGGTGTCCAAAAATCACTGTCTTCAATAATACCCAGGAAGGAGGGGGGGGGTGAGGTTTTCATATCTGGCCCATGGATTAACGTAGATGATACTTGGGGAATTGTCCAAGCAAAACTTGTTTTACAAACATATAGGAAGCATATTATAGTAATGTTCTTCTGAGAGGGTAATTGGGAAATAGTATAATATTGTACCCGTGCTGTTCATTTGACAAAATTTACATCACGACACAAGCAATGGATCTGAATTAAAAATAAAATTATTTAAAATCTGTCATATTCAGCAAGATGTATCACTTGATCTAAGCATTCAACTTTACACGGGACGGGTCGCTCAACCAGATGCGGATTGTCTATTACATCAGTTCCCTGACACTCCGAAATACACGCTCAAAACCACGCTGCAGATCAAGCTTTAGATCAGGTAAGGTACGGTAAAAATGGTTACATTACCCAGAAGACATAAGATGCATTGAATCATTGTTGGGCCACTGTCCGCAACTCTAATCCAAAATTAAGCCACAATACGTTTTTACGTTTTTCACTTTTCGCGACCAAAAAGGCGTGAATCTTCTTTTTTTTAAATAAATATTTTGATTTTTTTCTACTGTCACTCATCACAATATATCCCAACTGACCCGAAAGTATAAAAAACACAACTAAAGACGTTTTGGTGAGCATTCAACCGAAATTTAATGACAAATTCTTCAATTTTTAGTGACTCATTATACCTTAAAAAACTCCCCATGTTATATGGTATTAAGATAAAAATATGTTTCAAATATATATAGATACATAAAAATCGACTGAATATGACGCTATCACCTTTACCCCCTAATTTGTAGTTCTCGCGACAAAAAAAGGCGTGAATCAGCTTTTTCTTCAAAAAATAAATATTTTGTTGTTTTTTACTGTCACTCATCACAATATATCCCAACTGTCCCAAAAATATAAAAAACACAATTAAAGACGTTTTTGGTAAGCATTAAGCCGATATTTAGTGACAAATTCTTCAATTTTTATGAAAGAAATGCAAATTTCACTTTTTTCAGAAAAGTTCATGTTATTTTTAATATTACCAAAAAACTGGAATAGTGTCTCATTATACCTTAAAAAACTACCAATTATATATAATATTAAGATAAAAATATGATGAAAATATGACTGAATATGATGCTATTACCCCTACCCACGAATTTTTAGTTTCTGCGACAAAAAATAAAATTAAATTAAGATATATATAGTAATTTTTTTAGGGATTTTTTTCTCATTGTAAATGATCATAATTGTATCATTATGTGACTCAAATATATAATTAGCACAATTACTGATGTATTGATAAGCATTAAACCGCAATTTAGAAGCAAGTTATTCATTTATCATGAAAAAGTGAATAAAATCAAACTATTAAAAAAAAAATGTTAAAAAAAATGTTTTAAACCCATAAAATGATGTCCTATTGTACTTTAAAAACAATTTCTCGGCTATATGGTATTAAGAGAATAATATCCAAAGATTTTATAAATACAATAAAATAGACTGGATATGATGCTATAATATTACCCATGCCCTCGGTTAGTATTTAGTTTAAGCGACAAAAAAAGTAAAATCATAATTTTTTAAAAAATAAATTTATATATTTCTTTCTCATTTTCATCATCATAATATTGACTGAATATTATGATAACCTGAATATTATGATATTCCCTTAACTTAGGAAATGATAGCCTTTACACTAACTTATTTATTTTAATTTCATCAAAATTTTCCCAATCGCTTTCAACAATAATATGAAATAATATATGACAAAATAAAATATTCCATGCAATTAGCGACATAACATAATGTAATATCCCTCCCCCCCCCATTATTTTAGAAATAATAACCTGCAATAAACATGGTGAATAGGAAACAAAATCTGTTTTTACATTATGTACTTCTAGATATTTTATTGCAGCAAATATAACATTGCCTCGAATAAACTGAAATTATACTTCATATGTATATAACACACACATTTCCGTATTAAATGTCATCAGTGCCTGGCTCATCTGAATCAGCATTGTTAACTTCATCATCATCGTCTTCACATTCTAGATTTTGATAAGTCAACCGCTCGGACAAAATTTCAGAACCCTGCTTCCCGTAAAACCAATATATGGATTATCTTCCATTTTTCACTTCCCAACCATTTTTTCCACATTCCACAAACAAGTATATATACTTGTTTAGCGAGTTACGCGAAATACGGACACAGTTATTTGTTCTTATCATTTGTTGTAGAAGTACAGCCTTACAGGGAGTGTAGCGTGATGCTTCACATCCTTTTAACTTTCATAATGGGTTTTCATTATCATGTGGCTTAAAACATTTATGGCATATTTCAAAATGGCATACAATTACTAATTGTTGACTACTTCCATACATCTTACATACAACTAATGCCTCCAATGTAATGTGCATTGTAATTGAGTAAATGGGCATTAAGGATAAACATATAGGGGACATACGTGACATAATTGTGGCTGTTCAGATATATATTTATTAATTATTTACTTGCAAGATGCTTAAAACTCCAATGTTCCCATACACATATTTAGCTTTTAAGCTGTCTCATGTGATTAGAAACAATTTAAATACAAGCTTGATATTTTGTGAACATCTATTTAGGTCGATACAATTAACAAATTCATTGTGAATACAGTCATTGTGTAAAGTGGGAGTTTTTTAGACCCGTCAAAAGGTGCACAGACCTCAACTATGTGACCCTGGTCATTTTTGTTTATTATTTACAATGATATATGCCAGTTTTTTATATATCCATTACACCCTTTTCTTGAAAAAAAACACATTCTTTTTGCAACAGGCCAACATTATTTTGAACATTTTTGAAAATAGTTTAATTTTATTCATTTTTTTATGAAAAATGAAGAATTTGCTTCTAAATTGCGGTTTAATGATTCTCAATACATCAGTAATTATATTTATTATAGATTTAAGTTACTTTTATAATAAAATAAAATCCTTAAAAATATATGTATATATGTATTATCTTAAAAAAATCTATTTTTTTGTCGCGAAAACTAAAAATTAGGGTGTAGGGGTAATAGCGTTTTATTCAGTCAGTTTTTATATATTTATATGTTTTAAATATATTTTTATCTTGATACCATATAGCATGGGGAGTTATTTACAGTATATTAAGACATTATTCCAGTTTTTTTTGTAAAATTCAAAATAATTTGATTTTTTCGGAAAATAGTGAAATTTGCATTTTTTTCATAAAAATTGAATAATTTGTCACTAAATTTTTGCTTAATGCCTTCCAAAACGTTTTTAATTGTGTTTATTATACTTTGTGGTTCAGTTGGGATATCATTGTAATGAGTGACAGTGAAAAAAGCAAAATATTCATTTTTTGAAAAATAAGCAGATTCACACTTTTTTTTCGCGAAAACGAAAAATTCGGGGGTGGGGGTGATAGCGTCATATTCAGCCGGTTTTAATGTATTTATATATTTTAAAATATATTTTTATCTTAATACCATATAGCATGGGGAGTTTTTTAAGGTAGGCCCCTATAATGAGACGATGTTCCAGTTCTTTTGTAATTTTTAAAATAATTTGAATTTTTCTAAAAATAGTAAAATTTGCATTTTTTTTCATCAAAATTGAATAATTTGTCACTAAATTTCAGCTTATTACATACCAAAACGTCTTTCATTGTGTTTATTATATTCGTGGGCCAGTTGAGATATATTGTGATGAGTGACAGTGAAAAAAAGCAAAATATTTATTTTTTGAAAAAAATAATAAGATTTACGCCTTTTTTTGGTCGGGAAAAGTGAAAAAAACGTATTAAAAATACTTTTCGCACCAACCGGTACTTGTAAGAAATGGATTTACTAATAAGAAGAAGAAGAAGAAGTGTTTATTCAACCATAAAAAATTAGTAAATAAAAGATGAGTGAAATAAAATTTACAGGGTGGTTTGGGAGACCTCTATTAAGACCACAAGGTCGCTAGCATGGAGGCCACCCATGATATCATCTATATAAACATATTATATTTTGAAGTTATGAGTAGTAAACATATGAGCTATACATGTGAAGTGAGCGAATATAATAGCTTTACTATAAAGTTTAACCTATAGACGTAGTAGTTATATAAAAAATAAAGTATGAAAAAATAAACTTTGATTCTGCCGTGCAAAACCAAAAGGCAGCATCTGCCTGCCTTACAAATAGGCTGATCCTGCCGTTTGGCTCCACAGAGCAGAATTCACTAGTTCAAATTGATACTGCATACATAGCAGTTTGAGATATTACTATCAGTAGCATATGTGTCTAAAATATATAAATTTGACATACGTTGAAAACCCGTTAAAACTATGAGTGTGTACTTTATCGGTTATTGATCGTGGCATGCTATTTACAGTTTTTGTTAATTGATATCGAACACAAGCTTTGGCAAAATTATGGTTTACAAAAGGTATGCGTAATTTATGTTGATTTCTTGTATTATGAGCATGGATTTCAGAATTGAGCCTAAGATTAAATTCATCAAAGTATTTCGGGAGTAAATTATGCTCGTATTTAAAGTAACATTTTAATAGTTGAAGGCGATATATGTCGTTTATTTCTAGGAGGTTCAATTCTTTAAATATCGGATCTGTGTGAGACAGGCGAGATTCCTTACGTATTATTCGTACTGCTCTTTTTTGCAATTTAGAAACTCGACTGTTTTCGCTGCCCCATAAAAGAATGCAATAGTTAATATGTGGTATTATTAGAGAATTGTAGATATTAATGAGAATATTTTGAGGAAGGGTGAATTTTAGTTTATACCTATTATTCTGACTATTTTATTTGAGACTTTGTTTAAATGATTTTTCCAAGTAAGATTCTTGTCAATGATCACCCCTAAAAAGTTAAAATTATCCATTTATTTTGACAATTGGTAATTTAATTTGTTTCTGTGGTTTTCCGAATATCATGAATTTAGATTTAGCAGAATTTAGTGATAATTTGTTTACTTTCAACCAAGTGCTTATTTCTGCTTATATCTTCAATTTGTTATTTTTGTTGAGATTGCTGAAATTAGCGAATAGTGTAGTGTCATCTGCGTATACAATGAATTTGAATAATTTACTTGAAAAAGAAATATCGTTTAAATAAATAATAAATAATAGTGGGCCCAAGATAGAACCCTGAGGAACTCCTGTGGTAATTGGTATGTATTCTGACTTAATATTGTCGTCTTCTACATATTGTAATCTATTAGAGAGATAGCTTTCTAGAAGTTTTAATGGACAGTGTTTAATACCGTAATGATTTAGTTTATTTAAGAGTATTGTGTGATTCATGGTATCAAAGGCTTTAGAGAGGTCCAAGAATATGCCAAAAGGAGTTTCTCCTCTATCCATATCTTGTGTTGTTCTGTCAATTAATCCCATAGCAGCCAATTCGGTTGAGTGGTGCTTTCTAAAACCGTATTGACCGCTATGGAACAAATTATTTAGGTTGAAATAGTCATTAATTTGGTTACAAATAATTTTTTCGAAAATTTTAGAGATAGATGGTAAGATTGAAATCGGTCGGTAATTTTCTAAAAGCGATGGATCCTTTTTTTTATGAATTGGTATTACCTTGGCGATTTTCAATTTTTCAGGAAAAATGCCTGTATTCAGAGACTGGTTAAGGGTGATAGTTATTGCTTCAATTAAGGGTTCTTTAATATACTGTAATAATTTTGTGGATAATCCATCCGGACCGGTGCTATGTCTTGTTTTAAGTTCATTGATTATTTTAGTGACAGTTGTGCTATTTGTTGGCTCAAAGTGAAATGTCGCAGTTGTGGGATTTTTTAGATAATGGTTGTAAGATTTGTTAGAATCAATGATGATTGCAGATTCCAATTTTGGACCAATGTTACAGAAATATCTGTTAAAGCTATTTACAATGTCTTTTTTATTGTTTGTTAATGTCCCGTTTATATTAAACAAATCTGGGAGTTTATGTTTCTTGTTATTTTTATTTAGAATGTTATTTATAGTCGACCACGTCTGTTTAATATTATTTTTATATTTGTCAAAACAGGAATTATAATACTGTTTTTTCGCTGTATGGATACTTTTTTTCAAAATAGTATTAAAAGTTTTAAGGTTAGTTGTTCTCGTTTGAAAATCTTCAGAGTCAGGTGACGTTTTTCTCAGTTTTCTATACATATCGTTTCTAGTATTTATAGATCTTATTATGCCTATTGTTATCCATTTTGACAGCTTGTGTTTTCGTCTGTTTAATTTAGCTGTTTTTGATTTTGTGAACATTTTGATTGCCTTAGTGATAGATTCGTCAATTATGTTGTAGTTTATGTTTGGTCTGCTTTAGGGTCCCTACTTATTATATTTTGGAGGTTATCTGCAGTAATTTGATTTTTTAAATTATCTATATCTAAAAGAGATAGTTTTGGAATAGTTATGTGATGAGGATTTATTGGAGTTTTATGTTTTTTTATATCTAATAAAGGACCATTTGCTGAGGTGGAATCAGCTATCAGACCTTTGCCACTCGCTCGGTTGATTAAAAGTGCCGTGGCTCCCCTACTATCATATCGGCCATGAAAAACAAAGTCAATAATGGGGCTATTACAATCAGCAATATTTTACGTAGGCCTATATATTTAAGAATTCTCAACGTCTTTTCCGCTTCGTCTTTTATAACACTTAGCTGGCAAATGATCCATCGCGCGGTGTCCGGGTGTCCGGGTTATCCGTATAACATTGGTTAATATGGTCTTGAGTCATTAAATGGAATGTGGAGATTTTTAAAATATTTTTTTGCTTATTTTTTGTTCTAATAATAATTTTGATAAATGAATCAGCTTATGCTTTATCTGACGGTAGTATGATGAACTGTGAGATGATCAAAGAGTATTTCACAGTTGGTGACAGATCCACAATGTCCAAGAGGATGGGGTCAATGCATGATTTCAAGTGACGAAGGTCATACATCCAGTATAACTGACGTATGACGAGCTAAATAAATATATTAACCATAGATATAGAGAATCTATGATATGAACAATGTTCCTCGAGAGCCTCTCTTGTCAGCTCACGAACATATAGCAGGATTATCAGGAAACCTTAGACAAACACAAATATACATTTAAACGTGGGTCTACACATTTTAGATACAATATGCCTACACGTATATTGCTATAAACATAGGCATAATTCTCTAGCTAATTGAATAGCTTGTTGGTCATTTTGTTAATTTCACAATGTTTAATTTGAATTGCAATACATTTTTAATTCCTCACATCATTGTAACAGTTGCTCCCATTTTAAAAACGCAAAGTATTACAGTCTTTTTTGTTTGATTTTTTCTTCTTTTAATTCAACGGTGTTTTCCATCAAGCCATAGGCCTACACAGCAAGCCAGTTTTTCAACTCTTAGCGAGGATAGGCCTACAATTAGCATACTGTGACTACAGCCCTTGTCTGCACATGGCTTAAAAGACGCTTTAGGAAATGCGTGGTGTACATTCATAATATAGTTTGAGTGCGGCATCCACTTAATCTTGACTTAGGAACCAAATACCCAGCAAACACAAAACATTTGTATAACATCTATACAACATCGGCTAAACATCGTTCCAACATTGTATAAATGTTATACAAATGTGTTGTGGGTAAAGACCTCTGAATAATAATCTGCCATGCAAAGCCAGAAAGTAAGCAGTTTGACTTTGCACTGTAGTAATGTAGATGCTCAGTGTAAATACCGTGATGGACGAGTGATTCTATAAGAAATATCCACACTACCCAAACTGTTTGATTCAATATACAGTATTTTAACGGTTTAATAGGACACTAATTGACAAACTCAAATCCTAGGAAATTCTAACGGGTCGAAAACAACATGACATTTCTGAAAAATGGTATTTGATTTGGAATGAAACTACGATAAAGGGCACAATCGACATTACTATCCAACGAAAATATTTCCGAAACCCACTACTTTTGAATATGTATGCCTAGGCCTGAGGGTTTGAAATTCCAAGTACAATTAAATGATCAGATAAGGTGGACGAGAGACGTTAAAACGCTATGGCTACATTCATAACGGTACGCCTGATTTATAATATATATACGATAGGCCTACGTGTATTCTGCGATAAGCTTAGGCCTAATTATAGCATTTGTCCATTTTCTTGACCTTGTATCAAATAATATACGACCCGGATAACCGATAATAAATCATACACCTCATCATAATCGCCTATCGCATTTTTACAAAATATCAATGCGCATTCCCAGCAAACACGAGACTTTGATCAAATGCTGGTTTAACGTTCGGCCAGCGTCGCAGACGGTGGAGCAACTTTAAACCGGCATTGGACCGACGTCTCGTGTTGTCTGTTATCATCTGGGTAGATAATAATATATTTGCCATTTATCGAGACAATGGTTTCGTCTTTTTCGACTAATGATTGCATTCTTCCCCACACTGACAGAGGATGATGCTTACCATCGATTAACCCTAACAACGCTGGATTATTTTGTATAAATCATGGAGACCAAAGGGTTTTAATCCATTGGAAATCATCATAAATGTCTTAGTTAGCTCTTTCTGATTCATTTGAATACCTGTGTTATGGGTCTACGACCATTAACGTTAGTAATATTTTTATTTTTACAGTGCGAGGATCGACTTTAGTCGTCAGAATCTGACGTCTACAGACGTCAGATTCTGACGACTAAAGTCGATCCCCGCGCTGCAAGGGTTAACCTCCTGTCACTCGCGTTATTTACAATTCATAAGGTAAAAAAATGTCCACGATATAAAATACTGCCGTGCAAAGCCAGATCGTGCATTTTGTTTTTGTTCGACAGTGTGTCGTCAAGATGTTTGCCTTTGTACAACAGTGTTTACCATTGAGCTACGTGTACCTCACATTTAATCCGATAACATGGCATTAGTGATTTCTCAGGCAAACCGTGTGTGTGTGCATTTCCATAAAAATGATCTGACTCGTAGACATAATCTCAACTTCCACGATAGGCACTTCAATGATCACATTGCAGACCAATTTATTTTCTTATTGACATGAAGATATAGTAAGAGCACACCGCTTTATTTGAAAGACAAATTTACAAACTTCTACAATGGCCTACTTATATCATACGATATCTGATGAATGGTTGTAATTATGAGCAGTGTCGCAATGATAATCATCAAGTGGAGACTCGGAGACTCCCCGCTGAGAATCAGATTATATGTGTGAATAAGCCAGTCATGATATCCTCAAGAACGTATCAGACCCCACCTAGAACCAGAGATTATAGCACAGGATTAGGCAGAAGGAAGTAAATCTATGCGCTGTGTGTCCATTCTTCAATCACATGGCTTCTGCGAATTTTTAATCTGAAAAAATTAATTTGTCCACCCCCAGCAGCTGGAGTGTCGTAGCTATGTGCCACTAAAATGAGTGGTGTATACGGCGCTTTAGATGCTAGAATTTCGTATGTGCCACTTAGATGAGTGTGACATACAACACTCTAGCTGTTGTGGAACGATATAATTTACAAGCGGGGTCCTTGAGGTAGTGGTTGGTATTTTTCAATATTTACAGTCTGACTGACTGACTGACTGACTGACTGACTGACTGACTGACTGACTGACTGACCGACTGACCGACCGACCGACCGACCGACCGACCGACCGACCGACCGACCGACCGACCGACCGACCGACCGACCGACCGACCGACCGACCGACCGACCGACCGACCGACCGACCGACCGACCGACCGACCGACCGACCGAAAAGACATGGTTAGCTACAGGTGCTCCCCTCCTAACCACCCCGTGGTTCCACAAAGACATCCAAGCAAAATAGTACGTAATTCTCCCCCGTTCTGTTAAAAGCTCTAGATCCGCAACAGGACCTAGAAAACGTTTCTGGACGTTGACCGATATCATTCATTTCACGTTTAGTTTTAAATCCAGGTCTTATTTCACTATATGTACCCTACACTGAAAAATGCGACCTGGTAACCCAGTAAACACAAAAACATTTGTATAACAATGTTATACAAATGTTTTGTGTTTACTGGGAAGCTACACCTGGGATACACGAAACGTTGACCAGAGATATTGGTTTATTGTTGGGCCGGCGTCTCGTGTTTGCTGTGGTACTCACGTATGGAGAAGTAGTGTGAGATTAGGATTTTACAATCTATCCGTTGTTGGATTATTTGCGCGTTACTATACTGCTGTGCATCAATCAATCAATCAATCAATCAATCAATCAATCAATCAATCAATCAATCAATCAATCAATCAATCAATCAATCAATCAATCAATCAATCAATCAATCAATCAATCAATCAATCAATCAATCAATCAATCAATCAATCAATCAATCAATCAATCAATCAATCAATCAATCAATCAATCAATCAATCAATCAATCAATCAATCAATCAATCAATCAATCAATCAATCAATCAATCAATCAATCAATCAATCAATCAATCAATCAATCAATCAATCAATCAATCAATCAATCAATCAATCAATCAATCGATCAATCAATCAATCAATCAATCAATCAATCAATCAATCAATTAATCAATCAATCAATCAATCAATCAATCAACCAATCAATCAATCAATCAATCAACCAATCAATCAATCAATCAATTAATCATTCAATCAATATAATCAATGAATGGGGCAGGGAGGCAGACGGACAAGCAGACATAAACAGTCAGACATACAGACAGTCGGATACAGACAGACATGTGAAAATATGTGAAAAATATAAAAATAGTGTAATATAATAATATAAGCCAACAAAATGGACATAGATTAAATAACGAATTAGATGATTGCAAAGATTCCCTGGCAGGAAAAGCTGAAAGGAAGTCAATGTAGACACCATTTGTGTCGGCGCCTCGTATTCGCTGGGTATGTGTATAAATGTATAATTCTCTATTGCTTTTATTATTATTATTATCCATCTTATTATTATTATTATTCATACATATTCAATTATTGTTTTTTTTCTAAGGTGGCCTCCACGATAGCGACCTACAGTTTTAGTGGAGGTCTCCTGATCTATACTATTAATCAAAATATGTAAATGTTTTTATTTTTATTTGATCAAATAAATGAATCTGAGTCTGAGTCTGATCCGGTGCAAATAAAGTGCGCACTGCCGTGCAAAGCCATAGGTCAGTAACTGCTTACTTTTCAATTGAGCAGTTACTGTCTTTTGGCTTTCCAGAACACTATTATTTATTCCACTCCTTGATATAACCTATAATTAGACCAACGTACATCGTTCAAACAAGTAGTAACGGTAAACCTGTATATATTTGATCTGTATGTATCATTCAACTAAACTGGGCCGGTTCACTTTTCCAATGAAAAACATTCACCGATTTGAAGACATTGGGATTTCTTTTTTCGAAGTGACACAAAACTAATATATGAAGGGCTCTATAGAAAAACTATTTGCAAAAGTAGAAAAAAACATTAATTGTGCAACAAAGTGAATTCTTCGACTTTCAAAACGTTGTTTGGTCTGTACAAAGCCAAAAGACAGGAACTGTTTACTCTGAAAGTAATCAGTTAGCCTACTGCATATTGGCCTCACACTGCACAGAAATAGTCATGTTTTACATTTTCAAACCATTTAATTTAAGTCATAAACTCATAAAATCATTTAGTAGTTCGCTGTGGCGGCTTTTGAGAAGTCTTATGTGGGTCTCCCTTGCATCTACTATTATTAGCAATAGACTTGATATACAATACAATTGAGCATAAATGAATTAATTAGAATTTAATTTGATAACCTTTTGCAATTGGTCACTATATCTTGGCCTCGGAGCCAAAGGGTCAGCAGCCCACGATATGTACTTCACAGTATAGTATCTGCCACTTTTGCAAGTGGCAGATATACAACTCTTTAATACTTAGGTGACGACATGATATCTGGGTAAGTTTGAGAAAGGTTCCACAAATAGACCTGTCTCTATTTCAATACTGTAGGTCAAATATAGTGAGACATTCCATATAGGCCTACTGTGTGGTAAAAAAAGAGAACCGCTTTAACCATTTAACTGCCAAGTTATTTATTGGAATGTCCACTCACCTGAAGTTATGTTCGAATCGCTTATGCGATCCACAACTTTAAGTGAGTGAAAATTATTCAGATTTTACAATATGGACGTCAACTATTTTCACATCTTGCTGGTTGATGTCACGTTTTATCTTTAACATTTTTAAAAGGTTGTACTTATTAATGTGCTAATAAAAATGGAAGAACAAATATAATCGAGACCAGCTGTTATAGGATTAAGGTCTAAACATGATGTAGGGTAAAGGCCGACACTTCCCACCTACACATTTCATACCGTATGGTAAAATAAAGAAACTCTTTTAACTTAATGTGAGGTAAAATGGAAGGAAACATGCTCCATATATACAGGTCTGTAGGCATATTCATCATACTGTTTGGTGCATTTAATACAAAAGAATGGGTATGTGCACACACTGCTCTGCGAAACCAAAAGACAGTAACTGCTTGCTTGAAAAGTAAGCAGCTATTGCCATTTGGCTATTCACGGACCAAACACTAGGTATGTATACTAAACTCTGCCTGGAGATGAATAGAATACGCACTTCTGAAACCGGTGATTAGATTATGATCTGTCACAGAAGATCCATTGGCAAGGACGCACTGTCTTCATGCACTCCCATGTGCACACAAAACGACCACTGGACCGAAGCGGCCAGCCTTCAATAAAAAAGATTTTGGCAGGACGTTGGGCGGGTGTTGGACTTGGGCCGCGCTGCAAAGCCAAACCGCAGTAACTGCTTACTCTTCGACTAAGCCGTTACTGCCTCTTGGCTTTGCACGGCAGTATGGCTCATCGTTGGTTTGCCGTCGCCGAGGAGTTACTTTTGAAAGGTTCCCATACTCTGTGATCCGGTGCTTTACTAAGCTCAGCGACCTGTCCTGACCAATCCACATTTCTTCAAAGTAGAGTGAAACATATTTACTGATTTACTGGATATCTTGCTAAGGTAAGAACCGTGGAAATGTGTTTGTTCTAAGCTGCTTCTTCAGTTTAAACATACAATACATATAAATTAATACAATAACAATGATATGATTATCAAACATCGCTGTTGGAACGATTGAATGCTTACCTGACAATATTTTGGTCACGATTTCAAATATGTACATATCATACTGTTCTAGATAGCTCTAATATAATATACCGCACTTTAGTCGAAGATAACACCTAAAAAGAACTCTGAATTTTCACCCACTTGAAGTTGTGTCTCGCTGACGCGATCCACAACTTCAAGTGAGTGAAAATTATTCTCTCGGGTCTAAAATATAAATATTACTTTTTTTGTTGAGAGATAATTTACTAATTACGTAAGGACTGTTTCTTCAACTTCGAGTGAGTGAAAATTATTCCCTCGGGTCTAAAATATAAATATTACTTTTTTTGTTGAGAGATGATTTACTAATTACGTAAGGACTGTTTTTTACCAACATTTCCCATTTGTCGTTGATTAACAAAGATGTGTAGTTAGGCAGCAAAACAACTTTCAAATACAATATATAACTAGAGGGAAATTGTGACTTTTCAAGTAACAATAAGATTTGGGCTTGGTTTTATGAGTTTTTGTGGCGGCCATTATAAATTTTGTTGGGTTATTTTTCATATGACGGATTGATTGGAATTTCGCGTATGAGTTTTTTGGCAGCCATTCTGAACTGGAATTTTAGACTTCAGACTTCAGACATCAAATTTTAGAAGTTCCCACTAAGCTTTTGCACTTTTATATAGATATATATATTTGTTTGTCAAATAGAATCGAATTCAGGGTGTCCAGTACATACATTGACTTGTCTCTCTGTTGACTTGGTGTTGTATCACTATCCGCGACGCTAGCCCAACGTTTAAACAACATTGATTAAACATTTGTGTTTAAAGAGAATTGCAACTGCTATATTAATTGTAGCATTTAAAAGGTTTAACTGTCCATACGAAATACACAACATTGGTTCGATACTGTCCCACTGTCTGCGACGCTGGCCCGGAATTGAAGCAATGGATAAATGTATTTTATTATAAAATCTAGAGACTAAAGGGTGGAGTCGGTCTGCACATTCACCCTCCTGTTTTCATTCCAGCAATGAATGGGGAATCACCCAACATGTATGAATATTGCTTTACGTCGCTTTCTGCACAATCATGGCATGTCGCGACAGAAGGAAGCCCGAAGCCGGGACTATGCCCTAATCTTATTTCGAATGACTTCAAGGGTTATTTATAGTGCACAGTACCATAGGCAGCACTATACACTCCATGACTTTGAACAGTTTGGATCACTGTATATGATCGATGACAAATGACAAATGACGATGACAAATATCTGTCCCGACCGGGACTCGAACCTGGTACCTTCAGGTTACAAGCCCCAGTCGATACGAATGAGACATCGGGGCCGTCCACCCAACATGTAACATCATTGAACCAACATTGGACATCATTGAACCAACATAGGCCCACTGCCGTGCAAGCCAAAAGGCAGATACTGCCTTTTGCATTTGAAGAGCAGCATAGTGATCCAGAAAATCCTGGATAAATCCGGAAGAACATGCTGGATGACTTAGAAAGTCACAGCAGTAGTCCTGGCTACTCTGGGAATGTTGTGTCACAATTTTAATTTGATTGGATAAACACTCAGGGGGAAATGGCGTCTCACAAAAAAGTGCAGAGAATAATAATTTTAAAGAACTGGACAAAACTCAGTATATTTGGGCATATATAATTTGAACAAATTCCATTCAAGAATTAGTTTTATTTGCTAGTCTAGCGGACTTTTTAAATCTCATGATTGATCATAATTTTGAATTAAATTTTCCATACCGTCAACACTGGTCAAATCAGCCAGCTAGAAATATAACATCGTCTTTAAATGTGACATGTGAAATAAATAT
Organism: Flabesymbios commensalis; assembly: GCA_964017125.1. NCBI lineage: Eukaryota > Metazoa > Annelida > Polychaeta > Terebellida > Flabelligeridae > Flabesymbios > Flabesymbios commensalis. The sequence continues at coordinate 33,032,656 of OZ024906.1, read as the reverse complement.
GGAGGATGTTTAACCCATCCTTTTTATTCACATTTTTCCAAAAAATTTTCACTGAACATAATAATTTAATTTTATGCACACAAAGACTTTCGATGGCATATATCTTTTGACTTGAACGCGCAATGACTTGCCAGATACCAAGCTCAGGTAATTATCTTTCTATTTCAATAAATACATATTATGTTCGTGTTCTTTCTAATAAACCCATATTATTCCGTAAAAAAATAAAAGATTGAAAACTAACAGGCAAACATCATCTCGTCTAAGGGTGATTAAAATGTTGTGTCTCACACTCTACAGAATGACATGTACGACCTTTTAATAGTCAGAAAACGATCTGTATTGTGTATAATTTCATGACCAATCATTTTTCACCAATTTGCTGATATGCTCTTGTGAGCAATATTCTGCTTGCTGTTAGTAGGCCTACTTGGTAAAACAACATCATTTTGCGACCTAATTTAGCAGCTGATGCAAAATATACACAAATGAATTGACAAAAATCTGCCTAATTCACCTAACGGCCTACCCGGCAGAATTTATGCCACCAGCGTCAACATAATTTTTTTGTATGTGTGGCAGAATAAAGCAGTCTATTGAAAGTATTAGTTGTAAAATAATGCTTAACGTCACCTTCGCACAGCTCCGCTGTCCTCCGGTCGGATAGTCCCTAGAGTACCATTAGTTGAGGATTACTCCATTCATCCCACGTGAGAGATCTAATGTCAAACACTCTAAAACCGATAGTTTAAGGCCCTAACATCAGTCTGATGCAAGAGCTGCATTGAGCTGTTGAGCGGAGGAAGCAGGGTTTATCACGCTCTTGGTTTATCCGCCTGAAGATTATAGCCAGAGACGTGGAGGCTGCAGCTTTATGTTGCATGCAAATATGGGGAAGCGGGGGTCAGTTAATCCAATTTTGAAAAACGTCCCAACCAAACTCACAAAAAAAGGACGTTTATGTTTGCAGCTTACAACTTACAACTTAATGTCCGTCAGTGACTTTATGTGTTGATAGAATAACACTTTTAAAAATGTTGGTCAGGTAGATCAACTTACTCCGGTGTTGTGCTAAGTTAAACCACCTACAGGGTCAGTTGATCCAAAAATATGATACATAATTGATAAATACACTTTTAAATTTGTTATAATGTACAACATACATTTGATAGGGTCAGGTCACCAATGCTAGGGTCAGTTGATCCATGCTGGGGTCAGTTGATCGATGACTCAGCTGAACCCATGCCTCAAACACCATCTGGCCCCAGGTCAACCATGCTGTTTTGCATGATTATCTGAGCTCAACAGAAAAACTTACAAGCCTTCTCATACCTGACTTGGCGATTGTCACATTCTGCTTCAAAAAGAATAGTTTGTTGAATGTGGGAGGTGGACCAACTGACCAGTGGGATCAACTGACCTACTAAAAATCTAAGAATTAAGATTATCTTAGCTGCTCTAATGAAAATGAGATAAATTAAAATAATCTTAATTTTACTATTTTAGTGGAATATGTCCCAGGACCATTTCCATTTGTCAGAGATTGTGATGTCATCAGAACCAATGTAGGATAGGCTATACATTGATGATTCCAATGCTAATCGGAAGCATGATCACATGAATCATGAAGCATGTTTGAGGGACATTTTTTGTAAATTTAGCGTTTTTATTTCCCTAATAATTAATGTAGGAAGATTATTCTCACATTTTCATATATATTAGTAAGATGTGGATTTCATCACTTAGAGTGATCACGTATTTAAAATGGTTATTATTTTGTCGTAGACCCTACATTTCTTGTCCGTTGAAGTATTATGATATCGAGAACCTTATTATGATTTATTTCATCTTGTCCGGAAGGGTTTAAACTTGTTGTTACATATTTCATATTACCTTATTCTATAGTGCATCTTTTGGAGTTACAGTGTTAAAATAGTCATGTTTGTAATACAAGATGGATTTTTATTAGCATAATTAGGGACATATAAATGTTTTTAATTTGTTCAAAGAACATTTTCACTTCAGTTGTATAGGTTGTGTCCTGTAATGCACGGTTATTAAAATCATGATGTTTTTATCGGCACTGTAAGCAAAATAAATCTGAAAAATTATATGGCACCCGGGTTGTAAAATAGCCACCATATTTTATTACAAATAACAAAATACATGTAGTTATTTAGTTATAATACTTGCTATAAACATATTTATTATGATTTTCAAGAATCACATGATACTGCTATGCAAAAGATTTCAAACATCTTATACCCCCGGTGATAGTAGTGGCCCATTATCAAGACGATTCATTGCGATCTATATTTTTGTCGATTGTAAGTGATTCCTATTAAATTTAAAGAAATGATTTCGAATTAGAACAAACAATTTTGTTTTTTACACTACATGATTTGTCTTGACAGAATTCAAAACCCCCCTGATTATATGTATGCACTGTAATTAGAGGTGGTCCAAATAGTTGTGGCGATGAAACAATCTAAAAAAACCCATCAATTCCGCAGCGTTAATGCATAAAGATCGAAGCTATTCATGCTCAGGGTTGCATTGTAAGTACTGGGTAGGTGATCGATACCATGATTCCCTATTTTTACAAGCTGGTAAGCACAGCACTGACCCCAATAATAGTAATCGGTCACCTTGATAATACCGTACAAAGCATTTTCTTCATAAATAACTTATTATTTTTTCTCCTTTGCTGATATAGCTTATTTTCTAAGCACGGTTTCTCAGGACAACCACAAACTTAACCGGACGATCAACTGGACAATGCTTGATGCTCCCGCGTCGCGTAATATACCATATGGTATGTTTTAACAAAATACATCAAATAAAAAAAATTATATAGGCTAAATCCATCACATTAGCTTTCAGTTGACATATTATACGTGGGTATTTTACGAGATCAAGACATTTTTATTCGCCTTGAGTTTTGAAGTGCAGCAGCAATTCAAAACACAAGGCGGTTAAAAACGAGAGTAAAATATACGTGGTAATTTAACGAATTGATCATTTAACGAATTGCGGCAGTAATGAAATGAGATAATACGTTAAATTACCCTTATAGCGCGGGGATCGACTTTAGACGTCAGAATCTGACGTCTGTGGACGTCAGATTCTGACGTGGACGTCAGATTCTGACGTCTAAAGTCGATCCCCGCACTACAAGAGTAAACATATTTAGAATGGTCGTAGTCCCATAACATGGGTATTCAAATAAATCGGAAAAGCCAACTAAGACATTAATTATGATGATTTTAAATTAAAAAAACACCTTGCCCTCCAAGGTTTTCATAAAACAAATTCAGCGCTTTCAAGGTTAAAAGGGTTAATGTATGGACTGATCCAGTGTACGGCTGCTTCAGGGTTTATTGAGCCGTATGGATCACAAACGCACCCGTTATAAAGGATGGAGACAAAACAAACACACACCTGAGCGAAATCAGACCGCACAGGCTTTGGGTGTGCTGCTAGGAGGGACTCGTGGTGGTTGCGGTTTCGCCACGCGTTTTGACATGTTTAGCCACTATGTCATTAGTGATTTGCTATTCTGCAACAGTTACGTGTGAATATCTCAGTTTGACCGTCTCATCATGGTCATCAATTTAGTTATACCGGAACATCTGATACGGTAAAAGTGTTTTTCGTTCTCTTATTCCTAGTTTTAATCGTGTGTTGTGTTATGTTTATCTCGCTGATTTCGTCCCCATATCATTCACTTCCATTTAAAACAAGTAATCAATTTTTCGTTCGGCAAAATATTTTTGAATGCAAAAATTAAATCGACTCTGCTCCTTAAATATTTTCTATTGGTAACCGACATAGCATTTGTTCAGGTTTATAAACCTTCCATAGTTGTGTATAACTCTAGTACCAATCGATAACGCTAGGTTATCATATCTAGGTGGGATAAAATTCAATTTTTGTCTCCATATCTTTCCGTTTATTAACTGATGACAGTTTTAATGATTACACAAATAATATTTTTAATTAAATCTATAGTGTATTTACATTTCGTCTGGATAAAATTTCAAATACCATTTTCCCCTTTGTATCTTTTGTTTTCTCTTCGAGCTACCTCTCACACCTGTATCGTGTCCCTGCATCTCTATGACACACTCTCAAATATATATATAAATTGTCAGATCTGATCCCTCAGTCTAGCATTCATTCAACATGTATTCATTCATTTAATTATTGCACTGACATGCACACTATATTTTCAAACACAATAAATAATTTAATATTATAGTACCTTTCCCTGAGTGCTTAGAAGCCGGTTTTAACTTATTAACAATACAAAGAGATAGTATGACAACCTATATTGACCATACGTGTCATATCACCTAAATATCATTTACTTACATAGTGGCCTACCCCAGCTAAAAAGGTTGCTTTAATGTGGACGGTGAGCACACTACTTAGTGATCTTTCTGTAATTTTATGAATTTACAAATCATTGATATTCCAGCTAGAAGGCTTTTTTATTATAGCCCTGGGGCTGTTCCCTAAAATCATTGTTAACGCCTAAAAACATACCAGACCATATTATACATATTTTGAAGCAAGGTTCAAACCAAATACAATACAGCTGAATTTGAAAGATACTCAAATTATTAAATCATTTAATTTTGGATACGTCTATTTTTCATTAATAGAACTATTTTTCGTCATTTGAAGCTGGAAATTTCAGCTTTAAGTACATGCAATATAGAAACAACAAGACAAGGGCAAATTGTCTTTTTCAATGCACTATCTCTACTACATATATAACTTTCTCCCATTTATTGTCGTCAGGAGTTCTGCAGTTGACAGTATCAAGATAACAAACATTATAATTTACAGACAAGCTTTCCCAGCAGGCACAAAACGGAATTTTCACGTGGAATTCACGTCGGCGACGTGAATTCCCGCCGACGTGAATTCACAAAATACTGTTACTGCCTGGGCACCAAGATGATAGTTTTAGGATATAATGTGTGCCTTGATCGAGACAGATTTAAATGTTCATTGAGCTGTGAAGCAAACTGGATTTTTCATGTGGATTCTTTGTTTGATCATGCTATGGATTTCCAGTTATAACATGTTTACATGGTTTGGGTTCATGATGTACATACTTGCCGCACCCCCCCCCCCCCCCCCCGACCCCGCCATATATACCCTTCCTGTCAATGAAAAGTACAATGAACATGTAGATCTATATCATAACCTCTCAAACAATTATCTATAATACATCAATGTTTACATGTACCTATATCTCGCAATCATTTCTCTGAATTACTATAAGTTTCTATGACATAAAGGTTGTTGATCTCTTATTATGAACACATCGTTATGAATGTTCAATTTGTTACCACTCTAGCCAATTTGACTAGTAAATCAAGATAACTTTATTATTGTTTTTTGGTTTGATTTACCGACGCATGCCTAATAATGAATGAATGAATTTATGACAATATTGAAAAGATACCCTTTTTATTAATTTTAAATATTTAAAAATAGCCCGTACTTGAAATAAAATGGCTTGTGGTATAATCTTTTGTGCATTTTCATGAGGAATAATCTATTTTTGTGCTATGAAATATTGTTTAAACTGTCGTATTTTTCTGTACATATCGTTTAGCGCGAATTTGTCAATTTTATATTAGCTGTGACTTTTTTTTTCAACCTATGCCTATATTATTATCGTATTTTTTTCTGATTCTTTATCAAATTTTAAACATGTTTATTTTTTGCCATCTCATATATCACACAATGAATACTAAAAAAAGCATCTGTTGAAGAGTCTCAGTGAATTACTATTTACATGGAGACAGCTCTAGGCTTAATAATACGGGGATATTTTTTTCAGAGTGACTAGTTGATGATGATTATGGTGCTATGAGTATTGTCTCATACGTTTTAATACAGGCCTGAAAATCTTATGGTGCAAACATTTCTCTACATACATACACTGCTCTGAAAAGCCAGAAGGCACTGTAGCTGCTCACTTGAAAAATTTAAAATTACTGACTTTTGAATTAACATGACATGTAGGCCTACTAGACATATATAGGTCAAAAAGACGAAATACCCAATCATATTTAAATGTCATTATGTTAGACACACCCCTATATCGACCTATATCGTGACATTGACTATTCACCCTGACAGTTTTAGTTGGTCTAACTCATATGTGCCTTGTCACAGGGAAGATGTAAACTACAAGGAAGTTTTTCTCTAGAACATTTAACAATTATATATATAACATTACTCATATAATCTCATACAAAATGAATGAACATTTTGTATAAACACTGATATTGTTAGTATCATCATTTAGTTAAAAAAAACTCATTTAAGATGATGCAGTTTAATTCACCAGTGTCGTAATGTCGTTTTTACCATAGTTTATTTTCCAGTCATGTATAATTCCAATGTAACGATGACACCAACGAATTGTCAAGAGTTGATCTAGCACTATCTCGCCTACAGTATTTGAATGAATGAATGAACGAATGGGGTTTTAGGCCACCTTTGTGCCCATGTAGGCTAAACTGAACCACCAGAAAAACATCTTGAGGAAGGTGAGATGAATAAGATAGCTCTGCTCTCCAGACACAGGACAATATGTTTCTTTGAAACTTGAATGCCAGAGAGGGGTTCGCACCCGCGATCTCCGACTTTCCAAGCACTACTGCACCAGTGCCCCGCCCTCTTGCCTACAGTGCCATAGTCACGAAAAAATGGTCTCCACATATAGAATGATTTACAGTGTGAAAACAATTTGCTAAAAATAATTAACTTCAAAATGTTATTCGAGGTCAATATCAATGCCATGCAACATTTGTAGCACCATTTTGTGAGGTAGTTTCCCATCTTTTTATTATGTCGTGACATGTGAAGCCTTTATTATTATTAATTGAGACCTCATTTAAAAAATAATTTTAGCTTTCACACAACTAAATTAAAAAAAATATCCCACAAAAACAAAAATTAATACAGATTTTGAAATATATATTTTTTTTAAATAAATAAATAAAAATCATTTCAGTTATTGAAGGACACGGTAATCAAATCAACTAAGAAAATAAATTATGTAATTTTTGACCTCATTGCCCTTTTTCGTGTGGCGGGTCATATGATATGACAATGTGCAAAAACCTACGTAAAGCAATATTTATATGTTTTTACAAATCTCTTCATCATTCACTGAAGTGACGTTAACAACTGATCAAGTATAATATTCTCGTCATGGAGTTTACAGAGGCTGACTAATCAGATGCTGGCCATTGGAGGGTCCGCATGGTCAATTTAAACTGCAACTAAATAAACCTAGAACAAAATGTCATAAAATGGCATCACGTTTTTTTTAGTATGTAGGCCTATTTATAAAGACATGCTAGGTCGACAGTGCTGATTTATATCAGTTCAGACAGAAACTGTTGTAAAAAGAGTGTGCGTCACCTTCCCACAACCTGTGGAGTCTGTGTACACCCATGACTAGCGTTAGCCCCACCACTTCATAGTCCTTGGGCCAGACCAAAATTTGGTACCAGTTGGGGTGACTAAACTTTATTGTGATTTTCAGTAAGATACATATATGAGGGGTCTAAAAATGTATGATGGCCCTTTCAGAACGGTAGCTTAAGGGCAGTAATTTCAGTTTTAAAAGGGGAGGGGGTCTCGGAATCAAACAGTAATTATTAATTATATCTTTTCATCTATTAGTCCTACAAAAATCCATATTACATCGTTTCTGACATAATCTGGGTCAAGGAATACGTTTTTGATGTTTTGGAAATGATTTAACTAATATTTCGCCGACAAATCCAAGATGGCCGCCGATTTCAAGCTGTATTTCTTAACTCTATAGCATAACTGGTTTATTTATGTTTATATAATGTTAGAAACTTTGTAAGTAAATATTCCAGTTAAACAATCATACTAGCATTAAATTAAACTATTTTTTTGTATATCTTGTAAATATAAAATCAGTTTAGCTATTCAACAGACGCGTGTTTGCACTTGGTGTGAGAACCGAAAGCGTATCTTTATGAAATGTGTCACAATAAGGCATACATGTCTAGTATTTGTCTATATTATCTATTTTGTTCTTGGTGGAATCAAATAATAAATATTTAAATTTTTCCAAAAAAATTAAAAGAAACACTAAACATAAATAAATTAATGAGAGCATATATGGTTCATTTCTTTAGACGTTTTAGATTAAATACACTGCAATCATAGTAATAGTGGTATGTTATTTTCTGGTTGTTATCATAATTATATGATTGAGCCAGATTAATATTTAGTACCATTTGGGGTGACTAGAGAAAACTACTCTAGATGGTTTTGTATGCATTACACATGAACACAAATGTATGATGGCCTTTTCAGAACGGTAACAATAAGGCCTATTATTTTATGTTCAACGAATTAATACTGTAGTGTTTATACATAGCTGAATGCTTGTAATGATCTGGGTAGCATGTTTATTCCGATTATTTTATCTTAATGTATCTAACTGAAAATCACAATAAAGTTTAGTCACCCCAATTGGTACTAAATTTTGGTCTGGCCCGCGATTGCGCTGACTTTATATTTATAGGCCTAAACGCACGTGGTTTGCCTGTCACTCACAACTGCATCCCGGGAATTATGTTAACAAAAATATGATTTTAGACCAATTGGTTTGCCTGATTTTTGGCGCAAACTTGGCTGCTAAACCTAACCGTGGCCAACGGTAACCTGTCAAAGCTAAAATGATATATCCAGGCGGCTGGAGCAAACAAGACCCCGGAAAAACGTTATGGCACCTTTACAAGCTAAAGGCTTATAAAGTTCAAATTCAGTTATTTTGTCCTACTAAATAAAATAGCATCTAGCATCTCAATTTTAGTCCTAATCGACCTAAAATTAACATGCTAGCATAACTGTGAATTTGCTGGCTTGTGATCTGTAAACAGATCACTTCGTAATAAGTGGCGTTAAAATTGATTCCAAGTATCGTTCCTGTAGGACCTAGAGTGCTAGCCTATTGTATAAACATTCCGTCACTGGCGGTTCGCGGCGGTATGTTACGTATCTAAACAACTAAATATTATAAGCCCCGGGACCATTAATATAAAATAAGCCGTACGATATATGTATGCTGACCCTGTGAAGGGGTGTGGTGCAGTAGATGGGACTTTGTCAGAAGAGGAATTATTTTAACTTGATGTTTAGTTATAAACTCTTTACAGATATCATCTGACGTATTCTTGTTGTGTGTCTTACTGTCTGTTTCAGTGCTGGGTCGAGGTGCATGATGTACGACTTCAAGCGTAAATTTGTACTGGCTCTAATGTTTGTCGGTGTTTTTTATATCGTCTTAATCGTCTATAAGGTCAACAAAGTTGGAGCGTACGAGTATCGCACAGGACTACATCATGACAACACTCAACAGAATACGTCGACTTTACGAAATCTAGTTGGTGAAGTGGAGAACACTACAACGAAGATCCTATTCTGGACAGAGTTTCACAGGTATGATATCTGGTGGCCCTACATGATGGGGGACAGTCTCCACAAGACATGCGGGAAACACTCCTGTCAGTTCACCTATAACAAATCTGAGCTTGACACAGCTGACGCTTTGTTGTTTGACATATTCAGGATTCGTAACTTTACTCTCCCGGAATATCACCTGCCTCATCAGTACTGGGTACTGTATACCCACGAGTGGCTGGATTATTTCTCTCCAGCAAACCAGCAGCTCCGCAAAGGGGTTTTTAACATTTCTGCCAGTTATCTGAAGGATTCGGACATCTTGATCAAGTATGGAGAATGTTTTCGGCGAACTGAACACCAGTCTGACTCCCTTCTAAACAGCCCCGCAATCGTTCAGGATAAATTTGCTCTGTGGCTGGTCAGTGATTGCCGGACTCTCAGCAAAAGGGAACTATACGTTGCTAATTTAATCAATCATATTCCTATTGATATCTATGGACGGTGTAGTCAGGGAAGAAATCTCACATTCGGTCATGCACAGAGAGTAGGTCAGACCACCACAGACGATTTGGCCTCTAATATCAGTCGGTATAAATTTTACCTGGCGTTTGAGAACAACTTCTGCAAGGAGTACATCACCGAGAAGGTGTTCAAGGTGATGCAGGACGGCATTATGACCATCCCAGTGGTACGGGGGTCAGGACCATATACCGGCATCTTGCCAGAGGGATCCTACATTGACGTGGATGAATTTATTTCTCCCTATGAGCTTGCCAAGTTTTTGAAACGCGTGGCACATAATGAGACTCTTTACCAAAGCTATTTCAAGTACAGGGCGCATTATAAATGCGAAAATTATGCTGAGAGTGAGATGGTCTGGCCTTGCAGCGTTTGCGAAGGCGTATCCGAGCTTAAAAGAAGTAAGAAACAGAAGCGGCTTGGTGCGGCGCAAATTAAACGTTTTTTGCCAAACGGAAACTGTCATTATGAAGTGAACAAGATGAACGATATGTCGCTGGATTATAAAATTAGAATGAGGCTTAAGAAAAGATATTACGCGCAGCAATACCTCACGCCACTAGCTGCGATATTTAACGAGAAAAACATGTACGCTTAAAAAAGATGCTGCAATATATACTGGGAGAAACTATGCAAAGCCAAAAGGCAATCTTGTGCACAGTTAGGCCTACTGCGTTTAAAAAAGTACACCCAGCAGAAACGATGCATGTTGTTTTGTATGTTGTTTTAATGTTGGGCCAGCGTCGCAGACGCTGGCCCAACATTAAAACAACTAGGTATGCATATATATTCACACCAAACACGAGACGTTGATACAATGTTTGGTCGACGTTGTACCAGCTTCTCAGACGGTGGGCCATCATTGGCATCTCGTCGAGCTGTGCAGACCCAGCATACACCAGACGTTCAAACAACGTTGGTGGTTAGGCCAGCGTCGTTGACGGTGGGCCAACTTTAAAACAACATTGTTTACACGTCTCGTGTCTGCTGTGGAGAGACTATATAACACTGCTTAACGCTTTATCTTGCCGCCATAAAAAAAAAGCATATAGGGGCCTATATTATATTATATTCATTTAACCTTTTGGGGGCAATTACGCTTTTTCATAGTCTTTTATTTATCTTTACTAACACTCTAAGATTCACCTTTCAAGGGAAACTGTTACTCCGCCAACACAAATTTAAGACAAACTGCCTCTATTTTGATAAATCAACATATTTTTCACCCCCTTCAAGTTGTAGATTGCGCCACCTAGACACAACCTGACTAAACATTATATTAAATTATCATACGTTGATGGTTTGTGATATAGTAGGCCTACACCTATTTACAGATAAAGTGATGACTATATATTTTGTTAGTTGTCAGAAAAAAACAATATTTTTAAATAATTACATGCACTTGATTCCAATTTAGGGATAAGCTATGCCGATGGTTATAACAACATAATCTGAAAAACATCATTTCTGGCTCTTCCGCTTATAAATCGGATATTTTGCTCTCTTCTCAAATGAGACACTGTTTTTTTTTGTTTGTACAATAGGTAAATAATTGTGTCCTGTGTGATATCATACATATCAACCCACTTGAAAAAATATGTATAGAGCTTTTGACCAGTCGCATTGTTATGATCCAGAAGTGCTCTAGCACAATCATGTTACTCTGTAAAAATGTAATGTATATCTTGTCCATTCAATCGAGTTATCCATAAATAATATCGGCTGCTACAATGCTGATTTAATGTTTTGCTGCTAAAAAATTCATTAAATAGCTTCCATTGGCACATGACGCTGTATCGATATAGATACAACGTCATGCGCCCAGTGTATCAGCCTCGTGAAACCACGGCGAATGAGTAGGCCTATCATTGTGCATGGGCTATGCTCAAACATATTGTTTTGTTTGGATCTTTCTCATTTTCATTATTCTGAGCACATATTTTGTTATTGGAGTTTTATCCAATCGACTTCAAACCTTGGCACAATGATCCTTAGGTATTGAAGTTTTATGCTATGACTTCTCAAAGAATTCACAGTTGTTCGTCCTGATATTCCAAATCACTATTTGGATCGATGTCGGTTCAATGATGTTCATGTAAGGTGAAGCCCCATTCATTGAATTCTTGACCAGTCAATAGGGACCTTTTGTTATAGGCGACTCCATACCGACACTCTGTGAGCACCCCTACATATGATAAATAAAATACATTTATTCAGTAATATTTCAATGCCAGGCCAGCGTCGCAGACAGTGGCCCAGTATTGAACCCATATTGCGTGTTTGTTATAGACAGTAGAAAGCTTTTAAATGCTAATTTTAACAATTAAAATAACAATTGAAATTCCTTTCAAACACAAAACGTCGACTCAATGCTGTTTTAAAGTTGGGCTAGCGTAGCAGACAGTGATACAACAAGTCAATGTGTGTACTGGGCACTCGGAGAACGATTCCATTTGAAAAACAAATATATATCTATTTAAGTACAAAAGCTTAGTTGGGACTTTTGATCGTTGAAATTTGAAGTCTGAAGCCGAAGTCTAAAATGCCAATTAAAAATGGCTGCCAAAAAAAACATAGTCAAAATTATAATCAAAATGTCATAATAGAAATACCTCGCCAAAAAAACGCCCAAAAACATTATTAGTCCAGACATTATCATTACTTGAAAAGTCACAATTCCCCTCTAGTTGACATTGTTTGTGTACCAGCTAAGAAAAGAGCGCCTTCACGTGTACAAATCATGTGGCGCTTAAAAAAACAGCTTCATGTTGATCCAAACCGGACTCTTGAAAACTATGCCATTTCTACATGTTCTACGGCCAATCAGTGACTATGTAACAAGCAGTAGGCATAGTACATGTAGTATGGACATAAGCCTACCAGTGTTATCACATAATCTCATCCAATATGAATATTTTGGCATGTCTGCACCGTTTGCAATGTCAAGGACATATTATTGGCAACAGAGAGATCAAATCAAAACTAGTCTTCATAATAGAGCATTGCATATCACGTACATATAATTATATGAAATATATTTTAAAATGTTAGTTACTTTTAAATACCTTGTCAACTATCGATTTATTTTATCCATTTGACAAAACTTTATCAAATGATTGTATTATGTATTTTTATTTACCTACCAGCTAAATATCCACATAATATTATTGAATGGTCGCATCTGCCACTTTACGAATGAGCAGGTACTATCTTTTAACACCAAGTTAACGATATACAGGATCAAATTATGACACAATATCCACAACCCAAGATGTCAACTTACAATAGGCCCTACATATGCTCACTGCCTCCCCCGCCCCGCCCCCTCGAGAAAATGATTATTGTTCATATATAGCAGACAATGTATGTGCCGATATTATAATATTATACCCAAGAGAAGGATCACTGAACATTCGGAATATATATATAGTCCTACTTTTGATAACTATTTTCTATCGATGTGTTTAAACGTGTTTGTACCTACTATGTGATATGTGTAGATGTTTACTTTATGTATTTAAGCACGCATGCCTATATTTATGTCGATTTATATGTCAAAATGCATGTATAGGCCTACATGTGGATTTACTAATATTTCAATCACAATAATTATATATTCCAGATTTTACTTTTATTACAGGGTTACCTACACGACTTAAAAAGATTTCTCAAACATTTATTATGATTTCATGTTTTTATTACAAAATCGTATCATTTGATACTCTAATATTATGTTAAAGAATTACTGTCATGAAGGAAATTGAAATTTGCTCGTAAATAATAATGTTGCTCTTGATAAATAACCTAAATGACTGAACAGAACAGGGGGGCTTATGCTGTTGCTCACAGTATCTATAGTTACCGGTCCGATGATGTTGGTTTAATATTGAACAACCATCTGTGACATTGGCCCATAAATGAAACCAATATCGGGTTAATTATTTCCACCTGCTTTGTAAAAGTTTAATTTACAGCTATCGCTACGCTTGAAAATAATCAGAAACCTTTTGATTTTTTTCATTCTCTCCTGATTAACTATTTTTTAAAAACATGCCATAATCTGTGATAATAATATCTCATTTTTTTCAAAATAATGAAACACGCGGTCAAAAATGTTAGGTTGTCTAAGATATATCTAGTATACACATATTTTATTAACGAAACAATTGTAATACGAAGTTCCTCCCCCATTGTTGGGGGGAGGGGTGTCATAAAACAATTTATTTGTGTCAAAATGTTTGTCCCTGCTCAGTTGTAACACGACCTCTACCCAGCAAATACTAAAACCTTTGTATAACATTTGTACAATGGCGGTCCAACGTCTTCGACGTTGAACCGAAATTGTACAATTGTTATACAAATGTTTTGTGTTTACCGGGTATGGTATTTCAGCAAACACGAAACGTTCACCCTCTACTGCTGGTTAAAACTTCGTCTTCGACCATGGCCCAAAATTGAAGCAACACATGGTGAATGTCCCGTGTTTGTCGCAATTATACATCCATCAATACACCCATCAGTATACCCATCAATACACCATCAAAACACCATCGTGCTACGACTTGTCAAAAGTAATGCAACTATATATAGTACAGCAATAAGTAAATAACCCGTTTCATTGGGGAATAATACATGATTTCAGGAGACTATTCAAGGACTGACGGAATCGCCATATTCTTTTCAAGTGAGCAGCCTCAGCGAACTGGAGACGTTTATATGATGTTGAAAACGGTGGGCCAACGTGAAAATATCATTGATCCATCACAAATCGTGTTTTCTGTTGCTACTGGTGTTTGCGTTGCAGTGTATAGCCCTGCCTTAAATACTTTCTGTGAAAAGCTGCTGTATGCTAATATGGGCTAGTAGAGAAATGTTAGGCTCAATCAAACTGTTGTAGAAATATTCAGCTGGTATGACCGGTGAGCCGCGTAATATCAATATTGATTCATTTAATAACAAAATATTATTCTCCAACATTCTGCAGAAGAAACACTGAGAATTAATCAATTAAAAAGACTCTTCGTCATAATTGACTTTGCCTTGCTGAATTGGTTTTATTTCTCATTCATTTGAAGCTAACGCAATTTCCAGCTGCAAATGACAAATGCTTATCTTTTGGGGAAACAGAATGATAATATGTTCTTTATTGAATAATTTGTTTAACTGAGCATCCAAAACGAGTTATATACTATCATTTTTTACTATTGCTTCGAAACTTGCTTAGCCCTCCTGACACATTTGATTTTTTAAATTTTCACTTTGAGAATTCCCACCTGAAAATGAATAACAAAATCAGCATGTTTTCAGCAAATAAAAGCTCAGAACCTCCTGATTCTGGTGGATTGTACCATGTCGCCCCCTTGATATGAAAGGGTGTATCTGTCACTTTCACAGATAGTGGCAGATACACCTTTTCATATTTAAGGGGACGATTTCGTATATAATGAATTTTATTTAAAATATGCCATGTGGTGCATTTATGCGTGGATGAAGCTCAAAGGGTTAAAGTGAAGCTCAACGGGTTGACCCTTTCCTTGCTAATCACGACAATAGTCGTTTTTAATCCGTTTTATCAGCTGATTAAATCACTATTATTGGGAATGAAATGACTTCATGAACATCATGCTTTGTAAATGTTTGGTCGCAAAGTAATTTTCAACCACTTGAGGTTGTGGATCGCGGTAGCTAGACACAACCAGTGGTTGAGAATTCAAATAAATTGACTTAGCAAGATAAGGGGTAAAACCATATATATACGGGTTCGGCATAACAAAGGTTAACCATAATTCATGTTTGATTTATCAGTAATAAAATACTTTTCATAAATCGTAGGCTGAAATGTCACATATTCAAATTCAGGGACAAATCTTTTGTTGTGGTTCCAGAGTCTACTATATTGTTGTCACCCAACATCAAATATCTGATTGCCTTGCATTAGTATTCTGCTGAGCTGCCAATAGCTTTTAGTCGGGACATGCAGTCTTGTTTAGTGCATAGTTATATCGGAGAGCTTTTTACCTCCAAGACAGTCCATACAATGGCTCCACTTCCATTGATCCCTACTATCTCGTCGATATCTGTCAGGTAGCGTGTACCGAAAACGCTGTAGACAAAGCGTAGTGCCATGCTTGGAAGCAAGCCTACCGTCAGTGAAAATACAAACGTCGTCACCTGGAAGCACTGAAAGTTGTACTAAATGACTCGCATTGTGATAAGTTCACGTGAACTTAATTATAAGCAACATCCAGCTTGTTCCTAGAAAACACGGTACAACAATGAATCTAGGTTAGCTCAATGTTGGGATATCATCGCAAACGGTGGATCACCATTTAGCTGGCACATCCTAGCAATCATAGAACATTTGTATAACAATTGTACAATGTTGGCCCAACGTCTTCGACGTTGGACCAACATTGTACAATTGTTATACAAATGTTTTGTGTTTACTGGGATAATCAATGTAGACGTACAGTACCGTGTTTGCTGGGTTCATGCGTCGTGATCAATGCAGATGGCAGAATACGTTATATTGTGTGTGTATTTGTTTGTTGCAGCATTGCCTTGGCATGATGTATTATAAGAGGAGAAGATTTATTTTACTAGTCCTGCTCACAGTCGGATCATGTTACGTTGTTTTATTCGTACAAGTAACCAAGCCTTACCACAGCGGACTAAGATACAACAATAGAATAAACAACAAGAATATATCCTTACGAGACGTGATTGCTTTTAGAGAAAACCAAACATTGAAGATTTTATTGTGGACAGATTTTCATAGGTACACCTCCTGGTGGCCCTACATGATGGGGGATAGTCTCCACAAGACATGCGGAAAGCACTCCTGTCAGTTCACCTATAACAAATCCGAGCTTGACACAGCTGACGCTTTGTTGTTTGACATATTCAGGATACGTAACTTTACTCTCCCGGAATATCACCTTCCTGATCAGTACTGGGTACTCTATACCCACGAGTGGCTGGATTACTTCTCAACGGCGAACAGCATGCTTCGTGAGGGCTTTTTCAACATTTCTGCCAGTTATATGAAGGATTCCGACATTATGATCAAGTACGGAGAATGCATCCCGCGAACCGAAGACCTGCTTGCTAGCGTTCTGAATACCACTGCAGTCGTCCAGAATAAGTTTGCACTGTGGCTAGTGAGTGACTGTCGTACTCTCAGTCGACGAGAGTTCTACGTTGCAGAGCTGTTGAAGCATATTCATGTTGACATATTTGGGAAATGTAACGAGAGGATAGTCCACCACACGCGAACATTTGGTGAAGCTCCAAGAATTGGTGAAGCCACACCACAAGAGATAGCGTCTAAAATGAGCAGGTACAAATTTTACTTGGCCTTCGAGGGTACCTTGTGCAAGGAGTTTATCACTGAGAAGGTGTTCAAGGTGATGGTTGATAACGTGATGTCCATCCCTGTAGTACGGGGGTCCGGACCATACACAGGGATCCTGCCACCCGGATCTTACATTGACGCCAATGATTTCATATCGCCGTTTGAGCTTGCCAAGTTTTTGAAAAGCGTGGCAGACAACGAAACACTTTACCAAAGCTATTTCGACTACAGGAGGCATTACAAATGTGAGAATTATGCTGCGCGGGAACATGTCTGGCCTTGCAGTGTGTGTGAGGGGGTGATTCGTTTTAAAAAGCATAAAAAACGTAAAGAATTAGGAATGAAAGAGCTCGGGCGTTTTATGCCGAACGGTAACTGTCACTATGAAGTGCACAAGATGAACGACATGACCCTTGACAAGAGGAAGCGACAAAAGCTGCGAGAGAAACAACACGATAATGTTCAACTGTTAGCTAAAATGTTTGATAAGCTAGTGTTACTTGGATAGCTGCACACAATGGCCTTATCGCAATAGAACGAACTACAAGACAAAGTGAGGAATGTTGACTGTGATTTTTTTTCTGAAAAAAATTCCTGAAAATCACCAAAAACAAATGTTTTTATATGCCTAAGATAATGTTTAAAAAATATGTACCGTTTATCGGGTTTGCTCGCCCTACTGATTTTAAAAAGTTGGTTACAAATTACAATAAGCAAAAAAAGTTTTCTCCGGGGGTAAAACTAATAGATCCCCCCCCACACCATCTGGTGCGTCCCTAATAGGACAGTACCGGGAGCTTAATCAGGCAATTAATATCAGTGAGCAAGTGTAATGCTGGCAATTCATCAAACATACAGTGCAATATATATATTTTTTTTAAATCACGCTCGTTAGAGAAATAGTGCAGATTACGGCCACCTGGTGCCTATACAATCATGTAAATTAAACAGACACTGAAGTGGACAAAACCTTTAATTCATCACCTTCAGGTGTAGGACAAACATAGAAACACAATACAAATGCATACATATACATACATACCTCTTTGTTGACAATATAACCCTGATTTTCAACCTTAAATTTCAATATTATTGCAAATGTAATCATTATAATGAGATACACAATAATGGCCAATAATGTAATATATTAATTGGCTTGATCGCTAGTTGTCACTGAATGACACGTCTGTCAATGGTCTAATTTTACCAATATTTTTTTAAAGATTTTAATCACCAAACTCACCAAACTCAACAAGCCAATGCATGCTCGCACATTCACATCATTTATCAAAATGTTTCAGCACTGTGTTTCTTATGTCTGTATAATTTATAAACAAATATGTGATAATTTCAGCAATAATTTCAAGCACTTAAATAATATATCATTAACATTCACCTCCCCCCCCCCCCCAGCTAACACGATCGAGGCGTTGACCCATGGTGGGTTAATGTTGGATCATCTTCCGCCACGCTGACATTTTAACCCAGCATTGGTTCGTCATTGCGTGTTCGCTGGGCCAGTTTTATCACGAGTTGCGGTGCCATCACTTACTATACTACTATGTATGGCAGACAGCAATAACCGCTCACTTTACATGTGAGCAGTTACTGTTGTTTGTCTTTCCATGCTAGTCGTTTTAAAATCACCTGTCTTTTTCTGAATAAAAATGGTTTCAATGAAAGCAAGGATATCCTGAACTTTCACTTAATATTTAGTTATGACATTTTATTATTTATATTATCTGTCATCAAACTAGACAATGAAGAACTGCCATCCGACACATCTGACCGAAATTAGGTGAATCGGACATTTTTCTGAACAACAGAAATGTCAAAAAGGCAAGATACGCATTACTGATTGTTTATTTTATTGAATAATTTACTAAAGTTACATATAATAATAATATAATTTTGTTATTAAGTCCTTTTGGTCATTTTAACTTTTTATATATTTTTTATAATGATAACACGTTGGTTAAAACGCTTCTGTTTAAGGGCTTTCATACATTTTCTTTGAACAAGACCACAGAACGCCCAAGCGATCCCCCCCCCCCCCGGTATCAGGGTATGGAATTTGATTTCATCGATTTTGTGTACAGAAAATTTGACATATTACACTCCATATCAGCTGAAATTTTCAGGTAACAACCCTCCCTGAACCTTACTCTTTGTTTTATAGTAAGGATTTAGCTGTCTGGCACGGTTTGCCAGACACCACGCACATTAAAATAAAGAATTTCCAATAATCGGTCATTTCGAATTTGATTATAAAGTTGGAGTTTGTTGCCAACTTGTTATTGATCTGTATTCAATAGAAGTCGATGGCAGGTAACAACAATTATTCAGCTATTTAGTCTTCCTTATAAGCCCATCAAATAGCGGCTCTTGGACATGAATCTCAAGTATTCGGGGGAACACTTTGTGCTTTGACACAGGCATGAATCAGTATTTGGTGACAGGTGTAGGCTACCCATGGATCTGCCTCGATTGAGCGCTTGGTAAAATGGCGGACAATTTTTTCGTCGAACGGATTTTATTGCTGTTGATATTTCCGTGACATGACTTGTGATCATATCTCATTGATTATGGGGCTGTAGAGTCGGCTGAACATAATTATATGCTCAAATGAGGACACAAACACAACTTCTTTCAGGTAATGACTGAAGATATACATTTTATATATATATATATATATATATATATATATATATATATATATATATATATATATATATATATATATAAGGAGCAATAAAATATATATATATATATACAAGAAAACGTTATGTACATGATGGGCACAGTCAAAGTGTATGTGAGCTCAAGGTGAGCCGTGGTGCACAGCGGCTATTATGCTCAACAATGCCCTTCCCAGCCCCAAAAAGGGCAAAACTGTTGAGGAGTATGTCCGAATTTGTATTATTACTATGGCCGTGAATATCACAACCTGTCAAGTGCTATAGAAATTCTTTTCGATAGAAAAGCAGTACCTTCTGGTGTCTCGAAAGGTGTTTGTGCAGTCTGTGTGGTATGATGAGAAGATTCGGGGAAAGGTTTCAAACGTTCACCTGATGTATTGTCGTGAGACCTCCGATATTGTAAAATAGTTGTCACTTCTTGTGAACACCTTAAATGGGCTATTATATTTAGGGGCGAGAGATCGTTGTAAACGGTTATTTACTTATTTTGAACTAAAACAGAATATGTGTTTTTGAGTGATGAAGGTGCAGGGCGACACGAATGATCACCTCCATGCTAAGACAAATAGACATGGAGAAACACCAGTATGAAGGGTAGGTGCTGCACGAAGGCCCAATAGCACCGATGGCAACTCCGGTACTGTAGTGGCCGAGTAATCACACATGCAGAGCATTTTTGAGTGAGCGATGCCAACGCTCAATCTTGCCATTATGTTAAGGGTGATATGCGCTTGTAATGTTTCTTTTCATACCCATCATCTGACACAATGACCCACAATGCCGATGTGAACTATAGGCCACCATCCGAAGTAATAGCATCAGGAACACTGAACGTTGGTATCCATTCGCGGACGATAAGCTTAGCACAAGACCAAGAGGGGGGAGAATCACCAGTTAAAGTAAATACAGAGGGGATGCCTCCGGCCAGCTTGTCCATCGATCAATAACAGTAATCATGGTAATAAGCATATTATTTCCTCCACACTGTGGTAATGGTACTACGTGGTCGACATGGATGTGACTGAACCTAATAGTTGGAGGTAGTAGTTGATGTGGACTTAAATTTACAAAAGTGGCATGGAGCACCATCTTAACACAGACTCCCAGCATGTAAATGATTGTAAGTAAATGGGTTCCAGCCGTGTTATGTGCTGTCGTACTACTGAAGTAGGCCTTAATCATTCAGACTTTTTTCATAAAATAAACTTGTAGTCATCCGGGGTAACCCTGAGGTTATTGATAAAATGTCACTGGTTCTGATTGGCACCTGATCGGTTCCATCTCATAGCCTTTGTATTTTCCTATTAGTATTTTTCATTCATTTGAATCTGGAATCACTAACGCAATTTACGACTTCAAACAGCTAAACATATTTCTACTTATGAAAAATAAACATTTCACAAATGTATTTATTTGTTTAAATGCGAATTAACCACAATATATTTTACCAGTTCTAATGTAATTTTCTTTGGATTAAAATCGTAATGTCAACCGGTCTAGCAGGATTAGTAGCATACTATGCAGGTAATTTCTAGTGATTATACAAAAAACTAAGATGATCGCAAACTGTAAAAAATAGTTAATGACAACATGAGGGTGGATCTAATGTTTGATTGTTTTCCATTAAAAACGAGTTTTTAATAACCAGCACCAGCAGCTAGTCCAATACTCTGGTGACCCACAGCACTATCTATACTGGTTCAAGTATACACCTACACACAACGGAAATAGGGTATGTAATATATTGATATTCAAATAGGTCATTCCCCTTGTTTTCATTCCGGGCATGTAACGTTCACCCCCGATAAATATTAAAATGCATCGCAAAACGTTTTCATAGTTATGCTGTAGATAGCAATCAGTAAAACATTCCTGGATATTTAATAATGTTATTGCAATTCTATATATTAATGACGCTGATCCAGTTCAAACACGCTTTTGTGGCGTATATATACCCAATATAATATTGCATTGGCTCGCTTGCCTGTCAACAGCAATTCGCTATTCGTGTGATGCTTTTTTGTCACCAGGGGTAAAATTGAAAGTGGTGGACTAACCACCCAGTAGGCCTAAATATTTATAACATTCATTGTAGTTTGTATCAACTTGCTTTGTGAGTCTTGTCCAGGATGGTTAATCCCGGGCCTGGGTGTGAAGGGTTACGTCATTTCAACTATATCAATGTGTATCGACTGCGGTGTCAGGGAAAGGGGGTTTGAACTGGCCTGGCCTGGATCGTCATGGAGAGCGGGGACCAGAGCAGACTAACCCGCGATATGCTCTCTGTAATGCTACGGTCCCACAAGGGCCAAAATTTCTGGTGATGTACTGGTGATGAAAAAAATGTTTTCTGGTGGCGATGGGTGCCAATGTCGACTGTGTGGTCCCAGCAGAAAACACACATGTGAAGTATTGACGAACCTTCTGTGAGCCATCGTGGCACTATCACAGACATTTCGCCGTATATTTGGCGATGCATCGGGGAAGATTTGGGGATTAATCGGTGCTACATCGGATAACAGTTTACGATGTACTTTTGGAATCGGCGATGATTAGTGATCCTTCGGCATGCATGCGACATACAGGGAAAGGGGGTTTGAACTGGCCAGGCCTGGGTCATTATGGAGAGCGAGACCAGAGCAGACCAGCCCGCGATCTGCTCTCTGTAATGCTACGGTTCCACAAGGGCCAAAATGTCTGGCGATGTACTGGTGATGCAAAAAATGTGTTCTGGTGGCGATGGGTGCCAATGTCGACTGTGTGGTCCCACCAGAAAACACACACGTGATGTATTTACGAACCATCTGGGAACCTTCGGGGAACTAGGCCTATCACGGAGATTTCGCTGAATATTGGGCGATGCTTTGGGGAAGATTCAGAGATTAATTTGTGCTACATCGGCTAACAGTAAACGATGTGCTTTTGGAATTGGCAATGATTGGTGATCCTTCGGCGTGCGACAGACAAATATCGGTCATGCGTTGGGGGCGTAATGGGGATGTCTTGAATGATGATGTCGTGGTTATGTCTTGACGACGTAATGGCGATGGTATAGTGCCTTGTGGAGAGCATATATGGAGATTTTACGTGAAACCACATAACTTGTGACTGCCAAATGAGATCATGGATAAAGAAGCGATAAATTTTGTTCTGTTAGCGTATTACTGGCTGGAAAATATAGCACACAGATCAAAACATCGCCATAGCTTTGCCGATGCTCCACATATTGAGAACATCGCTGTAACATGTCTGGGACATTTCGAACTTATGTGTACCTCGCCGAATGTTCGCCGACTGTTGTGCGCTGTTCGGCGAGATATCGGCGATGGTTCATGGCGAGCAGACATCAGGAGAAAATTTCGACAATGCATGCATTGAATTTTTTCTCGATGTCCTGATGCCCTGTTTAAGCATGGCAATTATTCGTGTGCGTCTCCGCTCATTCGCCGATCTACTATCGCATGGTGGCTCTACCCAAATGTGTGCATTGCGAGGCTTGAAAAGCCTCGTGGGACCGTAGCATAACACCCCGCGGAGTATTGAGGGTACAGAGAGGTGGTGCGGCTTTTGCCGGCCCATCTTGGCTCATCATTATTGACGGTGGGCAGCAGGCTTCTGGTAGACTTGAGGATAATATTTGAGCAGGTGGGATATCGATTTGATGTATTGGACAATAGTGTATTTTCAGATAATTGTTTAATGGGGTAGGTTTATCCATGTTGAAATAAAATCAACAAAAGTGTCCATTTCCATGCAGATATCTCGTGAGCAGCCATCTATTTCATCTTAAGAACACACCAAATCGATTTCAATTCGTACATGTGTTTGCAAGGTGGTACAACATCTTTTCATAAAAATATCTAAGTAAAAAATAGAACACTTTTAGCATCGATAAATATGAGGAAAACGGAATTACTGTTCCTCATATGCGCTTGTTGACGGCTCATTAGAAACAAGGACACCATGTTAGAAATAGTATAACGGATGAAACCATGCTAGAAATAGTATCTGCTAGGTCTACAGAGGGTGAATGTGTACCGTGAGGTATGGATATAACGTAACTAAAATGAATGTAGGTAAAAACAACACCAAACTGAGATTTTTCAGTTGTACAAATTTAACATCGTGAAAACAAAATATGTACAGCAAAA
Source organism: Flabesymbios commensalis (assembly GCA_964017125.1). Taxonomy (NCBI): domain Eukaryota; kingdom Metazoa; phylum Annelida; class Polychaeta; order Terebellida; family Flabelligeridae; genus Flabesymbios; species Flabesymbios commensalis. Next base: position 33,008,453 of record OZ024906.1, on the reverse strand, counting down.
CACAGTATGTTATTCAATGCATAAATAAATTATACAGGCACCAAGAAATGTACACACTGGCGCGTAGATGCGGCAATTGTTATAAAAAGGCACATCGGTACTTTTTCAATCAATAAATAGTAGATAAATTCATCTTATGTCATATAATTATATCGAGCGCGACAATTTTTATTTTTTATCAGTTAATAATAATGGAAATAAAATTCCAATTTGCTTAGTACAATTATGAAATATGCATGTAAGGGTCATTGTCATATTGTAGTTAATTTTCACTTCAAGAAAATATAATCACCGTGAACATACTATAAAGGTTTATAGTAAAAAATGTAAAAGGTGTCTTGATTACTATTAAAGTCAATATTTCTCATCTACTTTTGTCAATGAATTGGAAATTGTGTCAACTCTTGTTACCAAATTGGACTTAGACGATATAGATCACTGCAATAATAGGTGGATTCAAATTATAAATATATGATAAAAAAAAAACATACGAAAACAAAAATCTTAAAACAATAACTTATCCGTGTAGAAGTTTACCATAAATCAATGAAAAAAGTCATTTTTAGAATATTCTTATCCAAAAATTTTATTATTATCTAATTCGAAAATACCCACCAAAATATAAAATATTATCTACAATCCTAATACTAAAAAACCCTATTGCAATCAATATTGTCAATTCTGTTGTCTAATAGGTAGACCTGTTAATCATATTCAATAATATGTCTGATTTTTTTAATGTTTTTAATCTCACAAATGTCATCTATTATATCAATGACAATAAATGCAATTCGACGTTGTCCATTTCGATGATAAAGTAACATATGCGAATGCATATGAATTATTTGTGTTTATCACTTCTATGAATAAAATTGGTAGCAGTGTTGCCAAATAATCACCTTTGATTGCAAAAAAATGATTTTGTGGAAAAGTACAAAAGTGTACAATTCTATTTGTTGTCGTATCATATCAGTGTTATCTAAGAAATGGTGAATATTTGTAACTCGTTTTTATTTTTGTTGACTGGTTATTTTGTAAATGTTAGCGTTTACGGTCATATTTTATGACTATATTAAAAAACCATTTTCAGTACATTTTTTTAATGTTTAAAATTAAAAAAACTGTAACGGTGACACTCAGTTCATACGAAAGACAAAAATTTCGACATTCAAATCTTTAAAAAAAGGTGTTAAGATGGCATATGACCACTAATTAACTGATATGCTAGATTATGTTTCATTTGAACAATACTTGCCGACTATAATCGATGTTTTCAATTTATATGAAAAAATATGACCCCGCGAAAATAGGACTGCAATTTGAGAGTGACCCATAAACCATGGGATGTAAAGCGATTAACTATGATAAAACAAATAAACGAAATATTACACAGTACGTGAATTTGTGAGGTGAATAATGAATGTTTTTGCTACACTTTTCATTTATCACTGTTTTTAATATCAGTGGCTAGCTCTATCTGATTATTCACAGTCTGGTCCTATTTAGCCGTACAGAACACGTTTCGTCATTTGCAAAAAAAGAAATGTTTACCATTTATTCATAAGTTTATATTATTATAACATCACAATGTGAAGGAAAACATTTATCCATAAAAAATAGTGAAAATTGTTTTTATACCTACAATTCATGCAAAATTATTAATAACATGAATAAATGCGCTTCGTGTGACTTGTGACATAAGGATGACCTATTTTCCTAGCTGACTGAATTGACAAAACAGTCATTGATTTATTTATTTGGAGTTTAATTGTATGGATTTTTACAGGGCTATAGTCAAGACAGATTAATCGACCATGATGCTGTTCTGAGGTATGACTGGAAAATTAATAGCACAAACTTCATGGTAGATGATGCTTTTCTGGCAGAAAAGAAAACATAAATAGAAGGGGAGCTATCAATCATTTTTTTCAAATAGAGGAGCAGCTAGGTCCATCGAATTCATGAAACAAATTTAATCAAATTATTATACATTACTAGCTTTAACCCGTGCTCCGCACGGGCAAAGCTTGTAAGTAGGCCTCACTGGCATAATTGAAACATTTGGGACAATTATTAAAATATAATATAATATCAGCCCATGTTAAGTGTGTGGATATGTATTAAATCGTCTTAGAATGAAAAAAACAACTAATTTTATACGTTTTACAATTACACCTCCACAAAACTAAAGTGAAGAACAGTTGATTTCACAACAATCACACATGGTCTTGACCACAGGAAATAGATATATAGATATCGACAATGTATAAGGAGCTGAATCAGTTAGTTATCCGTATGTTTTTTTATCCAATATCCCATTACTGTGTGAGTATTATTAAACACTGTGATTAGCATGATCCTAGCCTGATAAAGAAAAGTTTATGAATACAATAGAGCCTACTACTAACCATTCTGATGCATTTGCTGAAGTAGACACAAACATGTGTAACAGTGACGTGCATGAGCAAGTTTTGCATTATAAAAATAAATTTAGGTCTCCGCAGAATAGGTGGGGTAATATTAAAGACAGAATTAACCCATATGTTGACGCAATGCTGGATTAATGTTGGGCTTCTATTCACGCCACTTTCTCAACATCAACCCATCCTTGGGATTGAATGCCCCATGCTTTTGTGTGGCTGAAGACACGTGTAGCCTTAACGTGTATATTTTCCTCCTGGTGGACATGCGTTGTGATAGGCCTACAATGCTGGTTCAGTGTTGTTCCGGCGTTACAGACAGTGGACCAACATTGAGTAGGCATTGGGTCCGTGTATCATGTGTAAAATGCACTGCACGGTGTTGAATGAAAGATGGTCCAACATTTAACCGACGTTGGGTCCTGTCAGTGTGTGCTCTGTTGATACACTGACACCAGCATAAAACACTGCCCAGCATTGAATAGTAGGCCGGCGCTGGCGACGGTGGATAAACATTGAACCGGCATTGGGTTAGTGTCGTGCTGCCCTGCAGTGGACTCATATATCAGCCAGAAATTGTGATAAACATAGAATAAAAGCCAAATTACGGCACAAAAATGTATTCTGAGAAGTCTTTTTAATTGTTACAACCATCTCTGAATGTCAAAGCTTTGTGTGAGGCATATATAGTGGGTGGCGGTAAAATTTTAATATCATCGTGGTCAGGGTTTAACGACCTGAACTACGAGGGCTAAAAACCCTTATTTTATTATTGCATAGATTATCTTGAGGGTAGTGGAATCTCAGTACTTAGTCTCATTTGACCAAAATATTAATAATTTGAAGTCGGGGGTCGCGGTAGCGAGAAACAGCTTCAAGTAGGTAACTAACCATGCTAACAGTAATATATGCACCGTTAGTAAAATAAATAAATACACAATGTCTGGTTTTGTTAGCAACGGCTCAAACATGTGTTTGTTTGTTTGTTTGTTTGTTTGTTTGTTTGTTTGAGTTAGCTAGCCCGCATGCAGGCTGCCCGGGCCTTCCGATAATTATCGATCGATCACAATCCCGCCTTTAGTCCAGTTGCTTTTTACTCGGAGCTGTGTATCACTAAGCCGGTGGGCCACATCAAGAGCCGAATTCAGTGCTCACAGACTACCTTTGTACATCCACGGCAGCTAAAGCAACCATAGACCCCAATAGTGAGCATGTGCATAGATGACGAGACTTTCCGCTTAAGACACCTTCTCATATACACAGGTTCCACACTGGAGAACTGGCGGAAGGATCAGACCAACAGTCCACAGGTCCGTCTCAGGTGGCAGTCAGGCAGTTGTATATTCACTGTCTGATTTGATTTAGTAAGAAAAAAACGGCTTAGATTTCATCTTCCAGCCCCCCCCCCAGATAATGACATGGACGCTCCCTTAGCCAATATATTTATTCTCGCTGGTCTGGTTCCGGTTAAGGGAAGGCAGGGTGTACTTATTCAGTGTCTAGTAAGGAATAGGCTAGATAGGTTCATGGTAACAATGTTTTTTTTCGCACTGGGTATTACACGACTCGTTGCATTGGTGTGAGATGGCTCGTCACTGGCTGCTTGTCCGTTCCCGAATTTGTAATATTCTCACCAACCTGTATATCAGAAAAAAAAATTATATGAAAAATTAAATTAATAATTTAAAGTACAAGTTCACTAAACTGTGTTTAGAAAATAGCAATTTTTGTAGAGCTATTTCCATAACGATGGCGCCTGTTTTAGAGCGCAATTTGTGGACTGGGAAATATGAGCCCCATCAGTTCTGATCCAAAGGGAGTAGATCTATTTTTTCGTCATTTGACGCTGGAAATTGTGTTAGCAATTCCAGCTTCAAATGACGAAAAATAGATAGTGGTAGAGCTCAAATTATATTTCAGCTGACCATATGTGTTGATAAAAATTATGCCTCGCACTAAAATACCATTTACAATCTGCACCCAGCTCAATTTTCAGTGTTATGCTTCAGTCAAGCCATCACTATAATATCGGGTATTTCAGTAATCTACCATGCCTGCACAACGTGAATGGAATACACACTCTCACAGTATCATATCCTAATATTCTTGATTATAATAATATGTATCACAAAGATGAACTTACGGACAATAACAACAATAATACGGGCCACACTGAAAATCAACACACATAGACTAACATTATTCTGAAGATCGTTCTGATTAACGGCCATTTAATAATAAGACATAATGATTGCAGAGGTAAAAAAGTCTAACTTTTTTCGGGAAATATGGCAAACAAAACATTTCACATATATGTGAAGTGAAAGAATTAAAATGAATACGACGCTTCGTCTTCAAATACATGTCTACGTTACTCCCCAATATTAAAAGGACTATCCCATAACCTAGTTTTATTCATAGTTGTTACAAAGTGAAAGCTTGCAAGATGGATTAACATTTATTGAATATTAAGTTTGGTTGTTGAAATACCTTAAAATCAAATAGGTATTCACCTATAAAACAACTACAATTCACATTGATTTTGTTGAAGCACCAGACAAGTTCATACTTTTTGCCGATCATATTACTAAAAGTATGTGGTATATTACTAAAACTATGTGGTGGGTGAAGGGGCTAAAACCTTATGCTTATGCCTTATATTAGACAAGTTCATACTTTTTGCCGATCATATTACTAAAAGTATGTGGTATATTACTAAAACTATGTGGTGGGTGAAGGGGCTAAAACCTTATGCTGCCTTACACTTTGAAGAAGAATATGTTCATCCTAGCTACAATACGAGACTTTGACCCTATGCTGGTCCAATGCTGGCTGGACGTCGCAGCACAGGGTGAATGTTCCGTCTCGTTGGTACTGCAGACTTACGTGAAGCAGAGTGTGGTGATGATGTACATCATGCAGATGACGATAAAGATGAACCCGGGGAAGAAATGCACAGTCTCTGTGTAGATGACGTTAAACAGCACACTGCTCAGCAGGTCACAGCACCCCTCCATTAGGCCCAAGCTAGAAAATAGGCTGCCTGAATAACAGCCAAGAATTCGAGTGCAAATACACCTGAGACGTCTGTCAGTCTAGTGTTATAACACTATACTGATCCAGGACTCTACAGTTATTGCTATATAGACTAATGTGTAAAGTTCAATATGGATGGTATGTATACTAATTTAAGAAAAATATAAAGATAAATAGCAATTCCATGATGTGCAAAAGCAGATATAAAAGAGCTACATATAAAAGTTATATATTGTAGAAAAAAAGACACTATGAAAAGCACAGGAAAATAAGTAAAACGTCAGGACACTAAACTTGTCATTGTTTAGCTACTAATGAACATATAACTATAACACTTAACTTACATCTAAAATATTTATGACCAAAACATTGTTATAGACAATTGGATTTTCTTCAAAACATAGCGAATAACACCAAAGATGTACATAATCACTGATGTAACATTTGCCTCATATAATCATCTTTATCTATCAAGTTGTCTGGTACTGGCAGACTCCTTAATATCACCCATATGTGCTATGAGTATACGACCCCCCTCCTGCCTTGCCAACTAAGACAACCCAGGCTAGTTGACCTGAGTGCGACCTTCCACACTGCAGACAGTAAAACGGTGACGTCATAATGAATATTCATGTTTCTCGCACCCCTCCTTTTCATACAGATCCAACGCAAATCTGTTGTCAAAGTCAGACCAGTGGTCTGACTGTCAGACCGGATGCGGCAAGATGTATATAATATACGCATGTATTTTAGGTCAAAGAAGGCGATTACCTAATGTATCAAATTTAATTATTTCTCCTTAATCAGGACAAAAATCATCATTTTTTATTTATAATTATTTTTATTTTTTATTAAAATGTAAATAGACTAGAATTGAATAAGTTTTTTTTAATTTTGGGTTGCGCATTCACCGATTAGAAGAGACATAAAAAAGAGGTGTGCACGGCTGAACTTCACGTGGTCAAAGAAAAGCGCGAACTATAGGGCCTAAAGCAGAACAATCAGTTTACCGCAAGCAATGTGTTGGCATATACGGCCTACATTTGATTTCATTTCGTATTACATTTGTCGTTTTATACTGGTGTACACCATAGCCCGGTAGAATATGATATGTTGGCGTAGTGCTTGTGTAATCATATAGACTACACACTGCATCAACGTCTTGTTTGTACAGACAGACGATTAGTCAGAATTCACGAGGCTCCAAGAGAACCATTTTATTGGGAAATATACACTTTTGTTTATGAAAAAATATTTTTGTCCTATTTGTGTTATAGTGGTGTATTTGATCAAAACGCCTCTTCGTTTCTTTGTCATTTTTTCATGCACAAAGCATTATTCATTCAATAAGTATGGAGGCATACATGGTTTTTGTTTCTGTTCACGGCAAAATGATCATGTTTTCTTTTCTTTTTGTCACGTTTATGACAAAATGATGTGAAGTAGTTAACAACAGTTTATTTTAACAATAATCTGATAATTGCGATATTTTATGGAAAGCATTCTAATAAATTAATATATTTGTTGTAAAGATTAGACTAATAAAATACCCTAGCGTTTATTGTAATAAAAACGCCATAGATAGTGACAATATCAAACCAAATTACCTTGGTCAATAGCTTCTGTACGCTTGGACATTACCGCTTTTGCGAGTGGTGAAATGACAGCACTAAGTATAGTCGGCAGTATCGCTGAAAAAAAAGAATATTAATTATAGTCGGTGAAGACGTGATGTGATATGTACGAAGCCCCAGAAGCGACATTTGCATTATTATTATTATTTTTTAAAACTCACTATATTGACTTTAAAAGTCAATATATTGAGTTCAGAACTTGATATATTGAGTTTACATCTTGATATATTGACTTTAAAAGTCGCTATATTGAGTTCACTACTCAATATAGTGAGTTCACAGCTCAATATATTGACTTTAAAAGTCGATATATTGAGTTCACAACTCAATACATTGAGTTTACAACTGTATATATTGTCTTTGAAAGTCAATATATTGAGTTCACAACTCGATATATTGAGTTTACATCTTGATATATTGCCCTTAAAGTATTGACTTGTAAACTCAATATATTGAGCTTACAACTAAATATATTGAGTCTACAACTCGATATATTGACTTTGAAAGTCAATATAGTCAGTTCACAACTTAATATATTGAGTTTACAACTCGATATATTGACTTTATTAGTCGATATATTGAGTTATGAACTCAATATATCGACTTTTAAAATCAATATATCGAGTTTGAAACTCAAAATATCGAGTAATGAACTCAATAATTCGACTTTTAAACTCAATATATCGAATTGTGAACTCAACATATACATATTGACTTTTAAACTCAATATATCGACTTTTAAAGTCAATATATCGAGTTGTAAACTCAATATATTGAGTTGTAAACTCAATATATTGAGTTATGAACTCGATATATCGACTTTTAAAGTCAATATATCGAGTTTGAAACTCAATATATCAAGTTATGAACTCAATAATTCGACTTTTAAACTCAATATATCGAGTTGTGAACCCAATATATCGACTTTTAAAGTCAATATATAGAGTTGTAAAGTCAATATATTGAGTTCTTAACTCAATATATTGAGTTAAAATAGTAACAATAATGCAAATGTCGCTTCTGGGGCTTCGTAGATATGTCATTATTTAAAAATACACATATTTATTTGTTTGTTTGCCATCAACACAAAAAAAAATTCATGTTATGTGTCTCACATAATCATGAAAAACAGTAAAAATCGTTCGTTTTGCTAAACATTGATGGCTGGGGCACCAGAAACAGACATAATTATATACAGTACATGTACCGTATTATCTATACAAGTCTGGTAGTCCTCAATGTATATAATAATTCAATAAAATATAACAATAATCATAATAATAAAATAAACAATAAAATGCGCTTAATTACAATTTACCGGGCAAATAATGGCTGGTTGTCCCCGACCGAGGACACATATTATTCACATCGAAATCACATAGTAAATTATTAAAAGAACAATGAAGACGACTTTTAAAAACATACAAAGACTCACTGCTTCTTATATCCTGTGGAAGGTTGTTCCACAGGGTCACAACTCTGTTAAAGTAGGATTGTCTAAACGACGCTGTTTTTGAGAGCCTAGGGCGAAAGAAGCTAATTGCGCTGGTCGAAGAAGAGATTTGTCGTGTAAATTTGTGTCTACAAATTCTCTAATTGTACTGCGTATAGTCCATGTAAGCATTTAAAAAAGAAAATTAGATCTGCCCAATCTCTTCGAAATGAGAACAGTAGCAGATTAAGCGTGGTACATCTCTCACTGTATTTTACATCGGGATAATGAAGTATGTAGCGCGTAGCTGCTGGTTGAATGGATTCTAATACTTGCATTTCTTTAAAATTAAATGCGAACAAGTGTACTGTACAGATAAGAAGTAACATGTATAGGAGCTTTGTAACCCACTGAAAGTTTTATCATCCCCATCATTCTGTTACAGCTGGATACTAATGTATTTATATGAGAATTCCGTGACAAATCACTAGTTACAGAAACACCAAGATCCTTCATAGATTTCACTCTGCGGACTGGTCTGTTGTTGATAGTATAAGTAAAATCAATAGGAACTTTCTTCCTGGTAACAGATAACATAGTACATTTCTCAAAACTAAATTTTAATCCCCAACGTATTCCATAATCATATAAATTATTTAAATCATTCTGTAGTAAGTGACAGTCTTTGTGACTTAAAACTTTCTCATAACATTTTGCATCATCCGCAAATAAACATAACTTAATAGAGCTTACAACCATAGGCATATCATTGATAAATAATAAAAATAACATAGGTCCCAGAATTGAACCTTGTGGAACGCCAGATGAAACATTCAACCTACAACCACTCGCTGTGTTCTATCAGATGGATAAGAGGTAAACCAGTCTAGCAATCGACCATTAAAACCATACATTTTTAATTTATGAAGTAGCAGTCTGTGCGATACACTGTCAAAGGCTTTGCTGAAGTCTAAATATATTATGTCAGTTTGAATTAAACTGTACAGATAAGACCCGTTAGTTGGGTACTGCAATATTTGCCTTTTATAGAACTGTGTTGTTCAGAGCAAATCAGATTATTGGTAATTATATTAACATGGTTGTGAATACATTTTTCCGTCACTTTTGATACAATACTTAATAAAGAAATTGGTCTGTAATTAGTAGCAGGATCCCTGTCACTTTTTTATGAACAGGTATAACGTTGTCAAATTTCCAAGAAGTGGGAACTTTAGACTGTTTCATACTTGAATTAAATAAAGTAACCAGAGAAGGAGCCAATTCTTTAGCACAATGTTTTAATACAGCTCCATCTGGTCCACATGCTTTACTGCCGTCCAGACTGGAGAGCATCTTCAGGACGTCTAATTCTGTAAATAATATGTTTGACAAATAAATGTTTTTATATTCGACAATATCTGGTACAGCTGATGAAGATCTAAAGAAGTAGACTGCATGGAGATTCTCAATGTGCTGCGTCTTCAGATATAAATTTAGGTTCGTAGAATGACTCGTTTAGTGCCAGAATCATTTTTGTTTTAAGTAAATCAATATTTCACGTGTCGGACACAAATTCACATGGATTACAGACCAGAACAGGAACGTATGATTGTGTTTTAAATATAACCTATAATATATTGGTTATAACATAGATCGTGTTGAGACTATGTTATAAATGTACACAATAACAATGAACTATAACAGACTTCCAATCGTGATCTACAATGTAAGTAATTAGTGTCTGAGACATAGATTACACTATATCTTACGATGGAAAAAATGTAATTTCCATGATAAGCATTTGATTAACTCTGTTTAATCTACACAGACTATAATATTCATCACTTCACTATTTAGTTAGTATCTTCAGAAATACATAGGGGGTCTATGTAACTAGATGATAATATAGAAAATATTTAGATAATTAACATTGTCAGACAAATATATGCGAGGTTTATGTATATTCACATTGCACAACTCTATTTTTTTCGCATAATTGATGATAATATTATATTCTTTGCTACGCATGAATGTAATAGTTGAGGGACGAATGGTCACTTTAAAATAGCCTACATGTAGACACATGTTGACTATAGATTTGGCAAAAATTACAGAACGAAAAGTCATTGTGATTGTATATTATGAGAGAGCAGTTGAGAGATATATATTTTATAATTATACGTTGATCATGGAAGACAAACACTTAAGTGTCCTGTTTTGCTAATTCTTATTTGACCACAGTGTATGATGAGATAATATGACTCGTATTCTATTAGGATAAATATATAAATCTGGAAATATTGACGTGGATAATTCATTTTTACGTTATGGGAGTAAGAAATGATATTGACATTATGCAATAAAATCAGCAGACAAACACTTTAGAACTTAGTGTTTTGCAAATGGTATTCTAATAATCTGTGAATACTCCTTAATCATGTTAATTTATCCTCGTCCAATCGTATCCCCCTCACAGCTACAGAGTACAGCGTGGAAGTGTCGACACCACAGTTGTTTGCCGGCGGCGATAGGGTATACATGTGCCAGCGTCTGCTCTATATAGAAACATTGTTGGATGCGGTGGCCCAACACTAAAACGGTAATCACCGTTTCTAAACCAGGCTATGCAGTAGCATTGTTTAAAAGTCGGGTCATGCTACGGGAAATCCATGATCATAATTATATATGTTATGTTCTTCCCGTTTTGTGTTTCAATAGATAAAATAAAATGAAATGAATCGGGCGTTAGGCCACCTTTGTGCACATATAGGCTACACTGGGCCAGGAAAACCTCCTGAGGATGGTGAGATGAATGAGATGACACTGTCCTCCAGACACAGGATTCGAAATTCAAGCCCTGGCGGTCTGATGCCGAGCACGTTACCTCTCGTTCACGGAGGCTCCCCACAATACTGACTTTTAATGGATTAAAACACATTTTGGTGGTACTATTCATGCTAAATTATTGTCATTTCAGGAAATTGTGATTTCTGTGATTACTGTTGTAGAATGAGGATAGATAGGCGATTTTACCGTGATATACATGTATATTATGGTCCCGATATATATTTTATTTGTAATAATATTGTCACATTAGAATGACATGCGTGTAATAAAACTGCATGGAAGGAAGTTGGCTATTGAAGAAATAGTTGTGTTGCAGTATCTGAGATAATCATAAAAATCATAAAAAGTGGTTTATATTATTGAACGATGTTACAGAATGAAAATAAGGTATTAGAAAGATTACAGTTGGACCTATTGCGTTGACTTAGATTATTATGATTAAGCGAATCACAATTGGGTAAGACGTTCCTTGATAATATTTAAAGGTTTAATTGTGTTGATTGAAACGTGATGATAATACATAATACGAAACATATACAGAGAAAGATATGTATAATACTCGTAATTGAACGATTCATTTGACTATTGTACTGACATTGACCAATCAACATATATTAGCCAAAATGATCAGATAACATATTTCACCGTAGGCCCCTATCATAAGAAGTAAACAAACATCTAGGTATAATTTTAAGCAACTTGTAAAAGTCGAGTTTGCATTGTTACATGTATATTGAAAATGGGTATACTGTTGAATAGGATTGAGACGAGCTTGCTGAGAAAAATGGCAATCGTACTCACGCTACAAGGGAAAATGTGTGGTTGACTAAGCAAGCTGAATAAACATAAATGGGTTCGTATTTACAACTTTAATGAATGCCTGTAATGTTGAATGTTCCTTGAAAACTAAAGGCTCAGATAATGTGCGTAATTATAACGTAGATTAGTTGATAAAGTTAGGTAATTATATCATTTTGTATATTATGTTTAGATAATATTGTTTGCTAAAAAGATGTTTAATGACTAGATACCTTTTTTTATGTGTACCTTTATTAGTAACTATATATGTTTTTATGTTGAAAAACATGGATGAATATGATAACTATGTAATAATAGTTTACTTATATATACTTATATATGCGTGGAGGAATATTTCAAATCGGTGGTGAATGATAAAGATCAAATGTTCATGAATTCAAAATTATTTAAATTCAATATTATGCGGGGACGCCAATCGATGGTGATTGTTAGAGATGCTTTCCCAATGCATTTTCAATTATGGATGTCAATGGTACTTTGGGGAAACGTACACGTACTTTCCAGGGCGGACTATATGGTATAATATTGGAAGACATGAATTAAACCTGATATTGTATTTAAATGAAATTGTGTATCAATTGTGAACTGTGTGCTTATATCTGTATTATACATAAAGAACAACAAAGAATTGAATTGATTAGGAACCTATTACTTGAACATAATTTACTAAATCAAGAACTTTAACTAAACCTTTGAAAGAATAGAGGTACAAAGATCTCAGATCCTTATATCCGTAAGTGTACAATAATGACAATTGAATTTACGATAACTGATAATTAGTGGATTAAAATAATCTGAGAATTTAGAGGACAACGCTCATTGAGATATATCAGTGTATACACTTTAATTTCATTGCCAGTGTAAAATAACGTCACAGGGCTTTCTCGTGACTACCGATAATAGCTTTGTTATAATTATGTAGATTTATTAAAAACAAAAATGACTTCCCAAACCCCTATACAAAACCTTTGAAAACATCGACAGAGAAGCAGTGTAAAAAAGGTAATACAACCAAAATTTCCAAGTATTAAAAAAAAAAGTTTTTTAAACCGGAGTAGGATAGCATTTTCTTGATTAGTATCATTATAAACGGCGAATCTGGGGTTTTCCATACCCAGTCCCAAATCATCACCCGGTTACACTTGTTTTGCGATTATTTTATTATTTGCTGATGATATTGTTGTCTTCTCGAAATCTGTTGAGGGATTACAAAACAATAAAGCGTCCTGAAAACAAAAACTTCTTTGTGACATATTCTTGTCAACATTCCTAAAACTAGACAGTCAGTCAGAGACTGCAAACTTCCTCCGAAATTAACAGTAATCCGGATCCTGATTGTAATCCAGATCACCCCCCAAATTAGTGGATTGGTCATTGGCTCGAGACAGACCTCTGGTAAAATTTTCATGCAAATCCGTGCGATACCAATCAGATCGTAATCCGGATCATCCCCCTAATGTAATCGATGGCTCCTTGGCCAGAAAGATAATTATGGTAAAAAAATCATGCAAATCCGTGCATTACTTTTTTTAAGTAATTCGATGGACAGACACACAAACAAACAAACAAACGAACAGACAAACAAACAAACAAACAGACAAACAAACAAACAAACAAACAAACAAACAGGACCAAACACAAAACTATCCTGTCGGAGGTAACAGTATATTTTATGAAGACTAGACCTACATAACTACATGTGGTAACTGCTATCATGACAATAACATAACTGAAAAAAGTCGAGCAACATAAATGTATATGCCTACTTTGGTGTAATGTATACCACTGAGTGCTCTCTATTCTGTGTGCAATATTTTAGTTAACAACCACTATAGTCATTGCCTTTTTGAAGTATCTGATATTATATTTAAAAAAATATATTTGCGTCAATAATTATTCCACTGATCACATTTCCAGTTATATAGACTAGGCACAATTCATGGGAATATGCTTCGTTAAAATTCTGGAGGCAAATGGTGCTAATCTATGGCATAGGCCTACTGTGTTTCCATGGGTTGTTGGATATACTGAACACAAATGTGTTGTTTGCCAAGCGTGGAAATGCCTCAAATGCCCTAAAATAAGTACATATACATTTGAGTAGACAAGATATAAGCACCAGGAAAATGTCCAACTGGCGGCCATTTTGGATTTTTGAACTGCGAAATTTGTCACGGGTTATCTTTGTGTGAGACATTACATTTTGTTTGATATTCATTGTCCAGCTATATTTTATTTTTTTTGAGTTATGTAAATATCACTTACTAGTAGTGATGTAAATATTCTTACTAGTAGTGATCTCACCCACCTCAACAATGAGCAAGTTATGAATAAACCATAAGCTCACACTGAGGGAGATGAGAAAATAACTTTAGTCGGGTAAATATAGCATAGTTAGTTTGAATTTCTGGGTTGTGGTTTTAAATGTTTCAACTGCATTAACCAATTCTGCTAAGTTGCCCGTAGGAGCATAACCAAAAAATACGGTGTCTAGATTGGGGGTTAAATTACAGTTCAGCTGTAAGGTCTTCCCTAGCAATGTGATGTGGCGAACAGTCAAAAATAATGTTCAGGGCTTTCTATTACTCCACATGGACAATGCAATGGTAATTCGTCTGGAATACATGTAAAAATATGCTATTTTCTCAGGTGAACTGCTGATTTAAGGTTATTGCGATCATCATATTTTTAATAGTATCTGTGGTGTTCCAAATGTTAGTTGTGAATGGGAAAAATCATTTCGAAAGTTTAAGTTCTTGCGTGGAATTGACGGAGGTCTGACTTATTTTGCAATTGATGACGGTTCTGTGTTCTAAACTGGACGGATGGAGGGGGGGGGGGGTCATCTTGTAAATAGTGAGCTGCATTAGCATGGAGAATATCGGCAAATAAAATTATTTTCCTACGTTCAAGACGTGTCTGTAATGATTCCCAGCCTACTTCCGAAAGAAGTGGTGCATATGCAATACCTTTTATGGCACCAGAAACAATTTTACCAGCACGTGTATTGTCACCATCGGATATGTTATCAAAAACCACATCGCTGTATTCAACAATTGGCCGAATATAAGATATAGGGCATATATACAATTTCTGAGGTTTTTCGGTCTAATTTAAAACGCAGCGCTTTTTTTAACATGAACACTTTTGTCATCAACGTAATTATTCCATTTTATATCAGAAGAAAATGTTATCCCTAGATGTTTTGTGGACACTGACATATTCCAAATTAGCTCCAGAAAAAAATAACAGCATAGAAACTGCTGTGGCTGGTCGTAGAGAAATATCACAAGTTTTTTTTTAATACTGACAGTTGCAAGCCACTATTTGGACCAAATATCAATGCAGACGAGATCGCTTACCAGGACATCTTTGTTGATGTTGTGTAAATTTGAAACCATATAAAACAAACTACCGTCTGCAAATAACCTAATTCTACTATCTAACCCTTCTTTGATATCGTCTGTAAATATAAGGAATAATAGGGGACCAAGAACACAACCTTGTGGAACTCTTTTATTGTTCCACATTCAGAAGAATGACCGTTTATCACAACGCATTGTTTTCTGTCGGCTAGATTGTCAGAAACCATTCGTTCAGAGAACCAGTTATGCCATTATTTTTCAATTTATGCAGTAAACCAGCATGCCACACTCGATCAAAGGCTTTGGACATATCACCAAAAACTAGGCACACTTTTTATTATTATCCAATGCCTGGTTAAACGTTAAAAACATGCTATAAATGTACAATTGATGTATTATGCTGTGCCCAGACCTGGGTTCAATTCCATTTTAATCATTCTAATTCCGGCTCAATTTCATTTTTTTTAATTCCGAGGCTAATTCCAATTCCTATATTTCAATTTTTTTCATAATTCCAATTCACATTCTAATTTGCAATTCTATTCCAATACCGGACTTTTTCAATAAGCTATATAATTATCTGATTTTAGGCACAATTTTTTTATTGTGAGAAAAACAGACAACACATTAGAGAGCACTTTATTAATCATGTTAATAGGGATATATTATTAATTAGGGATATAAAACTTTGCAATTATTCAATAGAACAATGCTTCATGCATGCAGTCATGATCTGATAATAATTACAAATCAAATTATTGATAACATCTGCATGGTGTTATGTGTGTTATCAGAAATGCATACATTTTGCATTTCATGTATTATTCAATAATTTAGCAAATTATCAATCAAACGATAGTCATTTATTTAAATAGTATCTTTATTGAAAAGCTGTGGACCCTTATAATGTACACAGTAAGTCTATCAAAATAAAATAATTATTTTGACATGTATTTTAATATAACCTCGTGTTAAATTATTTGTCATTACATTGGATACTTTGTACAATCTTTGTATATTTCTTGTAGCGTAGTATCGCGCGAAATAATAGCTACAATAATATTGAATGAAAAAGACTAAAATCATCAGTGAATCATTGAAATAGATGTGTTTTGCCAGATAATAACACGTTACATGTTGTTTATTTCTTTAATTATTCACACATTATTACTATCAGTTTACATATACCAAATCATGGTTAAGTGTCATTTTTAAAACATGTAAAACAAGTCACTATGAGCATGATAAACCGGCGTGGTGTTTCATTTTATATGGCTGCATAAGGTATAACATGATAAAAAGATAATACTATAAAAAAAACATGATAATTCGCGTCTGGTGTTGTTTTGTTATGCTTTGTTTTATAACATAACTTATTTGGAACTTTAGACCATAACCAGTCTCTGAACAGTACACTGCACTGTTACTCCTGCTAAATGACAAAAAATAATTGTGTTGTGGGGCCTATTTTCCTAAACATAATGCACTCACAACGTTCGACTGGGAGGATTACTTGGAACTTTTTCTGTCATAGAGGACATGTCTCTGAACAGAAAAAAATCTAGTATTGTAATTTGTTTTAGGTTGACCAGTTTCTTCTCGTAAAATACCTGGAGTACTGTCCACAAGGGAATATCAAGCTATCTAGGGGCACCAACGTCAACATTTGTTTCTGTCGATATCAGTTAGGTGAATATTGTCCGTAATTAGATTCGTGGTTTCAGACATTTTTTCTAATGCATGAAATTTCAGATGATAATATTTTTAGGAGACAACAATTACAAATAGATTAAGCGTCGCTATTTATCATGATAATTAACGTGACTTGTATAATTATTGTTGCTGCCTGGGCATTGTTCAACAAAGCCAACAAAGTGGGTCAGGACTAGGCCTACGTGAAGTTTTTTTCAATTTACAGGTGAGATCATACATGTCAAATGAGCTATCTGTAGTCAGCAGTGTCATGTCTAAGCCACCACCACCACCACCACCTCCAACAACAACAACACCAACACCACCACAAACACCATTAATACCGCCACCAACACTACCAGAAAAAATGTACTTACCCACCCAAAGCATCACAGAGTTCACGGCCACTGCCATGATCAAGTTACCGATAATTCCGGCGATAGAGCCTATGATGCCAACCAGGACATCTGAGAAGCAATAAAGCATACAACGCACTCCAAGAGTATCCATGATGGCCTTCAGTGTGTATTTGATACCTTGGTAATAGCCTATGACCACCGATGTCCAGCAGAATGGTAGTCCCAGCATGTAGAGAACGTCCACGTCGTTCCTGCCGATCACCACCATGGAATCTGCTGCAAATACCACAAGAAGCAGCACCATGATCCAATTCACTCCATGGTACACAATGGCAATATCACCGTCAGGCTGCTTCACCTCTTTCTTATGACGGTAGATCTTGAAGACAGTGATGGCATGCTTAAAAGTTTTTGCCACACTAAAAGGTTCTTTAAAGCGTGACATCATATTAGATTCGGGCACTATGAAAAGAGTATAGACGATAGCCAGAGCGTACAAGATGGAAATTGAAGCGAATGAGAGGACAAAGCCAGTTTGTTGGATGAGGTAGCCCACCATGACGTTACCCACTGCAGTGGCCAGATAGAGTAGAGCCTGTAACACATTAAAGCGGAGTGATCGTTGATCTTTGGGGACAATGTCTGCCACGTAGGCGTAGGCCGCACCCTGTGCTGTCATTTGGGAACCACATAAACCCTCTATAAAAGTGCCAATAAAGAGGATGTTTATATTCCAACTTTGACTAAGGACTATGACATAGATGAGATTCTTGATCAGACCCCCCATCATGGGGAGGAGTAGCCCCAGTTTCCTACCTGCCACATCTGTATAAGAGCAGATGAGCAGGGTGGTGAAAATAGCAGGCAGGTTTCGCACCAGGTTGAAATAGGTGAGCCACTCGGAGGCATCCGCCTGTATTTGCAGTGTCAATGGATCTCTGTTGTCAATAGCATACTCCACAGGAGGCGGCAGACTGGTGTTACGATGGTCAGTGATGTTCTTGGACACCACCTCCACGTCGCAGGCAGAGTTAAACATCTCCGCTTCCGCCAGGTAAGCCGCATTTGGTGGCAATAGCTGAGAGGCAGAGTAGGCGAACATGAACTGTTCTTTCAGAGGCAGACCACCTTTATAAGCAAGCAAATAGAGGAAGATGGCGGGCTCCACCAGGTAAGGCATTCTGCATTTCCATCTTGGTTTGCCGTCGCCTGCCTGAGACGTCTCTATTTCCAGCGGCTCGCTCGTCTCCTCAGGGTCAACCTTGTCATCTATGACCGGGGGTGAAGTTATTTTTTCTTCAAATTTTCCAAAGTCTGACTGCGTTGTGCCTATCAGAAGGTGATCTGCTTCTGTTTTAGTGGTAGTCATGGTATAATGCGGATCTGTGACACAATATGTGTCCACACAACAGAGAACTTATCACAAAATCACTAAAGCCATCGTGAAATCAACCGAACAGCAAATAGTGATGTAGCTGAGTGGTGATCAAATTTCTGTGATGTACAGACAGCCACTGATTGTATAATAACACTGCCAAACATTGCCTACATAGCTTATACACATTAGAATCGGACTGTACAATACACAGGTGCATCACAAACTAAGCATTCCTTTACTGAAGAGCGCAAGCGAACACGGAACAAGCTCGTGTCATTATTGACTCCCCTATCCTATGATCAGGAATAAATAGCCTGTGGCAGCCGCCGCTCAAAGCCATATTTTAACCCCATGTTGTTTTAACGTTGAACCAGCGTCTGCGATGCTGGTCCAGCCTTAAGCCAGCATCTCGTGTCTACTGGGCCAGTGAATGTCAGGTCCCCTATGCTGAAAGGAATTATAATCGAGCAGATGAAATTGTTTACTGAGTGTTGTCAGTTGCAATCCCAGCTATAAGCATTGGGTTAATGCAGGTTCGATGTTGGGCCAGCGTCGTAGACGGTGGACCTCATTCAGTCAACATTTGCTCATTTACATAATTATGTTTGCTGTGATGGCTGTTGGCTCAAAATGACAGCATACTGGCCCATTGCCGTCTTTTTGCTTCTCCTAGTTCTCCGACGCTGGCCAGCATCAAAACAATGCCGATTTCAAGCCTTATTTTCTGGTTAGGCTGACCGTTATCGACTGCCCTGAACAGTTAATTTGGCTGAACGTTGGTTCTATATGGGTTTTCCTAATAAGCATATACATACATATATGCCTATCTACATACATAAGCCCATGCTTTGATGCCTGCCAGAAAACGATAATAATGAAATAATTTACTCTCACGTGCGGGTGACACTTGCAATCCTTCAGTTGTCTCACGTTAACCCTTTGACTTCCAGGCCGGGGTGCAGGCCAGGATCCAGATATACTAGTGTAGGAGTTCTATTTTTCGTCATTTGAAGCTGGAATTGCTAACGCAATTTCCAGCTTCAAATGACGAAAAATACATAAATGTAGTATATATTTGACGAAAATTTGTGTCATTTTATGGTTACGTTCATTGACGAATGACGACGGAAATTTCCGTCATGTATGGTAGTGAAAAGGTTAATAAACTTATGCCCAACGCTCGCGGAATGATTCAACATTACGGATGAATGAGGCTATGGTATTATATATTAAGCTAATATGTCACCTACATGTACCTCTTCGTAATCAATTGAATCGTGCAATTTCTCCAGTGCAGAAATTTTGGTCGGATGTGTCACACGTCTAATTCTGGTGATTTGTTATTACAAAATCCCCGTATAAAAACAATAACTACTATGTTAGTCAGTTCAAAATACTCATTGCAATGAAACATGAAATACAATGTTATGTATACTTTAAGTTATACCTGATAACGTTTTTGTAGTAATACCCCGTTTACACATATTATACATGTTAAAAGTTTCATAATTTTATACCGGGTAATACTGCTCCGTCCTGCTGATGTTTTGTTATTATTTCTGACGTGACGCATGCATAGGCCTACATGTAGATGTCGATGGTTTATATTTACAATTTGGCAATATTGTGCATTTTTATTTAAATAATTGTTCAGACACCACTAAACACGCCTATAGTCGTTTTTAATCCGTTTCATTTGTCTTTTAACATGTTTAAATCGCGATGATCGCGAGCGAAATGTGTGTTTGAACATCAAGATTTGCTAATTTAATTAAACAAATATGAGCGGTCGCGACACACAACTTCAAGTGGGTAAAAATTCAAATTACTTAATTTGCGCTTTAAGAATTAGGATAAATTAACGTTTTCCATTCTCAATTAATTTGAAGCTGGAATTGCTGACACACAAATTGTTTAATCACATACTTACTTGCCATTAATAATGATTGATGATTATTACAATTTATCCACTGTTTGTGTTATGTGATTATTGATGTGGTTCTAGATAATTAGCATTGACATTTATCGTCGTAGAAATAAGAGGCCACATTGACACAAGTCGCATGGAAATGAGTGATCAGACAGTCTGTTTTCACCTGAACCCAGTGTACATGCTACCGCATCTTTATATTTGTTTCAGAACTGAGGTGTGGGAAAATTAGGCAAAAAATTGTTTGTCGTAGTATGAGGGAGGTTTCACTTAAAATCGATTTTAATAAAATACATGTAAATAAATTCAGCAGCTGCAATAAGTATATTGTATGTATGCCTGATGTATACTTATATATAATTGAATATCGACATTTTTCTGGCCAAAATCAAAAATCAAAATCACATTTGTAGATTATATTTTGCCTGTTTCATTTATGAATGCGGGTTCAAAAATAAACACGTTCATGGCGTCAGCGCATTTATTTCTGAACCCGGGTTGAATAATAAACCCGCTTTTTATATTAAAGTCGGTGCCGCACCTGATAACATGACATTGAAAATGATTTATATTCTTTTGTAGGAACATTCAAATGATTATAATGTTCACTCAGGCCTATTTGAAATTAATGAGATATTTTATGTTGATTTTACCATTATCATTTCATCAATTCATCATCAGTTATAGCAGATATGTCTTTTAATATTGGTTGTTCCTAATTACCACTGCTATTTATTTCACTGGACATTTTGAGAACAATTTCACTGCCCATTTGCAATTATTATCCCTCTTTGTATCGGTTCTAGTAAAAAAAAACTATTCAAACCCAGCGGCATCAAAATTTATTCGTATCAGTAGCAATTACTGAAGGTCTAAAATGTGTAAATATTTCACTGAGAAACCCGGGTTGATTAATAAACCCGCATTTAATAATAATGTCGGTGCCGCACCTGATAACATGACATTGAAAATGGTTTATATTCTGTTGTAGGAACATTCATATGATTATTATGTTCACTCAGGCCTATTTGAAATTAATAAGATATTTTATGTTGATTTCACCATTATAATTTCATGAGTTCATCATCAGTTATAGCAGATATATCTTTTAATATCGGTTGTCCCTAGTTACCACTGCTATTTATTTCACTGGACATTTTGAGAACAATTTCACTACCCATTTTCAATTATTATCCCCCTTTGTATCGGTTCTAGTAAAAAATAAACTGTTTAAATCCAACGGTATCAAAATGTATTCGTATCAGTAGCAATTACTGAAGGTCTAAATGTGTAAATATTGCACTGAGAAAATACGACAATGGTAAAGCGAAATCTATGCACACTCATTATACAACAATTGAATTTTTTTAAAAAAATTTTCCACAAGCCTGAGATAATATCTCGTGAGAAATACATTCGCCATCACGCAAATGGAAAAATATACCCGGTATGACTGGGCCTCATTTACTGCGCGAGGCCCAGTCACACTGACCGCCATTTTGTTTCCACAGCCAGCTGTGTAAAAACGACACTCGCGCTGCCTACCAAAAAACTCGGATGCCATGAAATGGAGACGAATATTTCAAGTGCCTACGAAAACTAAGCCATTTTCAGCAGTTGTAAGCTTTTGATCGTATTAGAACTATTACATTTAAAAATGGAGGTCACTGTGTCAGAGCCTTGCGATGTCATCAGGGTAGGAAAAATAATGGTAATTCAGAAATAATCTTCATTTCGTTCTTATCCTCTTTATATTCAGCAACGTGAAGTACTTGGGAGAGAAACACGTCCAGCTCTAAGTCTCCAGACACACAAGCCCGTAAATGGGGAGAGGGGGGGGGGGGATGGAGATGTGCATAGTCATTACCAGGGCTGTTTTTTATTGTATTTACTTGGCATTCTCTGACATATAATGCCATGTTCTTCATTAAAGGGACTGGCCCAGGCTAAAATCATCAAAACATCGGTGATTTTATTTTGGCTTCTTAATATGACCATATCATGTAAACATGTTATACACTATATATAGAGACGAAATTCCCGTATTTCTAATTTTTGACATGGTTGGCAATAATTAGAAATCAGGAATTTCGTCTCTATATCTAGCCTAACTGGTGAATGCGCAGCAGAAAAATTAAAAAACTTTTGCAGTTCTAGTCTATGGCCATGTTTACATCATATGGTCATATTAAGAAGCCAAAATAAAATCACCGATTTTTTTATTTCCAACCGTGGGAATGGATGACTACATATCCGATAATAAGTTCAGCAGTTCGACAGTATGACAATGTCAACTTCCCCACCCATTATATTATCTAGGCTCCTATATTCATATCTAGTAAATTCATGTCATGGACACCTTACTTTTTCCATGCGGTCTGAACAGAAATATAATGTTCAGTGATATATTTTGTGAAACGTGGCATATAGGAGCACCCGCATGATGCAACAATTATTATGATCATACTATATTATAGGAATGTGGCAACTAGGCTATTATCAGGCCTGGCCGAAGGCCAGTAGCCTATTAAGTTTATTTGATTAATGTTTGTGTCCTAATTTGCGGAGAGGGTGGTGTCGTGTGTGGGAAACGGTTGACATTTCTGAGGAACAGTCCTTATGAAGATGTCAAATATAGCATTTGAAGTCGCTAGTTCAAACAGTTGCATGCGTTTTTAGACAGTGCTAAGAAAAAAAATATAGTCACGATTATATTTGTGATTAGGGCTTAAAGGGATAGGCCTAAGGTTGGCCCAGCGTCACAGACGGTGGCTCAGCGTTACAAATCATTGGGTCAATGTATCGTGTTATCTGGGTAGTGGCTTTTATGTTGACGAGAGGAGCAATGCGTCACCCGCATAGCAGTCCAAGCAAACACGGAGCAATCATCCAATGCTGTTTCAATGTCGGACCAGCGTCGAAGACGTTGGGCCAACATTGAAACAGTATTGGGTGAATGGCACGTGTTTGTTTAGGGTGCTGCCGCTAAATATACAGCAGACCCAGTGTTGGAGTAGTGTTGGGCCAGCGCCGTAGACATTTTGTCGCCATTGAACCAGCAATGGGCTGCGACACTGACCCAAATTGAACCAAAATTGTGTGGACTGGCCTACATCGTGAGTATAGTAGAGACACGCGCAGCATGATTCACTGGCAAGTATTGAATGAATGTTGGCCAACACCGGCGATGGTGGTGAAATGAATAGGCCTAAACGTTGAACATATATCTATATCCCACTCAGAGGGTCACATGATAGCCAATCACCCCATATAAGGAAACACTTGTGCCCCATCTTGTGGCAACATTGATTTATTTGTCACAAATTTATTCATACTATATAAGGGGTGATAGATCACCTTTAACTTGTGTCCTTGGTTCTTACCTTAATTATATCCTGAACATTTAGGATTCTGGCCCACGAGGAAGACTAATACAGTTATCTTTACAAAATATTAAGCCGAATTATTGTCTGTAGCAGCCTACTCATCATATAGCCTAAAGCCGGGCCTCGGAGTTCGGGAACTCCTTTTCTAGTTATTATTAGGCCTATGTTGATATGGAGGTCGCTATTATACTGTGTAGTTTAAGTGTTGTAGTTTAATACACTACCTGTGTGAGCATACACTTATATTTTTGTTTGAACCAATAAACATATTATATTATTTAGCCTTGCAAAAACCAAAAGGAACGCTGAACAATAAATTAGAAAATTAAAATGCTACAGTAGCTTACTTATATATATGATAAAACTGTTTCTTTCGACGAGTCCAGAACATAATTGGATGAATCGCTATACAAAAGCTTTTTATAATAATAAAAAGCTTCTTCACTTGTTTATAACATTTAAAAACCTCTCCGTTCTGGATCCAAAGTTGCCATCAGAAACGTTTTTTATCTCTCGCTGCATTTATTTCGGGACACCAGAAAGGTTTAGGTTGATAGCGTCTGTTTGGAAGTGCATGTAAAAAGTGTATGTGAAAATTTAGCAATACTCTCTGGTAAAAATAAATGTTTTCAGTACCGAATTAAAAAAGGCTGTACTATCAATTAATCGCAGGCGTACTGGTAGTTTATTCCACAACTTGCAAGGGCGGATCCAGGAATTGAAAAAGGAGGGAGCGCAGGTGGTCCGGGGGCTCGCCCCCACGATTTATTCGGCATATTTATGTCAATTTAGGTGACTTTTTAAAGACTTTGGCACAAAGAGGGGTGGGCGTGCGCCCCCCTCTGGATCCGCACCGGGCAGAGCGGGGCAGTATATGTAAATGTACTATTTTTTTAAATATTATGTTCCAGCTGAAGGGGTAACAAGTAGTCTCTTGTCTTCTGACCTAAGACAGCGTGGTGGCTTATACACAAATATTAAATCTGCTAGGTATGCAGGCGCCAGGTTTTTGAGGCACTTGAAGGTGTCAAGAGTTCTGGACACGCTGTAGCTTTTAAAGTTTTTAAATAGGAGAACAAAAGAGGTCCCAAAACTGAACCCTGAGGGACCCCACATTTCAGGGGTGTTCTTTGAGAATGATGTCCTGACATGAAAACAGTCTGTCTTCTTTCTTGCAGGTACCATTCCATCCATTTGAGACACTCTCCAGTTATTCCATCTTCATGGCGAAGAGTTTCAAGCAGAATGGTGTGGTCGATCGTATCAAATGCAGCGCTTGGGTCGAGGTGTAGTAGCGCAGCTCCTTTTCGTCCGTCCGGCATAAGTAAAATGTCATCTTGTACTTTCATAAGGGTCGTTTCAAAGCTGAAGTAGGCCTACTGTCGATAAGCTGACTGTAAAGGCTCCTGGAGATTATAACGTTGGGGGTGAGCTATTAGACGTACAGCAACAACTTTCTCAGTCAGCTTTGATGTAAATGACAGAATTGACACAGGCCTATAGTTATTGAGCTCTTCACTGTTCAAATGCGGCCTTTTCAAGTAGGTATCACCATTGCTTGTTTCATTTTTAATGGCATGCCGCCTTTAAGAGATTTGTTTACCTCTTATATTAATACAGGTACAATAGCTGTTTCACATAGTTTTAGTAACTGTGCTGGTGCTGGGTTTAAATCACAAGTTTTAAGCTGTGATGAGCGTAGTATTCTGGTGATTTGTTCCTCAGTTGCTGACAATAAATATGATAAAGGACCATAGAGTTGCTAAGCGCGGATTTATTCTCTCAGGTTGATTTATGACCAAAGATGAGTGCAATTTCTGATTTTATCCAGGAAGAAAGAAGTAAATTTATCAGACTTATTCCTTTGAAAAGTGAGATGGATAGATTTTCTGTTTATCTCGGTGAAGTAATTTATTTGCAACATTATAGAGTTCTTTCTCATTGCGTAGAGACAGTTTATTGAGGTAGTACGCCTTCTCCACTTGTTGAATGAGGCTGCTTGTGACATCTAGCTGATTGGTATATATTTCACGATGGACTGTCAGGGTTGTTCTCCTCCATTTTTGTCCAGTATTCTCCGCTTTGCTTTGGCCTGTTGTATGCTAGAGTTAAGCCACGGACATTCTTTCCTGGTGGTGATGTTGCGCTGTGTTACAGGGGCATGGTCATCTAGCAGTGTACGAAGAGTGGTGTTGTACAAACCATAGGCGTCAGAAGCTTTATCTGCCGCTCTTTTTTTTTGCTGACGCCTAGACGTTGTGATTTCCCGAGAGGATGCCTGTAAGTCTATGTCCTTGAGCTTCCTTATCTTTACTGTTAACCCAGCCTTAGGTAGACTTGTTATAGGCAAAGTAAAAAGGACAGCGAAATGATCGCTGTTCACTGAGTGGTCGATTTTGATGTCAAGGATTGGTAATTCTTCACAGCTTGTTATTATAGGGTCCAGAATATGACCTTTGACATGCGTTGGTACTTCGACATGTTGTTGTAGATTTGATAAGCCCATTAGATCAGTAGGCTTAAACTGTTTGGTAGCTGAGTCTTCTGGTATATCTAAGTGGAAATTGAGAAGTCAAGAGAAAATGGCCAGGAGTAACAAGAAAGCTATCCAAGAGAGGCTTAAAGTCGTCTATGTAAATATGTGCTCCTGTATTTTCAATAATGATGGATTGTTTGTTAACTAGAGCAGCTCTTCCTCCTCGTTAATGATCACGTGACACGTGCTGCACAGTGTAGCCAGGTGGCGTGACTGATTTAGGATGGTATGCTGTAGTAAACCATGTTTCTGTTATTTCACAAACTATAAGGTATTTGATTTGATCACTCTTGGATATTCCGTAAGCAGAGCGTCCCTTCATTTGGTCAATTCTGATTTAATTAGTAGTAGTAATAGCTTTCTCTCTTTTGATGGTGATCAGGTTGCTGGCATTCAGGACCATTCAGTCTGCCATAACATGCAGATGGCCGCAAAGTTCCTAAGCTGACTGGAGTAGCCTAATAACTGTTCTGATGTTTGCAGGTTGGCGTTTTCCGGTGTAAAACCCCAGAATCTATCCCCCTTGAAACTATACCCAGGTAAAGTTTGGGATCTACCAGAATCTACCCCGGGGTTGATTCTAGAATATACCCTGGGGTAGATCCTGGGGGCTCCCAGAATCGACCCCTCCCAGGATCTATCCCCCTTTTCGTGATTTGCTGAAGTATCTTTGGATCCCAGAATCTACCCCCCTTTTCAACAACTATATGCGACCCTCCAAGAATCTACCCCTCCCTCCCAGAATATACCCCCTTTTCAACAACTATAATATTATGCGACCCTCCCAGAATCTACCCTTCCCTTCCGAAATCTACCCCTCTTTTCAACAACTATAATATTATGCGACCCTCCCAGAATCTCCCCCTCCCTCCCAGAATATACCCCCTTTTCAACAACTCTTTGCGACGCTCCCAGCAACTACTCCTCCTTCTCAGAATATACCCCCTTTTCAACAAATGCACATGTGCGACCCTCCCAGAATCTACCACTCCCTCCCTAGTTATTATACTAAGTAGAGACATACATTATTAAAATCATTGACAAAAACTTACCTTTAAGACGCAACAATAATTTTAAGCAATTGGTGCGGTGTGGCTACTCATATTCACGACTATGATTTCGTCGATTTCTATCGCGTCGGAAGCTGTCGTCAAGACTCAACATGTTCAGTCTTAGTCGTGTCCTGTCTTAGCCGTTGTTGCAGTGTGGTATGTCCTGTGACGTGATAGTAATGTCTCAATATTTTTTTCCGGAACACCCACAAGGTGGCCTACATGGTCACCACTAGGATTGCTGCTATAGCTTACGACGCCAAGTCTTTCTGGTGTGACATGCTGTCGTTGTAGAACTAGCTTGCCTGCGATTTTCTAAAACCTGCCTCGACGGTCGCGTTTTAAGCGGGGAGTCTTTGCGGTGTGTTAGAGTCTAGTACCCTTTATGACCAGTCTCATTGCAGACGATGATATGACATATACATTTCCAGCAATAAAAACCAACAAGAATGTACGAAATGTTATCATGGTTATCTGGGGACCTGATATAAAATGGAGAAATGGGGGACAAACCAGTGGCTATAGTCATGTTAGTGTGCTCTAAACTTGATGAGCGTAGTGCACACTCTGGTCGAAGTGACGTGCTTACCCTGTCCTCACAAGAAGTATTTATTGCTGATGGTTCGTGTGAGGGGAACATGACAGAAGAGCTGGGAAAGCGTCGGCGCCATACAATACATTACAGTATACATATTATACAATGTAGTAATCTTTCCAATTTTAATGATTTGTACAAGTAGGTTATTAATCATATCAAGTAAACTTTAAAACCTTGAAATAATCACTTTCACGAAAAAGCTTAATGTCAGTACGGTACATCGTTCCCTTGTCGCAGTTTCTCTCTTTCTGACAGAGAAAGTGGAGATGTGTGGTTCCCATGCTTAAAAAATGTGTCCATGTCTCCATGTTGGAGATCTGAAGAGAGGCAGGGAGTTTTTCTTGATGGGATCATGGATGGATTGTATAAGATCAGTTAACACCGCTTTGTTGTAGCCGATATACTGATCCTTGTCAATGGCCTACGCTGTGGGGCGGGGGCCCTAGGGTAGTGGTTAGCACCGCTGCCTTTCACGCCAGAGTTCGGGGTTCGGTTCCCGGTCTCGGCGGTTTCAAAGAAACAAAAATGTTTCTTCCCCATCCACGTGTGAAAGTCAGTATTGTGGGGAGCCTCCGTGACCGAGAGGTAGCGTGCTCGGCCTCAGACCGCCAGGGCTCGAATTTCGAATCCTGTGTCTGGAGGACAGTGTCATCTCAATCATCTCACCATCCTCAGGAGGTTCTCCTGGCCCAGTTTAGCCTATATGTGCACAAAGGTGGCCTAAAGCCCGATTCATCTCATCTCCTACGCTGTGCGGACTGTGTTGACAACAGAATTATCAATGATATCCCGAGTGTCAAGCGCAAGGAGCTCAGGGATGTCGTCAGTGAATGGGTTTCCCATTGCTCTAATAACCTGGACAAGGTCCATCGTTTTTTTTCTAGAATGTCTTCTGGGTAGAGAAACCTTCTTCGTGGTGCTACTGGTTATTATCTTGGGTGGTGTGAGAATACTGCTTCTCAAAATCCACCAGGAGTAGTGCCTGCTCTTGCCCTTCGATCATCCACTTCTTGAAGGTTGAAGGATTCTCAGTGAGGCACACGGCCCCTCATTCACCTTTCACCAGTTTATTGTTCTGCTCGTGAGCTTGATCAATTGGAATTGTGGAGAACCTCTTGGATGACTACGGCTTAACCCAGTTGCCGTTGACTTCATGCTCCTGCTGGAATTCAGGGGGAAGACTCTCTAAATCCCTGATACGAACAGGACTCCACCTGGCATAGTTCTGATGTTCCGGGTTTTATGTGTATTGATGTACAAAGCAAAGTCTCGTTCGCTGTGAGCACGCACAAAGATCAGACCAAGAATTTCTAAGTGCAAGATGGTGTCCCAGTATTGAAAAGTTGAACTCTTGGGAATCATTCCTGTCTCCATTCTAGATTAAGATCGTCCACTAGTCCTCCAACTGCCTCTTGACAAGCCTCTCACTGCAGCTTGGCGAGGGCGAGCGCACTTATTTGATGGGCGTGTCTTGTCCTCGTGAAGTGTGAAGCCTTCAGGAAAGAGTTGTTTGTGCCAGTGTATGCGATTTCGCAGGCGCACAAGCCAGGCAAGGTGATATTTTGCTTTTAGTGCAAGGAGATCACCGACGCTCTCAATTCTGTTTCACATATTCAATTTGTGCAGGTCTCGCGTCATAGACCTAACATTATTATCTGCCCCCCCCCCCCCCCAGGGTTCTGAACTCGTGCAGGAGTCCATCTTGTCTGGTGCAAAATATGCAGTTGGTCAAGACAATTGCGTGGACGACGGCGCCGGTCCTCATGTGGAGTCCTTTCAGGGGTGTTTTCTCTCTCCCTCTTCTTCCCCCTGGCCAATCTGTTCCGATATAAATCTGCGTGACATGACTTGTGCCACTGTGCATGGTTCCTCATCAGCTCATCCACGGTTGCGTCTGCACCAAATGTTTAGTTCTCTGAAATAAGATTTTCATTCGGTATACTACACATGCTGATCAATCCATGGTTACATTAGGTGTTTTTCAAGCCCTGCAATACACATAACTTAAAACAGATAGCAGACAATGTTGTAACCTTAACTACATGCGTAATTTTACATGAATATTTTATACATTTTCATTTGAACGGCCTGTTGTGATCTTAAATTATGTTAAAATATATTAAAATGTCTCAAATATGATCCTAAACTATTCTGACCCCTTAATTGCACATGGAATATAACACAATCTGGCGAATGTGATGCATAAGGATAGTTTATTATGATGATACAAACTAATAAGTTTTTTTTCCAGATTTTTGAAAGTGACAATTTACTGATACTCATGCATGACTCCCGGGAGCTTTTGACTTCTTAGATCGTACTTTGTTGCCGATCTCAGAATCATAGCTATAAATCTGAGCCAATAACTGTACCTCGAATATAACGAAATGTGAATATAACAAAATGTGTGTGGATATAACAAAATAGTTTAATATGAAGATACAAGCTTTTTGGCAAGATTTTTGAAAGCGACAATTCCCCGCTACTACAAAAATGGCTCGTATATGAGCTTTTGACTTCTTAGATTGTTTGTTGCTGATCTCTGAATCATAGCTAGGAACCTGAGCCCTAACTGCACCTCGAATATAACAAAATGTGGTGATTTCGATGCATACAGATAGTTGATTATGATGATACAAGCTAATCGGCTTTTATCTCAGATTTTTGCGAAAGACAATTTCCCGTTATTACAAAAATGGCTCATAGTAGCTTCTGACTTCCTTAATCGTTTGACGCCGGTCTCAGATTTATAGCTAGGGACCTTATGAGTGCCTGGAAAGTTGTTTGTGCTTTTATCCGGCATGTCACCCCCCTTTCCAAATGTGGTCCTAAGCTGCCTGACCTATTATGCATTTAGGCCGGGAGCCAGATCTAGCCCTCGTACTCACAAAAGCTAATAAATTTTCACTGCGATTTTTATTTAGCTTGACCATTGGGAAATATCAAGTTTTAGTTCTTTTTTTGCCAAACAGGACGCTTAAAGCCCTAGGGCCTATTTTACCGTTTTTTAGAAGGACATTAAAGTAAAATTGACAACAATTCGAAAATTGTTCAAAATAGTAGTAATTGTATTTATTTACACTATTGTTTTGGTTATAGCCCTCGGTCATATAAACATCTAGGTCACTGAAAAATATTTGAGCCCAGATTTTATTTTGAATATTTTTTTCAGCCCTTTTATCAATACGGGCGCCTAAAAAAACCAAACATTATAAAATATGTGTCAAGTTTGGAAATCTGTCATTTTTGTTCAGTGCTATCTAGAAGCGAGCTAATTCGCAAAAAGTGGCCTCATTATGTCCCCAGGTGACTGGAAGTTAAAGTTAAAAAAAATCTGTTCCAATTTTTTTCTATATCCACATATTTAGGATACGCGCGTCTTTACCGCTAAGTCTAATTTGCGGTAAAATTCAAATGTGCTGATATGTCTGCCTCCAGTTGAATATTATAGTTAGGTTAACTCGACATGTTATGGTTATATATTATTTTATCTATTATACATAAATCTAATATTGGTGTTTGTTTACATTTTTACGGTGAACTAAATAGTATATAAAGTGACAGTTTAAATGCTAAAGCTGATTTTGTGTTTCTAAAATACTATATCTACTATGGCTATTTATTATTATAATTAACATGATTATTTCATTTTAATCTCATATTGATATTTATGTTTACATGTTGTGGTGAATTATATACATAATGACACTTTGAATGCCAAGGCTGGGTTTTAAAAATAAATGTAAAATAATGTAAAATAAGGCACAGTGTTTGAGACTTAGTAGGTTGTATCTTGATCATTATGGCATTATCCTAATATACCTGAAGATTATAAGAATAAACGGAAATTTCTGTCTACATGTTTTATGGAGAACACACCAATATGTATATATAATGACACTTTGATACTAAGGAACAATGTTTGAGACATTAGATGTCGACTCGTATCTCGAGCATTATTTTATAATCCAGATATCCCTAAAGATAATAACGATAAACAGAAGATAAATATGTTATATTTATGCTAATAAATGATCATATGTACAAGGTGGAATTAACATTCCTTATTTTTATACAGCTAGATGTATAAAATTAATTTCAATATAGTGATATTTTCTAATCAGATAATTGAAGAAATTAATCATGTAACATAATTTCATTCAAATGATAATATAAGTTTACTTTATCCACCTCATCACAGAAACACTTTTAGTAAAGAATATATATATATTTATTCTTAAATATAGAATAAATATATTCAACATTAATTGTAGCGAAAATATAGATATACCATACAACAAGCAAACAAATAAATTACCGCTTAATTCTTAAATTTGGATTATTGTTAAACTCCAAAAATAATTGTGTTCATGTTGTTTTATTCAACATACTTACTTTAAACATCATGATGTATAGCACGTAATGATTTGTTGAATTGACATGTATCATAACCAGCTGCCGCACCAACCGTTACATTACGCAATACAAAAATACGGGCTTAAATATAAATTAGGGTTCATAAATAAAAACGCTAATGTATTTATTTTTGACCTCGTATTCAAAAATTAACCCACCAAAACTGTTGGTGGCTAATGTCAAGTGCCTTAAGAGCAAACACACAATGAAACTGACACACTTCTCAGAAATGATGCAATTGGTGCTACACGATTCTCATTTTGATGAAATCATGACAGGACAATAAACTATAATGGGACATGCAAATTCGTCTTCCGATCTAGATCCAGACCGCCGGGTTAAATAGAATCACAGCAAATCTTCAAGTCTATCAAATCAGTCAAAGCAACTCATGAACTGAGTTGACTAGTTGATTATGTGATGGCCGCTCATAAAATTGGTGGTAGGCCATAATTTCATGTGGCTAAAGATGAGTAGCAAATACTTTCGTCCAACACAGGTGAAACCACTGGGCCTTCAGTATCGCATTGATGTGTGTACACCTGCAGTGTACATGTACACGTGTACTATAAACGGGGGCGATCTCTCTGCACTAGATATAGTATATGGGTGGAAGGTGAAGACAATGTTTTTCCTGTTCCTGGGGTCCCACAATTAACCCAATTTTAAGTATTTAAATTATTTCAATCGGTACAAAAACCCGCTGGTTATGTTAAAGGGACCCCTTGGGATGAGACATTTTCAATGTTGTCAATTTTGAAAATTTAATTTATATGAAGCTATATAGCCTACTGTCAAAATTCGCGGGACAAGGGTCCCCCAGAAGGCAATAGTGTCCGTGGGTGAGCCAAGGCCCTATTCCATAATAATACTAAATATGCGTTTCATACCCAAAGCCTCATTAAGAGCAAGTTCTCAAATCACAGCAAGTTCATATATACTTGAGCGACATCTATGAGGTAATAATTCAAAGCCCTTGTCTTTTGCCCTCACTTGGTCGCCTACTTGCAAACAAACTGACTGTATTACTGCTGGGATTTGGAAACTGCTTGACCCCCAAGTTTGTATTGTCACCCAGTAAACACAAAACATTTGTATGACTTTATGCAATGTTGGACCAACGGCGTAGACGTTCGGCCGACATTGCATAAATGTCATAGGACTTTCTCTCAAACATTGTACATTTATCTAATGGTGGTTCAATGTTGGGCCAGCGTCGCAGACGTTGGCCTAACATTAAAACAGCATAGGATCAATGTCTCGTTTGAGTAGTATCTTGTAATCAGTTCAGTGGCTATATTAATGCCGTCAATCTGTACTCAATAGGCTACTGTTGGCCTACACTTGACCGTCCCAGGCATGCGCGTTTTGAAGCTGAATGATTCTTTAAATGACCGATGTTGCTAATGTAGTTTTACCATCCATTCATAAAGTACATTTTAGCACTCACTCGTACCAAGAAGGATATGTAAAATATATGAGCGTCTCAGAAGAGGTCCACGATTTTTAAATAAATAAAAGGGGATAAAGTAAAGACCTGCAGACTGAAAAAGTTAATGTTGTCCCACAAAGAACATAAACGTCAACGTACTCTGATACCAATGCTTTAGAACTTGATATCTATTGAATCATTTAACGTAATTCTGTTGCACTGTTTATGGTTACATATACTCTAATATGCTAATGAAGTTTGGGAGGTCAAAGTTAAGAATGTATGTGAAAACTTGGCTACCATCAAATCATCAGCAGCAATTGATTTATTCAATTATCCACCTTGTCATCGCACTTTCAAACAAAAAAAGCACATTTCCAAGACACCATTTGGAAAAGATCACATCAATCCTCTTTGAGTGTGTCACTTGCTGCTACACTTCATGGATGTGCCATTGAAAACGAGAGTGGATTAAAAAACACTGTCGTTTCTAGATTACATAACTCTACATCAATTAGTTGACATTTTAACGCAGCAGCGTTCATCTCCAGGCAATTAAATAGATTATGCAAATATTGCACAGTTGTTGTTCTCCATAAAAATTTAAACATCAATATGCGACTATCATAAAATATGTATACTAATCATAATAATAGCCAGAAAATTTATAGTATTTTACAAACAACATACAAGTCTTAAGCATTGTGCTTTATTATATTATATTATTTTACATTTATTTTAAAAAAACTCAGCCTTGGCATTCAAAGTGTCATTATACTTATTATTTGGTTTTCCATCAAACATTTAAACATATACACCACTATGAGACTAATATTAAATATTTATATTACATACAATATCAAAAATCCACAGTCTTAGCATTCAAAGTGTCATTTTATATATCTTTTCTTCATAAATATGTAAACATAAACATAAATATGAGATTCACATAAAATATTCATAATAAATATGATGATAAATATCCACAGCATAAGTTAACTTTATTATAATAGCCTATTGGACGCAGAGATATCAGCACATTTGAATTTCACCGCAAATTAGAGTTAGCGATAATGACGCGCGTATCCTAAATACGTAGTTATAAAAAAAAATTGGCCCTAGATTTTTTAACTTTTTAACTTCCAGTCCCCTGGGGACATGATGGGGACACTCTTTGCGAATTAGCTTGCTTCTAAGTACCACTCAACAAAAATGACAGATTTCCAAACTTGACACAAATTTTACAATGTTTTTTTTTTATGCGCCCGTATTGATAAAATGGTTGAAAAAAATATTCAAAATAAAATCTGGGCACAAATATTTTTCAGTGACCTCCATGTGTATATGACCGAGGGCTATAACCAAAACAATAGTGAAAATAAATAAAACTACTACTATTTTGGAATTTTTTTCGAATTGTTGTCAATTTTATTTTAGTGTCCTTCTAAAAAACGGTAAAATAGGCCCTAGGGCTTAAAGCGTCCTGTTTGGCAAAAAAGAACCAAAATTTGATATGTCCCAATGGTCAAGCTAAATAAAAATCTCAGTGAAAATTTCTTAGCTTTTGAGAGTACGAGGGCTAGATCTGGCTCCCGGCCTAATTGTACCCACTAACTTGATTTAAGTGTTTAGCAAACTACACTGACCAGCGCTGACTGATGCCTATATTTTTTATATGTATTCTTGATATTATTATTACCAACTCGTGTGCGTGTTAAAACGACAACCGGAAGCATCTGAGCATAATTTACTTTTTTACAATTTTCATTCATTTTATATAATCAGATTATCATGATTATAGAGCCTATATGTGTATTTTATTGTGAATATTGTAACTGTATTCTTTTTCTCTTGTCTTATTTATAATAATTACAAAAACTTCTCAACCTGTCCACTCTAACGAGATGCAAGACATGATATGCGGTCCGCATATCACGTGTAGTATCTAGTTATAGTGGACAGATTGAGAAAATGTTCTGAATTTTCCGATTGTCAGTAGGCATCGTTAACCGACATCGAGGTCGACTTGAGTCAAAAATAGAATTTCTTGGGGGCGACTGTGACTTGCCAAGTAACAGTGAGTTTGGACGTATGTTTTATACTTTTTTGGCGGTGGGGATTTTGAATTTGAAGCAATTTTGTTGGTCATTTTGGACAGCACCAATACAATGAGGGTAGTTCAATTGCTCTTTAATGTTCTTTGCATTTTTTGGCCAGTCCTGGGATGTCTTTGGCATTGGCATATAGGCCTACTTATTATGCATGGTGTTCCATATTGGATGACAGATTGATTGGAATTTAATTATTTCATTAGGCTTAACTGAACATCTACCCAAATTAATCAAATTGGTGAATTGATGACTTCATAATTTAATTTGATTTTAAATCACTATCCCGAGCTTGCTGTAAAAGCATTGCATTTTATGCAAAACTTTTATTTTGTACGACAATGCCAATTTTTTTATCCTAACATAGCCCACGTTCAGGGCCCACGTTACAACTTTTTGCCCACATAAAGGCGGATCTATAAAAGAAAAAAAGTGAAACATTATGAATTGAGGTGACTCATCTTCATATGCTGGTTAACGGAAACGCACATCAGAAAACATTATGCTTGCAGGTAATTAAATGTAACCTATACACCTTTCTCAATAACAACACGCCACACAGTGAGCAACGCCGAACTGTTTTAATCAGACAACTGTTATACACTGTTCAATGACAACACGCCACACAGTGAGCAACGCCGAACTGTTTTAATCAGACAAACTGTTCACGCGCAAACTCGTGCAAGCAGTCTATTGATTTCACATTTGGGTTACTTTGAGATAAATAGAACGTATACTTTCCGAGTAAATCCAGGTATTGACAGCTATTTTCAATTTAGACGACAAAGATAATATGGAAAATGTGTGATTTCCCTTGAGATGCCATCAATTCATAGTGGACATAGCAAAGTGCAGCAACTTATTATCAATAACACACGTAGTTTATTTTCATTCTTTCAAATAAATTAGATCCCAAGAGTCCGAAAACTCCATTTGAACATTTATAGGTCTAATCGGAAGAGTGATAAAAAACATTTCCAGAGCTATTGTTCATATATGTACTACATAATATAGGCCTATAGCGTCTTTTCGTCCTGATGAATAGACTAAACCACAATAAATGGAGTTTCTCAGTAAACATTCATTGATGTCTTTGGTTCAGTTTTTAGTGTTTCTTTTTTGAATGAGACTTATAGTGGATTGCACTAATTAACATAATTTTTAAATTGCAGGAGCTGAATTTCCATATATTTTATTCGTGAAACTAAAGCGTTTGATATTAAGCCAAATTTCATTAGTTTAAAATTATGCTTTCAGGCATCATGAGAGTTTACGAACTAACTAATGCACACATTATTTATTAGAACATTTTGAAATATATATAGCTGGGCAGAATATAATGAGATCAAGAAGCCAGACACAAGATTGGCATTACTATTACAGTAGCCTACCAAATTAATTCCGCGAGGCTTATTTTGACTTATATTTCAATATTTATGTCATATATAAGTTGAAAATTGCTGCTTATTCTGACTGATATTCAAATATTTATGTTTGCAGAGGAGTTGAAAATTAATGCTGAATGATAATGTATTTTTTGAATAGCAAATTAGATTAGCAGGATTATTATCTTAACCTCGTGAGCTCCCCATTTACTTGAATAAAGAAAATAATGACTAATCAATAGCTATCAATACAGCTTATATAACCTTTCAGTTATAAAAAGCATTTTGTTGATAATTATTTTTTTGTAACAGACTAACGTTGTTCAAAAATTGATTTTAAGATTTTGATGTCATGCAGTTTAAACATGGTAAAGTATAATATTCTCAAGCTTTGCGACATTTCGTATGTCACGCTATACAGACTAGCGTTTCATAGATTGTTTCCCATTCAAATTTTGTCCAACCCTACAATACACCTGTATGCATTAGTAGGATGATTATTTCGAATTTGTATAAGCTAAACCCAATATCGATTGCAAAATAGTTAGGCATTGTTTTACTATTAGCGGAAGGTGGTATCTCCATATTTGAAGTTTGTGAAAGGTATGGACCTATTTAAACTCATTTTGCTGTCAAATCATTTAGTGCTATTTTGTTTCAGAGCCTATAAATATTATAAAAAAAACCCACATATGTACCCAGCTACTTTAGGGGCGGACCATTTAATACCGGGAGGGGGGGTATGATTTTTCTTCCTAAACAAATTATTTTTTTCTCTCCATCAAAAAAACAAAACATTTTTTTTTCTCCCTGGGCAAAAACAAACAATTTTTTTCCTGAGATGTCACAGACAAACTTTTTTTTCCAGGACATGTTTGAAGATCCATTCAACTGCGAAACGGGCATACGTGGGACAGTCACGTGTAGACTCACAGTAGCAGCTATAGAGTACAGGCTGACAGCTTTAATATCAACAACTAAACTGATTACAAGATACTACTCAAACGAGACATTGACCCAATGCTGTTTTAATGTTAGGCCAGCGTCTTCCCAACGTTGAACGAACATTGGCGGAGTGTACAATGTTTTTAGAAAAAGCTGTCCTGTCAATACACATTATTGGGGCAGCTGGTTCGCAATCCCCACAGTAATATTTAAAGTCACCCAGCTAAGAGCCGGAGCTATTAAAAAGTTTTGGTGGAATTATTAACTCATAGATGTCACTCAAGTATATATGGACTTGCTATGATTTGGAAACTTGCTCTTAATGCAGCAGTGGGTATAAAACGCATATTTTAGTATTTTTATGATATAGGGCCTAGGCCTACCCACGGGCAATTTTGCATTCTGGGTGACCCGTGTCCTGCAAGCTTTAACAGTTGACTAGATCTGTAATCACATAAATTAAAAGGCAGGTGTTAGTTTCCATGCTCATTCCAGTGTGCCAGTATAACATCTATATGCATTAGACGTTTGACCGAGCGGATCGAGGAAATTTTTGCCTTTCTTTGGCAGTTTCAGACAGATTTGGAAAGATCTGCTGGCTGTCAACAATCTATTTTTTTCTTACACATAAATGAACAAATTATTTTTTCCCACACTCTATAGAGCAAACAAATTTTTTTTGCCAATTTGGTGAACAAATTATTTTTTTACGAAAAAACCATACCCCCCCCCCCCCTGGTATTAAATGGTCGGCCCCTTAGCTCTCCTTTTAATTCACATTGAACTGTGAATATATAAATTGCTATAACAATTCCCACCAAATGCGGCGAGGACGTTTTAAGCTGTTAAGATTAAACTGTCAAACAGGTAAAATGACAACAGTGAGGTTATTCTACAGTGGCAGGAAGATATATAATTACACAAAAGCATGTGTTTGGAGGTAATTATGTTCATTTGAGAACCGACTTGTGAGAGTTGATCACGACCAGGCGATTTGAAAACGAGACGAAGTCGATGTTTTCAAATCAGATTGATCAACTCTCACAAAAAGGGTCTGCCGACAAAACACATGCTAACTGATTATTACCATCACATTTTCAATTTTGTCAATTTTGAAAATATAATTTATATGAAGCTATATAGCCTACTGATCTTAACTAAAAATATAAAAAAAGTCAAAAAAACAATTTTAAAGCACTGAAAAAGAGTGAAATAGTTATATTTCCAGGTCGTATATTGCCATGTAAACAAAACAAGTCAGCAATATACAGCACTTTACAGCACACATTCCCACGTATTGGATGGTGAGAGCAAAGCAATCGTCGCTAATTAGCCGCTAATTGGTGTCTTATAGTCAGGACATGGGGGGATACACCTGCAACACTGATTGTCTGCCCAACGCTGGGTTGATGGCATCAACATGTGGCCCAATTCTGTAGGAACATTCAACCGTCCTTTAGCAAGTGTTTAGGTATACAAAAAGTTTGTTTGGGTTTTAAAGGGATTCATAAAAATGTTGATAAAAAATATTTTTAAATATCCAAAAACTAAAAAAATAAAATCATGACCTGGGGGATACACTACTTCATTACAAAAATAAAAACGAAAATTGATGTCATCCCAAGGAGTTGCTTCAACAAAAAATATGAAATTAGTAGATAGGCCTACCAGTTTGTTGGCTAAAAACAGGACCATCTGGATGGCCCTAATGAACTAATGATGTTGATGCTGCGACTGTAGCCTTATATTGTGTGGTGATGCCGTCAATTTAGCTCCTAACTTACCTTTTAAGATCTTCCCCGAACACGGCATCTGGCCATGTCTAAGGGATTTACCCCCAGACATGCCCAAACGCGCGGATGCTGAAATGCCGTGGCTTTTCGCTCAGCTCCATTATCTTTGTGTCGGATAGTCACGGATAGTCAAGAGTAACGTTAGGCCTAACAATAGTAAAGGGGCTTTCTGCAATCAACGAGACGAAACGAAGGAACGAAACGAAATGCCAAACCGAAACCAAATGTAGTCCCGTATAGAGCCATAATAGTGTGAAATGTTTTGCTAAGAAACCTTTTACATTTTTTTATTTTTCAAAGAAAAAAATAGGTTATAAATATTCACGAGCTACTGAAATTAAGTATACATGAATATTAAACGTTGAGCCAATGACTATTTAATATTAGCCCGGTGTCTGCGATGGCAGACCCAGCATTACTCTGTATAACGTCTGTCGCGGACCTTCCGCCGTATCGGCCCTTAACATGTTAAGGGCCGGCAACGTCTCATGGTTGTTGGGACGAGGTCACAGATACACAGCTGACATGCCCATTTGATCTGTCTCTCAAGGAACACAAAACATTTGTATAACATTTGTAAAACGTCGGCCCAACGTCTGCGGCGTTGGTCCAAATGTTATACAAATGTTTTGTGTTTGTTGGGCTGGCGTTAATTACTAATTTCCGGTGACATCACAAAAAAGAGACGTTCAACTTATGTTGATTTAATGTTAGGCCAGCGTTGTAGACTATCTAACATTAAATCAACATAGGTTATCACCAGCCGACACGAGAAGTTGACTCGACATTGATTTAATCATAGACATCGAGGGAATGGAAAACCGACTTCAGCGCCGGATTTAGCAGTAGGCCATTGGCCTAGGGCCCACCACATTTGGGGGGCCCACGGAAACCTATTTTCGCGAGCGTGTTCAATGCGCGATGCTCATTCTCTCACATATGATATAGGACAATATAAATCAATGATATTTTGAGAGGCCCTATTCTGTATCATATTGATACAGCAACTGGTTGGGGGCATCTGTGATATAATGATAAGTTTTCATGAAATTCATGTTCTCCTGATGCCTTTGACATAAACAGCATCTGG
This sequence comes from Flabesymbios commensalis, assembly GCA_964017125.1. Taxonomy (NCBI): domain Eukaryota; kingdom Metazoa; phylum Annelida; class Polychaeta; order Terebellida; family Flabelligeridae; genus Flabesymbios; species Flabesymbios commensalis. Next base: position 32,966,800 of record OZ024906.1, on the reverse strand, counting down.
CAGGGGGGCCTAATTCATATTCTGTACCGATCAGTGAATAACTAGTCGGGACCCCCTGTGATTTACTGTTAAATGCTGATAATTTGTATGAAATTCACTAGTTCCCCTGCATCTAGTTGGCATGGCCGCATGGGCCCTAATCCACACTAAAAAGTGTGGGCCAGCCTCTGAGCCTTTGCCCGCCATTAAGACGCTCTCCCCCGACCGTAAGAAATTGCAGTCTATGAAATGAAATGAATCGGGCTTTAGGCCACCTTTGTGCACATATAGGCTAAACTGGGCCAGGAGAACCTCCTGAGGATGGTGAGATGATTGAGATGACACTGTCCTCCAGACACAGGATTCGAAATTCGAGCCCTGGCGGTCTGAGGCCGAGCACGCTACCTCTCGGTCACGGAGGCTCCCCACAATACTAACTTTCACACGTGGATGGGGAAGAAACAATTTTGTTTCTTTCAAACCGCCGAGACCGGGAACCGAACCCCGGACTCTGGCGTGAAAGGCAGCGGTGCTAACCACTACCCTAGGGCCCCCGCCCAATTGCAGTCTATAAACACCAAATTCAGTGATGTAAATCATTTTTTTTTGCGCAGTCTTTTATTTGATAGGCCTACCTCACGGGCATTTCAAAATATAGTGACAATGCTATGAGTGAATTCAAAGTGAATTTTGAATGACAAGAGAAACACGATCTATAGTGACTAATGTTATGCTATTCGAAAATGTAAGACTATTTTATTTCATCGTTAGTCATCACATACAGTTATATCAATAGCGAAATGCGGTAAAATAAAATAATTGCAGAAAAAGCAGCCTTTACAGTACCAGTAGCTGGTGAGTTCTTAGCAAACAAGAGGCATTCAACCATTGATGGGTCATAGAAGCTGGACCAACACTGAGCCATGAATGGGTCAGTGACTCGTGCCTGCTGAGTTATTATATAGGGGCTGACCTAGTCTTAGGACACCAACCGGTGGTTACTGTGAGCTTGGCATCGCAGCCAACACGAGGCATTGGTCCGATGTCAAACTAATTCGAGGCCATCGTCTACGGCTCTGGCCCAGCGTTAGACCTATGCGGCTTAACGTCTCGTGTTTGTTATTAAGGGGTTTGATGTTGGTCTAATGTAACATTATATTGGCCGACAATTAACCACTATTATTTAGTATTACGTACATATTGTACACAGACGGACCGATTTACCACACCATATAACTTGATGGTGTATCGCGTCGTGATCTAATCCAGCTACATTTACATCGATTTTGTCCACTTATAAAGCCTTTAAAATTATATGAATGATTGTGCTGAACATTTTAGGTTATTTCGGTCGAAATAAACAAAACAGTTATGCAGCTTTAACAGTGGTTAAACCTGTATCCAAATCGCAGCTCTATTATTCCCTATTCTGTCTCGAATAGGACAAAACTTGTATCCTTGAGCTGCCTATACCAATATGTATCATACTAAGCCTGGTACATGTGGAGGTTTAATAAACATAGCAGCAATGCAGCAATAAATAAAAGTTTTTTATTGAAAGCGCTATGTGATAATTAGGGATAATCAATGATTTCAAAAACTAAAGGGTAGATATATGGTGACAATGACTGACTAATCAAACTCATCAGTGCATGTTACGTTCCAATAAATAATGCACAAAATCTATTTCTAATAAAATGCAAATAGATCAGCATAATTTATCAGAATTCATCTCCAGCAATCTAAAAGACCCCCTGCCTATTGGGGCCCACCAACTATTTGGACCTAGGGCCCTCACACACCTAAATCCGGCGCTGATCGACTTCAAATCTCAGGACACTGATTGATGTGTATGAGCTTCCGTCTGCGAGAATTGGCAGAAAGGGGATAGTTTACTTCGGCTGTAAACTGTCAACCATGTGCTTTTTGATCGTTTTTTCAAGGCTATGTAAACATTGTGTTGATCACAATTTAAATCACAGTCAAATTAATTATTACCATCAATATCTTTCAAATCGTAACAAATGTATTCGATAAATGAATATATTATAATAGTTCCTTCTGCTTCATTATCAAAAGTATTTAAATATTACAACAAGAATAAAACATCCAAGCCCATAAAGTATCCTTCTCCCGTGAAAATATATATACACACCATCTCCAATACACATATATAATTTGACGTCTATACATGTATTCAATTCAATATGACAATTGTCCGAATTAAGGTCTACTGAAAAACATAAATAGACAGCATGAAAGGTAGACCAGTAATCAGCTATCCCTTTTCCTAGCCGCGCATGCGCGCCGTAAGCTCATGAGGATCTCGCTTGTGTAGCTCAACAGCCTCCACAGTCTTAGTTTTTGATAAGGTATACACCAAAAACTAGATAATTTCTGGTGATACCAGGTGTTAGGGGGTCATCATCAGGAGGGGGGGGGGGGTCGTAGAGGTTGAAAGTGGTGCAATTTTTGTTATTCAAGATGGCATATTGTCATACCGTACTTAAGAAATAGTGTAAATTGGGCAGCTCTGATCATTATTTAACCTTTTTAGTCCCTAAGGCTTTTTATCGAACACCTTTGTGATGTCAATTAGGAGAAAATTGTTATCCATGCTAATTACAATTAGTTAATATAATTAATTATTATTTATAATAAATTAATTTATTATTAGTGGTGATGGATTGGTATCAATACAGTAACTACAAATACGGTAATGGCAATTGTGTAAACATCTCAATGTTAGCTAACTTTTCTTTTGCAATTCACCATTTCTACTACTTTGGTGTTCACTGAATCTATCTAGACCACTCCCAGATTATTTTAAAAACAAAACATTTATCTCTTTTAGCCCAAGAGATTATTTTAGCAAAAACAAAGGCAACAATATCCTCTGCAATTTACCATAGGCCTACTGCGATGAGCCTAATTATGCTATGACCTGCGATTGAAGTGGGGTGACCATTTAAACCAGTTTTATTGCTACCTTGATGCCATTAACCATTACAATAATAGCTCCTGTCCATTCACGAAACGATGTGCTGACTTGAGCAAAACTTAATATAACCACCACTGACCATCTTTAAAACTAACTTATTGAACCACATTCATAATAATTTTGTTCAATGCAATTATATAAATCTCATTTATATACCTATTTACATTTGGTATTGCACTAAACACCTGACAAGTAACAAGTAACAAGTAGTTTATTCTGATGGTCTTCTTTAGTGGAAGACAGGACAGAGTTACCAGCAAGGCGTTAGCACATGATACATTCAATATATACAAGATCATTTCTAAAATTTACAAATTTTGGCAAAAAATTGCCAAATGTTTAAGCTTTTCGCCCTTTAACTGTTTAAAAAGTTCTTAAAGGTAAATAGTTGAAGGTCCTCTATAGTATTCTGCCTCTATATATTTTCTACGTTCTTCTTTGAAATGAACACAGCAAAGTAAATGGTGAAATTCATCACCTATATCTGTTTTACAAAATTGGCATACACGCATATCACAAAGGCCTTGGGACCGGACACCTGATATTGATTCCTGCCATTTCTGTATAAACTGATCCTTTAGTCTCAGCTTAACTGACTGTTCGAATGCTTCAATAGAGCATAGAAGTGTTTGATTTACCAAAAATCCAGAAAACCCACAATAGTTCAGTGTTGTTTTTACAGTTTGTATCCATTCAGACTTAATTCAATATTTTTCATCTATTGTATATAATAATGAAGAAATGGTATTAGATATCTTGTGTTTATCTCCTAAACACAACCTTGCCCAATATTTCAACATAAGTAATTTAATATCAACATTTAAGGGAACAGCGCCCAGCTCTCCGTAAACCATCATAGAAGAAGTGAACTTATTTACATATAAAACATATTTTAAAAATCTAAACTGGAGTCTTTCTGTCACAGTGTTCGCTGTCCCATACTTCAGCTCCGTACAAAACTACTGGTTTAACAAATAAATTAAAAGCTTTTACCAGTATATCCAGTGGGGGAGATAAATTTCTGGCTTTTTTTAGAAGAGAAAACATAGCTCTGCATCTTTTCTGATATTATCTAGCATTATAATTGAAAACAAAGCCTAAATGAATTAATCCACAATATCAAGTGTGCTCACCGAAGTTAAAAATATGATGTTTTCGTAATTTTCCCCTCGAAAAATTAGGCTTTAGGTTTTATTTATATTTGACAGATATCATTGCAAGCAATTCCTCTTAGCCGTCCATGGATAGCAAACACCATAAACACGCTGTAGATGTCATTAGCAATGTCTACCTTCTGCTTGACATAAGGTCCTTATATAAAAATGTATTCAGACACATCTTTTCATAACTTAAATCAAAAATAGTATTGAAATAATTATAATTGATATCTTCTAATACTCAAGGACAAAACAAACCCACAAATCTAAAAAAAAGGACAACGATACAATAAATGACTAATTTGATTGATTATCATTATTGGCTTGATCTTTTAACGAAATAAAATAAATATTTTTTGATGATATTCTCAATTTGGTGGTGTGCTCTGTGATGATGTATAATCAGATTCTCCCGTGGCTCGTCCCCTACTTTTTTGATGCTAGCAGACCTGTAGGATCCCTACTTCGTTATTTTAATGTGGCCGTTATCCCCGGTTTCCCAGACGCGAGAATCTGTGGACAACTGCCTCGTTTCGGTACTTTGGTGCCGGGCGCAGCGGGCCGGAGCCCATTCGGCCTTGGTACTTTTCCCGCACTTCAGATATTACGCTCAGCGACTGCAGACGTGCCATAGGTCGCTTTCTCTGAGTCAAGTAGGACGTCTAGACGAAGAAACATGACAAGTGGAGGAAGAGTTTTGTGATTTACTCAGAACCGTAGATTCGACGGGGAGAGGAAATTTATGTTATAATGGAGAATGTTGGGCAGTTTCTCTCGTTCACCCTTACAAGCCCATACTAGAGACCCTAACGGGCACTCACAGGTATCTCCGGCGCGAGGGACTCCCCCATCTTCCCATACTGGTGACCCCTGACGACTGATAGACAACGCAACAGTGATTTCACCAAGACGCCAATTGAAAACTGCTGTTTTCAAGGATAGTTTTCTTTAAATTTTAAGGGATTTTTTTAAAAAAATCAATAGCATTTTTTTCATCAAGGTACGTGAAAGCTGTAGGTCATTCTTAATATGCCAGTTTAAATTAGTCAGAAAGAGTTATCAGAGGAGAAGCACGTTTTTTACGTCGAAAACGGCGTAATTTTCTTATTTTTGGACGAAATTCCACGTGTTTGGCGCTTTTTCAAGATGGCGACCATGTCGGTTTCTCTAGAAGAATTCTAAAAAAAATTCTCATAGACTTAGTCTATCATTTTTTCATAGTAAGAGTTTTTTAAATGCTTTCATCTTATTAATGCCACTGTAGGCGAATAGGAAGTGGGTGTTTTCGGAAACTCATTTTTTATCGTTGATTGCCATGATTGGGTGACTCGATTTTAAAGTCCATAGACGAAGCCTCGTCATTTTTTTCGATTTTTCAGTAAAATCGACAAAAAAATTATAAAATATCGCTTCGACTCGGGTAACCTTTATTAGGATTAGGGCCAAATAAAATTGTTTCCCTAATGAATGTCAATAAACGGTCCTATTTGGTCTGTTAAATATATTCCCAGGACCGTAGGTCAATATTTTATCACTATTATAATATGTTATCTCAGAGAATGCTGATTGTTGTAAATGTATTTGGTAAGTGAGCGCCATTTTGTATGCTGGTTCCCCTTGATTAGCTGATCGCCCGCCGTGGGCAAACACGTGTCCCGCCATAACCGGCATGCATTTGGATAGTGGACCTGTGTCGCAACATCACATTAGCATAAATTAGGCCGCCATTTTGATTTGGTGGAGCAGATTACTCACGTGTTCAAAATTATACACGGCCTAGTTTTAAATACATTTTTTTTGATTATTTATAAATTTTCTTTTTCAAAACAGGAAATATAAATGAGCAGTTTCAGAAACGAAATTATAGCACTAATTGTGCGAGATTTTTTTCACGTTGAAACGCCCCCTGGTGTTTGTAGTTGCTCTAGCCTACTTTCAGCGCCTTATTTGGGCACGGAGTAGGTAATGAATATGCTAATGTGAGGCGAGACGCGGCTGCTGTTCACTTTTATATGTACACACCGTTACACGCATGCTGCTACAGGCACGCAGCCACAAGCTGTCTGCCGCACATTTTAGCAGTACCCGATAATACACCATACACACACCCACCACAGACGAAATAAACGCAACCGCTCAACGACAGCCGATTTATACGTCAGTCAATGAATCGAAGCGAGCGATTGATTCGGACGTTAATAAGAATGACTCGGTGATAAACGTGCCATAATAAAAAAAAAAGTGGAATGTTTATCACAGAAATCATTTTTCAGCGAAATGATATACTATATCATCAATCCGCATAGACTACTGTCAGTCACGTTTTAAATATTTTTCTAAAATAAATGTAGCTGTTTTTATTCGCAGTCACATTTAGCCTATCAGTTTGAGAACGAAATTTTCTCATGATAGTTGATTTCTGAAGATTAAATTTGTATAAATACAGAAATATTCGATTTACCAGTTGCGCTATCGCGAAACATTGCCAATATTTGCATGTGTTTCTCGACTTGTGTGAATTTTTTTTTTTTTCACCCATGTCGATTTACAATATACTATTATCTTAGCTTAGCATAGCATGTCATAATTGTATCTGGCATTTTTTATGTAGCCTACAATTTAGACCTACAGTTTTCACTATACCATTATGTATGTGTGTGAATAAGTGAAAACATTTTATGTCAAATCTAGACCTACAGTTTTCACTAAAATAAATATATACGTGTGTGAACTTGTGCAAAGAAATTATGTGCAACCTCAGCGACGCATTTTCAACTATATCTGCAACCCCTGTTTCTCGCAACATGCGACATAGCATGAGCATTTTCTACAGTCTACATTCTAATTCGAGGCCATCGTCTACGGCTCTGGCCCAGCGTTAGACCTATGCGGCTCAACGTCTCGTGTTTGTTATTAAGGGGTTTGATGTTGGTCTAATGTAACATTATATTGGCCGACAATTAACCACTATTATTTAGTATTACGTACATATTGTACACAGACGGACCGATTTACCACACCATATAACTTGATGGTGTATCGCGTCGTGATCTAATCCAGCTACATTTACATCGATTTTGTCCACTTATAAAGCCTTTAAAATTATATGAATAATTGTGCTGAACATTTTAGGTTATTTCGGTCGAAATAAACAAAACAGTTATGCAGCTTTAACAGTGGTTAAACCTGTATCCAAATCGCAGCTCTATTATTCCCTATTCTGTCTCGAATAGGACAAAACTTGTATCCTTGAGCTGCCTATACCAATATGTATCATACTAAGCCTGGTACATGTGGAGGTTTAATAAACATAGCAGCAATGCAGCAATAAATAAAAGTTTTTTATTGAAAGCGCTATGTGATAATTAGGGATAATCAATGATTTCAAAAACTAAAGGGTAGATATATGGTGACAATGACTGACTAATCAAACTCATCAGTGCATGTTACGTTCCAATAAATAATGCACAAAATCTATTTCTAATAAAATGCAAATAGATCAGCATAATTTATCAGAATTCATCTCCAGCAATCTAAAAGACCCCCTGCCTATTGGGGCCCACCAACTATTTGGACCTAGGGCCCTCACACACCTAAATCCGGCGCTGATCGACTTCAAATCTCAGGACACTGATTGATGTGTATGAGCTTCCGTCTGCGAGAATTGGCAGAAAGGGGATAGTTTACTTCGGCTGTAAACTGTCAACCATGTGCTTTTTGATCGTTTTTTCAAGGCTATGTAAACATTGTGTTGATCACAATTTAAATCACAGTCAAATTAATTATTACCATCAATATCTTTCAAATCGTAACAAATGTATTCGATAAATGAATATATTATAATAGTTCCTTCTGCTTCATTATCAAAAGTATTTAAATATTACAACAAGAATAAAACATCCAAGCCCATAAAGTATCCTTCTCCCGTGAAAATATATATACACACCATCTCCAATACACATATATAATTTGACGTCTATACATGTATTCAATTCAATATGACAATTGTCCGAATTAAGGTCTACTGAAAAACATAAATAGACAGCATGAAAGGTAGACCAGTAATCAGCTATCCCTTTTCCTAGCCGCGCATGCGCGCCGTAAGCTCATGAGGATCTCGCTTGTGTAGCTCAACAGCCTCCACAGTCTTAGTTTTTGATAAGGTATACACCAAAAACTAGATAATTTCTGGTGATACCAGGTGTTAGGGGGTCATCATCAGGAGGGGGGGGGTCGTAGAGGTTGAAAGTGGTGCAATTTTTGTTATTCAAGATGGCATATTGTCATACCGTACTTAAGAAATAGTGTAAATTGGGCAGCTCTGATCATTATTTAACCTTTTTAGTCCCTAAGGCTTTTTATCGAACACCTTTGTGATGTCAATTAGGAGAAAATTGTTATCCATGCTAATTACAATTAGTTAATATAATTAATTATTATTTACAATAAATTAATTTATTATTAGTGGTGATGGATTGGTATCAATACAGTAACTACAAATACGGTAATGGCAATTGTGTAAACATCTCAATGTTAGCTAACTTTTCTTTTGCAATTCACCATTTCTACTACTTTGGTGTTCACTGAATCTATCTAGACCACTCCCAGATTATTTTAAAAACAAAACATTTATCTCTTTTAGCCCAAGAGATTATTTTAGCAAAAACAAAGGCAACAATATCCTCTGCAATTTACCATAGGCCTACTGCGATGAGCCTAATTATGCTATGACCTGCGATTGAAGTGGGGTGACCATTTAAACCAGTTTTATTGCTACCTTGATGCCATTAACCATTACAATAATAGCTCCTGTCCATTCACGAAACGATGTGCTGACTTGAGCAAAACTTAATATAACCACCACTGACCATCTTTAAAACTAACTTATTGAACCACATTCATAATAATTTTGTTCAATGCAATTATATAAATCTCATTTATATACCTATTTACATTTGGTATTGCACTAAACACCTGACAAGTAACAAGTAACAAGTAGTTTATTCTGATGGTCTTCTTTAGTGGAAGACAGGACAGAGTTACCAGCAAGGCGTTAGCACATGATACATTCAATATATACAAGATCATTTCTAAAATTTACAAATTTTGGCAAAAAATTGCCAAATGTTTAAGCTTTTCGCCCTTTAACTGTTTAAAAAGTTCTTAAAGGTAAATAGTTGAAGGTCCTCTATAGTATTCTGCCTCTATATATTTTCTACGTTCTTCTTTGAAATGAACACAGCAAAGTAAATGGTGAAATTCATCACCTATATCTGTTTTACAAAATTGGCATACACGCATATCACAAAGGCCTTGGGACCGGACACCTGATATTGATTCCTGCCATTTCTGTATAAACTGATCCTTTAGTCTCAGCTTAACTGACTGTTCGAATGCTTCAATAGAGCATAGAAGTGTTTGATTTACCAAAAATCCAGAAAACCCACAATTGTTCAGTGTTGTTTTTACAGTTTGTATCCATTCAGACTTAATTCAATATTTTTCATCTATTGTATATAATAATGAAGAAATGGTATTAGATATATTGTGTTTATCTCCTAAACACAACCTTGCCCAATATTTCAACATAAGTAATTTAATATCAACATTTAAGGGAACAGCGCCCAGCTCTCCGTAAACCATCATAGAAGAAGTGAACTTATTTACATATAAAACATATTTTAAAAATCTAAACGGGAGTCTTTCTGTCACAGTGTTCGCTGTCCCATACTTCAGCTCCGTACAAAACTACTGGTTTAACAAATAAATTAAAAGCTTTTACCAGTATATCCAGTGGGGGAGATAAATTTCTGGCTTTTTTTAGAAGAGAAAACATAGCTCTGCATCTTTTCTGATATTATCTAGCATTATAATTGAAAACAAAGCCTAAATGAATTAATCCACAATATCAAGTGTGCTCACCGAAGTTAAAAATATGATGTTTTCGTAATTTTCCCCTCGAAAAATTAGGCTTTAGGTTTTATTTATATTTGACAGATATCATTGCAAGCAATTCCTCTTAGCCGTCCATGGATAGCAAACACCATAAACACGCTGTAGATGTCATTAGCAATGTCTACCTTCTGCTTGACATAAGGTCCTTATATAAAAATGTATTCAGACACATCTTTTCATAACTTAAATCAAAAATAGTATTGAAATAATTATAATTGATATCTTCTAATACTCAAGGACAAAACAAACCCACAAATCTAAAAAAAAGGACAACGATACAATAAATGACTAATTTGATTGATTATCATTATTGGCTTGATCTTTTAACGAAATAAAATAAATATTTTTTGATGATATTCTCAATTTGGTGGTGTGCTCTGTGATGATGTATAATCAGATTCTCCCGTGGCTCGTCCACTACTTTTTTGATGCTAGCAGACCTGTAGGATCCCTACTTCGTTATTTTAATGTGGCCGTTATCCCCGGTTTCCCAGACGCGAGAATCTGTGGACAACTGCCTCGTTTCGGTACTTCGGTGCCGGGCGCAGCGGGCCGGAGCCCATTCGGCCTTGGTACTTTTCCCGCACTTCAGATATTACGCTCAGCGACTGCAGACGTGCCATAGGTCGCTTTCTCTGAGTCAAGTAGGACGTCTAGACGAAGAAACATGACAAGTGGAGGAAGAGTTTTGTGATTTACTTAGAACCGTAGATTCGACGGGGAGAGGAAATTTATGTTATAATGGAGAATGTTGGGCAGTTTCTCTCGTTCACCCTTACAAGCCCATACTAGAGACCCTAACGGGCACTCACAGGTATCTCCGGCGCGAGGGACTCCCCCATCTTCCCATACTGGTGACCCCTGACGACTGATAGACAACGCAACAGTGATTTCACCAAGACGCCAATTGAAAACTGCTGTTTTCAAGGATAGTTTTCTTTAAATTTTAAGGGATTTTTTGAAAAAAATCAATAGCATTTTTTTCATCAAGGTACGTGAAAGCTGTAGGTCATTCTTAATATGCCAGTTTAAATTAGTCAGAAAGAGTTATCAGAGGAGAAGCACGTTTTTTACGTCGAAAACGGCGTAATTTTCTTATTTTTGGACGAAATTCCACGTGTTTGGCGCTTTTTCAAGATGGCGACCATGTCGGTTTCTCTAGAAGAATTCTAAAAAAAATTCTCATAGACTTAGTCTATCATTTTTTCATAGTAAGAGTTTTTTAAATGCTTTCATCCTATTAATGCCACTGTAGGCGAATTGGAAGTGGGTGTTTTCGGAAACTCATTTTTTATCGTTGATTGCCATGATTGGGTGACTCGATTTTAAAGTCCATAGACGAAGCCTCGTCATTTTTTTCGATTTTTCAGTAAAATCGACAAAAAAATTATAAAATATCGCTTCGACTCGGGTAACCTTTATTAGGATTAGGGCCAAATAAAATTGTTTCCCTAATGAATGTCAATAAACGGTCCTATTTGGTCTGTTAAATATATTCCCAGGACCGTAGGTCAATATTTTATCACTATTATAATATGTTATCTCAGAGAATGCTGATTGTTGTAAATGTATTTGGTAAGTGAGCGCCATTTTGTATGCTGGTTCCCCTTGATTAGCTGATCGCCCGCCGTGGGCAAACACGTGTCCCGCCATAACCGGCATGCATTTGGATAGTGGACCTGTGTCGCAACATCACATTAGCATAAATTAGGCCGCCATTTTGATTTGGTGGAGCAGATTACTCACGTGTTCAAAATTATACACGGCCTAGTTTTAAATACATTTTTTTTGATTATTTATAAATTTTCTTTTTCAAAAGAGGAAATATAAATAAGCAGTTTCAGAAACGAAATTATAGCACTAATTGTGCGAGATTTTTTTCACGTTGAAACGCCCCCTGGTGTTTGTAGTTGCTCTAGCCTACTTTCAGCGCCTTATTTGGGCACGGAGTAGGTAATGAATATGCTAATGTGAGGCGAGACGCGGCTGCTGTTCACTTTTATATGTACACACCGTTACACGCATGCTGCTACAGGCACGCAGCCACAAGCTGTCTGCCGCACATTTTAGCAGTACCCGATAATACACCATACACACACCCACCACAGACGAAATAAACGCAACCGCTCAACGACAGCCGATTTATACGTCAGTCAATGAATCGAAGCGAGCGATTGATTCGGACGTTAATAAGAATGACTCGGTGATAAACGTGCCATAATAAAAAAAAAAGTGGAATGTTTATCACAGAAATCATTTTTCAGCGAAATGATATACTGTATCATAAATCCGCATAGACTACTGTCAGTCACGTTTTAAATATTTTTCTAAAATAAATGTAGCTGTTTTTATTCGCAGTCACATTTAGCCTATCAGTTTGAGAACGAAATTTTCTCATGATAGTTGATTTCTGAAGATTAAATTTGTATAAATACAGAAATATTCGATTTACCAGTTGCGCTATCGCGAAACATTGCCAATATTTGCATGTGTTTCTCGACTTGTGTGAATTTTTTTTTTTTTCACCCATGTCGATTTACAATATACTATTATCTTAGCTTAGCATAGCATGTCATAATTGTATCTGGCATTTTTTATGTAGCCTACAATTTAGACCTACAGTTTTCACTATACCATTATGTATGTGTGTGAATAAGTGAAAACATTTTATGTCAAATCTAGACCTACAGTTTTCACTAAAATAAATATATACGTGTGTGAACTTGTGCAAAGAAATTATGTGCAACCTCAGCGACGCATTTTCAACTATATCTGCAACCCCTGTTTCTCGCAACATGCGACATAGCATGAGCATTTTCTACAGTCTACATTTCTAAGATTCAACATATACAGACATTTTTTCATCTGGTCTAGACGGCAACGTACAACCAATCCGCGCACGGCACGTCAAAAATAGTTGGTATGTGTTAATACGACATACCATTTTAAACACGTTTGAGATAGGCATAGAGCCAATAGGCCAGCTATCTCAAATGCTTCAATAGTTAAATAATTTCAAAACAACATTTCATAATGTCGACGCAACACGATAGTGAAGGCTTCATGTCTACGCCCCTAGAAGGTGCGGGTGATCGACGCAAAGATAATTATTATCAGGACAGTGAGGACAATCAGGTTCGATTCCGAGAGGCAGACGAAGAGTATCAACGTCTTAAAGCAGATTTCGCTCGAATTGCCCGAGCTAGACGAACGAGTTCTCATTCTAGGAGCGATTCATCAAAGAGCCCTTCACCGCTAAGAAGGCAGCCTCAGAGACGTTCAACGAACTTGCCCAAGTTCAAAATCGCTACGTTTTATGCTACGGACGTTGAACTCTGGTTTAACCAGATAGAAACTCAGTTTGGTCTTCACCAGATCAAAGACGATGACGAGAGATATAGCTTAACCTGCGCAGCACTTTCGGGCGAGGTCGCATCAGACGTGAGGGACGTTCTACTTCAGCCTTTCAGATCCCATAAATAACGTTACGAAAGCCTGAAAGCGATTTTGATAGAGAGACGTGGTTTGACTACACCCGAAAGGGTTAATAAAGTAATCTCAGGTGAAAGGATGGGTACAGACATTCCCTCACGCTTCCTGCGGCGTCTACAAAAGACAGCAGGCTTTGGCACGAAAGCCGTTGTGGGGAAGGCAGTTATAAATACGCCAAGCGTTCATCCGGCAGATCATGAGATGCCCGCTTCAATCAGAGCTCATTTGGCAACTCAACCAGACAGTGCCACACTAGAAAGTTGGCCGTGTTGGCCGACCGGGCACTGGCCTCTGAAGCAGACGTCGAAGAGAGTAAGCCGGGGGTTGCGGAAATAAAGGTAGAGGAAACCACTAAGTTAGTTGGTTTGCTTGAGGACTTGTCCAGGCGACTAAAAAAGTTAGAAACCGCGACTACATCAGAGAGGAAGAGAAATAAAGGACGTGGACGTGTAAACAACAATTATACTCCTACGCTTACATTTTCTCCCAATGTACAGGCCACAGGTTTTGTTCATAACCAATCTGGTAATTACAATAATTATACTCCTACGCCTACATTTACTCCCAATGTACAGGCCACCGAGTTTGTTAACAAACCAAATATATGCACTAATGCACAGCAATAAAATCGTCCGCACGCACCGCCGCCGCAAACGCCGCAAAATAATGTCGCGCAACCGACCGACACAGCCACTGCACAGTCAGGTTTGCTACTACCACCAGGCGCGTAGCCAGCCGTACGCCAGTACGCACGTGCCTACACATTGTAAGGGAGAGTAAAAAAAAAATATGACCAATCAAAAAAAGAAGCAACAAGTTAGCAGTCTAGCCTAGTCTACATGTACATGCGCACTTAGCAGTCTATTCTTTATGTGGTGTTGCATAAAACGCCGGAAAAGTAGGATACAAATGCAATAGGCCTAAATGTTTCTCTTTTCAATGACAGTCACAAATTCACGACATGTATGACTATAGTGCCGCTAAACTTGCCGTGGACGAACCCACACCGTAAAGATGTGGGACCGTGGATTACTAGAGTCTACATTCGTTTTACCCGGGGAAATCAATTTTTTTCAACCAGGCAGTCAATGAGATCGATATCCACCCCAAGGTGGAAAAATGCTAATAACATTTTACTGTTTTTTTTACAAATGAACTGAGCGTACGATGTATACAAAATAACCTTTTATTAACCTGATTAATCGAGGCAAGTCTTAGATATGAGCGTCCAGAGAAATGTCCCACTTTTTTACCCTTGAGTGGGCATTATATTCTGTGGCAGTTCTGTTTCAGCAACGTTATGGGGCTAATTCTAAACGATCTATTTTTGTACCAGCACTGCACTGTGTTAAACAAATGATAGGCTGCACAATGACATACATACATGCATAAATCCCATGCTACACTGAGTAGCTTCTCAGACGTGAAGACACTGGTGACAAGAGTGAAATACCATGCAGGCATTCAACCAATGTTATACTAATGTTGGTTCATTGTCCACAACACTGGCCCAACATTAAAACAATTTTGTTTCAACATCTCATGTTTGCTCAGGGCTGATTTATGCCTAGCACAGCGAATCATGTAACCAGGTAATAATGATCAAATAACGTTTTTGTATAGTGTATATATATATAGTGTATATATAGTGTATAGTTTCGTTTTCGTGTAAGGTTATCTGTTTTGTATACTGTCTGGCAGCTGGCATAGTAACAAAAATCATGGATATAGATCTGTATGCCTACAAATAATAGTTATTTCATCTTTTAACCCCTCCACATACTCTAGCCTCTAATTATGTATGACTAAAAAAAATTGAGGGCCATTTTTTTCATTTACAACATGTCCTTCAGACAATTATTTATTTCATGAAAATTCAATTTCAAAATATTTACTTTAAAAACACTCCACCCCTCACCCCCTGTCGATTGAGTGGTGGCCCCCTTATGACCAATCACAGAATGTCCAGCTTAGCTATTATTCGTGCACACAAAGACACTACGTAGACTACATAGTCAAATGCTGGATCCGCCATGTCTGTTTTTTAAAAAAGTTGAGGCTATCTATGGATAATCGTACTTGACCGAAAATAATCAGTAGATTTCAATATGTAATCACTGGGTAAAATGATTTAAATTATATTATAACTTGATATAATTCAATTTTTAATTTTGTTGCTGTATTCAATTTTGAAATTTTACAAAAAATATGAAAAAAACTCAAAATTTATAAATCAATATCTTTACCGAAAATACCATCAGATGGCACCATTTGCGATCTTTTTTTCAAATTTCCCCCGGACCCCCCACCGTGTCCGCTGGGCTTCGCGCAGCGGGTATGGTATAAAATAGCAGCCATGAATTAGGGAAAATCCACTTCCTCCCCGTTTCGGAAAAGCTCTGTAAATCCGTACCCCTAACGTTGTGCGTACACATGTTCTTAACCCTGGCTACGCCCCTGACCACCAAACTTACTGTGGAAAGGCGCGCTTGTGCAGTGAACCCTGTTTGTACTATAGCACATTAGGTCAGCGCGAAGTAGCGAATATTGCATTATCACACTCTAAATTATTATACGTCGCAGACAATAGACATAAATGTAAGTACTTGATTGACACATCTTGCCGAAATCTTGCGCTAACGGGATTTCGGACGCAGATAGTCTCCCCCTGGTGGCAGCGAATAACAGTACTACTAGCCATCTAGCACGGTTTACCAAATAACGGCCATGTGAAAGTGAATAATGGCTGATTGGCGGCCATTTTGAACTTTGACAAAATGATTTTTTTCAAAATACATCCTCTCCTGAAGCCTTACAATTTGTTTTATAGTAATGGTGTAGATATCTTGAGCGGTTTTCATGATATTCCACAATATCAGGCCTGTCGAGGTGAATAATGGCTGATAGGCGGCCATTTTGAATTTTATCAACTTCAAATTTTTCAGGATGCATCCTCTCCTGAAACCTTACAATTTATTTGATATTAATGGTGTAGCTATCTTGAGCGGTTTTCATGATATTCCGCAATATCAGGCCTGTCGAGGTGAATAATGGCCGATAGGCGGCCATTTTTAATTTTATCGACTTGAAATTTTTCAAGATGCATCCTCTCCTGAAACCTCACAATTTGTTTTATAGTAATGGTGTAGCTATCTTGAGCGGTTTTCATGATATTCCGCAAAATCTTTCAGTCGGATTTACCGATGTTATAAATTAGGTCAAAGTGCTGGGTCAACTTCAAGGTCAAGGTCCAAAAACCTGAAAAGGCAAAACTAGGGACCTTAGAGAACATGTATGTGCAATATGACTGTCATCGGCCCAGTACTTTTCGAGATCTGCTCCGGAAACGAAGTGCGCGTCAAAACGTCTAAATAGGTCATAGTTCTGAACCAGAAGTAGGTCAAAGTTCAAATACCCCAAAAGGCACAGCTAGACCCCCTAGGGGTGTTGTGTGTAAAATTTGAAGACAATCGGACAAGTACTTTCAGAGATATGCTCCGGAAACGAATTGTTTACGAACGGCCCAACGGCCCAACGGCCCAACGCCGTCACATCATCATTTTCTCCTCTGCAACCTTGTGTATTGAATTCAGATTAAAAATATTTTAACCCGTCCATTAGCCACCTGGAAGTAACCCACATACCAAAAATTGTTATCCTAGCTTATTTTCTCACAAAGTTATAGGCAAAAGAAGAGGCCAAAAAAAAAACGGAGGTAGAATCCATAGCTCCCTTCGCTCACCTACGGTGACGGCGGGAGCTAATAAATACTTACGGCAACTGTAAACGCGTCGTCGATGTCGGCTTAAAGCACGAATATCCGTGGACGTTTATAGTAGCAGATATGAAGCAACCCATAATCCGGGCTAATTTTTTAATTCACTATAATTTGCTTGTAGACTTGAGAAGCCGATGTCTCCGGGACATGAGAACAGGTCTAGCTATTGCCGCTTCACTGTCATCGATTACACCACTGTCGTTGAACAGAGTAGACACTGTTCAGAACGAGTATACTAAACTTCTCGGCCAGTTCCCGGAACTGACTCGCCCTACGACAAAGGGTGAGACCGTTAAACACGGTATAAAGCATAAAATAGTCACCAAAGGACACCCAGTGTTTGCGCGCCCACGACGATTAGCACCCGATAAGCTTGTTACCGCAAAACGCGAGTTCGATGAAATGATAAAATTAGGGGTCATTGAACCTAGCGACAGCGAGTGGTCCTCAGCGCTTCACATGGTGCCGAATAAAAATGGCGATTGGAGACCATGTGGGGACTACCGTAGTTTAAACGCACAGACTGTACCTGACCGTTATCCGATTCCACATATACAAGATTTCACGCAGCGTTTAGCCGGCTCGAAGATTTTTTCAAAGATCGATTTGGTCAGAGCTTATTACCAAATTCCGGTGGAACGGTATGATGTACATAAGACTGCCGTTACTACACCTTTTGGCTTATTTAATTTCACTAGAACACAGTTTGGTCTACGAAATTCCGGTCAAACGTTTCAGCGTTTTATAGACCACGTTACACGCAGACTTGATTTTGTTTTTGTATATTTGGATGACCTACTGGTAACCAGCCCAGATCATAAAACGCATAAGAAACATCTACGAATTCTTTTTGCCCGACTAGCCGAATACGGAATTATAATTGGTCCTGAAAAGTGTCAGTTCGGTACAACTGAATTAAGTTTTCTAGGCCATCACGTTTGTGCCGAAGGAATTTCGCCGTTACCCAGCGCCGTTGACGCGATTGTAAATTTCGTTAAGCACGTAAAGCAACGAGCACTGCGTAGATATTTGGGAATGGTAAATTATTACCATCGTTTCATACCGCATTGCGCTGCGAAGTTGACACCACTAAATAATTTACTGACAGCTGCCAACGAAGGCCATACAAGACTGTCACCGACTCAAATTTCGATTTGAAGTGGGATAAAAACGCAGAGTCAGCATTTTCTGAGTCAAAACAAATATTGGAAAACGCTACTCTTCTGGTACACCCAGATTCTACGGCTCAGATAAACATCACGTGCGACGCTAGTGATGTCGCCGTCGGTGGTGTGTTGCAGCAGTTTTTGAATGGTATGTGGCAGCCACTTTCGTTTTTCAGCAAGAAGCTGAACCCAGCAGAGACACGTTACAGTGCGTTCGATCGTGAGCTTTTGGCGGTATACGCCACCATTAAACACTTTAGACACAATTTAGAAGGACGAAATTTCTTCGTTAATACCGATCAGAAACCGTTGACATTTGTAATGTCATCCGTGACTGAACGCGCGTCCCTACGACAGACACGACATTTAGCTTTCATCGCTGAATTCACCACCGATATTAGATATGTAAAAGGCGAGACAAATTTCGTCGCTGATGCGCTGTCACGACCATCAGTGTCCGCGATAAATGATGGACCAGTGATAAATTATAAGGAGTTAAGTCTCGACCAAGCTAAAGACGCGGAATTCACGAGATTGAGACACTCGACTACATCCACTATGAATTTCAAACTACTCAAATCGTTCGATAATCAATTGATCTGGTGTGATGTGTCCACGGGACACAACCGGCCGTACCTTACCGCGAAATTTCGCCGAAAAGTTTTTTCAAGCTTACACGGTTTAGGCCACCCATCGCATAGAGCTACCAAACCTTTGATTAATAACCGATTTGTCTGGCATGGCATGAATATTGCCATTGCTAGATGGTGTCGTACCTGTAAGGGTTGCCAGACTGCAAAAGTTTCACGTCACAACACCCCAGTTTACGGGAAGTTCACTGAACCTACCGAGCGATTTGATCATGTCCACATCGATATAGTCGGACCTTTACCCTATGCTAATGGCTTTAGATATCTACTGACTTGCGTTTTACACGTTGGCCGGAAGCCATACCTATTGTAGATATTCGGGCCGAAACGGTCGCCGATGCTTTTTTCAGCGGGTGGATAGCACGTTATGGTACTCCACGTTATGGTAATTCGAGTCCAAATTGTGGGATAATTTATGTAATCAATTCGGGATTATACGGAATCGTACCACGAGTTATCACCCCCAGTCGAACGGCATGGTCGAACGTTTCCACCGTCAATTAAAAGCCGCCATTATGGCGCACGAGTCACCGAACCCGTGGACTATTACGTTACCCGCTGTACTTTTAGGAGTTCGTTCCGCAGTTAAAGAGAGATTAGGCAGGTCGGCTGCCGAGATGATATACGGGACAACCCTTAAACTCCCAGGAGAGTTTACGAAACAGTACACCGTCGACGCTAACACTGATTTGGAGAACTATTCAGACGTGGCCATGTCGCGTCTCCGTTTATGTCCGCCACGTGACACACAACAATTCAAGGAAATAGCTACATGCACACATGTATTCTTGCGCCAAATCGCAATTGCGCCGCCTCTGACCGCCCTTTACGACGGACCATACAAGGTCGTCGCGAGGAGTGGCAGAGTCATGAAAATCCTAGTGAAAGGCAAGGTTGAGACGGTCTCTTTAGATCGCTTTAAACCCACACATCTCAAGTGCGAGCCTACGACAGGTAGGAACATACAGCGTACTACGCCAAACAAACCACAGAGCTCGAAGACTACCAAGATCTCTAGTAGGAATCCACAGGGTCCACCTAGACCTGGTAGTGCGGACACTCAGACGTCCAACGGGACGAGTGTTAAAACGAAAAAGTCGCCGGCAGTCAGAAGCAGTAGCAAATTGGCCACTAGATGCTAGTTCACGCCATAGTGGCGCCTAACGACATCTATGGCAGGCCCAACCGCATGCACCGTATTAATAATGTTTTTAAATTGTAAATGAATATGCCAGGCCTGGCAACATTGTGTAAAATATGTAAAATGTAAATACATTTTTCAGCAAGTTAATTGCTAAATACTAATGGAAATTTATGTTAAGTAAATGAATCGGTTGGTCGCAGCTTGCAGCATATAAATACATACATACAGGACAGTTGGTGTTAAGAGGATGGGACAATTTTCATTTATAATGCTGCGACGTCAACCACCCACGCTGTAACCACACACGCAATATTTTTTTAAAACTATGCTTAGTTATAAGAGGTTACATATTATTACAACCCCCGCTACTTGCACGAAGCAGTCTCCTACACGTCAGTTGGGTCCTACGTTATCACTAACCCGGGGGTAATGTAGGATCCCTACTTCGTTATTTTAATGTGGCAGTTATCCCCGGTTTCCCAGACGCGAGAATCTGTGGACGACTGCCTCGTTTCGGTACTTTGGTGCCGGGCGCAGCGGGCCGGAGCCCATGCGGCCTTGGTAATTTTCCCGCACTTCAGATATTACGCTCAGCGACTGCGGACGTGCCGTAGGTCGGTCTCTCTGAGTCAAGTAGGACGTGTCGTGCGGGGGTTGTATGTTGTAGTTGCCAGATGTCTAGACGAATAAACATGACAAGTGGAGGAAGAGTTTTGTGATTTACTTGAAACCGTCGATTCGACGGGGAGAGGAAGTTTATGTTATAATGGAGAATGTTGGGCAGTTTCTCTCGTTCACCCTTACAAGCCCATACTAGAGACCCTAACGGTCACTCACAGGTATCTCCGGCGCGAGGGACTACCCCATCTTCCCATAGACCTTCCCAATGACCAAACCAAGTGTAATATACCAAACAACCTCCCATTTGATGAGAGGTAAACCCTCTTTCTTATCACTAACGCTGTATTTATGGATTCAGTGCATCATGAACAAAGAATTAAAGGCTGGTATTATTAATATAGATCATTTATTGCGAAATTGCTCAAAATCAAACTGTTCTTCGGTACCATGTTCACACAAAGCGAGAAATAGATAATGAAACATGTGTTGATTGCACAATGATGGTAAAAAGACCCCTCTCCCGGAACTTTATACAGAGCCCTGTAGAAATGCACGGACAATGTTGAAGAGAAAACTTAAAAAAAACCTGGTTGTGCCATGGTAGAATATTTTTCTTTCTCGCTGAGACCGACATTATTATATATCTAAATACACCACATTTCGAGCAATATGTTTATATATTCGTTCAAGCTAGATGTGTCGTTCAAATGAAGTTTGTCATCCAGTATGCCTAATGTGACCTATCTGCACGTAATCAGTCGCACAGCTTATATCTTTTTACAAATTGCAGAAATGCCAAAACCTATACATGATAACAATAACAACAAAATCATTAAATAAATTTATAAATAATATAATTATCTATATGTAGAAATAAAAAAGGGTTTAAAATGTTTAGAAAACAATAATGTTGGTTTCAATAAAAATACTCACTCATGGTTTGAACCATATATAGCCCAAATGTTCTCTTTTACAATATATTACATTATCTCACTCTCTGACAAAAAATATTATGCGATGCGACTGTACATATGGGTCACATATAGTGTCAGATATCATCACTAGATGAGACACACAGTAAATAAATGGTTCAGGTAAAACAAATTCACACCCCCTCTCCCCCAAATGAGGACTGTGTGCTAGCAATAACATTCCACATGCAATGTCTTCAAAATGGGTTATTTTTCTAGCCTCCCCTAAACCAACGCTCTGCAGTCCACCGATATAATCCAAAGTTTGAGAAAGTTTGGCTCCCCCAGTAGTCCTCAGCACAATAGACTGAGCAAAACATATTATCAATATTACCATGTTGTTTTATTATTCATTACAAGGATACTAGGGTATGTAAATTAACACTCAGATGATGCAACAAGTACATTTAGGTGGGGAGGGGGGGTTTCGAATATATATTTTTTTGTTGGAGAGGGCTCATGTTTTAACGAGGGACATAAAAGCTTTTCCTCAGAATTACGCGTTAAAAGGAATAAATATTGTTCAAAATTGTCTGTGGGTGGTCTAGATGGACTCCCCGACCACTCAAGTAGTTGGTGTATTACAGAATAAAACTACTGGACAAACAACAGAACAATTAGCCAATTTACAAACTTTTTCCTAAATTTTACTAAATGCTGGCGGCCATCTTGGACGCCATTTTGATTAACTAAAAACAAATTATTTGACCCATACGTGTTATATTGCCTTAGTTATTGCAATGATACAAATCCGTTACCATTAATAATGAATAATTTATTATACAGTGGCGGATCC
This sequence comes from Flabesymbios commensalis, assembly GCA_964017125.1. Lineage (NCBI taxonomy): Eukaryota > Metazoa > Annelida > Polychaeta > Terebellida > Flabelligeridae > Flabesymbios > Flabesymbios commensalis. The sequence goes on along the minus strand of OZ024906.1, from coordinate 32,944,090 downwards.
AAGGGGGGAGGGGGTTGGGGGGTTTAACCCCTCTCCCTTCAGGAAAAAATCACCTTATTCAAGGGTTTCCTTATGATTTGGTGATATACTGAGTGAGAAACAGTGCCCAATATGCCTTAGATTGCATGAGAAAACCTTTGTAAATCAAAAAACTCCCCGGCGGCGGGCCCCTCGACCCCTTTACAGTACATTTTTTTTGGTCAAATTTTAAACCCCCCCCTCCCCTCAATGAAAAGCTAGATCCGCCCCTGTTATAAATAATAATTGTGTCCTAATTGACATTCTAGAAATGGTAATTGGGTGGTCTGGAATGATTCATCGACTACCAAACTAGTTGAGATAGTGTATTACAAAAGAAAATTGGTATGAAATTAAACCGTTTACCCAAATTCTGGCGGCCATCTTGGACGCCATCTTGAATAACTAAAAATATTCAATGATGACAGCTTGATACCAATAAGATCTTGATTTTACACATATCCCCCCTACAGTAATCAGCATCAACCTGATTTGGGGGTATTTCAAGAAGGTTGATCCCATGGCTGCTGGACCAATATATGATATTCCTATTTTGCGTATTATTGTCTGGCGGCGTATAAAGATTAACATGCTCTGTAAAAACATTTGACCACTTTCAAAACCTATATCACCCTGGCGATTACCTACACATATGTGCCCAACATCTGGAACCATCAGAAATTATCTAGCTTTTGATGTATACCTGAGTGTTATTTCTGGGTACTGGCTGACTGACTACCAGTATCGTACTGTATTGATATATTAAACATATTGGTCGAAGAAAGTATGAAAAAAAAATTGACGCAAGCGAAAAAAATAACATGTCACAAAATTTCTTCAAAACCCCCACGGTCTTTTAATGGTCAATCCCTTATAAATGAATTCGTGATTCCAGATATTTGTTATAATTAAGGGGGGCAACATTCAATTACTAGGGGGGGGGGGGGGGGCTGGAGTTTTTTAACTTAACAAATTATTATTCACTTTCTGTCTGCAATATTTTATTTTTCTCGCATTCTACCCCAAGCAAAATATTTATTTCACTTTCTTAGAATTTGTTTTTTCTGTCTCAAAGTAGCATCCCACACTAGATTAAGTATCGATGTGGGGATTAATGAGAGGAGCGAAGCGAGACTTCACAAATTTAAGCGTCATTTAATGATGCCGAGCGAAGCTAGGCAAATTTGTTTTCAATGGTAATTAAATATTTATTTACACAATTAGTTATTTCATGAAAATTCAGTCTCAAAATATGTATTTAAAAAAATAATTTACCCCCCTTCTGGAGGTTGAATGGTTGCCCCCAACTAGCGTACACAACAAGGCAAAAAAAAACATTTATAATTTCTTCACAATGTGAATTCTGCTTTTACCTCCACTAATATAATATATAATTTCCAGACTATGGACAGCATTTGGTCAAAAGTTCTGCGTTAAAAATACTACATGAATGCACAAAAGTTATTTACTTAAGGCCAGAATTTAAATGACAAAGTAGGCCTACGCTTGGTCTCAGGTGGGTTTTCCTGACATGTTGTCCGAAGTCATCATATTATCACTTTTTCTTGGCACAAAATGTTCATGCGTTGTCATAAATATGATTGACTTGGAATCGTCATAGTTTTTAAAAGTCTTAAACCACACTTTTTGTTTCACACTTTCACATCAATAAACTGGCCTAAAACCCATGATTCATTTCATTTATTTCACATCAACAAACCTGCTAACCTAGAGTCGAAAAAACCTTGGATTATGTGATTGTCCTATCAATCACCCGTCCCATTGTGACACTCTATTAGCTTTGTATGCTCGTGTGACAAATATATTACTATCAAATGAATATTTATCATATCATGTTATTGGAATATTGTAACTGAAACTATTTGGTCAACATACTATATTACATCATATTACATCTCCTAATGCTAAGGTATACATGGGTTGTCCACAGAAAAATGTCCTCAGAAAAATAATGTACTTCCACGTAGGTTAGTCGCCATCATAAATGTGATTTCCTACGCAACTGATCATCGCTGTATTACGTTGCTTAAAATTTAGGCGTAAAACATGTTTTTATTAGACAACCCATGCATTTCCCAGTATTATGACATATATTAACTGGTTAATATAAAATTACAGATAAAAGCAAATGTGAACATATAGCTTCAATTATTTATTGTTACCAATGATTGCATAATAAATTTTACAATCCTTTGGCGCACATTGCATCCACCCACGTCATAGCATGTGCACCAAATAATTTCACTTACACCTTTTGTCCATTACTTTTATGGGTCATAAAACACGTTTATGATCGAGGCTGCTTGCGTTATTATTAAACGGGCACACAATGATTGCATAATTATTGCAGTCACATGCAATGATTGTACACATGCTTCTAAGATTGAAACACACGTACTTTCTTGACTTTGTATGATAGGGTGTGAATGGTGTTTTTTTCAGATATATATTGAAATGGTTATGTGTGATGGAATATGTAGGCACTATAAATACTAAGTGTCAACTTCGGGTCTAAAAACCTGTGACAATTTCCTGGTGTGCATTTTTGCCGCTACACAGGAATAATCTCTTATGTCACATAAATCAGATTCTACTTCCTCCCATTTCGACTTTGCTAAATTCATTCGATAAACAACTATGTATCGGACTATTCTGTATGCTGAGCGGTGGTGCTCAGTAGTCCCACAAACGATTATGCTCGAGTTTGTATGAAACATACCTACATTATAAATTTCGTTTGGCAAATTTGGTCCCTGTCTCCATTGATTTTCTTCTACGTTATAAATCTCAACAGAGGATAGAGCCTCCCTGTTTATTGTATGACTTGTATGGGAGTAGATTTGTCCACCCGCTACATAAATCTCATCATTCACTACACATACACCGAAATTAAATCTTGGTGTGGGCATGCCTGCAAGTGATGTCCATTCAGTTTTTCTGGGATCATATCTCATTACAATGTTATGTGCACCGACACCAGTCCTTCCACCAAGGATATAAATGAGATTTTGATGCACAATTGAGGAGAGGTCCACCAACGTCGTAGGCATCATTCCCACATAGCTCCATCTGTTCAAGCCTATATCATACTTTTCGATAATTTCTGTAGGATGTTGGTTCACAGTAAGACCTCCAAAACAGTAAATTTGCCCATCAGCTGAGACAAGAGTGAAATTAGATTTCGGAAAAAGCATTGGGGACTTTAAAATCCAGCAATCGTGATCATTGTCAAACTGATAGAAATCTTTTCTCACTGTTTCTTCGTCATATTCGTCAAATGAATCATCTGATGGGCTATCACAATTCAAATTGTTTCTATAAACATAATTTCCTCCTGCTACAAAAATATGATTATCATCTGTCACTACACAAGCAGGATCCTCGACATCGTAATAACCCACCTTGCCTTCATCATGGAAGTTGGAAATGTTGTATGCTTCTCTAGTAACAGGATTGAAACAGTTGATCGATGGTTTACTTTGACTTTGACTTTGACCAACACCGCCCACAAGGAGCAAGCAATGTTCTGGTTTAATCATCCCTGAGCGTAGAATCACGCTGAATACACTATCTTGAAAATTATCAGGGTTCGTCTCACATATTTTGATGTTCTCTATCAGTTGTTTAGATTGGGGACATGCTGTTATTATTGGATGTGTAGCAATCACATCTTGAATGTATCGTGAATGCAGTAAGCCAAATCTGATTAGAGGGAGAAGATCGTTACTTAAATGAGGGGTGTGATTCTCCTGATCAGCCAAGACCCATCTCATCAATGCCTCAAACACAATCTCTTCTTTCTCCACATTTAACTCATTTGATGTGAGTATTTCTGTCAATTTGGCTGGACCCAAAAATAAAAACTCTTCGCCTTGACTAACCTCTACAAATTGTTTCTCAATATATTCCTGAGCTTTATTTTGTAATTCTGTGCAATTGTGAACATGAGCAAAGCAATTAATGCCTATGCAGTTGGAAGCATCTAACTGCAGCTCCATAAATTTAGCAGCTGCTTTATGTATGGCAGAGATTTGCAGCAAAGACGCTGCACCCAAAACATTCTGGACATTTGTTTTTGTAATTTCTAAACAACCAGTGTATGCATACTGAACAATCAGTCCAAATGAAGTTGCGTCCAGCTCATAAATATTAATGCGGTCCTGCTTACTTTCAGTTAATGCGGTGGTGAACATTGCCTTAAAGTATGGACTCGTTGCGGCCAAAACATTGCGGTGACAAAAGAATTCTTTCTCTTCAATACATATGATGACATCCACCAACTGTCTGTCGTCATACATCGACTTCATGCCTTCAATAAGTATCGCTTGGTGTTCATTCTCATTTTCAAACGTGATGCTGTCAGTATATGCTCCTGAACTACACTTTGCCATTGTAATCATTTAACTGGGGTTTTTTCTTGCAGAAGTGAAACGTCACCTGTAAACAAATACAACTAGCCATAAACAATATAATTAAACTGTAGGGGCCTACTAGTCTATAGATACATACAATAAATTTCAGTATTATAATTACTGGTCGATCTATTCCAAGACTGAAGAGAATGGAGTAATTAATAGACCCTAGCCTACAGAGTACAGTAACGTTGTGGCCTACGTTACCAGTGGTTACTACTAGCTAGGCCTACTAGATTAACTCTGTAGATTTTCCATGTCTTGCCAACTTGTAACCAAGTTCAAGACCAGTCCAAATCCAAGGGCTTGGTGTGAGCCGAAGCGGAGAAGTAGTATTGACTATTATATTTATAGTCTGAAATTTATCAACGTAGCCGTAGCTACCGCCAAACGGTACAGTGAACACAATTGCTGCAACCTTACACAGTTATCAGGTTATGATTTTACTGACAGTCACACAGTGACACAGACCTGATTCGGTGATTGTATTGCAGTGTTCATCACTTCCAAAGCTTGCTTGTTTCCGTTGTCGATATCATAGATGTCTTTGTGTACCAAACTCCCTCTACACTATAATGACGATTACATCACTGTCCAAAATGTGAGATTCCCAACTTGTCTATAATACATCTAGCAACGGAAATGGTAACTGTGATCACTTCGAGGCCGCTCACCATATAATATTCGATCTCTTAATTACGTGCATTTCGCTATATTTAGGCCTAGCATTTGGCCCAGGCTAAGCTTATTTTCACCTGGTAACAATACTCGCTGTAGATCGTTGATAACCTTACTCCTTAGTTGCACAGGCCCCCTACAGCTAGGCCTATCTAGCCTATTTGTTTTCTTGTCACAACAAACTCGCTGCGACGTTTGTTTGTGTCCTTGTCGTGGGGTCGAACTAAAACTTAGACTGAAACAATCACCAGGTGGCTCTGAAACACGCACAGGCTGAACCCGTGGTGCATGTGGTGTGGCCTGCAAACATGACACGTTTGTAAACCTAATGTTGTTTCAACGTTCAATGTTGGGCCTTCGTCGCAGAGGGCGTGCCAGAATTAAACCAATCTTGCATCGTGTTTGCTGGGAGAACGCCACCATAGATGTTTCCTCTGTAATAATGTTCTACACGGTCGCCCATATGGCATAGATATAGGGCCTATCAGACCTATCTCACTTTTATCTCACCAATTGTCGTGATTAGGCCTATGGTTGTTTTTTCTATTATGGTTGTTTCAATTTGTAAAGTTAAAAGAACCCATTAAAATAAAATGTCAACATTCATTTTAAACCTACACTCAGTTGCCAACAAAGATTTTACAATAACATAACAGGAGGCTAGACGGGGCACCTGTCTGGCACTTTGTTTCCAGACGGGGAGCTGCATGTTGTTTATAGACTCCAGAAATTCAAACAAAATGGCCGCCGGTTATACTGTTCATACCAGCTCGATTCGAATTTTCAATTGTTTATATTTTCCTGACGCGACCTTAAAAACTTATTAACGGTGGCGGCCATACACTTTTTCAGCGTCACACATAGATTGTACACCACTATAGACAGTCAGATGAGGGTGTGTAGACATCACACTGGTGCCTCACCTGTTTTTTCAATAGGCAGCTTGTCGTCCCGGTTGACAATGTTGACTAACAACAGGCTAGCCTAGCTGTCACCATATTCCCCTGCCCCGCCTGCGTGATAGAAATTGTTCAGGGTGAATCTACTCTGACCTCTCAGATCTTGTTTTACAGTAGGTCTATTAATGGTCTAGCCATCTAGCACAGTTTGTCATGTATATCACAGATATTAAAGTCAATATTTTGGCGAGCCCAACCAGTGCTCATTTTTTATGCTGTGCGAGTGCTGTGCATGTGCAGTCTGTATTATATATGTATTATAAAGTGTGCAGGGGCGTGCACAGGGGGGCGGGGGCAGAGGGGTTCTGACCCCCCCCCCCCCCCTCATTGAGCTGCAGATTTTTAAAATGTCCAGGCAAGCCCCCGGAACCCCCATATTTTTCAAAATTTCAAAGCTGCGCGCGCCCCTGGTATGTGGGTTGACACAGCAGGTCTGTATTGGTCGTGGGACTACATGACAGGGCTGTGAGATCAACTTCCTGTCACTTGGTCCGGATGTAATCGCCCTGATCCCTTACCATCGGACCTATCCCAGAGTTACTAGCTGGGCCCGGCCATCACAAGCACCTGCGGGCCCTTGGTATAGTTAATCATACTCACATGTACGTCAAAGCTCCGAGACGCCCCTCAATGTCACATCCTGTTAGTGGATGAATCTCGGTCAGTGGCTTGACCTCCCGGCTTGACCTAGCCATTGAGCCTGTGTCGAGCTCATCCTAATTGGCTGGGGCCGGTCGCAGAAAAATCCCCATAATATCCAATGTGGGATTCGAACCCACGACCTCCCGACTTTGTGCCTGCAGCTCTAACCACTAGACTATGGCGGCCGATATTAAAGTCAATGATGGGCCCTAATGATCTAGATATCTGTCAAGGTTTTCCAGATATTATGCATATGGAAATCTTAAATGGCCACAAGTCGGCTATTTTAAATTTGATCGAATTGAAATTGTTTTATGGCACAGGAATAAATCCCAACCTGACACTGCACATTTTGTTTTGTAGTACGGTACCCCAGTAATGGGGTTATGGCCTGGCTAGCTCTCTGGCACGGTTTGCCAGATATCAGGCATATTAAGTTAATAATGGCCGATAGTCGGTCATTTTGAATTTGATCAGTCGAAATTTTTCAGGGCACTTTGGCTTATATAGTGATGGCTTAAGTATTGCACTGTTTGCCAGATATTAGCAATATTAAATTAAATAAATCTATTTTGACCGAGAGATGTAGGCCTAGGCCAAAAAGTAAATCTGAGGTCATAACCACGAAAAGGAACATATATAGGGGAGGACGGGGCATGTTCGAACCCTTAAGACATAATGCATACCTGTTCACTAGATATTTACCTAAATCACTCATTATTTCATACATACAGTGCTTCCACATGTATGATGCCCCACTAAAATTTATAGTTAGGTGTCTTGTATATTTTAAAAAATATAGCGCAAAATGTGATTACAACCAGAATGGTCGGACATGCCCCGCCTCCGGGGCATGTCCGACCAGTACCGTTTGAACATGCCCCGGTTATTAAAGTGCAATACAACAATGACAATAATTGACAATCCTTTGTATTTTATTATTGCATTTTGCATAAATAGCAACAGTGTGATGTTGCCCTTCACAAGGTAGCAGCACATTGTCAGTCTCCCATAACGTTGCCAGCAGTGGGCAATGGAAGTTTGTCCATCAGGCCACCGGCGCACCACTAGCGGCATTTATCACGATTATCCACCAACCGCCGGGTTTCCAGACAAAACAGCATGTGTTGTATGAAAAAGTGTAATAATGTGTGGCTGAGTGAGTCCCAGCATGTAAGGGTGAGTGTGGACATGTGTGAATAAGATAAACTATGCTGCAATTATGACCATTGGTTGTGAGGCTACTTCGGGGCATGTTCACACCCTTTCCGGGGCATGTCCGAACGCGTTTGAACGTGCCCCGTAATGCCATTTCAGCTTCAACCCCAATTATTGCCTGTACCACTTGTGATGGTTCAAAAATACTTTCCCTGTATGTTGTATACCTCTGTGTTCTATTTATAGAACAACAAATGGTTACTTAACTACTAAAACTGTAGTTCACACAGTATTTAGAAAAAATAACCTAAATAACATAAAATGAGACAAAAATCACATATTTGAATCGAGAGCAAAACAAAAAAACTGTAGCTGATGAATTTTGGGAGAAACAGTGACTTAGGGGAAAGGTACATCATGAATTATATTTTTAATTCACCAGGTGGCCCTCAATTCTGAATTACCAGCAGGGTGCGAACGTGCCCCAGTGTTCGAACATGCCCCGTCCTCCCCTAGGAGAGAGCCATGTACATTGGACCACTTAAGGAACATCTTGTCTTGTGAGTGATGTATCAGAGACTGACTTAAAAAAAATTGACATCAACTGCACCATATATAACAGCTACATAATTATAAGAAATAATTTTCTTATTCTGTGAACACAGCATAAATTTTAAAATAGAATCTTTAATTTGAGGGATAAATCGATCCACTATATATATATACACCCAATGTATAAATTGAACCACGATGATGTGTAAATTGGACCAGCTGATCTATATTACTTAGAACACCTAATTAGGGAAAAGTTAAACAATTGTTTCTTGGCCGGAAACACACCTCTATATTAGAATCAACCTGCACAGGTTCAAACAACGCTGGCTTGATGGGAGGCAACTTTTACGATGCTTCCCACCTTACCCTATCACCCACCCTCACGCCATCACCTGTAGGCCTACACCATTCATCTCATCAATGGACTGCACTGTTTTTATCGTAAGCCCCTATTACATTGTCACTTAAATGACCATTAGTGCCGAAAAGTGATGTAAAGCAACAATTTACTGCTACTACTAAAATTATGCTTTCTCAACGTTAATCCAGCCTTGGGATTAAATGCCTTAAGTGTTTTTGTTACATGCAAATACGTGATACCCTCTTCAACTGCATGTCTCGCTCCTGGTGGACACGTAGTATTATATATAGGCCTATGGCACGGTGCTAGATCGTGGTTGTACCGATGCTGCAGACGGTTGGACAACAGTTACCAAGCATTGATCGAAGGCCACTTGACTGAACATGCACTGAACTGATGTTGGACCATTGTCTGCGACGCTGACCCAACATTGAGTCGGTATTTGACATGCATACCATGCATTGCCAATGATTGTAGACATGCGCCACTCAGCCAGCATAATGCACTGCCCATGAAGTGTTGAATGGATGTTGGCCAGCGCCAAAAATATTTAAAAAATATATTAAGAAAATGTAACGGTAAAAAGCGTCACTGAGTTAATATAAATATACAGAAATTATATATCCCGGAGTTACTATATCATTCCATATTACGAAGGGGGTGGGGTTAAATGTCGTTAAAAAAAGTGTTAAGTAATTGTTGAATGGCCCCTATATAATAACATGACACGCAAGCCACTGGCCCTGACCAGTTTTCAATATTGAACAGAAGAAAAAGAATCAATAAGCGACATCTATTGAGTAGACTAGTAGTCTAGCGGAGTATGGTAAATAGACACCAAAGTTTCACAGCTGACTGGTTGATTGATGTAATGTCAGCTAACAGCAGAAATAAAAACATTGTGAATAGACTTTAATTCAACGTTTTTTGCTCAAAATATATATATTTTCAATTTGACAAGATAGGGAGCAGTATGTCTAAAGTTAGAAGAGCAAGCCACGCTGGAAGCTGGTATTCTGATCGAGGTAGATACTAAGTTAGACTAGAGTCTACACTCCGACTGATCAATGAAACTTGAAGATTTTTAACGACGTAGAAAGTAAACAAAGAAAGTCAAAGAATAGTCTACCGAACAGAATAGTCCAGTGGCTGTGGATATAGACCTATACCCGTATTCACCTTTCACCGTGGTGGATGCTTTTTCGCTCTCATATTAATATTTACCGTTTTTAGTCGATTTTTTTTACATATTCACTTACTTTGTATGATGGGGCGATATTATTTTCAGACGATTATTCAATTCAGTGTGATTACTGGCTGTGAAGTGAGAAAATAAAAAAACATCTCCCCAAAATTCCGCCCAGCATGTTTGTTGATCTGAAATCCTCTTGTGCACATGGGCTGTTATCCTGGTACTTTGGCTCAGCCCACTCATTTTAAAAGTTGCCGAGGGTTATCTCCCGGCTGGGTGACGCGGGGGTCTACATTCTCATTTTCTATACCATTGGCGTATTAAACAAACGGGTCATTCTTATGCTACGCTAGCAATTTAAGCATTCTAAATGGAAATAGTTTGGAGAACTATTTAATGTAAAGTAAATAGACTATGACAATCAACTCTTGTTTTGCACGCATGGTAGCACACACAAAATATATATATAGATAATATATTTCTATGGATTTATCAGATAAAGATATTTGCCGTGATGCACTCCCAAAAATGTGCCTGTTCCCGTTGTAGCCTAAACTTCCAGGCACATTTGGGACTATATAAGGCCTATCTGTTATCAGTTATGTGCCTTTATAATAGGTTGTAGCTTTTTATGTAGCTCATTTTATGATTATGAGAAAAGTAGCAGACTTTAATTCATATTTTTGTATACATAGGGCCTACCGGCTATACCGGTAAGAAAAATATGGAAACTATCAGAAACTGTTATAGCCTGCATGAATAACAAAATTACCGGTAATGAGGCCCTAAATCTAAAGAGATGTATAAAACAATTTTTGGGTTGACATTTCTTATAAGGAAAAGTTAGTAAAGTTAATATTAATTATAATAGGCCTATATAAATTATTAGGCCCATATCTACATTTTATTTTTCATATTAATTAGAACACCCCCCTGTAGGCCTACCAGTAGGCCTAGCATATATTGCACCGTTGTAGAAAATTGTTTCATTCTATTCACTTATCTTGTTCAACATTTTGCTAATTGTTGCTTACCAGTTATACATAAGCCTATACTATATTAAATCTAATCAAATCAATAAAGTCTATAAAATGTTTATATACAAACATATCAACTTTATACAGTGATAATAAAAATAAATAAAGTAAGGCACCTTATATTATATTGGCATGAAATTATTGTTTGAAAGGAAGTGAAATGAAATCAATGATTATGTTCACTTCCCATTTACCATGTTCACATTGAGTAATAGCCTACATCTGTGATTGACGCTAAATAGGTAAATATTATTTTACAACAACATTCAACTATTGAAACTGATAACTGAAAAGTAATTGCGCGATCAAATTGCACATGGAGGTAATGTTACCCACTCTTCAGGAGCCCCAGCCACCCCTCACCTGCAAGGCGGTGCTAATCAGTTCATGCTGGTACCAGCATACACACAAAAGGCTAAGTGGATCACAGAGCCTGATTATTATACAACGCACCTGCATACCTAACAATTAAAACAACCTGCTCAACCCGTCAGGCTTAATTGATTTGTCCACGTGTACACGTGTGAACAGCTGCAGTGAACATAACTTGTTTATTTGGTTGAGTGGCGGACCAGAACTATATCAAGTGATATTTTAACCCTTTCCATCTGTGGCATTATTCAAACTAATCAAATGAAAATAAGTTGTGTTATGGTAGAACATATGTTTTATACTGACTCAAAGTTTTAGGTCAATATTGTGAGTACTTTCCTCATGAATAGCGAATCAGTAACACCATATATGATCCCCCTAAAATGTGATTTTTAATGTGAATGCCACTATAGTCAAACGTTGCATGATCAATACTGTCCCTGATGTCAGTGATGATAACGTTAGACTATTTCTAATCTTTAAAGCGACACAAAGCGACAAGCAGGCTAGAAGTAAAAATATTAAAAATATGTAGGCCTAGCCTGGCTGTAGTCTAGTGTAGCAGTGTAGCCTTATTTTTACTTTCATTTTGGCTTCTTGGTAAATTAATGGGATCCAGTCATTTCGTAAACGAGGCTGCCCATGGCATAGTTTTGGCATAGAGTTACATTATGAAATCACGTACGATTAGCCAATGCCTTTTTTATATGATGAACCAAGATCTAGGTACATTAAATAAATTTTGTGGTTATTTTATTTGTACAGACGTACGAATAGCATGCCATACGTACAGTGAATCAAGACACGTACGGCTGGCCACTGCCTTATTAAAATTTAGCTCAGATTTTGATCTAGCACAGCCATTTTCTTGCTCAGTCAACACAGTGGAATGTGGTCGAATATTTCTCTTAGTTTTAGCTGTCGGCATAATTTTAATGGACAACATGTTAAAATTTACGTAATGTACCTATCCTTATTTCTCGCTTAATAATTGGCAGATGCATAACACAAAAGTTAAAAAAACCTATGCAATTCTAGTCCATGTACATGTTGACATATCGGTATTATGGAGATATATCAAGGACCCAAAAAAATACTGATTTTCCAGTGATTTTTATTTTAGACTGATTGTGTGCTATAATCAATTTTCTTTGCAGTCCTTCTTAATGGAGTAGATCTATCAGGCGAAGGTTGACTAACGTTACACGAGTCAGACTGTCTCAACACGCTGATACTGACTGAGGCCAGTGAGGGCGAGGCTGAATGATACTGATATTCAGAACTTCCAGAAAAATCTGTTTTTTTTTCAGTCTGCAGAGCTTAATTTACCTCTTTGCGAGTTCCTAAGTTATTCTCAATTTTCTGTTTGTACCAGTAGATAATAATGTTTAGGAACGTTGCGCACCTAAATTTTTAGGAATGTGGTCGCGATGCGTGACTAAGATATCAGCCCTTTAGTCGCACAGAGCTGGCTTGCTTTTCAGTGTGTTAGTCCTTGCATGTTAAAATAAATAATGATTTGTATTCCATTTAATTATCCTCTATGTTATTAAATATGATCTTATCTAGTGAATGTAAGATACATTGACTGCATGAACAGATAGGTTGTTGTTTCTCAGTGGTACCCGTTTGTAGTTGTTAGTTGCCAAAAATATCCCGTAATTAAAGTCAAATGTATGCACCCTCAACCCTTTTTACGAGCACATGAGCCCCTATTTAATTTTGTTTACGGGCACATGCGCCTTTAAATATTGGTCATCTAAATTGAGCCCAGTGAGGATTGAGGCTAGTGGCAGTGAGGGGCTCTATAAGTTGCTAAGCCGGAATATATAAAACCAATATATTATTATTTGTTATTTTAATCTAAAGTAACTTTGAAAGGAAAAAAGTCGAAGCTGAAAGGGTTAATGTGTAATATCTGGAAAACCATACCAGATAGCTCAGAGACCATTAGAGCAAATAAACACACACAACAATAAAACAAAACCTGAGACCCATGGAAGGATGTGACGGCACTGTTGGCTCATTTGTATCAACTGGGGCTTGTAACCTGGAGGTACCAGGTTCGAATCCCAGCCTGGTCGGATATTTGTTATTGTGGCTGTGCATATACAGTACTCCAAACTGTTCAAGGGCCCGGAGTGTACATTGCTGCGTATGGTACTGTGCACTATAAAAACCCTTGTAGTCATGCGAAATAAGAGTAGGTCATAGTCCAAGCTTCGTTGCAATATTGCTATGATTGCAGAAAGCAATATTCAGAATCACTCGTAGAAGGATGCACCCCGAAAATTTTCAACCGGACCATAATAAAAATGGCTGACTTTCGGCCTTTATTGACTTTAATATGCGTAATATCTGGAAACATGATTAATTTGAAATAAATGGTCATGAGCTATATAGTAAGAGTCAAAGTTTTTTTCAAATGATTTTCACTTTTAAAGATTGTTTTTGCTATTTTTCATAATGATAAAATAATTGAAAAAAGGGATTTTGAAAAACTATTTGTTTTAAGGGCTTTCACTTCTTTTATAAAGCTCATCTTTTCAAATGTTCAAAATCCCGTAGCTTCGACTTGACTGAAGATAATTCCAGGTGGAAAAAGAAAATTTGTCCACTTGTTCTCTTTCACAATATTGCATTTTCTCATTTTCTGAAAAATCTGTGATGTGACTGCAGGGCTAGACACTAACTGATTAAATCTTCTTGCCCGAAGGGCAAGAAAAAAATTTGGGGTACTTGCCCCCAATATTTAACACTTGCCCGACTTGCCACTGACATGCGTTGTCTGTTGTGACAGTCGCTGAAATTTAAAATGCTGCAAATTGAAGCTATTGTCCAAGGGGCCACTGGCTGTAATTTTTTACTTGCCCTCACCTAAAATCACTTGCCCCGGGCAATCAGGCAACTGTTAGTGTCGAGCCTTGGACTGATTTTGTGCAGATGGATGACATATATGTATAATTTGTCTAAAAAGCAATTTTAATTTTAACACTTGTAATTCCATCCATAAACAAGTTATTCTGCTACACAGGTGATGAGTTAAAAAGTCAATTGTCCAACTGGCTGAGCAAAGCACCAGCGGGAGAAGGCCATGCGAGAGCCATTATAGCTCCGTAAGTATAATATTTGAGAACAATTGAAACAGTTTGTCACACCAAAACAAACCAGCAACTTCAAAAATTATGATTATTATCAAAACAAATATTAGATATTTGAAGAATGCCTAGATACAATATAATTTTTAATATGTTTTTGTTACAAATGATCACCTGTTAGTCAGTGTTTGAACCTGTCTTTCAAATTATTTTATAAATGGCATAAAGAGGTGTGCTTTTACAATCACTTTTGACAATGACTAGAACATTTTTATGGCTGATTCATAGTTGTTATATTTTAATTTTTACATTGTGATTGTGGTCCTTCCTTAAAGTGGTAATTTAATTTTATTACCATATTTCAACCAAAGTTCTACATGGCTAGCTGAATATTTTGGGAGTAAATTCATGTGAATTCAGTTTTCATGATAATTTAGTAGATTACATACATACAGGCAAATTGTATCTAAATACTTTTTAAAAAAGCCTCGCTTTAATTTGCCTGGCAGTTGCACTGTCACCCTCAGGTATTTCTGACCGTAGTATCTCAGGAATCGCTAATCTGAAGTGCTCATGATTTTGTATATTGGTAATTACTTGCCTGGCCACAAAATTGAAAGTTTTCCCTATATAGCAAAAATAAATTTCTAGTTATAAAAATACATTTTGACTATGTGGGGGGGGGGGAGTTGTATGTCACATTGAATATTATACTCAGATCTATGACATAATCTAAATGTGCTATATTGAATAACAAATTTTCTAATAAAATATACCTTTTACTGATGTACCGGTAATCACATAGGTATTTTTTAATTTTCTTATTTAATTGTTTATTGTACATGTATATTTTTTTTTTGTATTTAGACATGCAGGCTACTACTATTGTGGTTCATGTGCAGGTCATGCTTATCGACAAGTTGACCCTACGATAATGTAAGTACATAACAAAATAAGGCTGCACTTATCTGTGTATACATGTGGCTTACTGAAACTTCATGCATGCCTAATTCTTTGATATCAGAGAGAAGAATAAAATTGCATATTTCGTCATTGCTGCCTTGTTGATATGATGGAAAGCATCACCATAAAGAAAACAGTAAAATATTGTTCATTTCATGGGAGCACTAAAGTTTCACTTACCAAGAGAGTAAGATTATTTAGAAAGCTCTACTTTAAACATTAACCCAACATTGGGTGAATGTCTTGTGTTTACTGGTTGTATCACACAAAAGTGACAATGTTATGTATTGATCTGCTTCTTTTGTAGCAAGCGTGTGTTTGTGTTAGGTCCTTCACATCATCTGCGGTTGTCTGGTTGTGCACTTTCTTCAGCAGAACGTTATGAGACCCCATTATATGATCTGAATGTTGACCAAAATAGTATGTTTCTAGTATATTTCTGTATAGTATATTTCTGTTTAACTGGACTCTTCTATACGGTTTCAAGCAATTTTAAAGCAATTAAAATGTGATAGAAATTGATCCAATAGTTTGTGGTAGATACTCAGTTGATCAAATGATTCTTTTTGAGATATCACTGGTCTCGCCCCTTTTAATTTAGCAAATATATAATGTGTATCATTTTATACACAATATCATGAATATTAAATACCCGTATAATCATGTAAGATTCTACATAACCTGTGTGCGGTGTAAAATATATTTATCAGATGAACATGGCATAGGCCTCTCATCACAACAATACTGTAGAAGTGAATTTTGTTTTTAATCTCCATTAAATCGCATAATTTTTAGCACTGAATTGAGTGGCAGATAGGATAATATATTTATTTGATGCTTTTATCTCAATCACAATTCCCATCATGTAATGGTAGAAAAGGCAAAAGGCAGTAGCTGTTTATTTTTCAAGTAATCAGCTTCTGGCTTCGCAAGTCTGAATTGGTCTGACCTGCTGTCCACATATCTACTCTTTCACTATGAATGCAGTGTAAAATTTCCCATCTCTTCAATTTAAATCAGTCTAGAAACAGTCCTATTTTATTTGTTTTTATGACAAAAAAAAATATTATTGGTAAATTTTATTGACTGGACTGAAATCCTATATATTTGGAAAAAAGTGTAGCATGCAACACAGCTCTTGTAGATCTATATTATTCTTTTGAAACTTTATATTCACCAATTGATCTAGGGATGGTCTAATTTCAATGTGTTGTGTTATAGCATACCGAGAGCTGTTTGGGACAGGACTGTTTGAGACTATGAGTATGCAGACTGATGAGGCAGAACATAGTCTAGAGATGCATTTGCCTTACATTGCCAGAGTCATGGAGAGGTAAATCTGCTTGAGGTGGACTAGTTTTTGCTGTGACATTTTATATGTATTTATTTATACCTTGCAGAGAGCATTTAAACTATTTCCCGCTTCTGTTGTCAAGTGATTGAAGCATCATACTTTCTGCATTTTACCTTTGCCCAATAATCAAGTCAGCATTGTCTGCCTGTTTCAATGTGGCATCTAAAATACAAGATCGCAGCAGTAACTTTGGTGTGCCATTACTTTCTCAGATTTAGTTACTGTTGGCAACTTTATTCTATATCAAGGGAAATACCCTTAAATGTTTTAATACCGGCAACTGTAATTAGCCTTTCCCTGCAATGAAAGGAATAAAAAAATTCTAATGGCCACATACCCATAACATACGTATTCAAATGAAGCGGAAAGAACCAATTAAGACATTTATGCTGCTTTAAAATTAAAAAAAAACACCCTTTGGTCTCCATGGTTTATACAAATTTAGTGCTGTAAGGGTTAAGATGAGCATCACATACAGTACTGTGCGATTGAAAACATAGTATGCCAATTTTTTTTCTCTTTGCATGTGCCAATTTCGCAAAAGAGAATTTGCATTTGAGAAAATGAAAATTAAGCACTGCAGGTGCTTAAAGCATTTCTCAAACCGTTAAAAATTGCCAAAAGCTTTTTAGCTCAATTTCTTTTCTCACACCGCTAAATGCGAAATTGTTTTTAGCAAATTGCTAAATGAGAAATTGTTTCTAGCAAATCACTAAATGTAAGACTGTGGCTGATGCTTAGAATTCCTGCAGAACCGGCGCCATATTGTATTGACCTGATTAGCAGGGAACAGTGTTGACATGTCAATATGCGCTGTCGCTGACGATCCCCCACTGTAGACCTACATAATTCCAGTACAGTACCGATATCAAAATACCGTTATCAAATCAGAATTTGAAAATACATTTCGAAATAAAATGGCAAAATAAACTTAGGAGGCGTGTATTGGAAAAGAAGCTTTGTCTTATCTTTTTGAAAAATCACTGCCGACATAAACTTCCGGTATACAACAAACAGACGATATTTACAATGTAAGTCTATGGACATCCTTGTTAATGTCATGACGCGCTCCCATTGACTCTGCCGTCCCGACATTATAACTCTGCCGTTCGAATAGCCACTCCGTACATATTATGATACTTGCTTGGCCTGTCCAGTCACCAAGTATGTATTACTACCGACATTATTTTATCGGATAAAACTAATTTTATTTTTGCTAGCTTGGAAAACTCACTAAAGAAGTTGCCTTTGTCCTAAAAGGGGTCATAAAATATGGGCTTCTGTAGCTATTGCCATATTGTCGGGAGGCCCAGGCAGCCTGCATGCGGACTAGCTAAACCAAACAACTTTGAAATGTCACTTCCTCAAATTCATTAATTGAAATTGCCCAGAATAACAGTGAAAAAAACTTTGCAAACTGCCAAAGTGCATTCTCAATATGCGAATTGTAATTTTGCAAGTAGTTTGAATAGATTTAGCAAATGCGAAATACAAATTCGCATCTTGGAGTTATGATTTTAGCAGCTGGTTTTTCGCAATTAAAGCTGCATAACTGCATAACATGCTTATTTTAATCAAAAGATCAATCCATGGAGAATGATGTTTTATTTTTTTATTTTACTGCTCCGGTTACTGAGTTATTAGGGATTTAAGTTTTATTTTTTTTTATTTTGTTGCCCCACCAAAACAAAGACCAGATCAGAGCGGAGTAAGACACATTGTCTGTATAACCAGGACATTATAAGTACCAAGTGGCAGATAACGGTCATCATTAAAAAAAGAGTGGAAGAGTTTTAAAATGATTCTTATTTTTTAAGTGATCATAGATAAATTTCACAGTACAAAGTGTATTGTCTCATGTCAGTTAGACATATCTAGAAGTTATTACTTTGTGTGATATGAGTGATATCTGCATATAATGTCATGTTTAATTTCAGTACCGGTATAGAGAAAGTCACTCAATTGAAAAAGAGGACCCTGTTTTAGTATGGTGCTTTTAAGTGTGGGCCAGTATCTGAGCCTTTAGCCCGCAATTAAGACGCTCTCCACTGACCGTGGGAAATTGCAGTCCGAATTACACCAAATTCAGTGATCATGTAAATCATCTTTTATTTGATACCTCACGGGCATTTATAGTGGCAATGCTATGAGTAAATTCAAAGTGAATTTTGAATGACAAGAGAAACACGATCTATAGGCCTAGTGACTATGCTATACGAAAATATCAGACTATTTTATTTAATCGTTAGTCATCACATACAGTTATATAAATAGCGAAATGCGGTACATAAAATAATTGTAAAAAAAAGCAGCCTTTACGGTACCAGTAGCTGAGTTCCTAGCAAACAAAAGGCATTCAACCATTGATGGGTCAATGTTGTACCAGCGTCATAGAAGCTGGACCAACATTGAACCATTAATGGGTCAGTGACTCGGGCCTGCTGAGTTATTATACGGGCTGACCTAGTCTTAGGACACCAACTGGTGGTTTGTGTGAGCTTGGCATCGCAGCCAACACGAGGCATTGGTCCGATGTCAAACTAATTCGGGGCCATCGTCTACGGCTTTGGCCCAGAGTTAGACCAATGCGGCTCAGCGTCTCGTGTCTGTTATTAAGGGGTTTGATGTTGGTCTAATGTAACATTATATTGGCCCACGATTAACCACTATGTATTAAATACATATTGTACACAGACGGACCGATTTACCACACCATATAACTTGATGGTGTATTGCGTCGTGATCTAATCCAGCTACATTTACATCGATTTTGTCCATTTATATAGCCTTTAAAAATATATGAATGATTGTGTTGAACATTTTAGGTTACTCAGTCGAAATAAGCAAAACAGTTATGCAGCTTTAACATTTAGTACAACGCTAATGCAAAATGAATGGGAATTCACTTCGCACTCGTTTTCGCGTGACGCGTTTCAATTGCACAGTATTGTACACATGTTTTCACATGCTAGTGGCGCATGTGTGCGTCATCTGACATATTCTGAATATAGTTATTTCAATAAAAAACTCCTGCCCATAATAAAATCAGGATGTTTGGAGCTTCAATTTAATATGTTGTACTTTAGTAACAGGTATTATTAAAATTCTGCAATATTCATTAACTATTGCTGTCTATTGTTGTTATCTTTATTATTTTTAATATTCAACAATTTGACGACAGAAACGCTCTACAGTGGCTAATATTTATCCGATGCTCATCAAATAAATTCTAAACAGTCTTTGATGGATTATTCTGGTTGAGTTTGAAAATGAACTAATTTGCATAATTATCCAAAATGCGGCCCTAGCCCTTCCTTACAAATCGACGTAGACGCTTTACAGTCACCAATATTCATATAATCTGCTAAAATGTCTTTTTAGCACTCTGATGTATTACCTTGTACAGTTCAAAAATCGGTTAATTCGCATATCCAAAATAGGCGCCCCAGCCATTCCTTACAAATTGACGCTCTACAGACTACTGTTGTCAATAATCATCCAATCTTTTCTGAACACTGATGGATTATCCTAGTTGAGTTTGCATATCAAAGATGACTGCCATGGCACTTCTATTCTAATGTATATCCCCATCATTACTGCATTAGCAATAGACTTTTAATTGCTCAAAGATGGACTCGTATATGCAAATATAACATCTAGTTTGTTTTGTAAATAGCAACAAAACTATGAGCTCAAGCAACCACCTGATTAACTTTTAAAAGCAAATTATTTCGAACGGTACTTTGGTGTAAAAAAAAACAATGCAGAATAGCTGGAGCATGAATATAGCACAAAATGTGAGGTCGCACACGAATAACACATTACAAATTTGCAGAAATAGAATTAAGAATGGCCGACTTGTTGTTATTTTCGCTCAGTTTTTCTTGAAAACCTTGCATGATAGCTAAAGCATTAAGTATAAAATAAAATGCCAGTTGCATGATATGATCATGTTTTGGAAACCTTGTCTAGGAAATCTTGTATGATAGGTATATTCTTAGTATAAATAAACTGGGTTTAAAAAATTTTACACAACAATAACTCATGACAAAATTTGAATACATAAAATCCTAAGTGGCCGACTAGAGCAACTCTTTGTAGTTGTAATTATTTTGCAATATTTTAACTATAACTACATAAGTACTAGTACGCTGTCACAAGATATAGGCCTATCATCATATGGTTTTCATTAGCTATGTACTCATATTATTTTATAACATGCAAAATAACAAAAACTGTTGTTGTTTTTAAAAGTCGACAGGGCCAGTTCTCCATAGTACCTGTTATGATTGGGTCTCTAACACCCGACAAGGAACAGATGTATGGCCAGTTATTTGCACCTTATCTGGCAGACCCAGAGAATCTCTTTGTCATCTCATCAGATTTCTGCCATTGGGGTGAGTATATAAATACATGTATATTCACTACATAAATGGATATATATATATATATATATATATATATCTCCATTTATGTAGTGAATATACTTGTAATACATGTATACATTTTTTAATATTGGAGAAAGTATTCTGTTTTTGCACCCCAGTTCCTTAACCCTTACAACGCGGGGATAGACTTTAGTCGGTCTGTTGACGTCTAAAGTCGATCCCTGCACTGTAAGATTAAAAATATTTCCATTGGTCTTAGACCCATAACATAGGTATTCAAATGAATCAGAAAGAGCTAACGAAGACATTTATGATGATTTCAAATTGGAAAAAAACCCTTTGGCCTCCAAAGTTTTCATATAAAAATTCAGCGCTTTAGGGGTTAATACAGCCGTCTGGTATTATTAGTTTGAAATGATGCCAAAAATTGATAAATTTGTTGTCTCTATTACTGAAATAAAGATTGGGAGCTCTGAGTCATTCCATAAAAATTCTTAGAACACTGAATAATTAGTATTCCCAGCAGGTCTTCCCAATTACAATTTGCCCGCCCCCATGTATCTGCACCTCAGTGTATCAATGCAATTGTATGTAATTGCATTTTGACCATGCAGGAAACACTTTTGCACAACAAAATAGTGATTAAAATTTATCAAAGATAATGATTTAAAATCAAGAGGCTTCAATTAGACCTGAGGTCTTTACTTATTCTTAATTGATTATTTACAGGAAAGAGATTCAGCTACACGTATTATGACCATTCCGTTGGAGAGATTTGGCAATCTATCGAAAAGCTGGATAGAATGGTAAGATAAATGTTAAGCTGAGAAGTAGACATGACAGGTGCTACAGGCAATATATAGTCTCATTAGTGGTTTATAAGGCAAGCCACAAATCAAGCATAATATTGTAGCCCAACAATACATTATCTATCAACTGAACTGCCTACTTTGTTGCTAGAGCTGAGCTGACACTAACATAACTGTTCATGGTACAGATGTCACTTACTATTTGTTGGATTTTAGAAATATTAAATTTGTTTATTGTCATATTGACAATATTTACAATTTTAAATTCATTGACATGTGATTTCAGTCAAGAGAATCAAAGACGAGCTTTGATAATATATATTTTAAATATTCATCTTGTTTTTAATCTGCTTATGATGGCTACAACTATTTTAGGGAATGGAAAAAATAGAAGCTATGGACCCAGTTGCCTTTACTGAATACTTGAAAGAGTTTCAGAATACCATATGCGGCCGTCATCCAATAGGTGTCTTATTGCATGTAAGTGGCGAGTAGAATGGTATTTTAAAATTTAATTCTTTTAAAAGACTATGTGTTAAAGGGACTGCATATGTTAATATGTCAACTTTGAAAAATTAATTTATCTGAAATTATATAGCTGACTGATCTTAACTAAAAAAAAAAATATTAAAGATTTTAAAAGCACTGAAAAATACAAATCTAGTTTTATTTTCAAGTCGTATATTGCTATGTAAACACAGCTGCTGCAGCATTCAACACTTTATACCACAAATAACCACCGTCTCAGACCACGGGATCAAAGCTACTTCAGAGGCCGCCGACGTTAATTGGTATGGAAAAGTGAGAATTGGGTGTTCCCCTGCAGCATCGATCGTCTGCCCAACGCTGGGCCCACGGCATCAACATATGGGCCTATGCTGTGCTAACATTCAACCATCCTTTAAGTGTACAAATAGTTTGTTGGGATTTTCTCTGAATTCTTATAAATGTTTATAAAAAAAAATCTAAATCTAATCTAAATTTTGAAAAAAAAATGAAATTATGATCTGCGTGATACACTGCTTCAAACAAAACAAAATACAAAAATTGATGTCATCCCACGAAGTCACTTTAATAAAATTATTGTTGGTGTCTTTTGTTTGTCAGTAGCCAATATACAATAATAATACAGCAACTCTTTAAACACTTTTTCAGTTGAAATTTTCACTCACTTAAAGTTACAGCTTCAGGTGAGTGAAAATTATTCAAATTTGAGGCCAAGTATTTTACTGTTTTGAAACACATTTAAATAAAAAGATACATATTAAAGTAAAAAGGAGAAGTTGAACACGATAATAGTTGTGCTTAAAGAGGTGAACCCATTATATGTTATTTTCTTTTTCAGGCTGTCACGTTCCTGCGTCAAACTGGGAATGGACACAAAATATCTATGAATTTTTTAGGATACGACCAGTCTAGTCGCTGCCGAGAAATGAAAGACTCCTCAGTCAGTTATGCATCTGCTGCGCTAACCATCCAATGACCAATGGCAGCATTATTAGGTATCTAAACTGTGGTTAAGCTGAGTGGTCAAGAAAACCAATTTGTCATGCAGCCATTATCACATTATCATCCCCATTATTATTTGTTTCATGATGAATCTTGTCATAGAATACATGGACACGTCCCACTACATCTACACTATACACACGGTAAAGGTGCTGGGCACAGTGCAGTTTACAAGAAATATGGATATATATTTCCTAGACTTTTACGTGCTGCATTGAGCCCGGCCATTTTCATTCTTTTTAAGCAGTCATTGATGATGCAATTGACAGCTTGAAAAGATTTAAAATTGGCCGTATTATATATTCAGTGCTTTATGTGAAATATGCACATCTCATAGCAGTATCCACTAAATGTTTTCTAATTGCTGCCCGACAACAATTTTTTGCCCATCACATGACACTGAAATTACTGATCAACCTATTGCAGGAACATGCATTTGCATAATTGCTGTTTTTTGCATGCTACATTTCATGTCTTGGTAAGATTAAATAATAGGTCAGATGCATACCTTAACACTTACAGCGCGGGGATCGACTTTAGTCAACAGAATCTGACGTCTGTAGACGTCAGATTCTGACGACTAAAGTCGATCCCCGACAGCAGGAGTAAAAATATTTCTAATGGCCGTAGACCCATAACATAGGTATTCAAATGAATCAGAAAGAGCTAACTAGGACATTTACGATGATTTCAAATTGAAAAAACCCATTTGGTTGCGATGTTTTTTACAAAATAATTCAGCGCTTTAAGGGTAAAGTATATGACAATCGCGCGCCCACGTCTGTGTTGTCACAACATGATTGTGTGGACACTGTCAAGAAACAAATTGAAAACTCTCAGAAGTGTTGCACTGACAAAGTCAACAAAATTCTTAGAATTTGCCACATGTATTCCATTGGGTGTTGCCTGGCAAGAGCGAGACATAAAACCAATGTTGTTTTAAAGTTAGACGATCATCCAAGATTCTGCCCAACATTAAACCAACTTTGATTCTCATATCAGTTTGTACAGTACTGTCTATCGTATATGAACAAACTTATAAATGACTGACGTATTTGGTAAATTACTGTTGTCTAGACAGACTATATGTCATTTATTTGCACACAAGACATTGATACAATGCCAGTTTAAACATTGTCCTGCTCGACCCATATGTACATGTATATGGTTTCAAGCGAAGCAAATTTGAAACCAAATCAAATGTTATTTAAATTTAAGAAAGGTGTTGAGGAAAGATACTTAGTTAACAAAATAATTCATTTCAAGTAGTGTCTAATTTTAAAAAAATAGACATAAATTTGCGTCATTTAATATTGCTTCACCGTCTATGACTACGACCCAACATAAACTGCTATTGGCTCAACGTCTTTTGTTTGCTGGGTAGTGATAAAATTGTAATTCATTGTTAGCAGTGGTTTTCTAAATCCAAAGAAATTGAACTCTTCACTGTATCAGTGTCGGCTTCAAGACCTGGAATTTTCAAATTATTTATTAGAGTTTAACCATTGAAAATCATGTCATTTTTATTCAGCAACAATTCACACACAGAGCTGTATGAAATTGTGAAGTTATTTCTGGTAGACAGGTGCACACATTTGAAAAAATGTACGTTTCACAATCATGAACAATTTGGTAGGGAACTTTAACAATACAATAATAATGTATGAAAATACTAATACATAGTATAGCTCAGTTTATATATGAAAATACTAATACATAGTAGGCCTATAGCTCAGTCTATTTACGGGATTGATTTTAACAAGACATTTTTAAACTTTAATTTATTATGGTTTTCATCAGATTTAACCTAATTAGAATGTTATTTTAAATTCAGATTTATGTAGAATCCTCACAAGCTCACTTGAAAATCTGACAGTGCCAATGTTAGGCATTTTCAGTGATCACATGACTGATTCAATTTAAATACCAATAAATCTTACGCTGAGGCTACAGCAGGGCAGCAGGGCTAAATATGCATTTCCTATATTCAAGACTACAAATATCACTGATTATGTCACCCAGGCCAATGTGTACCCAATAAACACAACTCGTTTAACCGATGATAGATTAAATGCTGGGTCAGCGTCGCAGACGTTGTACCAACATTAAACCAGCTTCAGATTAATGTATTCACTGTTTAACTTCAATCTGTACCATGCAGTAAAAACTGCCATTATTATTATTCAAAGGAGAGCTAAAAGTTAGTGGGAACAAATCTCAAATGTATTATTTAATGCTGTGTAATCTGTTTGTATGTTATAAATAAATGAAATATTTATGCATCTGTATGTCTTATTGAATTGTAAACTAGTTTTTTTTGCCTGTGTGACATCTATGTTGTGTTATTCTATTCATTGAGCATATGAACTATATACCTATCCAGGACAACTGATTTCGCATAAATTTACAAAATGAATGAATATGTATTCTATCATAAGCACTCCCAGTATTATTGTAGCGAAGTTAAACGAAAAAGCCATCTTGTCCAAAAAATTAAAATTCAGAATTCTCCAAATTTAAAAGATATTTTCTGGGGGAAATAATTTTGATATTCTGATTCATTTTTGGGAGGAGTCCATTAAAAACTGACCAGGAACTGATGGACGTGAGTGTAATCTTACAGACTCCGTTTTCTCCAGATTATGTTTATATGAACATATTAGATCATGAAAAATGATGGTGTTCATTCTGGAAGTGGTGAGTTTTTAAGTTAGTGCAAGCAACGGAAGTGGAATAACTTTGTATTTCATACTTCTAACTCTTATCTAGAAAAATACACTGAGTATAGCGTGTTCCTGCACTAATTTACATCGTTGTATTTTTATATTATAAGCCTTTTTGTCTGTTTTGGCAACGTGCCACCAAACTCATTTCTGCCATCTCAAGACTTTCATTACATGTAAAGCTTCTATGTTATCACATAGAAACACTTCATTATATAGAGTAAGGGTGTGTAATTTGTAAAACAGGTGATAACGGTGGCATTCAACAGAAAAACCAACCTCGATTTTGAATGTGATGTTAAGATTAAAAAAAGTAAATTGTTCCAACACCCCTCATACCCCCTCCCCCAGAAAAGAAGTCCCATGAAATATGTAAAAAAAAAAGAAGTTTTATTTAATTCGGGGGACATAAGTAGGCCTATCGAGGAGCACAGGTATCGGGGAGTATAAGTACTGGTGAACATAGGAATCGGGAAACATAGGACCGGCGACTATATGGACCGGGGAACATTACTGCATGGGGAACATACCGGGGAACAAATATACAGGGGAACATAGGCACTGGGGAACATCGGGATGACCCCTAGTGATTAATGATATTGCTTGGGACCAAGACTAACTGCAGATGGGGGGGGGGGGTTATTGTGTGGCAAAAACGGCATGGTTTATGTGACCAGGCATATGCAAGAAGAAGTTGGGAGATCTTGATATGATGGTGTTTTGCCACTGACGAAATATGTCACGGTGTAGGCCATATAAGTAATTGAAATTGTGTCGTGTTTGTTTATTCACAATGATGAATAATGTGCATAATCTACTGTACCTCATGACCCTGCACCTCGTGATCCACAGCTGTTTAACGCTTTCCCAGATACGTATGTATCATTCGTCGTTGGCCCAACGTCAGTTTGACCGCTGGCCCAACGTACATTGTGTTGCGCATTTACCAGTTAAGCGAGAAATAAAAACGAAATTTATTTTCGGACATGCATCAGTCATAAATAAGACATACGGGAATAACTGATAAATGGAGCTTTCGGCACACTTGCTACGTAGCCACAGCAACCCAAAATTGATAAAAGGGGTAGCTCTACGCCTATTCATTCAACGGTTTGACCTAATGTCAAACACTTGCTAGGTAATTCAAGGCCCTACATCTCTTGTGTTACGTGGCTGTACGAGCTATTGTGGTATAAAACCAAATCAGTGACCATTTTCCATTTGCATCGCTTTTGAGATTAGAAACTGAGGTATAACGCTGGGAATCGACCATGAAGACTTGGCACACTGGAGGAAGCTGCAAATTATATTGGCTGCTTCTGTACCATGCTGCACAGCTACAACAGACAAAACACGTGTCCAGTGAGTCCCAGTCAGAGCCCGTATTTGATAGCACAGGTTTTATACGCGTAGTAGAATTTTTTTCCAAATGGGGATAACAAAAATGTTTTTAAATCCTTGGGTAATGTTATACCATATTTTATTAAAGGTGAAAAATATATGAGAATTAGGTAAAATCATCAACCCTTTTAGCACGAATCCTGAGATATCTTGGGGCAAAAAAATGTCCCCCTGTCGCGAGTCCCGATATATCTCAGGGCAGAGTGTTTTTAGTATGATTGTCTGTAAAATCAATGCGGTCCGACATTCATCGTGGTAACAATGGTTTGGCTGAAAAAATATTGTTTCTCTTTTGATTGTATCACCCCATAATAATATCTGGGCGGATGTACAGCTTTCATCCTTGAAGCATTTTTTGGAACGAGAAATTCTAAATGGCCGCCATGAAATCAGCAAAATTATAATAATTGAGATAGAGACTTAATTTTTTTGCCAAACCATATATTTTTGTCATCAAGTAATACAATAAAACAAACAATTAATACATTCCATTGGCATCATTATTATGCTTAAATGCTATATTAGCATTTAGATGACAGATATCGCAGGAGTGCTGATTGCATAGTTGGCCACCTATTCATTACGCATTTGTACCCATCACCATAAACTGATAAACGTGACATTTTACATAACTTTGATATAATCTTCACGTTTCTTTTGGGCGGTATTAATGTAATAAAGCATAACCTCAACTCATGTCTACCTCCATACCCAATTATGTGTCAATCTCTTATGGTGGAATCCCAAGCTTATGCTACAACTGCTGCGTAATTGTAGTTTTGCTTGTTCAATTGAGCATTGAGGAAGGGGGCGTAATAAGAGCAGGCATGGGGGTACATTACGCCTCCCAATATTAGCAGTGCCCTAGATTTCCTAAGAAATATGTGTTGAAATGATACCCGTGACATTATGACAAATATTGCTTGTTATCATGACATAATTGTTATTGTGACTTTAATTTTTTTTTTTTTTTTTAATTTAAGACGGAATGGAATAAGTCATTTACCATGAAATACTTGGCATGGAATTATTGTTCTGAACTAAACCTCCTGGTACAATTTTTTTCTGCTTATTCGATTGTGGTGCAGAATGACAAATAATCATCTCACCCGCAGTGGCCATTTTAAAATTGTAATATCGTGACACAAATCGCCACGTCTGTCACGTACATAGACTTTCCAATAGTAAAACATTAGAAAGTAGTGTTTCTGTTATTCAACTTTCTATTTCTGGAACAAAAATGCTGCTATTGTGACCATTTTTTGTGAAATTGGCCGTATGCACGTAAGCTAGATCTAGTTCAAGCTGCGTTCCATAAATATGCCGAGTCAGTTCTTATTGAAACTGATGTAATAGCTCTCGGTAGAAAATTAATTAATAAATGACTATTCTGGCTACGAAATAAAACTCTGAAAAATGATTATGTGTCTTTTCTTTTTATAGACCTGTTGTTGTGTATAGCCCTTTATGTGAGTGCTAAATTTACTATTGTGACATCAAGCCAAAATTGGAAAATTGCCACTATCTTGACATTGGGATACATGACAAATTTCTTTTGTCTATTTATCACGACAGCATATTTTTGTAAAAATCGTTTTTCCTTTAAAATGTATGTATTTTGATAATGTTTACTAACTATTTGTTGTGATTGTAGTGCAAATAATTGGAGCTTATAATTATTCATTTTCAAGTATGAGTGCATAATACTTATTTATGGGGTTTTCTTGACTTATATCCAATTGCTGTCTTGACCAATAGGGCCTATAGCCTTATATGTCACAAGAGTATAAATTTGAAGGTAAACAGATATTGTAGAAACTACTGTGAAAAAATTCTACATCGAAATCTTGGCTTCATAACGTTACAAGTTATTGTTTAATTTCAATCGAAAACGATAATAAAAAATACATATTTCGGTATTTAACATTTATGAGCATATGTTTATTTGCTGCTGGATCAATTCAGTGAACTTATGTTTGAATACATTTGAAAAGCCAAATTATATATTCATACACTGATGTTCAATACAAATACGTTATGTCAATTTAGCACAAAAATAGTCAGTGTCGTGTCTTTAATTTACAATTTTACAATGGCCAAGATGTAAAAGTTTCTACATAACATTATAATAGTTTTTAAACTATATTTAAATTTTAGGTCATCAGGTTCACATTTTTGTGAAGCCATAACCATGTTTCTTTTTTCCAAGCATGAAGTTATGAATCCAGACACATGTTGAAACATGTCGGTAAAAAAAAGTTATAATAATTCTGTTGAGCTAAATAAATAACATCATAATTTACTAAGAAGTAGTAGCACCTGTTTTGATACCCCTCTCAATCATAAGGAAAGGGTCAACTGCGCATTCAACCTTTTCACATCCTGTTGGTTGCCTTTATCCTCTGTCAATTCAATGTTCAAGGTAAGAAATACATGAAAACTGGCCTCGCCAGGCAAGGGTATATATGCCCTGTATCCGTTTGGCTTTGCGGTCTTGTGCCCGTATTCTCGTACTCGCGCTTCGGATCGGTCGAAATGACCATCTCGACCAATCCGAAGCCTACGATATATCGTAACTTGTACGAGAATACAGGTTCTGATCTCCCTATAATACTATGAGTATGAGCACCGCATAACACAATAGGCCTACCCGGTACTATACTATGCGGTTCTCAGTCATATTATCATAGCGAGAGCAGAACCGCATATCCAAACTCCGGATACATGGTGTGCGTTGGCACTGCCTAATTTTTTTATGACCACAATTACCTACAATTGCGAAAAACAAGTAGGCCTTGATTTTGAAAAATCGGTACACAACCTTTCGCAAACTCCTGAACGGCCTACCACTGCTGTAAATTAGTAGTCATTATCCCACACTATAAGCCCCACTGATAGAAACATCTCTGTATATTTATTGTGATTGTATACGGCCGTTTTAAATGTTATTAAGTCCAACCGAAAACATGTAACGCTAGATTAAGAGACTTCTACATCGTTTGTACATAACATTTTTGTAAGTGTTTTATTTTATCATTTGTGTGTTTAATTGCTTCTGCTGACATTAATTTTCTCGGTAGCCCAAATTAACACTACATTGTTTCAATAGCCGGTGTTTGCTACAGGTGTCATTAAAAAGTCCCCCCCCCCCCACTCACACACATACCGAATCCACCTGAGAGCTGACAGTGTCTTTCTTAGTCGTGTATTTGACGCATGCGCATTACAACTCTTCCGTAGCATATGTGCGAGAGAACGTCTCGTAAAAATCCTGGAGACACACCTGAATGAAATGGAGAATACTTTACATTCTGCTGGCCTGATATATCCCTGATATAGATTAACATGTGAGAGTAATATCGATAGGCTACGTGCTAGATTTCGGAGTCGGTTGAATCCTTTATCTCGTGAGCTGATACCAGAGGCTGTATTAGCTTATTTGTATAATATGTATTTGTTAACGTTGACTATAAATTCGTTACTAAGATTCATTTGGTGTCAATAACGACAAAGGATATTTCAAACTTTTTAATTGCAAACGTGTCGAGAATATGGATATCTTGCGTGTGTTTTTCCCGGAAATATTTTTTTTCTTGCTATTGTTACACCTGACGCTTTTCTCATCGGAAGCATCAGGTTCTAGGATTAAGAAGAGACCGAGGCTCCTCCCCAATGACGCTAATGAATTGGATGATTTTGGTCAAGAACGGCTTCTGCCAGGTAACAACTTGGCAGCTGAAGAAGCGGTAAGTTTTAAATCAGCTTTTAGTAATAGCCATAATTCAAAAATCAAAAGTGTTATCCCGAATCCAACACTATGAGCGTGTGAATATATCCTGCATAGTAGAGGAATGGAACACAATTTGATGCCGGAAAGTACCAGCCTACATGTTATAGCACATATCATTTAGAACAATAATCTAATATTCTTAGTCTAGGGCGATAGTTAGGTCGCCACAATGTAATGTTGGTCACCTTTATTAACTGCATTTTATTGGTAATAAATCATGTATGAAAAATAGATATATCTATAATTATATCTTTCTGACATTGGCGAAATAAACTACAATACCAATGGTTAGCGGAAAATTAGAATATTGCCATTCATTATTCTATGATCATCATTGTAGTACTTAAGAATATTAGTTATAATATAAGTGAGTTGAGCAAATATATTCCGTGATCAATCATTTCAAAATAACCCAAGGTAGGCTCTATATTCCCCTATATAAAAACGAAGGTCAAATCACACTGTACAACTTATAAGACAAACATATAAGAAAATTATATAAACAAACGCATCACCACCTTTGTTCACACAATTTATATCACAGAAGTCAATATGGACTTAGAAAGAAGCTTCAGTGCCGTCATTCAGCTGGGGGTTTTTAATTAGGGGGTAGAATACCAGACTTGGGCCGAAGATTCCCACTGAATTTGCAGCATTTAAATTATTGGACAGGATCACCTGGATATTTGATCAATGTAATACCCGAATAAACATTGACACTCTAGATCAAAACATCCTTAACAAACTTTATTTTTACTAATAATCAATGGATTAGTTATAGACAGATAAAAAGTGGAATAATTTCACTATTTTAGACTCGGGCCTACTGCTAAATGAGAACCTAACATGGATGACCTGCGCATTAATAGTATTTTTAAGAAAAATATGCAGATATGCAGAGAGCTTAAATAAATTTAAAGGGTGCATACCCTGATTTAAAACACGGTCTGTTTAATATATTCATACTAAGCCATTTATTTATGATATTTTGATAAGGGGTAATCAATTAGAGAGATTTTTCAAGCGATGTGGACTATTTTCATCAGTACATAGTTATATTGCCCATAATTACATCTGCTAAAGATCAGCGATATACAAACACTTCAACTTAATTCCGTTATAAGCAAAATACAGCCAGGTGCGTCATAATTATTGTATTTAAAATCTAAAGTTTAACTCTATCATGATATATGCCTATATCATGCCAATATGCCTATCATGCCTATATCCAACCGTACTCCACGCGACATAAAAATAAAATAATTATGTCGACATAGAATTGATCACGAACTTCCCCGAACAGTGCATTATAGTGTAATACAAACAGTTGAAAAAATTAATTAATTAATAATTTAACAAAAAAACACACACAGCCTGCAAATGAATTCTTTATCTAATCAAATTCTCCATCTATATATATAAAAAAAAATCATTGATCAATGTAATATACCATTGTGCAACATTATTATTTTTTATGTAGGCTAAATCTATATGTACACAAATTTTTAGATTCTGATATGTAATTGACAATGTCTATAAAGTGCTCAATCGTGAATCGATGTAAAATACTTTAGATGCAGTCCACTGAACTTTTTGTATGTCAAACATTACTTTGCTATGTATTTTTAAGTATGATTTGTGGTACTATTCAGTGGGGGATCCAGAGGGGGAGCGCAGCTGGCGCCCCCCCCCCCCCCCTCTCCCCGTTCAAGATCCCAAAAACAAACAAAAAAGACCAGATTTCGGCCAAAATATGCTCCAGAATGCGTCATTTGAGGCCTCAGATTTCAAAATTTTCCAAGTGAACATGCCCCCGGGCCCCTCTGGAGCGTATAAAAGGCTGTCTTTGCCAGCTGTTGTGAGAATAAATTCTTGAAAAAATCGGCGCCCCCTACCGTCTATAAATTCCTGGATCCGTCGTGATCAAAGCTCTGTGATCAGTTCAGCTGTAAGTTTACGAATTTACTTCTTGAGGTCTTGATCGACAACTAACCTACATATCTTTTTGACCTTGTACCATACACTAATCCAAGGCAATGACGATATGCTAATAAACAGACTTTCTATTCCTCAGGTGACCACCAAAACATATTTTAGATTATATGTAACATAGGGCATACACATAATTAGATTAGGCGCATATAAAATATACATACAAATATAGGGGTCCTATCTGGCCTATATATATATATATAATACACAACTATTTATATTATGTATAGGTCTATGTTTGTTTACATGTCCCATGTTTTGAGATCGCCCCAACCACCCGGACCCTCATGAAACTTGTTATCTGTCATCCATGTGTGCCTAATCCAAATCTGCCGTTCAAAGCCAAAGTCCAGTAACTTTTTACTTGAAAAGTGAGCAGTTATTGTATTCTGGCTTTGCGCGGTAGAAATGTGATCTCCACATCTGGACACCGGCTGCTTGCCATCGTCACCAATGGACACGATATGTCTACCTGATGCTGATTTAATGTTTGGCCAGCGTTGTAGACGATGGCCCAACATGGAAAAAGTATCGGGGTAAGATATCGTGTCTACTTGGGCAATATTTATTCGGGCGCATGTGTGAAAACCAATAAAATGCCTCCCCCTCGACATTGAGGACCAGAGCTTGAAGTGCGATAGTTCACCACTTCGTGGGTGTTGTTTCTTTAACCCTTATATGCTATATATATATGAACCAGCATTAGGCCTGCTGATTATAGGGAAAGTAATATCCATCTAATTTCTAGCAAATTAAAGAAATAAGCCTATTCCTAATTATTTGAACCTGATTTCAATAAAATTTATGCAATTATTCTTAAACATAGTACCACAGCAATATCAAACTCTTTTTTCAAGTATAACAAACTTTTAAATTGTGCATACGCAATTTTAAAAAAAATACGTATGACTATCTGCACCAATTCAATTTGACATAAGTATCTTATAAATGCTGTGAGAGAGGAAATGCTGGTCTGAAGATGAAAATAAAATTAATAATCTACTGTGAGAAGTTATTAGGGGGCCACCATTCAATTTTCAGGGGGGGGGGGGCTGGAGTATTTTTGTAAAAAATATTTTGATACTGAATTTTCATGAAATAAATAATTGTCTGAAAGACATGTTGTAAATAAATATTTGGTGGGCCTCATCATTAAATGACGTTTGAATGAGAGAAGCCTCGCTTCATTCGTCTTCTTCGATACTAAGCCTAGTTTGAGATCCAACTTTGTAAACAGAAAAACAATTCTAAGAAAGTGCAATAACTATTTTGCATGAGGTAAAGTGTGATGCTGTAAGGGAGGGGACTAGGTTTCCAAGGTATATATATATATATTTTTTTATTTGTATTACAGTTCACTGAGAGAAGTGCTTTTTATTTGTTATATAGGAAGTAGTGCTGGTGCAAACAGTATTGTGTTGACCCTAGTATCAATAGCTTCAGGAATATTTGATTTGATGCTGGATTTGAATTGATACTGCGGTTCCAATCATCTAGTCATCTTTATCATTTGCATATACTAGAAATCTGCAGAAAAATGAATAGTCATCTTTATCGTTTGCCACGTGTTTATTATTATTGTTAATTCTTTTTTATTAAGTTGATAGTTAGCATTGTCACTAGTCATATTCATGATCATCGCATGTATATTATATTAGTCGTCAGAAACAGCCGGTAGTAACAATTTATTGTAGATTTATTCTTATTTGTTCAAATATTGTTTATTTGATAGGAATATCGAGTGTTTTAGTGCAGGTTTTTTTTTCATCCGGGAAAATAGAATTAAAGGAAAGAAATTTATATCTCAATTAAAATATACATAGAGTGTTACATTTTAATAAGTTTTTTAACTTCTGTAACTCTCTGTTTTTCCAGTATAAATTGTGTGATTACAACAAAGTTTGTTTGAAAATACAAATTGGTTTATTTGTTTTTTTGTGATTTGTTAAAATGTATTTTGAATGTGCTGTAAAAAAAGTTTTCATAGAAATCCAAATCATTTTCCAGTCAGAATATATATGTGATTATTATGCCCCAATTCCCACTTCGAAATAAAAAAAAATTAAGTGTAGTATAAATCAAACGAAAGCCAATAATCTCGTTATTGTGGTGGATTAGGCCTACATACCTATTATTATTATTTAATTTATTTCCTCATTCGACTATTCTTATTCAAAATATACCATGTGTATATAAATTCCACATGTGTGTTGAAAAGTTTGATGGCTCGTTCCACAGTGTGCCAGACTGATGGTGTTCATGTGAAGCCATAATGTTATCCTCTGGCAATCAAAGTGTTGTACCTGCTGCATTCATTTGCGTGGCGCATACAACACTTTGGTGGCTAAGAGATGATATACTGCAGTATCCCAGACTATCCAAAGAGTTTGGGCGTGTCATATCTGGCGTGAGCTGGCATCACCTCAAGTACCCACAATTCAAATGTGAGGCAGCACAAGATGAACCCTATGTCTGTTCTGTATATCTATGCGGTTACCAAATGTCGTTAGGGCAGATTTGAACTTGTGTCTGTCAGTGTGTTACGTTTAATCACAGAGAGTGAAACATAGTTAGAAACAGCAAGATACATTTTTGTGAAAATATGATATCCCAGTGGTAAACCCTACTTTTTTTACATAGACATAGTGTAGATATCGATGTTTTTTTTAGCATAAACTAGCTAATTTGGGAAAAAATCAGTGCGCAACGAACAATTCTTCTTTCAGATCGAAGTAGCTGTAGAACATGAACATATTTTTTTTTAGATTATATTCAATATATCAACATTTAGACCTACCTACACCCAGAAACAATTATTATGCATATCTGCTACAACGTATGTAGCCTATGGATTCAAAAGAATCATAGCTGATATAGTCTCCTTTATATCTATGATAATGAGGTATGAGCCTATATCTGAGACATGTGTTAATTTGTTGTCTAATTGGAATAATCTGTTTGCACAAGATAACAATGCCGCCGTACAAAGCGAAAAGACAGTACACTGCCGTTTGGTTTAGCAAAGCAGCAGCATATAGTACATATAGAAATGTCTTCTCAATATACAGGACAGACAACGTGTAGATCCCTATGACAGTTGGCTGAGTTTTGTCAATAGACCCGACCCCAAAAGGAGAAAGGGAAAGAAGAAGAAGAAAATACTAGTGAGCACATTTGTTTGCCTTCTATACAAACATTCTTTATAGCTTTGAAAACAATGAAGGTTAATTTAGGTTATTATACATTCAGATAAAAAAAAATATAATCGACGCTGCGCCCCCCAAACATTTAGATCTACGAGTTTCTTTTATTCTCCTTGACATAAGATTCCATAATTTATGTTACTGCTTACGTTTCAGACTGGCCCTCAGGGTTCACGGGGACCACCGGGGCCACAAGGTCCCGCCGGCCCACCGGGTGCCATGGTCACCGTGGACATCTTACTTCACAAGTTGAGACAAATAGTAAAAGGTAATCTCCATACGATGTACACCCCAGTGAACAAAAATATTTGTATAGCATTTATACAATGTTATACAAATATTTTGTGTTCACTGGGACACCATATGATAAAATGTGAAATAATAGCTTTATAATTATAAGGTATGTTGCACAATAATTATGATAACAATTTGATTCGACAGATAATCACAACTTTTTGTAGGACCATATAAACCGCTTATTATAGTTAGGCCATACACATTTTATCGTCGGATTTTCCATCAATATTTTGTATCTATTTGAATTTGTAATTGACAATGAAAACATTTTTGTCCAAAGCTTGCATGCACAGTGCTCGACTAATGTCAGTCCCATTGGGCCGGTGTTGTGCCGACACTTGGCTTTTGTGTACCACCAAAATGGCAGATTCATTTTAAATCGATTAATTTGTATCACTACAAATGTTACAGAATAGAGAAATATGTTTTATTGACATTCCATAAAAGCTATTTCGGACTTATAATTTGCTATTTGCCATGCCATGTAAATAATAAAGCATGTACAAATCAGCTTTGTTGGAAGTGTGAGAGATTTAAATTTAATAATAACACTATATGTATATGTATAAGCTCAACTGACCAATATTATCATTGACAAAAATGATCTTAATTGAGGGTGAAACAGTTCAGTGTTAATGTTATGCACGTTTAATTTCAGAGGAGGCAGAAGACAAAGCATGGAGAATTATTAATTCACAAGTGAGAATTCAATCCTTAGCAATGAAGAGTTCCAAGTAACATTATCGTTATTATTGGTATAGTTACATACACCTCAGAACATTTGTAATCCAAAGCGACGTAATATCCCTGACCAATTAGAGATTACATCAATCTGTGGCCGAAGTATGGTATTCTAGCAACCGAATGACGGCGGTGATTTGCTGATCTCGTCATGTGACATGAGCCACTCTTTCATTGGTCGGGGGTAGAATACCAGACTTGGTCCGAATACCCTGCCGGATACCATAAATCTCATCTTCGAAATAAATATCTTGTAAATGGCGGCCGCGAGATAATAAGATACATACATTCACATCTCAAACTTCTTCAAAATACAAACATATATTTTGACCGCTTATATGGGGGTACCCCCAAAGCTGTAAAAAATAGGAGGTAGGGTTACGCAAACGTCTCTCATTAATTTTCAGATTAAGCAATCAGCACATGCGATATACCATATAACAGATCATCGAATTTCCGTTCTAATAATACATCACCCATTGCAGTGGAGTACATAGTCGTCTCTCCACGTACGCTCAAACAAGTTTTTTATAATTATATAATCAAAATTAACAACAAAACAAACTAGTCAACATGGTCAAAGAAAACGACATAATAAATCGTAGTTGTTAGGCATAACCTTATCTGGCCTATAGATGTTATCTGAACCCAGATATGTGTATGCTTCAAAATGTGTGGTAGGCCTATTTATATTTATAAATGTCATACATATTTCTTAATGAAAGAATATCGCAGCCCTTCATGAAAATTTGTATATTTAGCATGGGCTGAAATCTGAAACTGTGCTCGAGATTTTAGTGTATACTTTTTTATCCACCTGTTTTTACATAATTTGCGTGTGCTGAATTCGAATCTGTCGGATAACTTTCTGTATTTGGTGACCTTTACCTTCCAGTTAGCAAACACAAAATGGCCACCAAAATGTTGAGGAAACCCATATTTTGTATAGTTTGTCGCACATAAAAGCACAATTTATGAAAGATTTTTAATTGACAATTTGTTTTTTTTGTGTCATTGGAAAGAAATGACCTTTATTTGACCTTTAAATCCAAGACATCCGCCGTTTGTTGGTGTATTTACTGTTACTATCAGTATAGGCCTACTGCCAAACATGTTAATATGACGTATTTGTGGTAACATAGTGGATTAGGAATAAACGTTACTGACGAGTAAATTTGAAAGAAAAAATCCAAAATGGCCGCGAAACTCACTTTCATATGAACAAGAAACAAAATGGCTATCGAAATGTAAATTAAGCCTTTTTTTATTTTTGGCACGGAATTGCTAAATTTATTGATTTTGTATGGCTTTGGGGCCGAAGCAAACATTTCTGATGTTTATTGTTTATCGTCTGACCTATAGTTTATCGTAAAAACACAGTTCTGAATTCCTTTTAACCTAATCTGCCGTACTACGTAGTCTTTTTTTTTATTTCTATTAAATAGATGTTGTTTATGATATTATAGTTCACGTGCATAAAAACATTTTTGTTTGTGTGCTGGTGGTAACCATTTTGAATTAGAAGGTCAAATATAGGTCATTTTGAGCGAAACATAAGACATAAATTTATCAACTCCCAATCATGCAGAATCGTGCAATAATTTGTAACACAAGTGTAGAAAAGGTGTGGTTTTGGCGGCGATGTTTTGTTTTGCTTATTCAGAGGTGAAGGACACCAAGTATAGAAGTTTATCCGACAGATTTGAATTCAGTACACACAAATTATGTAAAAACAAGCGGGAGAAAAAGTATAGACTTAAATGCAGAGCAAAGTTCAATGTTTCATATTTCAACCCAGGATAAATACACACATTTTCAAAAAAGTCTGCAATATTCTTTTATTTAAAAATATATATGTCATGTACAAATCAAAATACCACTCAGTTTTAACATGTTCAAGGATATAGCCTACACCTCTGGGTTTAGAAAACATAGGTCAGATATATATGACCAATAAGTATGTTTTTTAAGTCGTTTCCTTTGACCATGTTAACTAGTTTGTTTTGTTGTTGAGTTTGATTATTTGTAATAAAAAATGTTCAAATGTATGTGCAGAGATAACTATTTAACCACGA
Source organism: Flabesymbios commensalis (assembly GCA_964017125.1). Classification (NCBI taxonomy): domain Eukaryota; kingdom Metazoa; phylum Annelida; class Polychaeta; order Terebellida; family Flabelligeridae; genus Flabesymbios; species Flabesymbios commensalis. The sequence continues at coordinate 32,904,342 of OZ024906.1, read as the reverse complement.
CGTTTGCGTAACCCTACCCCCTGATTTTAGACAGGTTTGGCGGTACCTTCATGTAAGAGGTCAAAATATATATTTCGTCCCTATTTTTTTTACTTTATTGTAACATTTCATTTCAAAGACATAAAAAAAGATGGTGTGGGTGGGTAGCGGGGGGGGGGGGGTGTGCGGTGACCAATTATGGCCCGCTTCTTATGATATATAAATTATTGCAAAATATCAAATATTTTTCGCTTCATGTATGACAAAACATAATTTAAATTGAAAAATGTGCGAAATCCACGACAAATAAACGCTGTTAGGAAACACAATTTCATCAAACTTTTTTATATGTATCCACAATTGGGCCACGGTTTTTCAATCCAGTTATGCTTATAAATAAGCCTGGATGTGTGCTTTTAAATTTTACACAGTTTTGGTGAGAAACAAATACAAAATGGCCGCCATCTGTTATTTAAATAATATGTAATTTTGTGCATTTTGCCTGTAACAATTGATTTTTTTTACTTGACTCTGCATCGAAATAATGGACATCAATCAAAATTAGAGCTATATTAGCAAAAACTTATATTATTTGAAAAATGACAAAATACAAAATGGCCGCCATCTGTTTTCTAAAAAATATAAATAATTTTGTGCTTTTTGCCTGTAACAAATGATTTTTTTCACTTGACTCTGCATCGAAATAATGGACATCAATCAAATTAGAGCTATATTTAATAAAAAACCTTATATTATATGGAAAATGGCAAAAATAGAAAATGGCCGCCGTCTGTTTGAAAAAGTGTATATATCGACAAAAAACGGAAAACCTATATTAAAAAAATATACCAACATTTTTGAAAGTCACTATCAATGGCTTTAACGTAGATTCATAATATTTTATTTCTGCTAAATACGACATGTACAACAAAGCGCTAAGTTTGTATTTTACCCCTCTATTTGAACAATTTCCTAGGTTTCTTTAGTGAATACAAGCACTTCTCGCTCATGTTAACTTTATATGGTATTTTTATGTTTGTTATTACTTTTACATTCACTCGATCCATTTTTCAAAAGTGATCTTGACCACCGAAAAAGTCGTCACAGCCACTTTAAAATTATCTCAGCCACTACAAAAGTGATCTTGGTCACTGAAGAAGTGACCACAGCCACTTTAAAAGTTATTTCAGCAACTGCAAAAGTTATCTTAGCCACTGAAGAAGTGATTACAACCACTATAAAAGTTATCTCAGCCACTACAAAACTGATCTTGGCCACTGAAGAAGTGATCACAGACACTTTGTAAATTATCTCAACCACTACAAGAGTTATTATGGCTACTAAAGAAGTGATCACAGCCTCTTTAAATGTTAGTTCAGCCATTACAATGTGACCTGGGCTAAGCCACTATAACGTGATCTTGGTCACCAAAGAAGTGATCACAGCCAAATCTAAAAAAATCATCTAAACAACTACAAAAGTGATCTAGATCACTGAAGAAGTGATCACAACAACTTTAAAAGTTATCTCAGCCACTACAAAAGTGATCTTGACCACTGAAGAAATGACCACAGCCACTTTAAAAGTTATCTCAGCCACTACAAAGGTGATTGTTACGGGGAAATGCACAAAATAACATATTGTTGAAAAACAGATGGCGGCCATATTTTATTTGTCTCTTATCAAAATTGTGTGAAATTTAAAAGAACATAATTAAAACATCCAGGCTTATTTATAAGCATATCTGGATTAAAAAACCGTGGCCCAAATGTGGATACATATGAAAAACGTTTGATGAAACGGTGTTTCCCAACGGGTTTTTTTGTCGTGGATTTAGCTCATTTTTCAAATTTAAATTATGTTTAGGCATACATGCAGCAATAAATATGTGAAATATTGCAATGATATATATATACCATAAGAAGCGGAATTCAAATACCGTTAATATGATATATAGCAGTGGCAGATCGGTTTACTAGAACAGAAATAACATGCATTCAAGTAGCCCCACCCCCTTATATAAAATTGCGCGACGTTGCTAACAACATATTTAGGGTACCTCTATATAAGTCGTCAAAATAGGGTTTGCATCCCTATATTTTCAATGTTAACATTCGATTTCGTGTTCAGTGTATCCCAGGGCTCCAAAAAAACTTAGCTTCGTTGAGATGTGGGGGGGGGGGGTGCATGCTAGCCATATGTAGCCCATCGCCTATATACCATCCCATAAAAATGGTTTCACTTTTGTTCACACATGTCCGCAAGTCATTAGGCCTACACCCCCCTCCCCCCCCCCCCCCCGGTGCAGTTATTGCATTTTGGCTTTGCATAGGCCTAACATAGATTAATATAGAAACGTTTACACTCAATTCAGCAAGTGTGTTCTTGGTTTTGTCAGTGTTCAGAGTGTAATGTGGCAAAGAACGAGACGATGCTGTTGCTGAGTCTGCAGGCGCTGAGAGACGCACCGCGGGTGACATCAGCGTTTAGAAGGCAGCTACGACGAAACACCGTTCTATTAGACAGGACGTTCATGGAGCTCAGAGCATTCCGTGTGGTCAGTATCCGGTACTCGAAAATAATAACATTCTATCAAATATGACAGGACAAAAAATCTATTTTGTAGTGCTATTATATTTTGAGCCTCATTTTGGTGGCGGGTAATTATGAATGACTAGTTTTGAAAAATAGACTTGTAACTATACGCATAAGTAACTTTTCATTGATTATTGATGCATGCATATTTGGTAGGCCTACGGAAATATTAATAGTAGTAGATTGATGAAAGACACGTTTTGCAATTCAAACTCATGCCTATCCCACCCACACCAATCTAGTTGGGAATTTTTTCGTGTGCCCACTAGAAAAAATCAATCAAACTGAGAAATGATCACATGTAGGATTAAAAAGATTAATATCATATTTCCAACCATCGCACGTGCGTTGTATTATAATAACGTTATACTAGTATTGTTTTTCAAATAATTATGTAGCTTTTCTAATTATGTAGCATTACACTCAAATTATGTGTGATGTGTAATAATAGAGACGATTTTGAACTAGATCTATGATTTTCCACTAAAACAGTGGAATAAGTTATTCCATTGTACAGAGGTGGGCAAGTGGTCGCCACATCGCCACATGTGGCGACAGAAGAAAAATATCTGTAATGTAAATATTAAAAAATGACCATTCAGAGCACCTAAAAGTAGGCAATTGTGGCGACAGGACTCAATTCGCCTGCCCACCCCTGTTGTATATATTTTTATTTTGTAAGACATGATTTTTGAGTAATGAATAGTACTGACTACGCCCTTCTGGCTCATAAAATAATCATTAGCATTAATTAGCATTAAGTAGAATATAATCACATTTAAAATACATTCATCTCTTAAATTGTGGTTGTGTGAAACGCATTGGAAGCCAATTAAAGCAGGTGAGTAGTTTCGCTTCACGGATACATTAAAATAGTTACTTATGGCGCGGAGCCCACTTAAAACGTTTTTCATGCTGTGCATGCGGGTGGGCCTAACTTTTCGTCCAAAACATGTTCACGACCTTCTGGATAAAGATTAGCGTCGAAATATTATAGGTTAGAAGTGAAAATACTGTGTAGGCCTAAATGTTTTGTGTGTTGGTTTCCCCAGGCTGATGTATTTGGAGATGACGGGTTCGAGACTGATGATACCCCAGCTAGTGATCGCGGTCGTTTTGTGGCACAGAAACCCGGTATTTACCAGTTCACTGCCAATCTACATTTAAAGCACCAGCCAAAGACTTCACGTGATAGGCCACGAAAGGCAGAGGCTGTCCGAGCCCTCATCTGTCTGAATGGTCGCTGTACCGGCAGCAGGTAAGCCGAAAATAGACCACGTGTCTGTGACCATTCTACAAGAAATTATATTCTTGAATGGCAGAATATATAGTGCCACACGAAATTCAGCACTTTTTCTTTGAACAGCGAGGCCAACCGTGCTGCAATGAGCGTTGTACAGGCATATGTAGGCTTAATCAGTGGTTATAAACCCAAAATCCAAGTTTTATACATATAGTCATACATTATAAGCATTTTTGATAAATTTACGTAAACAGTGTTAAATGTCTTGGTGAATGCGAGCCCTATTAATTGAGTATAACGCGCCACCCAGTTTGTATGCAGCCAAAGATAATACTATATTCTGAAGGCCAGGGTATTCCGATAGAATATATTTTTACAAGAGTAACTTGTCATTTTCTAATTTACAATCACTGAACTGCGACCAGAAAATGACTAGCAGCTCTTGCCATGTCGTGTCAGACATGGGGTCGAATACATACAAATGTAATCGAATACGAATACATTGTTTAGTCATGAATACGAATACAAATACTCCATTTAAAAAATGTATTCAAATACGAATAGGGCCTACATTACTTTTCAAATGTATTCGAATACGAATACATTTAAGATATCTAAAAAATAAAATGTCATTAGTGATATAAATATATATTTATGTACATATATTCAGTATGTGTATAATATCACTGAAATAATATGATTTCTATTAATTGTTATAAAGCATGTTAAATTACCACTCCCGTAATCATTTAAAATGTTAAGTATTACGTTTTATTAGTTTGTCGACTCGACAAACTTTTAGGCTGGTTTTCCACACAAACGTCTGTCGCTAACTTCCGTTACTATCTGTTCTGTCTGTGCAATGTCAGAAGGCAATATCTGCTCCCTGGTATACTAGGCATTTACTGCTTTTTAACTGGCGTCCCGTCTTTTCCTGCCATAGCGCTGCCAAAAGGCCGTATTTGTTCACTTGTAAATCAAGTATATACTTCCTTTCCGCTGATGTCACTGCCTCCTTTTGGCTTGCACTGACCCAATGTTGGTTAAATGTTGTGCCATCGTCTATGACACTCTTCCAACATTGAACCAACATTGTGTCAGGGTATCGAGTTGCCGGTGTTCCCTGCAAAAATGAGACCTTTAGCCAATGCTGTTTTACAGCTGAGCCATGGTCGTAGACGATGGGCCAGCGTAAGGTAGCATTGGGTGAACGTTTATCTTGTTAAGGCCTATATACTGTTAGGCCAATGCTGGGCTAATGTCGGCCCAGTGTTGTAAACGGTGGGCCACTATCAAGCTAACATTGTGTCAATGACTCGAGTTTGCTGATCAGCTGTGACCGCAACCCAGCAACGCAACACGAGGCATTGACCCAATGTTGTTTTAATTCTGGTCCGCCGTCTTCGACGTCGGCACAACATTAAAACAACATTGGGTCGATGCCTCGTGATAGCTTGGTAGGTGTTCTTGAATGCCAGCAGTCTGTCGCGGGAGGGTTAGCCACCTTCTCCCACCCCTCTCTGCCTCACTTGACACAACTGTGTTATGTTACCCAATATAACAATTAGGTCTTGGGTAAGATATTTATCTCCAAAAATAGAAAATTTTGTATAATTAAAATTAGATTTTTGGACTCGGCAGTAAAAGACATTGCACATTGATATAATTTATACACTTCTGGTGTGAAAAATGACCAAATAATGTAATTTATTGCAATGCCCATCATGTGGTAAGTTAACCCTTTCATTACGGCCATCTGACATGAAAAGGGGACAAAGTATGGTGAAATATACATTTTTATTTAATAAGTTTATTTTGCCTGAGTTTGTGTCCTATTTAGGGGAAATAGGGATGCTGTGTGTGAGAAACGGTTGACATTTCTGTTCACCAGTCCTTATGAATATGTCCAATATAACGTTTGGGGTCCCTAGGTTAGGTAGGCCTACTTTCGTCTTTAAGAAGTGTTCAGATAAAATATATGTTCATGATTAAATATAGTGATTAGACCGTAAAGGGTTTTGATTGGAATAATATGGCCAAGCTTCGCAGACAGTGGCCCAGCATTACATCAGCATTGGGCCAATGTATCGTGTTATCTGGTTTTCTGGCGCCTGATGTAAAGAATACCCAGTGCCTGACTTATAAAGAGTAGGCCTAATTGTGGGATTCCCACAAAATATAAAACTGGCTCGACATCATTCTATGGCTGCGCCACACTTTGAGCAATATCTTTGTTCTTGACGCAACGAGTTAATTTTAGTGGGCCATAGGATTTTTGAAGATAAGGCCCTGCCTGCTGAATTAAAGGGACTGGCTCAGGCTAAAATCATAAAAAAATCAGTGATTCTATTTTGGCTTAATAATATCACCATATGATGTAAACATGTCCATAGAATAGAACTGCAAAAGTTTTTTTTAATTTTTGTGCTGTGCATTTACTAGTTAGGCTAGATATAGAGACGAAATTCCCGTATTTCTTATTTTTGACATGGTAGTGCCGCCAATAAATGCCCATTACGGCCCACACTGTCAAATTGTGAGCTGTGTATCGCTGTTATTAGTTTCAGTATTAGTATTCAGCGTTGTTAGACCAGAGTCAAGGTTCGGCATCCCTTGATCCAAAACATAATAGGACTATATGCTTACCAATACAATTTAAATGAAGTATGGCAGAAAACGAGCTACTGAAACCAAAATGTAGTTGAAATGTTGCTGATTCCAACGAAATATTGGACTGTCACCTGTAACCTGACTGTAACCTCGCCACAAGGTGACCTCGCCACAGGTAATCTCGCCACAGATTTGGTAACCTCGCCACAGAAGGCTGAGTAACCTCGCCACAGCTTTGATAACCTCGCCACATGGGGCTAAGTAACCTCGCCACAACTTCGCCACACCTGTTGTATCCGCATTTATCAATGTATTTTCAAAAGGGAAATCTCTACCTTGAACGTGGTGTAGAATTTATTTTGTACAGCAAATATTGTAGAAAATTTGTTCATTGTGACTAATAATAATAATATATTAACCCTTAAACCGCTGAATTAATTAATTTCAATTTTCACACACTTGGAGTTGTACGTGTCTCACTACCTTGACCCACAACTTTAAGTGAGAAAAAACAACTCGTATTTGATTAATTTGTAATGTAAGACTAAGCAATTTACAAATCTTGATGTTTAAATGGCTAATAAAACGGATTAAAGCGACTACAGTCGCGCTTAGCGGTTTAAGGTGAATAGGTGTAGGCCTAGCGGCAACAGAGGAAGTTGATGACACTGCCCCAAGAAGAGATCCGACAGCACCCGAGGAAGACAGTAGCACTCAAGCTATGTGATCGACTCCAATAACACTCGATATTGTTGACGCAATTGATTGACACAAGTGATATTAACTCATGTGAGTGCGTAGTGACGTGAAGTCGATTGGGCCTACTTGCAAACGCTGAATGTTAAACCATTTTTTCTTCTTCCGGTTTTAATAATAGCATAACCGCCAATATGAATCTTTGATATTTCTATCAGCATGAACACCTGATGAACGTTTAATATGGAATATGAGGTGATATGAATGACCCTTAAGTGTTTTATTTGTTGTTGGGAAAATGCCCCCCTTTTGAAATAATAATGGGCCACATGCCCCATCGTCTAAGGCCAATGCCCCCTCCCCCCCTCCGAAAAATATCATGGGCCCCTTGGCCCCCTTTTTCCAATTTTTAAATCGGGCACTGATTATGTAATAGTAACAATCTCATACATATAATTTTAACTATTTATATTGCCGTATATTAACCGTCTGCGTCCCTATGTTTGGGCTATGTTAAAAAGAACTATATTCAAGTTAAACTGAACGAAGATTTCAACCTAAGTCTATGCTAAAAACACAAATAGTAGGCCTAATTTATGTTTTTGTATTATGGACCCTATCGATGGAAGCTGATATTCAACATCACATTGTAATAAAGGCCTAAATATCACGCTAATTAGAAGTTACTAAAATTTGTGGTACCAAAGCCATAACTTTATTTTGAATTGAATTTACAAATAGTAATATTATTTATAAATGATGTTCCTTTAATACTGGGTAAACGATGTAGAAGGCGCCACAACAATAAACTAAATATCCAGTTATCCCTGATTTAATGCTAGTCTGCACTGCTGGCCCAACATTAAACTAACATTAAGTTGATGTAGCGTCTGTAGAAAGTATAGCGTATATAGCCTGGGCCCGTATTCTCGTACAAGTTACGATAAATCGTAGGCTTCTGATTGGTCGAGATGGCCATCTCGACCAATCAGAAGCCTACGATTTATCGTAACGTGTACGAGAATACGGGCCCAGTGTAATATATTATCGGATTATGCTTTGTACGCATCGCGTTGACTACTACAATGAGGCAATACCGCTGGAGTACAATCACACGTGTCTTGCCATAGATTTAACTCTATATTTGGTCTGGCTCAACTTCTAAAAATTCGAAACCTTTGAGTGTTGATCCACTGTTCGCCGTATCGTATTTGCTGGGATGCACCTAAAAGTATGCATACTTTAGAAGTGGATATATCTATATTAAAAACATGTTACGAAGTAATAATTTGTAGGCCTACTATTATCATTTTACTTTCTAATGTAAAATACAAGATGTATGCCAGCATGTATATTATTGTGCATAAAATATAGGGGTATTTTATAAGCTCAAACCCAATAATAAACTTCTTGTTTTGTGTTGTTATATGAGCGGACACACTCATTAATAGAATGCACTACATACCGTGTGAGTCAGGTGCTGGAGTAATGTCGATTCAGTGTCTATAAAGCAGCTGGGCCAATAGTGTTTTTTTTAATGACACAGCATCATAGTTGAATTCACGCTTTCCCATTCATTGATTGTTTTCTACCAATTACTGGCCAACCGTCAATGATGAAGACGAGGACCAGCCGTGCATGTGGATTATAAAACTTCAAAATATATATTTTTTATTTTTGCAATAAATGAAAAGCAAAGTGGAACAGGGAACACTATTATGGCAGAACCAGAGTAAAAACATACCTGTCAATTATCACAGGTAAGGGATAGCAATGACATGGCCAATATATATTATGCACATTTAATATTTTGTGCAGAATAAAATATGAAAAATGTTGGGCAGCGCCCCTGACGGTGAACCAATATTAAATCCACAGGTAATGTGTTTGTATATATGTAATAACAATACCGAAGGGCGGGGGGGGGGGGTCCTGGTGCCTGCTAGGAAAGTCAGAGATCGCGGATTCGTCTCCTGCTCTGGCATTAAAGTATCAAAAAAACAAAATGTTTCCTCCCTTTTTAATCGTAAATATTGAATATTGTGGGCAGCCTCCGTGACCGAGAGTTAGTGTGCTCGGCCGTAGACCAACAGGGCTCAATTTCGAATCCTGTGTCTGGAGGGCAGTGACACCTCATTCATCTCACCATCCTCAGGAGGTTCTCCTTACCCAGTTTAGCCTATATGTGTACAAATGTGGTGTAGAACCCCATTTATTTCATTTCATAGCATTTGATACAGCCAACTAACACCTGACTCAACGTTGGCCTGACAACATTACAGCAACATTTCAGCAAAGATCGTGTGCGTTGAGAAAGCCTTCGTGGGTCTTTATCCTTAGGTCTACTGTGTGTATTGTGATTTCCATAATTGGCATTACGTAAGAGGGTGCAGTGAAAGTGCATTACGTTCACATGTGATAATGATGGATTAGGGCTACTGTATATCTCGCGGCTGAGTGAGAATCATTAAAAGTGATAATTTACAACTTTGTTAGGCCTATTTTAGACAGAAAAATTAAAATTGAAAATTAAAGATTTCGTGAAAATTCCTGGCTAACTGGGGCATTATAAAAGTCCCAGAAGAAGTAATAATTTCACTTTTGAACTATTAACATTGTAGTCCTGTGGAATGGTTCTTTGTCAAGCATATATTTTATTAGGTCCAGTGCTTCAGAACGTGTGTATAGCTGATTTTTTGCAATGCTGTTGACAAACGTCAAGGCCCCTGGGCCTCTTGTTATATGAGTTCAAATGCTTTTATTTTGCTGTATACTAACTTGTTTCAGTCATTAGTACATAAAACCGCAAAGATTAAGGTACAAGTTTGGGAATAAATAACAAAGATAAAATATATAATTTGTAGAAATAGTTTGTTATTATGCATTGGCAATATATTGCTCTAACATTGCATTACATGTACTATCTGGAATGTGGATACAGCATTATTGGAGCTCATTTACTAGTCGTGAAATACGATGACATCTCGGGCTCCATATAAATAAATATATATAGCTCAGCATTTATACAGTTATGGCATGTCGTTGTATTATTTTATTACATAGAAAATATATTTTATATTGTTTTAGGGGAATAATGCATAGGCCTACGGCTATTTTTTGTGCACAATAATTCTAGAGAATAAAATCTGGTTCCATAGACATTTTATCTCGCACCCACTCCAACTGCCCTGTGAAATTTAATTAATCGTACCAAGCTTATATACCCATAAAAATAATAATAGTTGGCCTAAGTTACAATTATTTATTTTTATTAGCTCGCGCCGTCACCGTAGGAGAGACGGAGGGAGCTATGGATTCCGCCTCCGTTTTTTTTACCTCTTCTTTTGCCTATAACTTTGTAAGAAAATAAGCTAGGATAACAATTTTTGGTATGTGGGTTACTTCCAGGTGGCTAATGGACAGGTTAAAATATTTTTAATCTGAATTCAATACGCAAGGTCGCAGAGGAGAAAATGATGATGTTACGGCGTTGGGCCGTTGGGCCGTCCGTAAACAATTCGTTTCCGGAGCATATCTCTGAAAGTACTTGTCCGATTGTCTTCAAATTTCACACACAACACCCCTGGGGTGTCTAGTTGTGCCTTTTGGGGTAATATGAACTTTGACCTACTTTTGGTTCAGAACTATGACCTATTTAGACGTTTTGACGCACACTTCGTTTCCGGAGCAGATTTCGAAAAGTACTGGGCCGATGACAGTCATACTGCACATACATGTTCTCTAAGGTCCCTAGTTGTGCCTTTTCAGGTTTTTGGACCTTGACCTTGAAGTTGACCCAGCACTTTGCCCTAATTTATAACATCGGTAAATCCGACTGAAATATTTTGCGGAATATCATGAAAACCGCTCAAGATAGCTACACCATTACTATAAAACAAATTGTGAGGTTTCAGGAGAGGATGCATCTTGAAAAATTTCAAGTCGATAAAATTAAAAATTGCCGCCTATCGGCCATTATTCACCTCGACAGGCCTGATATTGCGGAATATCATGAAAACCGCTCAAGATAGCTACACCATTACTATCAAACAAATTGTCAGGTTTCAGGAGAGGATGCATCTTGAAAATTTTTAAGTTGATCAAATTTAAAATGGCCGCCTATCGGCCATTATTCACCTCGACAGGCCTGATATTGTGGAATATCTTGAAAACCGCTCAAGATATCTACACCATTACTATAAAACAAATTGTAAGGTTTCAGGAGAGGATGCATTTTGAAAAAATTCAACTCGTCCAAGTTCAAAATGGCCGCCAATCGGCCATTATTCACTTTCACATGGCCGTTATTTGGTAATCGTGCTAGATGGCTAGACCATTACTATAATACAAAATGTGTGATTTCAGGAGAGGATGCATCTTGAAAAAATTCGACTCTATAAAATTCAAAATGGCCGCTTATCAGCCATTATTCATTTTCACATGGCTGATATTTGGTAAACCGTGCTAGATGGCTAGACCATTACCTGATTACTATAAAACAAAGTGTGAGTTTTCCGGGGGAGGATGCACCCTGAAAATTTTTAACTTACGAATTCAAAATGGCCGACAATCAGCATTATTTACCTCGATAGGCCTGATATCAGGTAAACCGTGCTAGATAGCTAGACCATTACTATAAAACAAAATGTGACGTTTCAGGAGAGGATGCCTTGTAAAAACTTTCGACTCGATCAAATTCAAAATGGCCGCCTATCGGCCACTATTTACTTTCACATTGCTGATATTTGGTAAACCGTGTTAGATAGCTGGACCATTACTATAAAACAAAATTTGAAATTACAAGAGAGGATGCATCTTGAAAAAAATTGACTCGATCAAATTCAAAATGGCCGCCTATCGGCCATTATTCACTTTCACATAGCTGTTATTTGGTAACCGTACTAGATGGCTAGACCATTACTATAAAGCAAATTGTGAGATTTCAGGACAGGATGCATCTTGAAAAATTTTGACTTGATCAAATTCAAAATGACCTCCTATCGGCCATTATTCACTTTCACATGGGCGATATTTGGTAAACCGTGCTAGATGGCTAAACCATTACTATAGAATGAAATGTGAGATTTCGGCTGAGGATGCATCTTGGAAAATTTCGACTTGATCAAATTCAAAATAGCCGCCTCTAGGCCATTATTCACTTTCACATGGCCGATATTTGGCAAACCGTGCTAGATAGCTAGACGATTACTATAGAATAAAATGTGAGATTTCAGCTGAGGATGCATCTTGAAAAATTCTGACTCGATCAAATTCAAAATGGCCCCCTATCGGCCATTATTTACTTTCACATGCCCAATATTTTGCAAACTGTTAGATGTTAGTCCATTACTATAAAACAAAATTTGAGGTTTCGGGGGAGGATGCACCCTAAGTTTTTAACTAGTTTATATCAAATTCAAAATGACCGTAAATCAGCTATTAGTTACCTCGATTGGCCTGATATCGGGTAAACCGTGCCAGATAGGTAGACCATTACTGGGATACTGATTAGGATCATTAATTTCAATGGAGGTTTGCAATCTCTGACAGACTGTCTAGTTCTTATCTTACTCTTAGACTGAGCTTCTTAGACCTAGTTGTCTTGCGTCTTGATTTTGACCTAGCCTAGGACTACATTAAAAACCCTACACAAAATTGCTTAAATCAAATTCTAATTCGTCGCGGGAGCTCCTGGACTTATGTAGTCTTGCTTAACTAGTTTATATCGAATTCAAAGTGACCGTAAATCAGCTATTAGTCACCTCGATTGGCATGATATCGGGTAAACCGTGCCAGATAGGTAGACCATTACTGAGATACTGATTAGGATCATTCATTTTAATGGAGGTTTGCAATCTCTGACAGACTGTCTAGTTCTTATCTTACTCTTAGACTTAGCTTCTTAGACCTAGTTGTCTTGCGTCTTGATTTTTGACCTAGCCTAGGAGTAGGACTACATTAATAACCCTACACAAAATTGCTTAAATCAAATTCTAATTCGGAGCGTGAACTCCTGGACTTATGTAGTCTTGTTTTATTAGTAACTGAGAAAAAAAGACAAGCAATTTGGATTTTTTTTATTAATCTCCGTGATATATGATATGTATTCAAAATGTATTCAAAAAAGTATTCATGAATACAGGGCTTTTACATAAGAATTTGAATACAATACTGTATAATCGAATACAGATGAAAACGAATACTGAATACGAATACCCCATGTGTCTGTGTCGACAATAAACACCAATTAGATCAATGTAAATTGATTTAAATCAAGCGTCGTGCTGATAACACCGTCAGCATACATAAAGGTGACCCCATTTACAGGGGGGGGGGGATTCTCGCCTTAGAAATGGGTGGGAGTGTGCCTCCAGCGTGGTCAAAATCTTACCCTGTCGCAATTCGCCTCATGGTTGAAAAGACACCCTGTTCCAATTTCGAAATTAACACTGAATTTAATTGATTTGTTTATGGGGTAACTATTACCAGTATCTTCATGTTTTAATGGTCTTTTTAATCTCTTAATTATTCATTTTTGCAATGTGAGGGCTATCTGCTGTGAGCCTAGAAAATAGTGATGGAATTCGACTGATTAGTGCCAGAAATCAGCAAAATACATGGTAAATCGCGTTGGAAGCTCAAAAAGGCACCCTGTGCCAATTCTGGAAGCACAAAAAAGACACCCTGTGCCAAAGCTGGAACCTCAAAAAGGCACCCTGTCCAGCGACACAACCCCAATAGGCCTACTCCCAAGTATGGAAGTGCCATTTATGAAATGAAATAAAGAAAATATTATATGTGACGCATTATAATTATTGTAACGCCAAAACCATTCTAAAATCTTGGTGAGTGGTGATGGTGGCGACTATCTATCAACACATACAAATTCAGTCCCTCACAATAAGGATGTAATATTTTCTCACATTATAATTTTTTCACATATTTATAAATGCCCAGTAGTACAGGGTTCTTTGTGGGATTGCATTTTCACGTCAAAAATATTGACTGAATCAATTTTATGATACTCTAATGCAGATCTATAGTAAAACACGAATTGCAAATTTTAACAGGTCTTTGTTTTAAACGTTTAGATTTTTAATATTATATTATGTATGCTACAGTGTGATAGAGATGACGACAGGGCTAGAAAGTTCAAGTCCAGTCTTTTCACTCAGCGTCACCGGCCTTTTATTACTGGAGGTGAGTCTGAGAATAAAATCTTTATATTGAAACTATCAGTAGGCCAATGGTGCTGCACAATAGATCGAGTGATTGGACATAGGTCTATTTTTCAAACGATATCGTTTTTAATGCCTCTTTTGATGTGTCTTATCGTATGGTTTCGCATTACTGTAATTCACATTAAACTTCACGTACAGTTTAATCATGACTTGATTGAGTTCATATTTGACCTGTCTGTGATCTCTATTACCGTGATATTTTCTTGGTCGGCAAATTTTCTCGTTCACGCGATCCACCCAACATTTTTCTATGTATCACTCCAAAATGTATACTATTTCACCAATAGCTCGAATTAGTTCGACAATGGGCGCGCATCGGACAAAAAATAAGTCACAGCAGCCATTTTTTATTAGGACGTTGTCGAAAATCACCCGTCTGCAGCCTAAGACTTTTAATTGCAATCTTCTTTCAAGCGTGGCAGTGATTTGAAATGGAAGGTCCTGAGATATAGTCAATGTTAAAAAACATTTGTTATCTTTAAAACTCGAGCCGATAAATCTATCAATCTACATTATTATTCATGGACTGCATTACTTTCTACCGCTGTAACGCAAAATAAACAGTCAACATTTTTCTATGTATCACTCCAAAATGCTTTTGTCAATTAAAGAAAAATCATGTTTGTTGCGTTGCGGAATTTACAATTACCCCCCCCCCCCCTCGGCCTCGGGTGACTGTTTTTTGCGCAACGCAACAAATCTTTATTCTACATCCAACATGTGAAGAACACACACCAATATAGGCCTGCACCATATATTGGTCACCCAGGCATTATGCATTAACTATTATGTGAATTCATTAAAAACAAGTATTCATTAAAGCAAATTTAGTCCCCTTTTTCAAAGGATAGCTATAATAAAACGAAAACTGGCTGGCCTCCAATTAAAATTGGACAACCTACTGGTCCATCTGGATTTTTTGTTGAAGGTAAATTCCCCATAATATGGACATGTGCAAGATATTTTTAAACATTATATCAAAAGTCTGTCATTGACTCAACATCGGTCAGAATGTCATCAAATTTGAAAAATAACATTGCCACAATAATAAATATAGAGGTAATTTTTTTAAGATTTAAAAATTAAAATGGCTGTCCCGTGTCGACTTTATATATTTTGTATGCTCAAAAAACTTGTAAACTCCGTTTCAACAGATAACAGGATTACGAGTATTATGGTAGGCCTACCTTAAGATTATTTGGTAGTGTTATTTTATATGTATTGAATCAGAAACATTGTATAATTTATAACATAAATGGTGTCACTATAGGTGAAAATGTTTTTGTGGTGCTAATTTTTATATTATTTCACGTATATCCTTGTACATTTTAGGAGGGTCAGTTTGTTTCCATTTTCCTGGACAACAGTTCATCTGACGTGATAACGGTGCTGAAAGATTCCATCTTCATGGGACACATGGTGGCTCAGCACTCACAGCTCAACACTCCAGACTGAGTCCATCACGACGTACACAAAGTCAATAACTGCTATTACTTACTTTTGGCTTCGTGAAGCAAAACTAATATCAGGAGAGGCTGAGACTTTTGTATTTAATTATTTTGATACATCTGGTATTTAGTTATCATTTCAGGTCATGTGGTGCATACAATAATATACTATAACGTATTTTACACCTGTGCTGCATTTGGATACTAAACTTTGTGCGCATATATGTACACGAATTAGGTACCTATAGGATAGTGATATGCATTAGTAGCTCGGTTAAAGCAGGTGGATCGTCGCGAGTAGGCGTGAGCCTATGTGACAGCGCATACTTGCATGGCTGTGTTATTGTTTGTATAATGGTACAAGAAACGATCCACCTGCTGTGAGGGTGAGCTTCGAACATGCACAGCTGATATCTGATACAATACAACTGAATTTCTGCTAAAGGCCTACATAATCAAACATCAGCTATCCAACACCTACCAGACCTACCTCTAAATTTGAATTAACATGTATTCTCCACATAGTCCAGGGTCTGGAGTGGTTCTGTGTAAATGAGAGATGCAGAAAGATACTCTTCATATTTTATAAATATAGGTTCTTGCCTTTAAAAACAGATTGGGCAGACATATGGGAGGGTACCCACGCAAGCACGAGACGTTGTCCTGATGCTGGGCCAGCGTCGTAGATGGTGGGCCAGCGTTGGCCCAACATCGGGACAACGTCTCGTGTCTGCTGGGTAGGCCCTCGATCTCTTGTTATGGCTGTTTTAAAATTGGATCATCCTGCAATAAAGGTATAACTGTCTTGTTAAAAAATATGAAGGGAAATAATATTCAAATCCTTCAAAGTAGGTCAGGTATTAGGTCATAGTGATGTTATTAAGTGGTATTTTTTCTTCTATGCCTATATATGCTTATTATTTACTCGCGGAATAAAAAAATCTACTTCATCGATAAGCTGTCACCTCTGCAACCTCAACGGGACATGCTTATGATTTGTCATTTCAACTCTAGTTGTGTAATAAAGAGCTAGTTCAATGTTACATGCCGAATTTCAGAACTCCGTTAATTGTTTGTGTGTAAAATTAATTTTAGTCGTTCTACTATCTATATAGCCTACGTGCCCAAATATAGATCTAATAAAATGGACATTGAAAATGTACTTTGATCCTACTAATGGGAAAATATAATCTTATTGTTCTCTTAACGTGGTTAAACTAATGTATTCACGAGTGCTATAGGCCCCTGGGCCTACACCAACTTTTTTATGATAGATGTGAAAGATGTAGGCCTACTACAATAAAACTCGATGTTACATGCATGTCAAGTATATAAGAAAGTCTCCACCTTCTACAATTAAAAGTTTATTGCCAACGCATCTCTATATTAGTAGTGCCATGGCGACCATCTTGGATATGCAAATTAGCAGGCTGAGCCGATTTTCGAAATTAACCAGGGTAATCCATCAGTGTTAAAAAAATGTGAAGATCGGATGAATATTGGCGATTGTAGAGCGTTCACGTCGACTTTTAAGGAAGGGCCGGGGTGGCCATCTTGGAAACTTTATCCAAAATAGTCGATTTTATCGCTCAGAAAAAAATTGAGAAGATCGGATAAACATCTAGAGCGTTTAAATTACGTCGTCGAATTGAATAATAATAACAATAGACAACACTAAAGCGATGGCTGTCTCAACCACATAGTGTGTGGAGACTTAATTATCGACTTAAACATGAATTTGTTTTCACACTACACTTAACCATGCAAGCATACAAGAATACAAATGCATCAGGTCAAAGACCGCCATTATCCCTCACCCGCGTGATGGAAACACAAATGTTATGAAATGTGTTGTTTTGGCTCAGAGTCTCAGAGATGTAGGTCATAAAATAGGTTAGAAGTCATAACCATCCAAAGGCACATCTACACCGCCACGGGGTTTCAGAGATATCCTCCAGAAAAGAGAATACAAGTTAACATGTTAGTCACTATGCTATTTTGACTCAGATATGTAGGTTGGAATGTTTGTCAAAGGTCATAGCCCCCAAAGGCACATTTTAAAACACCCCGTCATATGTGTTTGTGAAATATAAAAGAAATTATGAAAGAAAGATAAATATGCTCTGGAAACCAGATTGCTAGCCCACAAGATTTTTTTTTATTAGCTATAAAGTTTAATACAAGCGCGATATCACAACATTGTACATGTATATCAATATATTTTTTCTTGAATAAGGTATTCTAATAATCAACCATTCCCATGCATTTTCTTCTTAATAAAGTCATTTAAATATCCAATACTAGACTGGAGAGGTGTAGATATTTCCAGTTGGGAATTCGCATTTGCTGGTTGGGTATAGTTCACTCCATCAACAACACATTCTGGTAGATACTCCTCAAGTAGAAGTGTAATTAGTTCCAGATTTTGAACCGAAGGCATATCATTCAGAACCAATCTCTTCAGTTTTCTGGAAATAAAGTCAATAAAGTTGAATAACTTCTATAAATAATATAAAATATGACATGACAGTCACAAATCTTTCGTCCGTGGATAATAATTAATCCTACTTTTGAAATTGATCACTGTCAAATCACATTCTTTTTCGCTATTACCGCTGACTACCGCTGACATCTAACGTTCCCGGGCATCACCATTACTAATACTGTGTATGACATTATTTTGGCTTCTATCTAGGCTTACCTATTTACTTATCTACTGTGTCATAGTGTGTACATCGATTCAAGATCGCCTAACTCCCATTCACATGAGTATGGAGATACAGAACTGGAATGATTTCAGCGAAGGTCTGTGAAAACCATGTTTGCGAGGTTTGTGCAAGATTTAGCTAGCGAAACTCTTAAATATCGCATCGTACTAACAGTGCCTTCAAACATTGTAGGAAGGGGTAATTATTGCAGTGTAATTGTTAGGCTTGTATATCATGTATATAAGCCATACGTTAACCAAACATGTATTATAATTATGCTTGGTTAACATTTTTTTATTCCGCATATCTCAAGTCAATAACAATCCTAGAATACCTTATACACATTAAAGCCACACAATCAGAATAAAATCATCAAAAAATCGGTAATTTTATTTTTGCTTCTTAATATGAACATATAATGTAAACATGTCCATAGACTAGAACTGCGAAAGTTTTTAATTTTTTGGGCTGCGCAATTTATCAGTTAAGCGAGATATAGAGACGAAATTCACGTATTTCTTATTTTGGACATGCATGTCCGAAATAAGAAATCTTTAGAAGTATACAGAAGACTGGAGTATATATTTACTCAGACGTGTATAGGATCTACATATTGACGATACAAATAATTAATCGAGATGTTTAAAATAAATAATATGTATATGCATTAATTCAGGGATAATCTGTGCGAACAGCTATACCGATAACAATGATTTTATTTGGCCTAACTGCTGAAGTGAAGTCATTTAATTTAATTAGGCATATTCATCATTAAAACATGGGTGTGTAGGTGGGCGTGTCACTACTGAACATTCATTCTGCATTAGCAAATTCTGATACTACTCTACGGATTGTCATTGGTTTCAAATCTCAGTCGCCTGAATAGACTGGCCAATTAGAGAAATCGACTTGAACATATGATGCAGATCCGAGCTGTGGTTAGCGAGCCAGATGACCCACTAGTCCAGAGCAAAATCCAACTATTCTTTATCATCATTTACCATACATTTCTAAGCAAAAATCTACTTAGCCCTTACAATATTCCACTAGCCACCCCAAACGTCCTAGGCCCATCATAATCTTTCAATCGCCCCCCCCCCCTTTCTGGATCGCTACAGGGCGATTCCGTGGATGTCGTACGGTCATTGAGATTATATCTCAGCTTACGCAAATAATTTTAGGTCTAGAGGGGTACTGGGATGATTGCTAGTAGTAGTACTTTTCACCCCCATCTGGGGAGGGTCATTAGGGATCTGTTCCGTCTGTTGGATGCTGTGTACGGCATTGTACGGAAGCACTAGTCTACAGCAATCATCCAAGGGCAGCTGCAGCCTCCTCGTATCTGGCTATAATCTTCGGGCGGATTGCCAGTGGCGTACCCTGGTTTCTCCGCTCAACAGTGGAGCCAATGCAGCACCCACATCAGTGCTGGCGCTGATGTAGGCCGTGGTAGCCTTAAATAACCGGCAATAGCGTGTTTGACATTAGGTCTCTCACGTGGGATGAATGGAGTTACCCAGAGGGAGTGATCCTTCCTATTGTTACTCTGGGGACTATCCGACCAGAGGATAGCGGAGCTACGTGAAATGCCACAGAGTTTCATCATTAAATTGTACAGCGAAACTCAAGTCTCAGGCCGTCTGGGCATGTCTGGGGGTATATCCCCTAGACATGCCCAGAACCCCTTATCGGGCGAGCGAAGGAAAACGCTTTCGATAACCCACCATGCCCTATCACCCCCATCCTCACATCATCATCTGTACATCATTCATCTCATCAATTGACTACAACGTTTTTATCGTATTCTTATGTCACTTGAAAAACCTGTTGTGCCGAAAAAGTGACGTAAAGCAATGATTTACTACTACTACTTTTAGGTCTAGAAAAAAAAAATTATGTTTCATATAGACTCCATGTACAAATACATGTAGAAAAAAAATTAAACGAAAATAATACAGATAGTCCTAAATCGGAGGAACGTGAGATGTCGTACGGACGCACAAAAAACAGTAACATTTGAAAATTCATGTTTAGTTCGAAAAGTCTGTTGAGCAATGATTTTTTCGCCACATTCTGTTAGATCAATTCAGGCTTCAAAGTCCATTTAGGTCAAAATATAGGTTTTTTTATAGGTTTATTTCATAAAAATATAGGTATACCGTATAGTACACACCTCTGAATATACAGTATGTTATACGTAGTGCCAAAAATGCATACTTTTTATACAGGTCTGTCCATCGGCATTTACAGGGTAATCAGCTTATGGTTATACTTGTAGTATATATACAGATATATGGTCTTTCAAACTCACTTCTAAGGCAACAAAACGAACTGCTCGCCGTAAGGAAGCCATGTTCAACCAGAGGAGGGCTGGAGTGTTTGACAAATTATTTATTGCACTTACTAAATTCTTCACACAAGTTTAGTTATGGAGGTGAATATATATCATTTAGAGAAAAAACATTCTGTCTACATAATTTGACCCAATATCAGACAAGGTCTTGTAAAAATTATGCCGAGCAAAGCGAGGCTGGAAATTTTTTAAGGGATTATGTAACTGATAAGCTTAAATATAATTATTTATTTTAAGACTAATTTGAGGAGTTATATTATATTTAAAGCATTTCTTTCTGAAACACAGAAAGTCATTTGACACAAAAACATTCCCACAATTAAAATATAGTTCAACATAAGGTTTTTGTTCAAGCAAAATCAAAATATAGGTTTTTATAGGTTATATAGGCTATTTTCAGAAAAATATAGGTTACTTTTTCAAATATAGCTTTTTAAAGGTTTTTAGGTTTTACTTTGATGCCTGTCAATTTCTTTGGGTGTTCTACAGAGTGAGAAAAATAATTTTAACAGATAATTTATTTGGTAATAGACAAGGTCACAATGAAAAAATGAAAACAACATGTCGTACGGACAGTTTGGAATATGTCGTACGGACGTCTCTGAAAAATGTCAGTTGTGGCTATGTAAAAGAGTGTTCACTTTGATTTTTCATTTGAGTATGGCGAAATAGTAAGCTTAGATTATTATAATGTGAATAATAATCTATAGCTGGGTTAAAATTTCAGTTTTAAACAAATTAAAAACATAATAAAATATTCAAAAAATCTAATATTAGGTCTTAATTGTGATATAGAATTTTGTTAGAGCGTCTTATTTGACATATGTGAATACTGATAATTATCATGAATATAATTTATGTGCCCATCATATTAACATCTTGTAGATCTTGCAGCTTCTTCACAATTTCTGTAGGGCTTTTGAATGTTCTTTTTGGAGGGCCACGCTTAATATATATGTCGTACGGACAACACAGTATAAACTACAAAATCGCACATCATAGCATATGTTTTTTCAAATTATTTTAAAAATATAGGTTGAATGCTATGTTTCTATGTTGCACTATTATATGCTAATAAGGGACTAAACAAATACATTTTTTAATGTTGCACATCATAATGTATAATATATATGTCGTACGGACAACACAGTGTAAACTACAAAATCGCACATCATAGCATGTATGTTTTTTCAAATTATTTTAAAAATATAGGTTGAATGCTATGTTTCTATGCTGCTCTATTATATGCTAATAAGGGACTAAACAATACATTTTTTAATGTTGCACATCATCATGTATACTATTTTTTCCAATATATATATATACAAAAAGAGACAAAAACAGGAAAATATATTACATTATGCTGGCCATTATATGTAATATTAATTCACGCATTTGAGCTACAGTATAACTTGTCTTGACCGATCACCAGTTTGAACGGCCACCTCTACTCAACGGTCACCATTTGGAGTTCCAAATGCATTCACTGTATAAATGACCTCCAATGACCGGCCACCTCCATAACGCGGCCACGGCCAGTGATTTTTCAGCAACAAGTCCATTTTTGACCTGCAATTTCCGGCCACCATATATTGGCGGCCACTTTTTGTCGGCCAATTTAATAAAATCGTCATCATAAATAACAGACATTGCGGCGAAAAAATGATAAGTGCTGGCGTAATTATCGCATTGGTTGTTGTAATATTAGGACACTGCCAGTGAATATCCAGGACCAAGTCAATATTTGACCTCCAATTACCGGTAACTAGGCATAGGCTATATATGTAAGTTGATTATTATATCATCAGCAACAGCCACTGACGTTAATTTTATACAGATTGTTAAGCGGCCACTTCTGAACATCATATTACCGGCCACTATATATATCGGTCAACAAGTCACCTTTTGACTTTGGACTACCGGTCAATATATCAGCGGCCACTATAATAATGATGATACAGTACTTATAGTACATATGTCAGTACTAAGCGCTAACTAAATCTCGTTTGATATAATAAAATCGTCAGCGTGAATGCCAAACATCACAGCAAAACAGTTTAAGTGCTGGCATAATAACAATGATTTTTTTATATTTCCGAACGAAATAATACTGTATGTCGACCAATATAATACAATGTTCGGCGTGAATCGCGGAAATCACGGCAAAACATTTTTACGCCTTTTTCAAACTACTGAACTTCAATTACCGGCAACTGTGGACTGCCATTGGCCGTCTGTATGGATAGTCAATCTGCTGCTTTAAGCGTAATAAAATTATAATAATAATGTCACTTATGCTCGCGATGTAGGTGTTAAAGATGATTGCAACAGGTCTGGACTGACCCTATGAACGCTGCGACGAGACGTGACGATGACCTGTGGGCGGGTGTTCTCGACCAATCACAGTGAGCCTTCAAATGATTGACAGCTCAACCAGCAGTGACAGCATGTATATGATCAGACGTTCAACCAGACAGCCGTTGTGTTTTATTATATTTTCTCGCTTCTGGGCGCTAAACAGTAAAGTTGCGTGTTTCACCAGCAAACACCTTTTACCGGCGTCAAGCTATGAGGCCCATGTATATATTATTGATAAAAAAAACTATTGTTACTGGTGGTGATTAGCACCTTGCATCAACTGGCCGAAGTACTAAATCCATATATAGGCTGATACATATTATTTAAAATAATTATATTGTATTAATGTTTTTAAACATAATTTATATATACATCAGTATTTAATAATTATCATGATTAGCAAATCGCATCAACTGGCCGAAGTACTAAATCCATATATACCATGTATACAGCCATATATTATTTAAGATATATTTAAATAATATAATTCAACATAATTTTATAAACACATCAATATTTAATATCATTTTAATTTAATATCATTATTAACAAAACACTTATCAAGAAAAGATGAAACAGATGTTTCTGTATTGTAACTGTAAGCAATGATTCCTTTGATTTTGTACATATGTATGGCACAAAAAATACATATGCACTGAAGATCAAAATATTATATTAATTTATTTTGTAAATCTGAATTGTTGATCCGAAAAAAAGATAAGTTTCATCATATAAACAAGCTTGAAAAATACAAAATATACAGACAGCCTTTTACATCTATTAAATTGGTAAAACAATGCTTGCATTGTACATGTTGTAGGGAGATGCAATTGTGTAGAACAAAATTATAGTATTTTCACAGTGAAAATATTTATTAGCAGACTATAGAGATACACATTATAGTTTATTCCTCAGTATAAGCAGAGGCAGATTCCAAAATATGTATGTGGGATACTCGTAATAGCTGCAAAACTTAATATGTATTAAGTTTTCTCACTAAAATATTCATGTATCTATCTCTGATTCAATGTCAAACAAGCCCTAGGTGCCCTCTGTTAGTCAATAGATTTGTTAGTTATGGAAAACCTTTTCAAATAAATGATGAAGTTTTATACAAAAACCAATCAACATATTCATGATATTCAAAGGTGGAGATTATCGATATAATGTACAGGGAATGCTATTTACGGACATCATTGAAATGCCAATTGCATAAAAACTAATGATGTGAAATATTTTAAACAGAACCAGTCAAACCTTCGCTAATTAAAGAAAGAGCATTTGTAGTAATTAGATTAAGGTTGCAAAATTGATTAATTAATGTGCAAAAATTATGTTTCATATGTCGTACGGACAAATTATGAAAATAGCATGAGCAAACATTTGGCACAAAACAACCAATGTGCTTAAATTATCAAATATTTTGATTTTACATTTTGTAGAAACATATTATATTATTAATTAAAAATAGAAACAATGTAAACAGTTCACTAATTGAAAAATTTTGATAAAAATAGAAAGAAACATGAAAATTAACTTCTGTGAAAGAATAAACAATAACAATGGTAACATGTTGATTTTTGGACATTTTTCAATCAAATAATTAAAAAAAAATTGCAATCATATTAGTCGAGGTAGTTTTGTATCATATTAGCCCATAACATAAAACTTTCAAGCTGTTTTCATAATCAAGTTTTTTCACTTTGTGCATGGAATAGCCCTACATGCCTTATGGTCGACGGAGAGGGAAGCACAAACCCGGCCGCCACCCCATACACTTCACGCTCACCAGTACGTCCACCTAACCCCTGACAACACACTTCACGGTGAAAGTTAATTTTGCTGTGCTCTGCCTTAATGTTATAACGAAGTATTGATATGGTAATGTGTTAGATATGTATCGGTTCTGTACCAAAGCACCCTCATCTAAGGCTGTTGCACAGTGCCAGACATTGTGTCATGCCTGCTTTTAGTAATCCACACCTTCAGCATTGTTGCATAGTAAAGTGGTGAAGATGTATATCTGTACTGCTAGTGCTCGGTTCCCAGTTTATTTTTTTAGTTGGCTATTTTTACTGGTGATATAAATCCTATTAACTGTGTCAGACAGTGTCAGCTAGACTGAGCCTAGACTAAGGTAGCCTACTAAAGTAAGATTGTAGTGACACAAATTATCATGAAACAGTCCTCATCTTCGAACTTGGTCGAGCTATGGGGGAGATGGACCCATAAATTTTTTTAGAGCTAATTTTGGAACTCTCCAAGCTATGGGGGAGTTGGACCGACAACCTATGGGATTTTGCCACATGGACAGCCAGACACACAGGCGGAAAGGGTGGAACAACAAGGTCTTCCATAGCAGCTTCAGGTTTCAAGATATTAGAGCTCTTTCTAAATACAAAATCTAGTAGATGTATAATGTAAATATACAGAAAATAGTATATTGTTGGAGAAGACCATGCTAAAAGTTTTTTTTTGCTTAATATTCATTGTTTTGCAAAAAATTTTTAATATGGCCTTAAAGCCTTTTATTAACAAGAAAGAGTTGTTCGGGAACAAACACGAAAGCAGCTCTCTGTAACCGCCAGTCGGCCATTTAAAATTTGATCAGCAAACTCAGCAAAAAACAGGACAGTTTATCATGCAATGATTGTGAGATAATGAGCAAAATTTAAACAAAATGGCTACCAGTCAGACATTTTGAATTTTATATCTGTAAAATTTGTCATGTGTTGTCCTATGTAACACCAGATACTTAATTTAATATTAGCTCTCTATCTATCATGCAAGGTCTCCGATATAGTGAGCAAAATTAAAACGAAATGGCCGGCAATCAGCCATTTTGGATTTTATTATTGCAAAAATTGTCCTTTGTTGTCCTTCTGTAATATGGGACATTTTATTTAATATTACCGCTTTAGCGATTATGCACTATTTCGGAGATAATGAGAACAAACTATTAAAAATGGCCGTCAGTCAGCCTTTTTAATATTTATTTCTGCGAAATTTGTCATGAAATATCCTTGTGTGATACCTTACATTTTGTTCTATATTCATGGTTCAGCTATTTTAAATTGTTAAATAATACTTAAATAACATAAATACTTACATGCAAAATGGCGGCTAAGCTGCCTTTTTAAAATAGTTTGCTCCCAAAAGTTAATCAGATGATTGGCTAACATAGCTGAGCATATTTGCCGAATTAAATGAGATGGAAATTTTTTCCTGAAACACGCTAACGATAATTTCTTTGTTAGTGGCCGTAGTAATTAGAGGTTTATGATATGGCGATCAAAATACCACCAAAAAATTCCCCAGTGGTATCTGATGGCTATGTGAAATATGGGGAAGGAGCAGTTGATGGATTAGCTATCATGCAAGATTTTCGAGATAATGAGAAAAACGATTTTACTTTTACGAAATTTGTCCTGGGTTATTCTTGTCGAGACCTTACATTTTGTTTTACATTCATGGTCCAGCTATTTTGCATTGTTAAATATCACAAAATTACTCAAATTCAAAATGGCCGCTAAGCGTCCATTTTTAGATTGTTTGCTCCCGAAAGTTAATCAGGTCATAGGCTGTCATACATGTAGCTGAGAATGTTTGCAAAATTGAAAGATGATTTGATGGGAACTTTTCCCTGAAACTTTGTTAGTAATTATAGGGTTGATGACATGGGGATTAAAATGTTACCAAAACAATTAGTCAAGGCCATATGGCCTTTCCCTTGAAAATTTGAAGTTTGAGGCTTGCAATTCACATCTCAAGGTGGGTGAAAATAAAAGTAAATATCTAGGTGTTAGGACAGTTGATTAGCAATAAATGGAAATCTTAGGGTTTCAAATTAAACAAGCAATTACCCACTTGTATTTGTCCCCCAATTCACATGATATACAACATAAAGTTGGTAAAAAATTACATCATATTATATGAGTGGGTTATTTAACCCTTTCACAGTCACCACCAAAGTCTACTTTTGTGATCTAATGATATGACATTCAGCTTACAAAAGTGAACTTTGGTGGGGGAAAGGTTCAACAACAAAAAAGCTAGACCCATACCTCAATCGGATGAGGACACTTAAACCTCTGTCAGTGATCAGTGGACATCCACTCAAATCTAGAACTTGAAGCGATTCCAGCTGACCAGATATACGATCCAGACACCAGTCATCAATGTATGGACATCTACTCAGGTTTAGAAACTTGAAGTGTTCCAGGTCAACTAAAACAAAGAATAAGGAAAGATATATATGTATGGTGAATTTTAATCTTGTACTTCAAAAAATGAAACTCGTACATGTCTAACTGAGAAAAATCACCAAGTGTGTATCATTTACGTAACAGTAACAGACACTAAATAACAGTACACTAATTATTTAATTTATTTTTGAGGTCCCGTGACCAGGGTTCGCATGGTGGTAAAAAGTTATGAATCCCAAAAATCACCCTTGCAAATTCCACACAATACACTGTAATTCAGGTTCTATTTTGTTCACCTGATCCTAAAATTGTCAATAACACAACTTTCTTGTCTTCAAGCCACGACAAACTGTTGTTTAAAGCTGTGCTTTTTATCAAGAGGTTTGGTTATATATAAGATCTGCTGTGATGGCATAACCTGGGTTATTCAAAATGGCTGTATCACGACGTAACCTGGGTCACCGCGTGATGGATCATGTACCAGCACATTACATAGTGTACATAATCTGAGAGCATCACTTTCATGCTCGTGACACATTTCCCCATAAAACAAGAGGACTGAAGTCCTATATCATCCCCTGCCATAAATTAGGTTAGAGTTATCGCGGTTACAAATATTTAAAAAGTCGACTTGTGGTGGCCATTTAAAATTTCATTAAAATCACCTGCACATTATTTCTGACTTCAATTTTTGCGTTTTTGTGCCTACAAAAAAATATGAAGTTCATGCATGGCGGCCATCCTGAATTTCCGTAAAACCTTGAAAAAATAACATGCACATCTCCATCTCGTGGAGAATGTGATTGTAAAATTTGAATAATTTACGACTAAGTTTTTGCGATCTCAAAAAATTGAAATTGATCCATGACGGCCATTTTGAATTTCAGCAAAACTGTAAAAAATCACCTGCACATCTCCATGTTGTGGGGAATGTGATCGTAAAATTTGAATAATTTCTGACGTTAAGTTTTAAAGATTTTGCGCCCACAAACAATTTTGGAGCTGACTTCTGGCGGCCATTTTGAATTTTGCTACCATCTTTAAAAAATCAATTGCACATCCACTTGTTGCTAGGAATGTGATGCTTAAAATTAAAAAAAATTGACCAAACTAATTTTTTGAGTTTTTGCGCCCACCAAAAAATTGAAGTTGATCCGTGGCGGCCATTTTGAATTTCAGTAAAACCTTGAAAAAGTCACCTGCAAATCTCCATATGGTGGGGAATGTGATAGTAAAATTTGAAAAATTTCTGACTTTAAGTTTTAGAGTTTTTGCGCCCACAAATTTTTTTGGAGTTGACCTCTGGCGGCCATTTGAATTTTGGTAGCATCTTTAAAAATTCACTTGCACATCCCCATGTTGCTAGGATTGTCATGCTAAAATTACAAAAAAAATTGACCAGTAGTTTTTGAGTTTTTGCTCCCACGAGAAAACGTGACGCCGGACGACGGATGCCGGACAGAATCCTGGCACGACTAAAATCCCCCTTCCCCTACGGCGGGGGATAAAAATGAATGCTTTTCTAGGCCAAAAAATACATGGTATGATTTTTAATGCTCTTTAGGGCCTTGAAAAAAACGGGTTAAAAATCAATGCTAGCTAGTATCATGATAGAACAGTGAAAAAGAAACTACTGTAAACAGGGGCTATTTTGCCATCCCCAGGGCTATTTTGCCACCAGGACCACCATGGAAAATTGATAAAATTCTCTGGTTTTCAATATATATGTAGGCCTATATAGTTTTACCATAAGTTAATAAAAATAACTATTATAATAAGTTAGACTACATTTTAGGTAACATTTTTATGTCTATTGACAATTTTTTTTTAAATATTTAAACACTAGAAAAAAATATTTTACCAAAGTGTTAATTTTTACGTGTTTTTCCTAAATTTGAACTCTGGAACATTTGGTATTTATCCATTATTTTATCAACGTACCTACTTTTTATTGTATTTGAAGGGTCCTTATCACATAAATTTAATTGATGAAATTTAAATATTGAGATTGTTTGAGCACTTCAAAGTATCCGGGGCTATTTTGTCACCCCTTCAAAATGGCCACGAGATTTCAGTCCGATATTTCAGTCCGATATGACAATGGACTTGGCCACTAGACTCACTGACCCCTAAAAACTATGTAAATATTTACATGACAGACATGTTTGAGGCACTCTTTTTAATTACTAAAGAAACTTCATGAAAAATAATTATTTTTTCTCACTGAGTATAGACTGTATAATGTTTATGTCTGTATGGCACACTAATACCTGATCATTTACCTGATCTATGTAATATATTAAATGGATTAAAAATGTCTAATGACTGTTCAGTTGATTTGATTTTCATTCAATTGTAATTGTATAATTATAATACTTTGAATTAAAAAAATATTTATATGGCAAACTATTTTTATTTTGATTCTGACAAATGGTTTTAATTCCCAAAATATGACCAAAATTAGCTATAGTGGCAAAATGCTACCGGTTCACGGTACTATATACGTAATATTTAGACATCTTGGATTTCAAAAAAGGAAATGCCTGAATGGAACTTGATGTATTATTGATCAATTAATGTTATGTTTAATGTAACAAATTCTTTACCTTCGCCTGGGCAAAATTAAAGATGGTCACCATTGTAAGAAAAAAAAATGTATAATATGTTGTTGTCTATCTTCATGCCTATTGTCATATAATCTAGCAGTTTGCGTGATACTTTAGATTTTAAAACTTTTATTTTGTTGTCGCTCTGTGAATGAATTCAATCTTTTAGACTGCACATTTCCAGGTGGGGGGGCAATATCTCTCCACCATGTGGTTTGTATTTTTTGTTTAAAATAACAGAAAAAACTTGCATTGTCCATGTTCTCATCATTTATAACAAAGTAGATCCCGATAAGAATGATATTTGGAGATTGTCACTGTGAATCACAGTGGTGTCCACTGTCTGCATGTGAATGGGGCAATATCTCTCATTCATGATTTCTTATTTCGGACATGCATGTCCAAAATAAAAAAATACAGGAATTTCCTCTTAACTCTTTAACTCAACTGGTAAATGCACAACACAAAAATTACAAAACTTTTGCAGTTTTAGTCTATGGACATGCTTAAGTTCACATCATTGGTCATATTAGGAAGCCACAATAAAAATACTGATTTTTTGATGATTTCAGTCTGATTGTGTCGCTTTAAATAAGCAATGATAAATAAATCTGATACATGTACTTACACATCTTGCACAACAAAGGTGCACAATGCATAAAGGATACTTACTGAAGTTATCAAAGCTACAATATATCATTTTTGTGTCAGATGCATCAATTGCTTCAATGTATAGGTCATTCACTTTTTCTCTGGGCAATATATATGACCCTTCTTTATTCTTTTTTCTCCAGTTTGCTTCTCCAACAAATTTTGCAGCACCATCCCTTGCCACAACAAAATGGGCAGTGGCTAAATCTGGACCAAGCTTCTTGTGTCTTTCTTCAATGTAACTAAAATCCAAGAATATGTTTTTAATTCACACAGTATAAGAAAAGAAAAAACAGTTCAAAAAAGGTATGCCAGTAAAAGTGAGGTATCTGCTAAATATATAACAAAATGTTGTCAAATTATAATTTAACCCCTAGAGCACTGAAAAATTATGTCTCGCTACCCCAATACACAACTTCAAATGACGCAGAATTTATATGATTTCTGAAAGGTGTAATATTGAATCCAAACATTTTATGCAAGTTTCGTAAGCGTCTGACCTGTATCTCACTCAGTTATAAAAACTTGTATCATTTCAAAGCTGGAATTGCATTTACATTTACAATTCTATTTACGATTCTAATATTTTTATATATTCTACCTATACCATGTATTGTTGATCTATAAATGCAGATAATTTAAGCCTTATAGTGTGTGGATCGACATTAGTCATCAGAATCTGACGACTAAAGTTGATCCCCGCACTGTAAAATAAAAAATATTTCTAATGGCCGTAGACCCATAACATAGGTATTCAAATGAATCAGAAACAGCTAACTAAGACATTTTCAAATTGTTTCAAATTAAACAAGACTACATAAGTCCAGGAGCTCCCGCTCCGAATTAGAATTTAATTTAAGCAATTTTGTGTAGGGTTATTAATGTAGTCCTAGGCTAGGTCAAAAATCAAGACGCAAGACAACTAGGTCTAAGAAGCCCAGTCTAAGAGTAAGATAAGAACTAGACAGTCTGTCAGAGATTGCAAACCTCCATTGAAATTAATGATCCTAATCAGTATCCCAGTAATGGTCTACCTATCTGGCACGGTTTACCCGATATCAGGCCAATCGAGGTAACTAATAGCTGATTTACGGTCATTTTGAATTTGATATAAATTAGTTAAAAAATTCCCCGAAAACTCAAATTTTGTTTTATAGTACTGGATTAACATCTAACACAGTTTGCAAAATATTGGGCATGTGAAAGTAAATTTTGGCCGATAGGGGGGTATTTTGAATTTAATCGAGTCAGAATTTTTCAAGATGCATCCTCATCTGAAATCTCACATTTCATTCTATAGTAATCGTCTAGCTATCTAGCACGGTTTACCAAATATCGGCCATGTGAAAGTGAATAATGGCCTAAAGGCGGCCATTTTGAATTTGATCAAGTCGAAATTTTCTAAGATGCATCCTCAGCTGAAATCTCACATTTCATTTTATAGTAATGGTCTAGCCATCTAGCACGGTTTACCAAATATCGCCCACGTGAAAGTGAATAATGGCCGATAGGAGGCCATTTTGAATTTGATCAAGTCAAAATTCACAAGATGCATCCTCTCCTGAAATCTCACAAAATTGTTATCCTAGCTTATTTTCTTACAAAGTTATAGGCAAAAGAAGAGGCCAAAAAAAACGGAGGTAGAATCCATGGCTCCCTCCGTCTCACCTACGGTGACGGCGGGAGCTCAAAAACCCCTTGGTTTGCGATGTTTTTTACAAATTTATCCAGCGCTTTAAGGGTCAAGCAGTCTGTTTTAGTGTGAAGCAATAGTAGGCCTTTCAAGCCTACTATTGCTTCACAATGAATCTTCTCATACACTATTTCTGAAAGCACAAACTATCTCGTACCATCAGATATAAACAACCCATTTACATTAGGCCTACTAATCTCAGTAAGTATAGGCTAACCTGTATTGCTACAGAAAACAAGCTACCTCAATTAGGGACTAGTCTTTTTAAAAAAAACTCTCTCAAAGTGTGATTCCAATGCCTGCACATCAAGTGTACAAAATAATGCATGACTCATAAACTATTTTGGTAAAAATACTATGAAACCTTTTAAAATCATGGTCATACCTGTGTTCAGTTTTGTGTTGTTCCCATAGCTTTCTAGAAAACCATCCTTTGATACTGCTGATTCGTAAATCTATTGGTTGTGCTATATAAGCTATGCTGTCTCTTGAAACACCAGTTTCGCTACTGTACAAAAAATCTCTTTTACATATATGTTGAACACTGGCAAAATGTTTGTAGTTGAATAAACTTTTCACCTGTAATCAAAGAAATGAAATAAATTAGCGCATATACGCGAGTATATTAATAAGATTCATAAAAATTCCCTCTTTTAGAGTGTTTTCAACCCTTCTATTATTTTAGACTTTTACTTTCAATTCTATAGACCTTGATATTTGAACTGCTGTCACTGTATCTGTAGGCCTATCTGTGGACTGTCACACTTCCCACATCAAGGTGAATAAAAATGTTGGTCTATTCAGAAAAAAAACCCAACCCTGGTGGAAGCTGATGGCAACTATATAATATAGTCAAGGACACAAACTAAAGGTTAATTTGTAGCGCATGTTTTTTGTTGATTTCTTTGTCAATTATGAGCCGATTTTGCTGAAAAAAAAATCAAAGGCAATTTTACAGATCTAATCTAATCCTAGTAACGGATTGAGCCCATCTAATGACCCATACAAATTCTCATTCCTACTCTCCACTATCCCTGTTTGAAACAACCTCTCAACTCACGTTGTCTCCCCCCCCAACCCTGGACTCCTTCCGTATACAACTCATGCACATGAATACCTATTATTTTCACTGCACCATTTTTTCGTTCATTATAACCTCCTGTTTTATTTTTAGGGGTTATATTTAATCACATCTACACTAATCTTTGAATGCACCACCCGCACACACACCACAGTGTGCAATAATCCATTTGAGGAGTGATCACTGTTACCACGAAGAAGAAGGATGTAAAAAAAGTATGCAGTATTTCAGAAGTAAGACCATTTGACATATAATGCAATCTGGGGTTTCAAACAGAGTTGTTTAAATAATAGGTTCATAGAGGGACGTCATAATTGACATAAATTGCAATTTACTACACACATGACAAATGGTCTAGGCCCTAACTTTGCCTGGTAACAATTGTTACATTGACATTTGTTACTGTTTGTTAGAAGTCTTTCGGAAAGTTTTGGAAGAAAAGCAAGTCAGGAGTCTTGAACACTTGAGGCTTGATACACAGTTTTATTATATACAGAGGGACATGCAGCTGTGTTTACAATATATACAAAGAAGAGAACCCTCTCAGATAGGGTTTGTATGTAGACTACTAGATCTAGTAGCCTACAGTCTGTTTCACCAGATCCTAGGAGTAGCTTTTTTTCAAATTGCTTTGTCGCTATTTGACATGTAGATCTAATAGAATTCTTGTTTTACGATAATGGTGTTAAAGCAAGCTGTAGTTTGGAAAATTTATTACATGCCAAATAGTCTAACTTCAAAAATCCACAAAAAAAATCCACTAAATTTCCAGGGACCCCCGGCCCAGGGATGTTGCCGGGGGAAGATGAAAAAATGATCTCATACAACTGCATGAACTTAGTCTGACTCAGTCTCAGTCATTGACTCAGTCTCACTCTCAAGTGAGACTGACACTGACACACCGTCATCGAGTGACAGACAGTGTCAGTGACAGATACTGAGACTAGGTACATTCCATACAGTCATTTTGATGTTTTTTTCAGGTTTTTTTCAGGATTTATGTGAATTTGTGATACACTGCAATAAAAGACATATTTTTCTCTGAAATGAAGCCATCATTGTAGAATTAAAAGAGTTATTTGTTTTGAATGGCACTTTTATCATCTTTTTCGGGGGTTCCCATCATTAGATTTCTCGCAATTACAAAAAATGATACAGCTCTCGCCTTTAATTCCGTAATTGTTGCAACAATTGCTTGAAGAGGTAAGTGGAGCAGGCATGCTGTGGCCCTTTCTGATAATTTTTTTTACGCAGGTGACATTTTTTTATTTTTCGCAAAAAATAAAAATAGACTATATCCACTGCTGAGCTCTATGAGGAAGTTCTGGAAGACATTATCAAGACCGTTTGAACAGAACAATGTGGGAATCTCTAAGAATTGAGATACCCGGGGAAGGCTGCACAAGTTTGCCCAGGGTAAAACCTGGGTGAAGTTTTGTTTGCCTGCCCTGCACTTCCTCATGGGGCGCACCAAGGGTAAAAATGGAAGTTTCATAGCTATAAGGATGAGAATCCATCACAATTTTTTTTCTTCCATGACCTCCTAGTGGCCTTGAAAAAAAAATCTGGGGCCAAAAGCTATGCCCAAATTTCGGATTGTTATGTGGTATATCTGCTCTGTTACAGTATTGCGGGGCACTCATTGCCATTTGGTGCCCTGATGTATCTTAACTCTTCCTTTACCGATTCCCCCCTCGTAAAACTACCCCCAGAAACCGATTTTTAGGAAGGACTCCTGAGGTAGCCCCTATGCACAATACAGGTCATAGGTATGCGCTTGCGCACATCGCAAAAATTAAAAATGCAAGAGAACTTTGCGTCAATGTCACTGACCATTCTGGTTTGCGATTTTCAACCATGCATGGAATGAAATATCTCTATTGCATTTAATGAATGTACACATGTGGATTTTGCATAAATACGAATTTGGTTAAAGGAAGGTAGTTTTCGCATAAATGCGAAATTGGTAAAGGAAGAGTTAAAACATAATATCTACAGATAGCACATCTCAGTAGTTTTATTCAGCTGCTTCAAAAAGTTCAAGTGTCTGGGTGATGTTTTGGCTTCTGTATCCTTGCCGGAATTTGTAAAATTAAGGTCACAGCTTTTGGACTTTTTTAGAATTAGATCTAAACTTGCCGTCAAATTAAAAATTATTAACCAGGATCACATGATTTTCGGCGATTTCTCTGTCAATTATGAACTGATCTGCAAAGGCTATTTTCTATTCAAAAACCAACAGCCTTGAAAATTTGGTAAAATTATATAGCGTATTTCAAAAGTTAGACCATTTGACATGTAGTAAATTGAAATTACGACGTTTCAGATGTTTTTTTGAAGAAAAAACATGCCAGATATTACTTAGACGGGGCACCTGTCTGGCACTTTGATTCCAGTCGGGGAGCCGGATGTTGCTTATTGACTCCAAAAAATCAAACAAAATAGCCGCCGTTCATACTGTTCATATCAGCTCGATTCAAATTTTCAATTTTTTCTATTTTCCTGACGCGACCTTAAAAATTTATTAACGGTGGCGGCCATACACTTTTTCAGCGTCACAAATTGATTGTACACTCAGATGATGGTGTGCAGACATCACATTGGTGCCTCCCCTGTTTTTTTAATAGGCAGCTTGTCAACTGGGGGCAGACCGGTTGACAATGTTGACTAGATATTACTTAGTGAGCAACCACACATGCTGCAAATTTTATGCAGCAGTGTAAGGGTTAAGGTGCTCGCGCACGCTAAGTTAATATTTTTGAGAGAATAACCAGATGATTTTTTTTTCTGTGGGGAACCCTGTATTGTACAGCATTTTTTTTGCTCAGTGAGACAGCTCAAATATTTCTTTTAGCATGTCGACAGTTACAAAAAAAGGCTCAGCATAATTTTATTGGACAATTTAAAAATGTATTGAATCTACCTACTGAGACAGTGTGACTCAGTCTCAGACAGTCCATGACAGTCAGAGTCTCACTCTCAGTCTCACTCACTGGTTCACTCTCAGTCTCAGTGACAGCTTTGCCACTTTTTTTGCCTTTGGAAAAAGAGTGGAAAGGGAAGTTGGATGGTCAAGTGTCAACAGAATGATGTCAATTGGAAGGTTTCTGGAGAATAAAGGAAGAATGCTTCAGGGCATGAGAACTGCATACTTCAGGAAGAATGCTTCAGCCTTCATGAGAACTGGACACTGAGAAAAAGGCTAAGGAGGGGGGGGGGGGGGTAATTTGCTTCATGAGAAGTGCAGGAAAGATTTGGATGAGGGTGGTCCTAATTGTAGAGGGGTGAGTTAAGTAGAATTTATACTTAAGGAGGGAGGGGGGAATGGGAGGGGAAACTGGTAGAAGCTTGCCTCTCCTCTCCAGGTACCCCGCAAGGGGAAGGGAGACATGGAGGGGTTGAGTCCTGCTTGGCAAGCCTCCAAATGCGGCTACAGAAGTATCCTGGAGCAAGCCGACCAACATCATGTGATCAATCATGGTCTCACACAAGTAATGAATTTCCCATTATTGACAACCATGTCAAAAATAGGAAATGCGGGAATTTCGTCCCTATATCTAGCCTAACTGGTGAATGCGGAGCACAAAAATTATAAAAATTTGCAGTTCTAGTCTATGTACATGTTTACATCATATGGTCACATTGAGAACCCGAAATAAAATCACCGATTTTTTTATGATTTTAGCCTGGGCCAGTCCCTTTAATGTCCCATTGACTTGCATGTATTATCGCCCACACGCTAGAGGCCACACGCTGATCAAAATCTATTAAATCCACTAGCAATTTTTATCCATGGAAAGTTTATATATTGTTGATTCAAAAAAAATATTTTAGATGGGGGTTAGCCACCATCATTTTTTTTATTTACAGTCGAAGTCAATGATTACCTTCAGATGGTCGGGATTTGTCACTGTCAGTGACTCTCATGGCTTAGCCTTAGTCTTAGAGAGAGGTTGTGATCCGGTCCCTCATATTAATATGCCACTTACTGCCTTAGTATTTATTTTGTGTTTTCTGTGAATTCCAAACACAAAATCAACCATTATCAGGAAAAAAGCCACATAAGAATTTTTTATGATTTAATTTTATTCTTTAACCTTCCTGGCCACAATAACTAGGCCTTGGCCCTAGCTGGATCTGGCAAAAATAAAAACTTTTACTGTATACCTTTCAACTAATTAGTTGGGTGAGACCTCATCATTGAATGTATCATTGTTTGTATGTGTATACTAGTCTATACATGTAGGCCTAGACCTATGGAGTAGGCCCTATCATGGCCTAGGCCTATGCACTGTAGATCTAGGGCTAGGCCTATCACACTCACAGTATCAGTCAGTCATTCATGATTCAGTCAATCACTTGGAGTTGAAATTGAATCAGTCATTCAGTGTATGGACAGTTTGACTTACAGTTACAGTTACACTTACAGTTACACATCCAATTTTCGATATAGGTCTATAAGACATCATAGATTGTTAGATCCCCACTCTCTACAAAAAGAATAGCTTTACAGTTCAAAAAATAAAATGACTACATTGTCGTGAATTATGGTGAATAAACAATTTAGAGTGATAGCGATAAAAGCAAAACATGAGCGAGCGATAATACCAGTAAATAGCCGAGGAACCTTGACCTATCCACCAATGTAACAGTTTATCTGCTTGTCGGAGATGGTATCTTTGCAGAGCAAGATTTGTAAGCTTTGACACAGCTATAGGCCATTGTAGGCGTGGGAAGATCTTTGCATGTGATTGTGAGGGGGGGGGGGGGGACCTGAGTGGACAATAATAACAAAAAAGGGAACCCTTATTCTAAATTGGCAAAGTCTACGGGGCAGAGTTGAAGCTCTCCAATCGTCTGTCGACTAACGCTACCTATAAATTCGAGCCCCATTGTAGCCTATATAGGCTATTATTCAATTCTTGACAGAGAATCCTGGCTTGACAAAAGTGTTTCCACAAACAATTTTTTTCCTCTTGGGTAAAAGATCTTTCCAGGGACTGAATTACATCAACTCAAGAGGAGGGAGGTGTTTATGATGGAATTCCGGACCATTTATTCATGCAGTGCTGAGGGGGAGTGACCGACCCCGACAGTAATCCCACATGGCACATATCGACGTTCAAGTATGGGAATAGCAGGTCTACCGGTAGGGTGACGGCAAGACCCGCTTATCATTCACCATTTTATTTCTATCTTCCTTCCTTCCCCGTCGGGTCAACGGTTCCGATTGACTTCACAAAACTTTTCTTCAGTTCATTATATTTATTTGCCTAGACATAAAACATCGGCAATGTACAGTCCCGCGCACGACACGCCCCTAGGCTAACTTTAATCTGCCAACCTGCAACACGTCTGAAGCGAGGCAGCCATCACCCCGCGTCCGGGGAGACTGGGGTTGACTGTCACGATGATCTAGCGAGGCAGAGATCCTACATTACCCCCGGGTTAGTGATAACGTAGGAACCCAACTAACGTGTAGGAGACTGCGTCGTGAAAGCATCGGGAACTGTACAGAACGTAACCTCTTATAACTATATAAAACAGTCAGGTGTGAAAAAATACAGCGTGGGTGGTTGTGGTGAAAAAAATACAGCGTGGGTGGTTGTGGTCGCAGCATCCGTAGTTAAAATGATTGTCCCATCCTCATAACACCAATTGTCCGATCCTCGTAACACTAATTGTCCATTGAATTATTTATGCTGCTTTGCTGCGACCAACCGATTCACTTAATTAATACATCCATTATTAGGTAGCAAATATTTTGCTCAATAATTTGATTGCAGTTGACCTATACTAATTAATCTTGCCAGGCCTGGCGAATTCATATTTACAA
This sequence comes from Flabesymbios commensalis, assembly GCA_964017125.1. NCBI lineage: Eukaryota > Metazoa > Annelida > Polychaeta > Terebellida > Flabelligeridae > Flabesymbios > Flabesymbios commensalis. The sequence continues at coordinate 32,865,039 of OZ024906.1, read as the reverse complement.
ATTAAAATTATCATAATTACGGTACGTGCGGTTGGTCCCGCCATAGATGTCGTTAGGCGCCACTATGGTGTGAACCATCTGAACGAACCGGGCAGGAGTCTGGATTGTTCGTCCGACTTTGGTTTTCCTCACGGTTGCGTCCGTCGAAATTTTGTCGCGATTAGCGATATTCAAACTATTTCCTGTATTCGAGTCTTTTACGGCATAGGCTGAACCAGGGGTTTTACCCCGTAAATGTAAAGGTATGCGTGAGTACGTTCGCAAGCCGCCGCCGTCCCCGTTAGCGCGAGACACGGCGGGGGCTTGCGAATGTGGCGCTACATAAGATTTGCCTTTGTTAGGCAATTCAACTTTATAAGCTGGTTGCTGTGGGACAGTGGCACCTTTTGTACTGTTTCTGACTGCCGTCGACTGTGTCTGTTTAACACTCGTCCTGATGGACGTCTGAGTGTTCGCACTACTAGGTCTTGATGGGTCCTGTGGATTCCCACTAGCGATCCTTGTAGTCTTCGAGCTCTGTTTTTTTGTTGGCATTGTACGCTGTGTTGTCGGACCTGTCGTAGGCTCGCACTCTAAATGTGCAGGTTTAACTCGGTCTAATGAGACCGTTTCCACCTTGCCTTTAAGCAGGATTTTCTTGACTCTGCCACTCCTCGCGACGACCTTATATGGGCCGTCGTAAGGGGCAGTCAGAGGCGGCGCAATTGCGATTCGTCGCAAGAATACATGTGTGCATGTTTTTATTTCCTTGTACTGGAAAACGTTTTTCTGGTGTGTGTCACGTGGCGGACATAAACGGAGACGCGACATGGCTACGCGTAGTAATTCTCCAAATCTGTGTTGGCGTCGACGGTGTACTGTTGCGTAAACTCTCCTGGGAGTCTGAGTGTCGTACCGTATATCATCTCGGCAGCCGATCTGCCTAGCCTCTCTTTGACTGCGGAACTAACGCCTAAAAGTACTGAGGGTAAAGTAATAGTCCATGGATTCTGTGATTCGTGCGCCATAATGGCGGCTTTCAACTGGCGGTGGAAACGTTTGACCATGCCATTCGATTGGGGGTGATAGCTCGTGGTGCGATTCCGTATTATCCCGAATTGGTTACACAAATTATCCCACAATTTTGACTCAAACTGCGGGCCCCTATCTGTGGTGATATTGGCGGGAGTACCGTACCGTAGCGTGCTATCCACCCGCTGAAGAAGGCATCGGCGACCGTTTCGGCCCGAATATCTACAATGGGTATGGCTTCCGGCCAACGTGTAAAACGATCGACGCAAGTCAGTAGATATCTAAAGCCATTAGCGTAGGGTAACGGTCCGACTATGTCGAGGTGGACATTATCAAATCTCTCGGTAGGTTCAGTGAACTTGCCGAAAACTGGTGTGTTGTGACGTGAAACTTTGGCGGTCTGACAACCTTTACAGGAACGACACCATTTAGCAATGTCAATATTCATGCCAAACAAATCGTGTGTTTATCAAAGGTTTTGTAGCTCTATGAGATGGGTGGCCTAAGCCGTGTAGGTTTGAAAAAACTTTTCGCGGTAATGTACGGCCGGTTATGTCCCGTGGACACATCGCACCAAATCAGCTGATTGTCAAATGATTTGAGTAATTTGAAATTCATAGTGGATGAAGTCGCGTGTCGCAGTCTCGTGAATTCCGCGTCCTGAGCTTGATCAATACTTAAATCTTTATAATTAATCGCTGGTCCATTGTCTATCACGGACACTGAGGGTCGTGACAGCCCATCGGCGACGAAATTTGTCTCTCCTTTAACATACCTAATGTGGGTAGGGAATTCGGCTATGAAAGCTAAGTGTCGTGTTTGGCGTAGGGACGAGCGTTCGGTAACAGGTGACATTACAAATGTCAAAGGTTTATGATCAGTGTTTACACAAAAATTGCGTCCTTCTAGATTATGTCTGAAATGTTTTATGGTGGCAAATACTGCCAAAAGCTCACGGTCAAACGCGCTATAGCGTGTCTCCGCTGGACTCAGCTTCTTGCTGAAAAACGAGAGTGGCTGCCACATACCATTCAAATATTGTTGCAGAACGCCACCTACGGCGACATCACTAGCGTCACACGTGATGTTTAATTGAGCCATAGGATCTGGGTGTACCAGAAGGGTAGCGTTTGCCAATATTTGTTTGGACTCGGAAAATGCTGAATCTGCATACTCGTCCCACTTCAATTCAAAATTCGACTTCGGTGACAGTCTTGTATGACTGTCAATGGCTGCTGTCAATAAATTGTTTAATGGCGTCAACTTCGTTGCGCATTGCGGTATGAAACGGTGATAATAATTTACCATTCCTAAATATCTTCGCAACGCTCGTTGCTTTTCGGGCTTTAAGAAATTGACTATGGCGTCGACGGCGCTGGGTAACGGCGAAATTCCTCCGTTGCACCAAACTGACACTTCTCAGGACCGATGATGATGCCGTATTCGGCTAGTCGGGCAAAAAGAATTTTTAAATGTTTTTTTGTGAGTTTTATGATCTGGACTGGTTACCAGTAGGTCGTCTAAATACACAAAAACGAAATCAAGTCCGCGTGTAACGTGGTCTATGAAACGCTGAAACGTTTGGCTGGAATTTCGCAGACCAAACAGTGTCCTGGTAAAATTAAAAAGACCAAAAGGTGTAGTGACGGCTGTCTTGTGTATGTCTGACAGTTCCACAGGAATTTGGTAATATGCTCTAACAAAATCAATTTTTGAAAAAAAATTTGAGCCAGCTAATCGCTGCGTGAAATCCTGAATATGTGGGATTGGGTAACGGTCGGGTACCGTCTGAGCGTTCAAGCTTCTGTAATCTCCACATGGTCTGCAGTCGCCATTTTTCTTTGGTACCATATGAAGCGCTGAGGACCATTCACTGTCGCTGGGTTCGATAACTCCTAACTTGATCATGTCGTCGAACTCGCGTCTCGCAGTGACAAGTTTATCGGGTGCCAATCGACATGGGCGCTTGAACACCGTCCTTTCGTTACGATTTTATGTGTAATACCGTGTTTAACGGTCGCACCCTTTGTCGTAGGGCGAGTCAGGAACTGACCTAAAAGTTTAGTGTATTCATTATGAACAGTGTCCACTCTGTTCAATGACAGTGGTCTGATTGACGACAGTGAAGCGGGAATAGCTAAACCGGTTCTCATGTCTCTAAGACATCGACTTCTTAGGTCTACTAGCAAATTGTAATGAATTAAAAAATCGGCCCCTATGATGGGTTGTTGCACATCCGCCACTATAAATGTCCACGGATAGTCACGTTTTAAGCCGACGTCGACGACGCGTTTACTGTTGCCGTAGGTATTGATAGTAGTGTTGTTAGCGGCCACCAGGGGGAGGCAGTCTGCGTCCAAAATCCTGTTAGCGCAAGATATCGGCAAAACGCTGACCACTGCGCCTGTGTCAAACAGATATTTGCATTTATTATTTTTGTCTGCGACGTACAATAACTTAGAGTGAAACAACTTGGGAAGGGTAGCTTCCACGGAGTCATGTCGTGTCTCGGTTATCCCGCCAGATGCAAGAGTGGCCACCTTGCTCTGGCTTAGCAGTTTTAAAGAAAATGCGCAAGAGTTTCTGCATGTGCGTGCCTTGTCACCGAAAGTTTGGTGAAAGTAGCAAACAGGTGCATTAGCCGTATCGATCCGGTTCGCAGCATTATTTTGCTGTGCGTTCTGCGGCGGTGCGTATGGACGAATATTTTGCTTGTCAATTTTAAAATTACCTTGTTTGTTAGGAACAAACTCTGTGGCCTGAGCGTTTGGAATGAATGGGGGCCTAGGTACATAATTATCATTAGCACGTCCACATCCCGAGCTCCTCTTCTTTTCCGCTGCTGTCGCGGTCTCTAATTTCTTTATTCTTTTTGATAAGTCCTCGAGCAGTCCCACTAATTTAGCAGTTTCGTCGATCTTAATCTCTGCAACCTCCGGCTTACTCTCTTCCACATCCATCTCTGAAGCTAGGGCCCTGTCGGCCAACATGGCCAAACTCTCCAAAGTAGCACTATCTGTCTGTGTGGCCAAATGGGCACGAATTGAAGTCGGCATTTGCCTAATAAATGCTTGGTGTATAACCGCTTTTCCGACCACTGCTTGGGTTCCGAAACCTGCCGTCTTCTGGAGGCGTCTTAAAAATCTTGAGGGGATGTCCAAGCCCATCTTTTCTCCGGAAATCACTTTATTTACCCGTTCGGGTGTGGTTAAACCTCGTCGCTCAATTAATATACTTTTCAAGCTTTCGTACTTGTGCGACCTGAAAGGTTGGAGTAGGACATCTCTCACATCAGAGGCGACCTCGCCTGAGAGTGCTGCACATGTCAGACTGTACCGCTCATCATTTTCGTTAATTTGATGAAGATCTGGTGGAACCATAGTTCAACATCTGTAGCGTAAAAGGTTGCTATTTTGAATTTAGGTAAGTTCGTTGAACGTATCGGGGGCTGTCTTCTGCGTGGTGAAGGGCTTTTTGACGAGTCACTAGAGTGATTTCTTGTTCGTCGATTTTGAGTGATTCAAGCGAAATCCTCTTTAAGCCTTTTGTATTCATTGGCAGCCTCGCGGAAACGAACTTCTTTCTCCTCGTTTTCCAAGTAATAATTGTCTTTTCGGTGAGCTCCCTGACCTTCCAGAGGCGTAGACACGAAACCTTCACTTTCGTGTGTTGTAGACATTTTGAAATGTTTGGTTGAGTAAAATTATTTAATTAATAAAACGATTGAGAATGCAGGCCTATTGGCTCTATGCACTATCTCTAACGGTGTTGAAATGGTATGTCATTTTAACACATACCAGCTATTTCGGTGACATGTCCTGCGTGGGTTAGACTGTACATTGCCGTCTAGACTTTATTAAAAATGTCAGTATATGTTGAATCTGTAGCAGTGTAGGTTTTTGAGATTGTCCATGCTATGTCGCATGTTGCGAGATACAGGTGTTGCTGAGATATTTGAATATTCCTCACTGGGATTGCATAGAATTTCTTTTCACTTAATCACACATATATAGATATAGGGGTTGCTGAGATATTTGAATATTCCTCACTGGGATTGCATATAATTTCTTTTCACTTAATCACACACTTATATATATTTTGTGAAAACTGTAGGTCAAGATTGTATATAGAATGCCAGAAATAATTACTACATGCTATGCTAAGCTATGATAATAGTATATAGTAAATCGACTTGAGTGGAATTTTTTTTTTACGCAAGTCGAAAAAAACATGCAAATGTTGAAAGTATTTCGCTATAGCGCAACTGTCAAATCGAATATTTCGTTATTTATATAAGTTTGATCTACTGAAAATCTAATGAGAAAATTTCGTTCTCTGGCTGATAGGGTAAATGTGACTGCAGTAAAAACAGCTACATTTGTTTTAGAAATAGTATTTTAAAACATCACTGACAGTAGTCTACGCGAACTGATGATATAATATATCATTTCACTGACGAATGATTTCTGCGGTGAACACTCCACTTTTTTTTTTTATATGGTATGTTCATCGCCGATTCATTCTTGATGACATCCGAATCGATCGCTTGCTTCGTTTCGTTTATTGTCGTGTAATTCGGTTGTCGTCGTGGCGGTTGTGTTTATTTGGTTTACGGCGGGTGTGGTATAGTGTATGATTGTTTGCTGTTAACGTGTGGCCGGTCGCACACGTGTCAGCCTGTATCGGTTTATCAAATATGGCGTACGTGACCACAGCCACGTAGACCCAGCCAGTAGCTCGTTGCTGTATGCTTGGGCCAGCAGGCCTGTGATATGGGTGTACCTGCAAAACTGAGCAGTAGGCGCGTCTCGCCTCACATTAGCATATTCATGAACTACCCTGTGCCAGAAAAGGCGCGAGGAGTAGGCTAGAACGACGCCGAACACCAGGGGGCGTTTCGACGTGAAAAATTAGACTATAAAATTTATCAAAATATCGCACAATTTGTGCTATAATTTCTTTTCCGAAACTGCGTATTTTATATTTTCTCTCACTTTAATGGTTTTGAAAAAGAAACTTTTTATATATGTAAAAAAATATTTGAGGCTAGTCCCTGTATAGTCTTGACACGTGAATAGGCTGCGCCACGAATTCAAAATGGCGGCCTAATTTATGCTAATGTGATGAGGTGACATGGGTCCACTGTCAAGGTGCATGCCGGGTATGGCGGGACGCGTGGTGCCCACGACAGGCAGTAGCTAAGTTAGGGAAACCAGCGTCCAATATGGCGCTCACTTACCAAATACATTCATTATTAACAGCATTCCCTGAAATAAAATACTGTTATAATAATAAAATATTGACCTACGGTCCTGGAAATATGTTTTACAGACCACCTAGGACCGTTTATTCACATTTATTTTCAGGCGAACAATTTTATTTGGTCCTAATCCTATTAAAGGTTATCTGAGTCGAAGCAATATTTTTCGATAATTTTTTCTTTGTCAATTTTTTCTGAACAATCGAAATCTGATGAGACTTCGTCTATTGGACTTTAAAATAGAGTCACCCAATTATGGCGAACAACGATAAAAATGGAGTTTTCAAAAATACCCACTTCCTACTCGCCTACAGTGGCATTAATAGAATGAAAGCATTCCAAGAACTCGTACTTGGAAAGATGAATGAGAAAAAAGGCGCCAAACACGTGGAATTCGTTAAAAAAAATGTTAAAATGACGCAGTTTTGGGCATAAAAACGCGTACTTCTCTTCTGATAACTTTTCTAGCTAGTTCTAGCTGGCATATTTAGCGTGACCTACAATTTTCACGTACCTTTGAGAAAAAAATGCTCATGATTTTTTTCGAAAAATCCCTTAAAATTAAAAAAAAAAACTATCCTTGAAAACAGAGGTTTTCATCTTGTTGCTTGGTGAAAATGCTGTTGCGATCACGATCAAACCTCAGGGGTCACCAGTATGGGAATAGTAGGAGGGTCTACCGGTAGAGTGAACGGCAAGACCCGCTTATCATTCACCATTTTATTTCTATCTTCCTTCCTTCCCCATCGGGTCAACCGTTCCGATTGACTTCATAAAACTCTTCTTCAGTTCATTATATTTATTTGTCTAGACATAAAACATCGGCAATGTACAGTCCCGCGCACGACACGCCCCTAGGCTAACTTTAATCTGCCAACCTGCAACACGTCTGCAGTCGTCAGGGGTTAGACTACAAGTAGCGAAAAAGGCCACGACCGCGTGGTGATTCGGTTTATGCGCACGTCACTAATATACTGAAGCGAGGCAGCCGTCCAGCTGTCCCCCCGCGTCCGGGGAGACTGGGGTCGACTGCCAGGATGATCTAGCGAGGCAGAGATCCTACACAACCACTCGTCCAGTGCGTCAGTTCCAAAATGCAAGTTGGGAAAAGATCAGGCAAGAAATTAGTCGACATCTTTTTTTTATACTGGTCACAACTTCAAGGTGATGGGAGGAAGTGAGGGGCTTAAGCCATGTTGAGAATGATGGGAGGGGGTGATCGAGGGGCGTCAGCCATGTTCAAGCACGAGCGTATTTCCTTTTGGATTGGTGGGGCCTCTTACGTAACCACATACAAGGCGTTAGGGGGGAGCACGGCCGTGGACGCGGAGGTGTCAGGGTTGGGGAGGGTGGCACTGGCCCCGGGGGGGGGGGGGGTATTCGCCTTAGAAATGGGTAGGGGTGTGCCTCCGGCATGTTCAAAACCTGACCCTGTCCCATGCAATTCACCTCGCGGCTAAAAAGACACCCTGTCCCAATTGGGGAAAAAAGGACCTTGTCCCAATTCCGGAAGCTCAAAAAAGACACCCTGTGCCAAAGCTTGAAGCTCAAAAAGGCTTCGGTTCAGCGGCAGATCCCCAGTACTCCCAAGTATGGAAGTGCCCCCCCCCCCCCGGGGCACTGGCTTACTGATAGGAGAGGGGCTGTCTAGAGGGGCTGAGGTCGAGCCTTGACCATGGGGGCTGTGCAGTCAAACCTCAAGGAGGCGTGGCTAAAATACAAAGAAAAAATAATAATTATAAAATGATATATATAATACATAACTATATAACAATGACCATACAAAATATCCAAGAAATCAAATAAAATACCATAATATCTGCATACAACCTGTGGAGCTTTTGGAATAAATACTTGAACTGCAAAAATATACTCTAACTAGTATGATAATCATTTAGCTCAGCAAAGCATAAATCGCAAAGTATTGTGGCATGTACTACCTTTGACAATCCATGTCTTTCTGACTATGGGCTAGAAAAGGTGTCGGATTACTACCCTTTGTAATACAAGCACTACATGTCAATGATTATACATCGGGCGGGGTGGTTGAAATTGAAAAACTTCAAAAAGATACGATGTCAATGTCGGTGTTATGTATTGACAACATTCTAAAATTTGGGCCGGTGATTTCAAATTCCTCTGAGCAGCATATATATGGACTTACAACTATACAAATTCCTAGGTATATGTTACAAATGTGTTGATATATAGGTACTTGGAAATTTTGAAAAGGTAAGTGACGTGCTAATTGCGAACGCCACACTGTTGAAGCTGTGAAAGCTAAATCTGACACAAATTCCATAGCTTGAAGATCATTGTCTTGGTCGCGCTGAGAAACTAGATCCAAAAGTGGAGGTATGACCTTCATGTTGTCACTTTCTATATGATGCTGAGAGGTTACCAAAACCAAGGAAACTATAGATTCCTTGCTAAAACCAGCCATAGACTGGGTTGTTGGGAAGCCAATGAACACCACCATGTTCCATATATTATGAAAAACGCTTTTTTGCGCATTGATATTGAACTCCCTTGTCCCACATATGTTCACTTTTAATAGATCTATAATTAGCATTACCTAATTTAGCAATATATGTCTCATTTGATACATATTCAGTTCAGTCTCTTGTATTATCTCCCCTCTAAGTTACCGCTTGACTTACAATGAGCAGCAAAAATTAGCTGAGGTGCGGATATATATAGCATAAATTCTTAAAAAATCAACTTTATCTTGGCTTGCTAGATTCATTTTTTTTGTGTTTTTTTAAAATATATTGCCTGTGGTACATATTGTTATTACGATATTCATAGACTACCCACACATCTGGGTTATCATGGTCAGGCCTATCAGAATATTTCACTAATTTAATAGACCAGCCACATAATTTGTGTTCGGGTGTTAGGGTTTGATGTCTGCATAATATTTGAGTTTAGAAAGCATTGTGAAATTAAACAACCGCAGATGGCTCTAACATTCAGCAGTGTTCAACAGCAGACACAAAACGTTAAATCAATGTTGCTGTAATGTTGATCCAATGTCGTAGATGCTGGATCGACGTTAAACCAACATTGATTCAACGTTTTGTGTCTGCTGGGTTTAAGCAACAACTTCAATACACAGTCACCACATATCTATTAGCTGTGAGGATAATGTAGATATATATCGTCTGGGCGATGACTCCAAGCACCGTGTGACAGATTCGCGGGAGATGCTGTTAAAAAAATTCGGATCATGTTCCATACCCTCAATAATATTTTTGTTAACTAGATAACCCTGGTTCATATCGAAATTCAAAGCATATAAAAAAGCCTATTAGTCTAGGTCCTGACAAGTTTTTGTATGCACTTTATTTAGGAGAGGCTAACTCGATTATTTTAAACTAATTCGACCCCAAGGAACAACATGGGATGCATGCCAAATTCTCTATCCGGGACGAAAAGTCTGAAAAATGCCCTCGCTTTTCGAAAAAAGTGTATGATTTATCGCGAATGCCGATTTTACATATTCAACTATATATTCTTATTTTATCTTGCAGTGTATGTTCTGAGACATTTGAATTATGTAAAATGTCCATGTTTGTCATTTCTTAGAAAATTTTATTCAGGGTGGGGGGTATTATATGGATTTTTTTACAAAAAATACATTTTTTTTCATCGCGAATGCCGATTTTACTTATTTAGCTATATATTATAATCTTATCATAAAATTTATGTCCTGTGACACGTATGTTATGCTGAATAGCCATGTTTTATAGTTTATAGAATATAATTAGATTTCTTTTGAATTTTTCATATATTTTACGTATGAAAATTATCTTTCCATATTGTAGTTTCCCACCAATAATCGCCACTCGCTGCGGGATGGTGCGCCGAGTCTAGTCGCCAGTCAGCTCTGATAACATCTGATAATTTTAACCATATCCTGGTCTGTAGATGGTCAAACCATCTGACCCCCCCCCCCCCCCTCGCCGCTATAGCCGTGCACTGCAGATGATGTGCACTGACGATTCTGTAGCATATCAGTCTGGGCTCTTAAGTTTAGTTGAGTTCATACTGCTCGAAATAGCCACGATTTGAGAATAGAGTGTTGTAAGACAGAAACTATATCAATTTCATCAAAGATTCATCTAGTTTATGCAATAACCATAGATATCAATGCAACAACAAATTCGTAAAATGTCTTTTCATGTGGATGCATGTTCAGTGCACTTTTCCTCACAAAGTCGATAAGAATTGTGATTTGCATTGTTGCATATTTCATTAAAACTATTTTTTTTATTTAAATTTAACACGATCAGCCTCACCTTCTTTCGTGTAGCCCAACAACTGATCTATTTTCAAGTGTTATACCATCTATAAAATGTAAGTACTCTTTTACAGGATTAATTTTGTGCACCTTTAAAAAGGACAGCATAGTCACAAATGTGTCATTACTGGGAATAAAGGCATGATAAAGTGATACATACAAAAATACCCCACACGTAGCTCATTTGTTAAATATTTGATGATTGGATGGATACAAAAATACCCCACGCGTAGCTCATTTGTTAAATCTTTGATGATTGTTTATAAATCAGAAAATTATGTATCTAAAAAAAATAATAAATGTGAAAAAAGTTTCCCATTTGTGACAATGATGAATGGTATATAGAGAGCAGCTTTTATAAAAGTTACACTAGCTCTCACTCGAAAAAAAAGATGCAGTAGCGCTGTGGTGAATCATTAAACTACAAAAAGATAAGATTGAGGGAGAACTATCACTTCAATCACCATTTCATTAACACAAAAGTTTTGGCAATGATGTTTTGAAGGTATCCAATCAATGAGCATATTTAAAGAATAATTTGATGAAGGTGGCTTGTATGATAAGTATGATATAAAGGAATATGTAGCTGATTTTATTAAATATTCGAGGATCAAATCAGAAAAAAATGCCATCAATATACTCAGTCAACCATCACCTGAATCGAACTCATTGTCCATAAAAAACACTTCAAATCTGTTGTTCAAATCAGAGGTAATACAAAGTTCGATATGTATTGATGACACCTGACATAATCACATTGGTACAGCATTATATTGGCACCTCAGCGTTTGTCTTGGTTGACAAAGAAGGTTTTTTGAAGAAAAGTGTCAGGTCATAAATAAATCAGCAAGGGCCTGAACATCTTTAAAAACCAACGCTATTGCTAGCAACTTTATGACTAGTGCTAGAAAAAATCACTGAAGAAGCTGAGTACACCTGCAAAGACTTCGATATTCCATTGACATATATGGAAAGCTGGACACAACTCTGACTAAATCCGTCTATTGTTTGACTTTTATACAGATGACATCAACAAGAGAGAGGGAAAGACATAACTGTAAACAGCATTATCAGAGAAGGGTGTATCCTGCAAGGATGTATCCTGCAAGCAAGACTGCCTTTCGCGCTGTCTATGCTCAGTGACTTACTAACATTACCATGCTGCAAAAGAGATATCACTACAGGCATGTGAACTGTACGACATATATGTGTGGAGAATGGCATGGGTCGTGTCAGATGAACATGCTTTGCCATTCTTGTCTTAACTACACACATAATGCAGCTGATGATGGGATTGTGTTCCGTGCACATACATTTTTTTTAATTCACTGTGCAAGATGTGCATCTGTTACTTCCATATCCACGCAGGTGTATGTGTATGCTTAATGTACGGCACCACTGTCTGTTAGTTGCAGACGGATTGGACTCTTAAGAGCTTTGGGCTGTGTACAATGAAAATCTGATAAAAGAATTGTTACCAGTCTATGGTATGCAATAGGTTTACAACATTGGGGATAAACTCCATCACACATTTAAGCCCACAGAAATACATGGCATATGCATGGCACTGGGGGATGAATTTACAAAATGTCTTACAGCACACCATGCTCACCAGGGCTGATTCTAAATTAAACTTAGAGCCCAGATTGATATTCTGATTCATTAGTGCTCATGCACCTACAGCTCATGGCTGTTGGGGGGAGGGGGGTGGCAGATTGAAACAATTCAGATGCTTTGAGAACTGACTTGTGACTTCTCTCGACACACCGAACTGCAGACAGTGGCGATTATTGGAGGGAGACTATAATATGGGCAGTGTCTGTGAGTGAGCGAACGGCACTGCATGTGAGAGTGAAGACTGATATGTTCAGGCCGACAATATAATTAATTTCCCGTGTATGGCCTACTCAGATGATACAAATAGCAATAGAAATAGCAGATCAGGGTTCCTACGCATCATGGAAAACCTGGTAAATTGCAATTTTATTTTCCAGTCTTGGAAAACTCATGGAATTTGAGAAAAATGCCAAAACTCATGGAAAACTCATGGGAAAAATATTCGTCAATAAAAAAAATGTTGTGATGCACATTTTTATTGAGTCTGTGTGATGTGATCGAGCTGGATACATTCTTCAACAATTTTATGCCCGGTATATGCCTGAATTTCGTCATTGAAAAAAATCAATTTTGTCATGGAAAACTCATGGAAAAAATCACACAGTGGAGTAGGAACCCTGCAGATATATTCTTGGTCAAATGTCTAAAACCATCAACATTTTCTGGCAATAGTTGAATTGTATTCCGATTCTTTTCATAATAATTATTGCCCTCAATATGGACCTTGACTTCAAACTTGTACATTTATTTAGAGATACAACAATCACCATTTTTGTTATATAATCAGGGAAAACAAGAGTTCCTGTAATTGACAGCTTAAATGTTGATGGCCTATCACTTTCCTGTACTGGCAGAAAATGTGCTGCCTGAATGAATTTTCATGCCGCATAGAGATTCGTCGCTGTAAGTACCGTTAGTGTAAGTGAGGGAGCAACCAATAAAACCCTATCACTAAATAATCATGCCTCGCAATCACTGGATATGGCCTCTATCTAAAACAAATTGTGATATAGTCTGATTATCTGATTTTAAAAATCCCTCAAAAATCCTTACGCCACAATCATCATCATGTACCTCATAATAACTTTAGATGTGAAGAAAACCGTGTTTTCGCAAAAATCAGTCAAAATGATTTTCATACACAAAATATATGAACAATTCAAACTAAATCTAAAAATATTATATAGACTGTGAAACATGGATATTCTGCATAACTTAAGTGTCACAGGACATAAATTACATGATAATATTATTGTTTATAGCTAAATTGAAGTAAAATCAGCATTCGCGATGAAAAAAACGTGTTTTTTGCAAGAAAGTCCAAATAATACACAAAAAATAATAATTAAAATCTAAGAATATTCTAGAAACTGACAAGCGTGGACATTTTGCATAATTCAAATGTCTCAGAACATAACCTGCATGGTAAACTAAGAATATATAGCTTATAATGTAAAATCGGCATTCGCGATGTAAAATACGTTTTTTTTCGAAAAGCGAGGGCATTTTTCAGACGTTTCGTCCCGGATAGAGAATTTGGCATACATCCCATGTTGTTTTTTGGGGTCAAATTAGTCTAAAACAGTTGAGGTAGCCTCTCCTAAATAAAGTGCATACAAAACTTGCTCAGGACCTCCACTATAATTATGCCGCTATCCCCTAAACCATAGGCCAAATCCATTTTGATGCAAGTGTTATTCATTTTGTTGTTTATTTCAAGATACCCTCAATTCTCAGGTATTATAGGCCCCTATTAATACATGTATAATAAAGACTAGTCATGGATTGGGCATTTCCCTTTCAGTATGGTGTTGGACTCTTCTACATAGTTCATAGCGCTGATCGGGTATTTATAGGCGAGTAGTTTCTCGGCTACATAGTTCATAAATGATTTTATGGCGCGATAACAATATCCGCTCAGTTTCAGACTCGTTGTTGACAGATCTGTTCCTCTGACATTGTTTCTGGTGGAGAGATAATACCGGTTCTTAAATGCGCTGATAATTATACTTTGGTCTGTAAGATATAGCTTGTATGTTGTGATTACTTTTTGTGTGATCAAAGACTATGTCATGCATCAGCTTGGTGTGTTCCGAAATGAGAGTGCAGGGAAGCCAGTCAAAATAATATTCTGAATCAGGTTCGTCTGATAGTCAGCGATAACGACAGCAATTTACCAATGACGATACCCTGGACCACAGAACATAGCCTACATTAGCCTACCCTGATTACATAGAAGTGTATTTCTATGCCCTGGACGATACGGATTGTTCGATAGTCGCAAACAGTTCATCGCTAGCCCGATAGGTCTGCACTGAACTTGTAACTTGTATAGACACCTGGGCTATGTAGGCCTAAGCTATTATTTTACAACAAACATTTCCAAAAAAAGTGCAGTCTATAATTCATGTGGTGAAGTGGAAATATCACATTATGCAAGTTTCGAAAATATATAGGCCTAGGTCTATGCCTTGGGTAAGTAGATGGTTAGAACAAAAAAGTGGGTAATTTTACATAAAATTAGAGCCTACCGTATTCCCCCGCATATTGGCGCCTGCGCCTATATGAAACATTGCCTTTTTTGAAGACCAAAAAAAATAAGTAGTTCCAGAATAGGCGCATGCGCCTATATCTGAAGCTAGGCGCATGTGCCTATAAATGAAACCTTAAAAAGCTATCCAGGCCTGGGATTACATTTTGTGACCAGGATTTTTTCAATCACATCATTCATCAATAGAGTTGAATAGGCTTTCTGTAATTGGCGAAACAAAACTGAATACAAAATTGAAGAAACAAAAATGACTAAACTGGTTTATGTGCCTAAAATCTGCGTTTTTAGGGTTTCATTTATAAGTCATGTTTGTATGGGATTTGTAAATGACTTCACTTCTAGGCGCATGGGCCTATATGGCCTAAGTGAAGTTAGGCGCACCCTCACTTATAGGCGCATGTGCCTATTATATGCGGGGGAATACGGTATAGCCTAGTGTCCCCGGGACTTAAGGTAGACCCAGGGCACCCTGAGGTAGACCTGCGTTTTGAAGTTTTTTTTTTAAATAAATAGTTCAAATTCACGTTTAAGCATCATTACCGTAGACTGGGGTGACTTTGGCACTGTGGGGTGACTTTGGCCGAAATTAAAAAAGAGATATTTCATAACGTCACAATATAAATATCTATACTATTTGTATTATTTTATTGACGTTTCACCACACATAATCTGATAATACCGGGTAACCCCTCCCATAGACTTACATGTAATAAGGCCAGTCAACATTCTTTAAGTGAAACATGTAAGCCCTATATATATAAACCTGTATATTTTTTTAATCGTCAGGACATAGTCTACTCTATCAATATAAAAAAAATAACTAGAAAAGTAGTTCCCGAACTTTAATAAATATCAACTACAACCAATAAGGCCTACAGATTTGGATAATTTTTAAGAAAAAAAAATAGTGTCCCATTTTGCCCCGTAGGCTATACGGGGCCAAGTAGGACAAGGCCAGGGGCTAACTGGGACACTCCTAAAATATCAGCAATTTCGCATCTATAGAGATTAAACAAGGTATACTGCATCCTACGATGATTCCAAATAGTTTGAAGGGGGTGAGCTATAAATAAACATATTTGCCTTTTAAACACGAAGGTTTAAACTGCAACAAAAATAATGCCGAAAATAATAGCTGAACCCCGATGCACTACAGGCCTAATGTGTTGATACTAAGTAACAACCACATTGTGTCCATCCCCAATACATACAATCTAAAGTAGGCCTAACAAATGGTAATTGAGTTTTGGTCACATGTCAGTACCCACAGGGGTTAAGTGGGATACAATGCTCTATTACAGCTGGGGCTAACCAGAATTGTCCCAGTTATCCCCGGGTTGACCTTCCAGAAAAATATGACCTGGCATGTGGCCATGTTACAGCATCGAGCATCTAATAATTGTAAATCCGGCAGTAAATATGAGTGTTTTCAGTGATAGTAGTTTGGGTTTATAAGACTCGTAATTGAGATGTGAAAAATTACTTGAGAGGCAGAAAAATACATTTAGTCCTACCTGCTCACACAGATCTGCTAGTTTCACTGGGGTTGTAGTTCAAGTGGAGGTGGGTGTCCCTCCTTTTTTTAAAACGAGGCCACATATATTGTCATATCATGGAATTTCCTGTTAGAGGCCTGTCCCAGTTAGCCCCGTGTCCTAGTTAGCCCCGGTCTCCCCTACACTGTAGAAGGTGTTCTTTAGAAATATTCATCAATTTGACCTGATATTTTATCCGGCCAATAATGCAATACCTAACAAAAATGGTGTCTTTGACATTCTGGATCACATGTTCAGGCCAAGGGATACACCTGGTCAGGCACCTGACATTTTTATGAAATTAACAGCTTCTTTTAACATATTTAAGACAGGGTGGGATGGACCAGGGAGGGGTTAAACAGAAAAGCCATGAGAGGACTGTTGCACAGGTTGGGGAGGGGTAAACTTGACTGCACCACTACATCTAAAATGCTATATTTCGTGTCCAACTTGGCCTGACATCCTACGTATATTTAGGCCTGACAGTACGTGTTTCTGTCAGTATTGTCTGGTGAGATATAGGCCTACATCTCCACATGTATCACGTGTATTGACTAACTTATTATAGTTGTATTATCCAAGTCAGAATATACATTCTAACACATGATCAATGTTGAATTTATGTTGGGCCAGCGTCGTAGACGGTTGACATACATTAATCCAACATTGTCAATCTTGCAGCATGAACAAAATAGTTCTACACCGGCCCAATGTTTTTTTTCATGTCAGGCATGCATCGCAAACGATGGATCAACGTTAAACCAATATTGGGTCAGTGTATCGTGCTGACTGAGACTGCATACCAGTAAGAATGATGACCCAGTGCCAGGTCGCAATCTGAGATGCTGTCCCCAACATCAAAGAAAGAGTAATTGTCGCAATCACTATGCATATAGTAGGCCTATAGGGGAGACATAATTATAATAAACTTGTCTCTCATAGGTGCAAGAAGACCTCGAACCTGACATAGTTTTCAGGATCAGGTGTGGATCACCAGACAAGTTTTTGAAGCCCTATCAGAACGCAGCAATTACAGAAGAAATTCTCAAAGATCTGTAGCAGGGCCCTGAGAAGGAGGCTGGTCTGTATACAGTGTACCTGGTAGACACAATGTAGGCCTACCCACCCAATACCGGTTCAAGGTTGGGTTAGCGTCGCAGCCCATTGCTGGTACAATGTCGGTCAATCGTATTCGACGCTGGCCCAACATTGAAGCCAGAGTCGGGTGATCGTCCCGTGTTTGCTCTGACTGCCATAGGAGTGGCACTTTATCCCCCGAAATAAAATGAATTGGGCTTTAGGCCACCTTTGTGCACATCAAGGATACTAGAGCAGAGTATCCTTGTGCACATATAGGCTAAACTGGGCCGGGAGAATCTTCTGAGAATGGTGAGATGACACTCTCCTCCAGACACAGGATTCGAAATTCGAGCCCTGGCGGTCTGAGACCGAGCACGCTACCTCTCGGTCACGGAGGTTCCCCACAATACTGAGTTTTACACGCGGATGGGGAAGAAACATTTTTGTTTCTTTCATACCGCCGAGACCGGGAACTGAACCCGAACTCTAGCGTGAAAGGCAGCGGTGCTAACCACTACCCTGGCACCCGCCCTTATCCCTCGAAAGGCCACTACCGCAATAACACGATACATTTGCCCAATTGTGAAATAATGTTGGGCCACCTTCTGCGACGCTGGGCCAACAATATTCCAACTAAAACCCTTTAAGCTCTTATTGTAGACTTAACCACAAATATAATCGTGCATATTATTATTTCTGAACACTTCTTAAAGATAAAAGTACTTAACCTAAGTACATGAAACGTTATATTCGACATGTTCATAAGGACTGGTGTACATTGTGTACAGAGATGTCACCCGTTCCCCCCACACAGCACCCCTCTTCCCCCTAAATAGGACACAAACTCAGGCAAAATAAACTTGATAGTACCAGCCTCCGGCCGGTCCTAAAAAAAGTGCTAAAACATGGGGCTTTTTTTTCTATTTTCCATGCAAATGTTATGTCCTAGTCTGCTCTCTGAGAATGCAGCATATGAAGTCATCCTCAAGGTCAAATGGTCAATAGCAAGGTCAAAATGATTTTTAACATACATTCTAGAAATTAGAGCACGTATAATACCTTGTGTTGGGCTTGATTTTGACTGGATAATCTAATTCTGTTGGGTTTAAATGATTAAACATGCTCAAGGTGAAAAGATCTAGTGACGGCTGAAAGGCATTAAAAAGGACTGGCTCAGGCTAAAATCACAAAAAAATCGGTGATTTTATTTCGGGTTCTTAATATGACCATATGATGTAAACATGTACATAGACTAAAACTGCAAATTTTTATAATTTTTGTGCTGCGCATTCAGCAGTTAGGCTAGATATAGAGACGAAATTCCCGCATTTCCTATTTTTGACATGGTTGTCAATAATTAGAAATCAGGAATTTCGTCTCTATATCTAGTCCCATCACCTTTTAATGCATCTTCATCACCTTTAACACTTTTTCTTCACCCTTTCACGTCTTTCCGTCGCTCTTTGATTTTCTTCGCCACATTTTAATGCATCCAGTCACACCTTAACGCCTCTTCCTCACCCCTTAACGCCAACGCCTCCTCATTGTCCTCCAACGCCTCTTTATTGCCCAATAACGCCTTCCCATCGCCATATAATGCATCGCCTTTCAGCGTCTCTCCATCACCCTTGAATGCATCTCCACCAGCCCTTAATATATATTAGGCTACTTTTCCGTCGCAGCGCCTGTTGGAGCATCTCCATCACCCTTTAATGCATCTCCATCAACTTGAACACTTTTTCTTTGTCTTTTAACGCCTTTATGTCGCTCTTTCACATCTCTCCATCACCTTTTAACGCTTCTCTGTTGCCCTCTAATATATAGCGATTCTCATCGCCTGTTAACGTACTCCCGCTGTCATTTAATGCCTTCTTGTCACCGTTCCATAGACCTTTCATGCCCCCGCCACCTTTCAACGCATCCTGTCGCTCTTTAACGCCCCCTTTTTGACCCCTTTACACCTCCTCGTTGCCCTTCAACGCTTCCTCATTGGCCTTTAGCGACTTCACATTTTCTTTCAACCCTTCTCAGTCGCTCTTTAGCACCTCTGGATCGCCTTTTAGCAATTCGTCGACGCCCTTTAACGCTTTCCCCATTGTCTTTTACGCCTCCTCATTGCCCTTCAATGCCTCCTCATTGGCCTTTAACGACTCAACATTTTTTAAAACCCTTTTCAGTCGCTCTTTAGCGCCTCTGGGTAGCCTTTTAGCAACTCGTCGACTGCCCTCTAATGCCTCTCCATTGTCTTTTGCCGCCCCTGCTTAGCGCCTGTCCACTGACTTGTTTCGCTTTTTCGTCGCGCTTTGACGCCTCTCCATCACCCTTTAATGAATACTCATTTGTTTGGTCATTTCACTTTGATGCTGTTTATTCATTAAAACCCTACCAATATATTATATGTGCTCCAATTTGGCCCTGGAATTGACCTTGATGACCATCTCAGCATTTCAAATCACCAAAATAATACCGGAAATAGATTTTCCAGACAAAATCACACGAAAAAGAGGTATTACACTTGTTCCTAGCTTTATTTGTTAAAAGTCATATTTTCGCTTACCTGACCTTGAAATTCACACACTGACCCTGGAAATAACCTTAAAATCCTATATAACACAATTTTAAACCTAAAACTTTTTAAATTTAAGGCACTTGGGTATGGGCCTCTAAACATGATATTTTACTTTACTTTACCTTGAAATTGACCTTTTGACTTTGAAGATGGCTTTAAATAACAAAAATAATTTCAGATATGGATTGCCCGGTCAAAATTACATGAAAAAGAGGTATTACACAATGTTCCCACCTTTCTTTGTTAAAAATGGTAATTTTGCTTACTTGACCTTGAAATTGATTTTTTGACCTTGAAAATGACCTTCAGTCATGAAAATAATACAAGAAATGGATTGCTCGTTCAAAATCAAATGAAAATGAGGTATTACACTTGTTCCTAGCTTCATTTGTTTAAAAATATTATTTGACTTTGAAATATCTAGCGGCCCTTTTGTTTTTTCCCATAAAAAATTCCGCCCAAGGGTGCTAAAGTGGCACCCGGCTGATTACTGCTGAGGACATCCCTTAGAACCAGAATCACCCATAAAATATCATCCATGCCTCAAAACATGCTTGAGATAAAAATGCCATTTGGCATCTGGACTTTCAGCTGGAGCAATGTTTTTTATCTCTAAACGTTGTCGCCATGATCATGCCTTGGGTGCTTGATATGCTTAAATGCAGTCATAGGCCTACTGGTAAAGTAATCGATCGTTCAAAATGTCTCCAATGGGACCCCCAGACGGACACAATTATCATGATATCGATTGTTTGATCTGTTTCAGGTACATTTTATTTTGGAATGGCTCTAGCATGTGGGATAATGGATCGTCATGTTGTACTAGATATATATAGGCCTATATAAATGCATATACATGTACTGTAATAATATTCTATTATCCATTAATCATATTATAGGCCTACTATTTCTCTTCCACAAAGGTACTGCGAAATCGGCGATGTATATTACCCGGACTAATTCAGAAGAGAACATTTTATCGCATGTTGTCAGTGGTTTTTAACAAGTCAGTAGACGATCAATACTTGAAAGTAATGTGTTTAATTATGTTTTTGACATATTATATATATACAAACATACGATATTATTGGGTCTTTCTTTTGCTTATACCTAACTATTGGGTCTTTTAATGACACCACAATTTAGTCACATTTAAAAGGGACTTTTAAGATAGAAGTTGGAGGAGGTGACTCCACGGTACCAATCTATACTCTCTATTCCAATCTATAGGTCATATACTACTATATATGCTCAGGGCCTACCTGTCAAAGAGAACTATCGAGATGTGATTTGAATATATATATATATCGTTCTATTTAAATATCGTTACAAATAAAAATTTATTTATCTGATTTAAATATACTTATTGTTATATCTGACCCCATCTACTAAGAATAGCCTGGCACATCTATAGGGCCTACATATTATATCGGGCCTGTGCGAATCCATTGAAGATACCCGGTCTTTATCCTCTCCCCATTGGGGAAAGGGGGATTCTTGTCACGCCTCACGCTTTTTTGTGGTCGCAAAAACAAGTTGTCAGAAATGTCTAAATCACATTCTCAACAATTAACATAAAGATGTCAAAGTGATTTTTTAAAGATTGTACCAAAATTCAAATTGGCCGTCAAAATTGAACTTCTTAATATTTGTGTGCGCAAAAAATTAGTCCGCAATAATTCAATTATTCAATACAATATGGAGATATGTAAATTATCATAGACTAATATTCAAAATCACATTCCACAATGTGATGTGCTTGCAAGTGATTTTGCTAAAATTGTACAGAAATTCAAACAGGTAACCACGGATTGGCTTCATATTTATTTGTTGGGAGAGAAACTCAAATGTTTGGCGGGAGATGCTTTTCAGGCCTCTTGTCTATTCAATTTTTTCCACATACTGGCCAAAAGTATGTTTTTCTTGTAATCTGTCTCAAACTAGACCCCTTTAAAACAGCATGGCACCTGGCTTTTATACACATCGACTGCAGAACAGAAGTAATTCAATGTTAATAAAATATTTTTTTTGTTTTAAGACCTGATAATGATAGAATAAAAGAAGTAGGACCGAACCGTGCCTGTGCCGAGTGGCTACTGCGTTGTGGAGCACATGTGAAATGGCAAGACATAAATAAATGGCAGACAGATTATAATACACTTCCCTCTGGCAACCTGTCAAAGTACAAAATAGCCGAAGTCAATGCCGATGATGCTGCTGTGATGGATATAGGGTTTTCTCATTTCGGTAAGATACATATTATCATACACATTTTAACATTTTTTATGATATTCCATATGACTAGTAGGCCCTAGTAGTTTTTGTATCCTCTTAACATATTATGCCTATTCACATTTTAGAAGGATGTGAAGCAGTGGAAAAGGCACGCTTTCACCACTGTGCTTATTTAGAAGATGGTGCTATTGAAGAGCTGTGCACACGACTTGAGAATAGTTTAAAACATCTTGAGATTAGCAGCTGTGGTGACATAACAGATGAAGGATTATCTACAATAACAAATTTAAAGTGAGTAAAACATCTAAATACAAAATTAATATAAGAAAAGCATATGTTTACAAGGCTAATTAGGCTGCCTTTCCATTGACGCGTTTGGGTGCGCGACGCGTTGCGTTGCGACGGCCGCGCGGCAGAATTAAAAATCGATCAAATACATTCACAATGTGACCTTTCCATGGACGCGATTGGCCGCGCGGCCAGCAATCGCACATGTAGCGATTTCTGCGTTCATCCACCGCGCGTTGATCTCCCCATTTGTCATTTTATATTGTTTCTGGTTGTTTTCCGTCGTGTCTGGCAGCTCATCAAACACGAGACGTTGAACCAATGCTGATTCAATGCTGGACTATCGTCTGCGATGCTGGCCGAGCATGAATTTTATTCAAAATTGGCTCTCTGCAACGTCTCATATTTGCTAGGTTGCTGTGACACTGAACGCTAGCCCAGTAGACCTCTATAACATTTATACATTGTTGGAGCAACGTCGAAGACGTTGGGCCGACGTTGCATACATGTTGTTAAGCCCATACAATTTTATTGTGTTTACTGGGAGAGTACAGTGATATATATATATATTCACATTATTCGTCATAATGGAGGCCCTATCACAAAACCTGCACGCCTATAGTCTTGTTCTCCCTCTCTATAGTCTAGTTATAAGCCACACTTAATTTGAATACATGCGGTATTTAAAGGGTGTGCGTAATGAATGTCTGAAGCATTAGAAAGACATATTTCGGCATGTAAATGTTGGCCTACGTTTATTATAGAATGACCCGTTATAACTGCATTGCGCGAAATTGGACTTCATGGATAGACCTACAAGTACCAAGGACAGTCTGGAACAATGTCACCACATCTCCTGCGCGTCAGGACGCGCCGATGACAAGGTTTATATTTAATCGCGTCAATGGAAAGGCAGCCAATGTGTTAATTTGAGGAATCTGCAAATTTGTGCCCCACGTACATGGTCATTTCGTCCCGAGGAGGAGCAGAGGAATCAAATGACAATGGTCGGACTGAATTTGTACAAGAAGGACATTGAATTACCACATTGCTGAAATGTGAGCTTGTAACAAAACGTTACATTGTTATGCAGATAAAAGGACTGAATATATACTATAGAGTGGACGCGAGCGTGTGGAAATGGACTACAAATGAAAAATTTCGAGCTTCGAATAAAAATCATGCTTTGTCATTTAAGTCCGCAAATGATACATAGCGCCGTGTTCTGAGACGATCTTAAAGTTAAGGTGTTAAAGTTAAGGTGGTAGTTAAGTCTTAGCCAGTAGGCCTACGTTCATTTTGGCGAATTAGCAGGTTAGCTCGGGGGCCCTAGGGTAGTGGTTAGCACCGCTGCCTTTCACGCCAGAGCTCGGGGTTCGGTTCCCGGTCTCGGCAGTTTGAAAGAAACAAAAATGTTTCTTCCCCATCCACGTGTGAAAGTCAGTATTGTGGGGAGCCTCCGTGACCGAGAGGTAGCGTGCTCGGCCTCAGACCGCCAGGGCTCGAATTTCGAATCCTATGTCTGGAGGACAGTGTCATCTCAATCATCTCACCATGCTCAGGAGGTTCTTCCGGCCCAGTTTAGCCTATATGTGCTCAAAGGTGGCCTAAAGCCCGATTCATTTCATTTCATAACTTTATTTTTCAGAACACGCCTAGCAACTCTGATAGCCTGGAGCAGTCCACCTGCAGGCTGATCCAGCTGACATCACAGGCCTATATTCTCGGCTCATAAATATACGGTTGTGGCGTTTTCGAGCTAATTTACATAATTTGGTACTGATGTTTACTTGATATGGTAACTAACTGGACAGGAACATGCTTTAGGATTACTCAGATTTAGAGACTACCTAGTAGGTAGCTCTAACGTAGCGGGTTGTAATTTTAAAACTCTCATTAATCCTACATTCAATTGTTAATAGAGATAATAATAGTCATGAAATTTATTTTTCGTGCTTGTGGTTATTCAAGGTTCTTTTTGTTCTCACAAGTTGGGCTTCAAATACCCACAAAACAAACGATATTGTTAGATTTAAATTGATCGATACTGGGTTTTTATTTTCGTCGTCTGGTGGCGTTTCCTTTGTGTCACAAATTATGCTACTATTTTGTTTCAGATTATTGGAGACGTTACTACTTTATGATCTACCAGCCGTACGAGAGAAGAAAATAACTTATGAAAAATTACAAACATCTCTGCCAAAATGTAATATTAATTTCAAAGATTTGTCAGACTGATACAACAGGTCAATGAGTGATAAAGTATGTATATAGAATTAACGCATACTGCATAATTATTAATTATGTTCAATAAAATTAATTTCATAAAAAAATAATACGACTGATCGAAATGAGGATATTCTAATTATCTTACTTTTAAAATAGTCCAGCGCATATTTTATAAAATCGAGGGAAATTAATTCTCTATGAGATGTGAATTATGGTAGACCTAGTATTTCACAAATCAGTCAATAAAAATGAAATTATGCGGCAGATTGAAGCTTGATCAAAGACTTGAAGATAATTTATCGTGATGTTTTGTTTTTACATACAATAAATGAGCACTGTTTGTTTCCACTAATCCATTTTATTATCCACAAGGCTACTGCGGATATATTATTCTGAAGTTATTTTAAGAAACAGTAATAAGGATTTGCAAATCCAATAGCCTTATTATTATTATTATCAGCATGATAAACTACAGAGCTACCATAAAAAATACTAATAAGTATCTTTGAAAAAAGTTTTATTGGATTTATTGTCAGTAGTATCACCTATAGTGCGCCTTCAGATAACAATGTTTTACCACTAGACTTTAAATAGTCATTTATGCAATAAAAAGAACCATTTGATAACTAAAAACTGGATCAAAGGTTAAAAATATAAACACTGTTAACAGCAATGGAAATACAAAAAAGTTGCATCATTTCATTTCAGGAATAGTCCAATATACATTTAGTAAAAAACACAATTGTGAAAATATAGTTTCAAAATGCAATTTATTTAAATGCCGTTTGGTCTATAATTTAGGAAATTTATTGTTCGTGTCTGATGTGCCGACGATATAAAGATGTCTGGCCATGTTCCGGTTCTTCCACTGGTGGCAGGTTTCTGGATAACCGATTATTCATGACCTCTTCACTGGCTGACCTGCAATAAAGATGGCTGCTGGAATATGCAGTTAAGTGTTTAATTAACTTAAATGAATGGTCTCAACAATTTTCGCAAAATGCAGAAAAAATATTGCAGAGCACGTTTATATCAAATTTTAAATGAAGTGCGATGGCAGCCATCTTTGCTTTAAAACTATTTCCAAACATAACCAAAATAATTCAATAAATAATGATCACAAAAAAGCTCTGGCGGGAATCTTGGACATGCAGATTATCTCATTTTCTATTAAATAAACAGTGTTCTCAGGAAGTTTGAGAAAGTTTAACGAAAACCGATTATATATATATTAAAATGTGTTTACTCCGAAGCTTACATCGGAGTGTTGTAGAATAATACTAATAATAGACAAGCCTGTAATCGAAGCGCATGTGACAATCCTTACGATTTGACTGTGTGTTATGGGTTTGAAGTTGTGTAAATTTCGAAAGTGAATGCTAGAGATTTGAAAATGATTCTGAAGCCTCCAATATAGCAGTGACCAAATATTGAGCTGCCTTCCAGGTATACATATACTACAAAAGTAACCTTAATGTAGGCTAGGTCTTAAATGTCATTTTGTTTGGTCTTAAAATATCTTAGTCCATGGGCTCTGGTAAAAATCATGAAATTGGGCACGGGGACTCCTTATAATGCACTTTGTGATATTTTTCGAAGGGGGACAAAACCCTTCTTCATAAGATTTGCCGATTATCACATTAAGCCTCATAACTTTAGAACAAATAAAGATAGACAAATGAATAAGGTATCAAAATAATCAGAATTGCTGTACAATCACGTATATAATATTATAGCCGAGACCTCATTTGGATAAATCTAAGATGACCGCCATGTGATTTGACGATTATAACGTCACACATCGTAAATTTGGAACAAATTAAAATAATGAGCATTGAAATGTTAATACCGTGGATGTATGGTAATCGTGGTGATAGCAAAATTATATTTTGCATAAATTAAAGTTGGCCGCCATCTGATTTGCCAGTCATCACATTATGCAATGATCACATTATGCATCATAATTTTGGAACACATAAAGATATAAACATATGACGGGTGTCAAAATAATCAGCACACAAATGTCAATATCGTGTATGTATATAATACTAGCAAACTGCTAATTTGCATAAATTCAATTATCACATTATGCCTCATACCTATATTAAGTCATAAATTTATCAATATATATAATAACGAAAGTGATGTTCCAGTACAATCGTGTATTGTTTACAAGGAACACCATCGAAAATTTAGTTGTTTTCCGTAGTTTTGAAGAAAAATGAGTAAAATATGTCGGTTTTGGACGTACGCAGAGAACGGTCATTTTGCAAACATGCATAACATCTCTGTGATGTGTGGTGTAGAAACAAAACATTCTTTGTATTTATGTGTAGACATGACGTATTTGTAGAGGGCCCTTCACAAGTTATATTTTTTTAGTGTTTCTTCCATGGTGAAAAAATAATTTAAAGTTTGGTTTCGGACGTAGATTTTTGGGTTTCGGACGTACACTTCTGAATTCAATACTTAAATATAGCAGCTATGGTCTCACTTTGGATCTAGATTATTTTTTTGTCCATCACATGCATAATAAAGCAATAAAAAAATACTATGGTGATTTAAAGATTGCTATGGAATGCCTAAGCCTTTTGGGAAGCTCTGCTTGTATGGTTTCGGACGTACACCTAATTGGATGGTGGTAATTGCACCCACTGAAAGACAATTATCAATAATAGAGCTAACTAGTAAATTACTTCTTCTTGTAATGAAAATAAATGTATAACTCCCACCTCTCATAATTATGGCTCACTGCAATACAAATTTGAAACGGCTATTTTTATATAAATGTGTTAGAAGTGCTTGTTTCAACAGTTCAATAGACATTGTGTAAAGTGCTCTTGTGAATTCCATGTATAAAATATACAATATTGTGTATATATCTTGACCTAACAAGAAGCTGAGATATATGCTATATAACATTTCAAAATTATATTTCTAAAATTTGAAAAAAAGCAAGATTAAATTAAATTTGTTTTCAATACATGATAACCCCTATTCACGTGGCAAAATCTTCACAGGTAAAATTTTAATGTGTATATCTGAAAGTGTGTTAGTCTAGAAACTGGTATTTTTGCATTAAGAGGATAACTGAAACTTTACTAACGTTAAATACAATCAACTCCTGAGCTTAGCTTCAGCTTTTAATCGTTATTCTCTATTTCTGTATCTCCTGTGGATTAATAAGAATTTTCTAAAGCTTGTATTTTTTGGATTCGAACTTACATCACCACCACAATGTGAAAATTTATCAATATAATTAATAATTCACTTGAAGTAAAATTGCAAAAATGTTTTGTCATATTAAAGCAACTAAAACAACAAAAGCATATTTGTTGAAATATAGGTGTTCCTATTTAAGTTGTTAAGCTTCCTTTTTTTGTTTCAGACGTACATTTTCCTGTACGTTCGAAACTTTGTACATCTGAAACCGTTATTTCTAAGAGAGAAGCCCCAGAGTTTTCAAATCTTGACTTTTAGTTGTATTATGATACAAAATGCCGTGTATATGTGGCCATACTGCATCATCCGGAGTTTCCAAAACATGACTTTTAGTTTTATTATGATAGAAAACGCCGTGTATATGTGCATGGCCATACTGCATCATTCAGGACTCTCATATAAGATGTTTGTATAATGATTGTATGGCCGGATGATATTCAAACTGTCGGCATTTGAATTTTGTGTAAACACGCCATATGCTGATTATGGTCACGTGAACGTGGCGTACGCAAACCGAGAGAGTCTGACACAGTTCAGTTGTAAACACATCATCCACATCATGCTGTCACCAGCGCCACACCCACGAGCCTGTAGGGAGAGATCGCCTTTCTCACAGAAGGAATAAACTAGAACAGTTTACTTGAAAATGCCACCAGACAAAAATCGTCATCTCAGATTCTGAGACTCAGTACCCAGTAAGAACACAGGCTTCATAGTTTGCCAGCTCAGGTCGGCTCAGATACACACAGACAACACACACAGACCACCCTGCAGACCCACACATATGCCGCATGTATACATACATCATGTGGACAGCTGTATGGTGGTATCACCCTGCCCAGTCAGGTCAGACTGTCAGACTACCAGTCTGACCTTGACAACAGGTGTGTGTGATGCCTGTACGAAATGGAGGGGGTGCGAGCAGCATGAATATTCATTATCACGTCACCGGTTTACTGACTGGTATGGAGGTCACACTCAGGTCAGATTGTCTGGCCTGCAGGAGTTGGGCAGGGAAGAGGGGGGTTCTGAACTCATAGCACATATACGTGATATCAAGGAGTCTGCCGGTAGCAGACAACTGGATAGATGAAGATGGGTGGTATGTGTATAAAAAATACGCGCCAATACACCCCATCTAACGAGAGACATTCACCCAATGCTGTTTCAATGTTGGTTCACCGTCTTTGCCGCTGGCCCAACATTAAAACAGCATCGGATGAATGCCTCGTGTTGTTGGGCAGGGTCGTCCTCGTCCGGCGCGTGCAGTCTGTGCCGCAAGGCTGGAATCTGCCAACAGTCATAATATTTCATTATAGATCTAAAATATAACATTATTTTTATATAGACTTATGTTAAATTAAACACTTTGTTAAAATTATATATTCACCGACTTGTTCTTCACTTCATCTGTGTTATTCAGACATGCATGGACATATATATACAGTTGACATTAATAGACAAGTATAATCACAACAGACATTTGATCACGTTATTTGAAACAATCGCGTATGGACATATATATACAGTTGACATTAATAGACAAGTATAATCACAACAGACATTTTATCACGTTATTTGAAACAATCGCGTTTTAATTTAGAAAAATCAGGCTACGTATATTTCATATCTACGCCAAACGTGTTTTTTTATTTAAAAGTCATTTATGTTATTAACTTAATTAACTTGATGACATGATACAATGAGTTGTGATGGAAGTTATGTACGTCGGAGAAGGTGAGCATTACTACAGAGCAGTTTGACACAAGTTCAGTTGTGAAGGGAGTCGCACCTCGGTGAGCAGTAGGCCAACTCTGTACAGATGACACAAGTTGAGTTGCTAACAGAGCGATACCTCTGAGAAGGTGAGTGTTACTACGAGTAGATGACAACTAGTGAGTTGTGAAGGCTGGAGTGAAAGCTTGGAATGAAACTGTGAGTGATAGATTGGTAAGCTGTGAACTCGCTTACCAATAAAAACTAGGTACTTCAACTCAATATAATTTTTATAATATAAATGTAAGTAAGAGCGGATATATATTTAAAATTAGTTGTTTCAAAATATAGGAAATGATAATAATCGCGGCAATGTCTACACACGCGATAATCTGATCGTGCTTAAAGGTGAAATGACCTGCTTCATTCGTTTACAAATTGTGAATTATTGTATAATTTTATAAGATTCATAGATAAGTAAATATGTTTAAGGCCTATATAAAGGCTCATAATATTCTATCAGTTCTAGTTTCCAACGCGATAGACCTGTTCATTATAGGGGGCCGAACGGGTAGTAAATTGAACTAACATTGGAAGGGTTGTTCTAAAACTTCACGACGTTGCGACTCACTTACTACGGCAATTTTTCTGTAATTTCTTGACTCTCTGATTTGTTCTAGATTGTTCTAGGGCTGGGGCTGAACATAATTAAGGATAAACAATTTTAATGATTAGGTTATATGTTATCTGGTATTATTCTGTAGGCCTAGGAGCAGAAGAGCAGGCTGTTCAGACAAGTAATTTTCAGCCACTTGAAGTTGTGTCTCGCGGTTCAGACAGTAGTAGTATGGCTATAGTATAGCTGTATGTACCACGGTAGGGGGCCGAACGGGTAACGCTCTGACCGCGCTGACTCAGTGAATGACAAGCCAGGGGAAGCATTGTATATTAGGGGGCCGAACGGGTAAGGGGCCGAACGGGAGGGGGCCGAACAGGTAAGAGGCCGAAACGACCTGATACCCATGACAGTATGCCCACCCAGCTGCAGATAACCCCACAGGCTTGTAGCCTAGCGACCCCACATTGGGCTTTAGCGACCCCACATCGCCCTTCAGGAGGCGTTAAAGGACATTAAGGGGCTATGGAGTGACGTAAAAAGGCTACCAGAAAGCATTAAATGACAATGGTAATGCGTTAAAGGGCGATGGAGAAGCATTGAAGGGTGACAGAAACATACTCCCGGCGCACTTTGACGATTTTTTGTCACCGTCATTTATGCGGTCTCGTAGGGCTTTCAGTTCAATGCCTCGATGCAATTGAAGGCTTTTTCATTACTCCTAAACGCTTCTTCTTCGCCGCGAAAGCACCTTTAGTTGAACACCTCTTCGTTGTAATTAAAGGCATTTCTGTCACCTTTTGAGGACCCTTCTTCGCCCTGAACACATCTCCATTACCCTTTATCACCTCTCCGTCGCCCTGTAACCCATTGACTACCACAATAAATTGCTGCTGCACCATTGCTGAAACCAGATTAATTGATAATTTCATAGTTATCTCATGTAATCAATCCCGAATATATCTGGGACTGGTCCTGGTGGAACAGTCCCAACTCCCGAATATATCCGGGACTGGCTCCCACCGCTTAACACCTCTCCATCAATATTTAACGCTTCCCCATCAAATGTTAACGCTTTACAATAACAATTTTATGCATATGCAGCGCCTCTTCATTGCAATGCTTCTGTCATTCTTCAGTGCTGTCGCCACTTATAGACTTTCTGTCGCCCTTTAACGCCTCTCCATCATTAATTACGCCTCTCCGTTTCTCTTGGCACCTTCTACTCACCTTAAATGCATACCATACATCACCCTTTAACTCCTCCCCATCAACTTTAACGCTTTATCATTACCATTTAACGCTTCATGATCGCCTTTTAGCGCCTCCTCATCACATTTACGGCCTTCCCATTGTTATTTAACGCCTGTCTAACGTCCTTTATTACATCTCCATCGATCTTTAACTCTTTTCCTTCGCCTTTTAACGCTTTTCCATCGCCTTTTGACCTTTCTTCGTTGCCATTTAACTCTTCTTTGTCACCCCTTAGCGACTCTCTGTCGTTTTTAATGCCTTCTCCTCGCCCTTAAACACCTACCCATCTCATTTTAACGCCCCCCCCCCCCTTCGCCTGTTAACGTACTTCTATTGTTATTTAACGCTTCTTCGTCACCTTGTAACGCTGTTCCGTAGTCTTTTAATGTCTCCCAGCCTTTTAGTGAATCATGTCGCACACTAACGCCTCTTCTTCATCCCTTAGCGCAGCCTCGTAACCCTTTAACGCCTCCCAATTGCCCTTCAATGCCTCCTCATTGCCCTATATAACGCCTCCTCATTGCCTTTCAACGCCTCCTCATTGCCATTTAACCATTTAGGGCCACTGGGTCGCCTTTTACCGTCTCGTCGCCGCCCTTTAACGCCTCCCATTGTCCTCTAACGCCTCCATATCGCCTTGTAACGCCTCTCCATTGACCTTTATCCCCTCCCTACCGCTCTTTCACGCCTCTCCACCACCTTTTAATGACTTCTCGTCCCCTGAACATTTCGCTTTGATGATGTTTAATTATTAAATCCCTACTACCCAAACAATGTATTACAGTGCCCCAATTTGTAGCATATATGTTAAAATCATATTTGACCTTGAAATTGACCTCTTGACCTGAAGGATCATCTAAAATCGCAAAAATATTATCAGAAAAGTATTTTTCAGACAAAATCACACGACAAAGAGGTATTACACTTGTTTTAGCTTTGTTTGTTAGAAATCATATTTTCGCTTACCTGACCTTGAAATTGACGCAATGACCTTGAAAATTACCTTTTATCATCAAAATAGTAACGGACATGAATTATTCAGTCAAAATGACATCAAAACGACGTACTACACTTCTTCTGCTATTTGTGTTAAAAATCATATTTTCACATTTTTGACCTTTGATTGACTTTGAAATGACCTTGAGTTGAAATTGACCTTGCACATGACTTTGAATCACCAAAATAATACTTTAAATCTATTTTCCAGTCAAAATCCCATGAGAAGGACGTATTACACATTTTCCTAGCTTTATTTGTTAAAACTTATATTTTCACTTGCTGGACCTTGAAATTGACCTTCAATAATCAAAATAGTTTCAGAAATGGATTGCCCAGTCAAAATCACGTGGAAATGAGGTATTTCTAGCTTCATTTCTTAAAAAATCATATTTGACCTTGATATTGACCTTGAATCTACAAAAATGCTCAAACATTTCAAGCTGGCACTCATCGGATTTGAATTCAGCACAAAAAAATCTATAAGAAACATCTAAAAAACATTGTATATGTCACAAAACAAGGTTAGGTCATCTCTAGCTTGGACTATTAAGTTTGGCTATAAAACGAATCGGGCACCAATCCAAGACAATGGCAACGAATGCGGATTATTCGAGGGTTGACCCCCCACGTGAAACTTAACACGGATTTATTGGGCGGCATAGGCAATCCTTCAGATTGCGTGTCAGAAAATTTAATTTCCACTGGCTTTCTTTGCAGTATTGTCAAAAGGATATGTGGCTAAAACATCTGAAATAAAAAAATACTGAATATGGATTAACCAAGACTGGTGTAATACGTTTAAGAATGTGATCATTGAGTTGATAAACAGTGTTTATCAATCTAAGTTGAAATAATGCAGAATATCTGTGCATATTACGCTCCATGTCCTACTTTGCATCCCAGTCTTCTAGGCTGTGCAAGTCTTCTAAATTTGAATCTCGGCCGGGTCGGATATTTGTCACTGGGGTAGTGTAGGGCTGTCTATGGTACTGGTTTTATTGTAAATTCGAAAATAGTACACTGGGCAAACGAGGTTGTAGACTATCCAATATTTTTTGTCAGCTGTATATGGAATGAATGTGATTTTCCGTTACCATTGGTGGCATATCGTGACACGTCGTGACTATTCCCTTCTCTTTTTAAAATACATAAAGAACACTTTATAATACATTGTACCATATGTAGGCAGCAGTACACAGTGACATTTCTTAAAACATATAAATATATTGAAGGGCTGTAAGCTAAACCATAATCATCAGCATCTTAGACAGTCACGATTTCGAATCCGGTGTCAACAAGTAGCAGTCAATGAGCCACCACATGATATTCATGAGCGGCCATTTTGAATTCATGCAAATAAGATAATATCAAAACATTTTTTCCAATTGCAAAAACTAATTTTATAAAGCTCCATAAATAAAGTCTTAAAGGTACTAGATCTACTAGCACATTACTTAATTTTAGTCATGGATGTCAAACCAGAAGTAAGTGTTTACGATGTAATTCGTACATGTAATTATCGAGTCAAATTATGAGGCGGACGTTAGCAGCTTTATGGTGACAAGGTGCTTTTTTGACCAAAAAAGATTAAAGATGGCCGACATAAGCCAGATATTTTTTTGTTTATGTTTATGTTGAACACCACATGAATCGAAAAAAAACAAGACTACATATGTCCAGGAGCTCCCGCTCCAAATTCGATTTAGGCAAGTTTTTGTAGTGTTATTAATGCAGTCCTAGGCTAGGTCAAAAGTCAAGACGCAAGACAACTAGGTCTAAGAGGCTCAGTCTAAGAGTAAGATAATAACTAGACAGTCTGTCAGAGATTACAAACCTCCATTGAATTAATGATCCTAATCAGTATCCCAGTAATGGTCTACCCATCTGGCATTGTTTACCCGATATCAGGCCAATCGAGGTAAATATTGGCTGATTGACGGTCATTTTGAATTCAATATAGTTAAAAAATTTCAGGGTGCATCCGAAACCTCACATTTTGTTTTATAGTAATGGTCTAGCCATCTAACAGTTTGCCAAATATTGGGCATGTGAAAGTAAATAATGGCTGATAGGCGGCTATTTGATCGAGTCGAAATTTTTCAAGGTGCATCCTCTCCTGAAAGCCCACATTCTGTTTTATAGTAATGGGCTAGCCATCTAGCACGGTTTACCCAAAAACGGCCATGTGAAAGTGAATAATGGCCGAAAGTCGGCCATTTTGAATTTGATCAAGTCAAAAATTTTCAAGATGTATTCTTTCCTGTAATCTCACTTTTTGTTTCATAGTAGGCCCTAATGGTTTAACTATCCAGCACGGTTTACCCAATATCAGGCCTGTCGAGGTGAATAATGGCCGATAGGCGGCCATTTTTAATTTGATCAAGTTGAAATTTTCCCTGAAACTTCACAATTTGTTTTATAGTACTTAATGATGTACCTCTCTTGGGCGGTTTTCCTGATATTCCGCAAAATATTTCAGTCGGATTCACCGATGTTGTAAATTAGGTCAAAGTGCTGGGTCAACTTCAAGGTCAAGGTCCAAAAAGCTGAAAAGTCACAACTAGGGACCTTAGAGATCATGTATGTGCAATATGACTGGAAAAAGAAGACGGAGACGAAGTGTGTGTTAAAACGTCTAAATAGGTCATAGTTCTAAACCAAAAGTAGGTCAAAGTTCATATACCCCAAAAGGCACAACTAGACTCCCTAGAGATGTTGTGTTTAAATTTGAAGACAATCGGACAAGTACATTCTGAGATATGCTCCGGAAACGAAATGTTCACGGACGGCCCAACGCCGTAACATCATTTTTTCCTCTGCACCCTTGTGTATTGAATTCAGATTAAAAATATTTTAGCATGTCCATTATCCACCTAGAAGTAACCCACATACCAATAAATTATATCCTAGCTTATTTTCTTACAAAAATATAGGCAAAAGAAGAGGTAAAAACGCGGACGGATGCGGAATCCATAGCTTCCTCCGTCTCACCTACGGTGACGGCGGGGGTTAAAAAGTTTTGTAAATATCAGGGTGACATGATCCTAATTAAAGATGGCCGCCATGACCCGAATATTTTCCCAAACTTTCTGAAAAAATTGATGCAGCTTAGGAATTAATACTTGTATCCAGCATGTTGAACACCTAATGAATCGAAAAAACGGTTTTGTGGATAGCAGGGTGACAGAAACCATACAAAAACAAAAATGCCCCCCCCCCCCCTTGGTAGGGGAGCCTTAGAATCTCGCCTGGTGGTAAATGTTATTTTATGTTGTTAAATTAATATTAGGCCTAGACTAAATAATTTTAAAAATAAAACATAACATTCAATAACTGTTGGTGCACCTGACATAGCTTGACATTGTGGCAACAATGTCTAAAAATACTAGGACTAGTCTCTGTGATAAGCCAATTAGAGGCAAAAGTCAAGTCTTATGACTTCGGGTTCACTTTCAGTGGCGACGTATTTGGGCGATTTCCGAAAAATTTGAGCAATAACGGTAAAGACATTTTGAGAAAAAATAATTCTGCATTTTGTGAATTTAAATGTCATGTACGCATATAGGATACTATGCCAAGCATCAGTGTGCAATATCCAAGCAGCATGTTATATATTAGCACTTTTAGAGACATTAATAGAAAAAAAAATTGTCTTTACCGGTATGGCTTGAATATTAGGCAATTTTATAACGGTAAAGACAGAACATTAAACGGCAAAGACGGTTTTGTAACAGTAAAGATGTTGCTTCAACGGTGAAGAAAAAAAATTGTTAAATAAATAGGTGATATAAGCTTTCTATAGCAGGCTTGGTTTTCAGTATAATTGTATGCAGACTTCCACACCTTATGACTAACTTACTTTTTAAAATAGTATTTGTCTTTACCTTTTTATGCCAGACAAATCATTATAACGGTAAAGAACTTTATTTGGCATAACATAAACATTTTACAAGATATGTGCATATTTTTGACTTCACAGCGTTGTTTTTTTCATGTAATGATGACAAGAATAATCTAGAACAGATATTTAATTTTTCAACCAAAGTTATTAGACACACGGTGAAGACATCCTATTGTTGTGACATTTTTATTTTACACTTATATTGCATTTATCTTTGTCCATAAATCAAATCTTGTTTACTTCAAGACAAAAAAAGTTGACTAGATCCGGGAATTTACGTGCTAGAGCCATCTGGTGAATACTTGAAGAAATAATATGCCTTACGGGTTCTTGTTAGCGGTAAAGACATTTGCATTTCAAAACTTGGACCACGGCTTAAAGGGACCCCTTAGGATGAGACATTTTCAATGTTGTTAATTTTGAAAATTTAATTTATTAGAAGCTATATAGCCTACTGATCTTAGCTGAAAATACGAAAAAGTCAAAAAACAATTTTAAAGCCCCGAAAAAGAGTGAAATAGTTGTATTTCTAGGTCGTATATTGCCATGTAAACAAAACAAGTCAGCAATATTCAGCACTTTACATCACATATTCCCACGTATCAGATGGTAAGATCAGAGCAGTCGCTGCTAATTGGTGTCTTATAGTCAGGACACGGGAGGACACACCTGCAGCACTGATTGTCTACCCAACGCTGGGCCGATGCCATCAGCATGTGGCCCAATGCTGTGAAAACATTCAATCGTCCTTCAGGTATACAAATAGTTTGTTTGGGTTACTTCTGGTTTCATAGAAATGTTGATTGAAAATATTTGTAAAAATCTAAAAACTCTGAAAAATATATAATCTTGATCTGGGTGATACACCACTTCATTACAAGACTAAAACGAAAATTGATGTCATCCCAAGGGGCTGCTTTAATATTGAATAACTGGTGATTCAGTCAACGTTTTTATACATATTTTATTAGCTCCCGCCGTCACTGTAGGTGGGACGGAGGGAGCTATGAATTCTCCCTCCGTTTTTTTTCCTCTTCTTTTGCCTATAACTTTGTGAGAAAATAAGCTAGGATAACAATTTTTGGTATGTGGGTTACTTCCAGGTGGATAATGGACAGGTTAAAATATTTTTAATCTGAATTTAATACGCAAGGTCTCAGAGGTCTGCGTTGGGCCGTCCGTAAACAATTCGTTTCCGGAGCATATCTCTGAAAGTACTTGTCCGATTGTCTTCAAATTTTACACACAACACCCCTAGGGGGTCTAGTTGTGCCTTTTGAACTTTGACCTACTTCTGGTTTAGAACTATGACCTATTTAAACGTTTTGACGCGCACTTCGTTTCCGGAGCAGATCTCGAAAAGTACTGGGCCGATGACAGTCATATTGCACATACATGTTCTCTAAGGTCCCTAGTTGTGCCTTTTCAGGTTTTTGGACCTTGACCTTGAAGTTGACCCAGCACTTTGACCTAATTTATAACATCGGTAAATCCGACTGAAAGATTTTGCGGAATATCATGAAAACCGCTCAAGATAGCTACACCATTACTATAAAACAAATTGTGAAGTTTCAGGAGAGGATGCATCTTGAAAAATTTCAAGTCGATAAAATTAAAAATGGCCGCCTATCGGCCATTTTTCACCTCGACAGGCCTGATATTGCGGAATATCATGAAAACCGCTCAAGATAGCTACACCATTAATATCAAATAAATTGTAAAGTTTCAGGAGAGGATGCATCTTGAAAAATTTCAAGTTGATAAAATTCAAAATGGCCGCCTATCGGCCATTATTCACCTCGAAAGGCCTGATATTGTGGAATATCATGAAAACCGCTCAAGATATCTACACCATTACTATAAAACAAATTGTAAGGTTTCAGGAGAGGATGCACTTTGAAAAAATTCAACTCGTCCAAGTTCAAAATGGCCGCCAATCGGTCATTATTCACTTTCACATGGCCGTTATTTGGTAAACTGTGCTAGCTGGCTAGACCATTACTATAAAACAAAATGTGTGATTTCAGGAGAGGATGCATCTTGAAAAAATTCGACCCGATAAAATTCAAAATGGCCGCTTATCGGCCATTATTCACTTTCACATGGACGATATTTGGGCAACCGTGCTAGATGGCTAGACCATTACTATAAACGAAATGTGAGATTTCAGATGAGGATGCATCTTGAAAAAATTTGACTTGATCAAATTCAAAATGGCCGCCTTTTCGGCCATTATTTATTTTCACATGGCTGATATTTGGTAAACCGTGCTGCATGGCTAGACCATTACCTGATTACTATAAAACAAAGTGTGAGTTTTCGGGGGAGGATGCACCCTGAAAATTCAAAATGGCCGACAATCAGCATTATTTACCTCGATAGGCCTGATATCAGGTAAACCGTGCTCGATAGCTAGACCATTACTATGAAACAAAATGTTTCAGTTCGGGAGAGGATGCTTTTTAAAAACTTTCGACTCAATCGAATTTAAAATGACCGTCTATCGGCCACTATTTACTTTCACATTGCTGATATTAGGTAAACCGTGTTAGATAGCTGGACCATTACTATAAAACAAAATGTGAGAATACAAGAGAGGATGCATCTTGAAAAAAATTGACTCGATCAAATTCAAAATGGCCGCTTATCGGCCATCATTTACTTTCACATAGCCGTTATTTGGTAACCGTACTAGATGGCTAGACCATTACTATAAAACAAAATGTGAGATTTCAGGAGAGGATGCATCTTGAAAAATTTTGACTTGATCAAATTCAAAATGGCTTCCTATTGGCCATTATTCACTTTCGCATGGCCGATATTTGGTAAACCGTGCTAGATAGCTAGACGATTACTATAGAATGAAATGTGAGATTATAGCTGAGGATGCATCTTGAAAAATTCTGACTCGATCAAATTCAAAATGGCCCCCTATCGGCCATTATTTACTTTCACATGCCCAATATTTTGCAAACTGTGTTAGATTTTAGTCCATTACTATAAAACAAAATTTGAGGTTTCGGGGGAGGATGCACCCTAAGTTTTTAACTAGTTTATATCGGATTCAAAATGACCGTAAATCAGCTATTAGTTACCTCGATTGGCCTGATATAAACCGTGCCAGATAGGTAGACCATTACTGGGATTACTGGGATTACTGATTAGGATCATTAATTTCAATGGAGGTTTGCAATCTCTGACAGACTGTCTAGTTCTTATCTTACTCTTAGACTGAGCTTCTTAGACCTAGTTGTCTTGCGTATTGATTTTTGACCTAGCCTAGGACTACATTAATAACCCTACACAAAATTGCTTATATCAAATTATAATTCGGAGCGGGAGCTCCTGGACTTATGTAGTCTTGTTTTATTATCAAGAAAAGACATCTTAGAAATAGGGCCAACCTGTCATGAATTGCAATAACGTAAAATATGACATTAACAAGTTTTCAAAAAATTGCAAATCCATTTCGGACACCTCACGGTGAAGACAAATCAAGCATATTATATCGAATAAAAACTCGATTTTCCAAGATAAATGCTTGTTAAAAAAATTGTGAGTTCTAAATACATGTCTTTAACTGATTAAATGATAACGATAATGAAATAATGCAAACTTTTTGAAAAAATGTTGAAGACATGTCTTCACCGCTTTTGCTCAAATATTTTGAAAATGGCCTATCTGTGCTAATTAGATAATATCAGAATCTGTTTTTTTCCAATTGCACACTCATGTGGAAATTGGCCATGCGAAATGTTACCATATCTGTAAAGTTTGCATTGTAGAAAAATAAACACAAAACCATTAAAGTGTTAATTTTTATCCCCCGCCCCCGTGGGCCGTGCAACCGTGTGTCGTTTCCGGACGATATCTCTGAAACCGTTAGCCGGATTGCTTTCATATTGCATACAGACATCCCTTAGGGGGTGTAGATGTGCCTTTTGGGGGTTATGACCTTTGGCGATTATCGACTTTAATTGATTGCAGATAATAAGTTCAGTTTCCGGACTATATCTCGCAAAGCGTTTCCAGGATCGTTTTCATACTGCACACACAAATCCCTCAGGGGGTGTAGATGTGCCTTTTGGGGGTTATGACCTTTGAACTAATTTTCAACCTTTGATTTTGAGGTGATTATTGACTTCAATTGATGGCGGATGATAAGTTCAGTTTCCGGATGATATCTGAGAAAGCATTTGCTTGATTGTTTTCATATTGCATACACATATCCCTCAGGAGGGGGTGTACATGTGCCTTTTTGGGGTTGTAACCTTTGACCTAATTTTTTACGTTTGATTTTGAGGCCATTATTGACTTTAATTGATGGCAGAAGTTAATTTTCCGGATGATAGCTCGGAAAGCGTTTGCTGGATTCATATTGCAACACAATCCCCTAGGGGGTGTAGATGTGCTTTTTGGGGGGTTGTGACCTTTAACCTATTTTTTAACCTTTGACTTTGAGGCCATTATTGACTTTACTTAATGGCGGGGGATATCGTTAGTGTCAGCGCTCTTGTTTGTTTGACTTTGACCCATAATTTCATCATTCAATGTCATTAAAATACTTTGTATCGGTTTATCATATCAAGTCCTGTACGAAATAGACACAACAGTCATACAAATTGGTCAATTATGTACAGAGGTAGAGACTTTTATAAAAACACACTGAACATGTCCACTGACACTGAAAAATGACGTCGTCCAAAACCCCCCCCCCCGACGAGTCGAGCTTAAATCTCGTTGTTGTTGTTATTAGAGACCTTATAGAGGAACTTGGTAAAACAATGTGACTGCCCTCTTTTCAAGGTCAATTACAATAATATCCTGGACTATATGGAAATCTCAATTGCCACGATCATGATTTGAAGCATATATAAAGTGGTTTATTCCGTATTACATTTAGTTCATAGACTAAGACTGTCCCATCTAATGTGACATGGCGAAGTGGAAACCTGACGAGTCACTTTTATATACATTTGAGGATAACTAGATATGAGCGGCAACAATAAAATCATCCCGTTAGATATTTCCAGGTCGAATATCTTTAATCCGAATATCTAAATAATTTCCCCTGAAAAGTCCTTTTAAATTAGGAGAGATGGTTGTTATAACATCGCTGCTGCTAGCCAGTTTTTAATGGATTCATCCCTAAAAGTTAACAAGATGATCAGAAATATCTAGAGAACCACCAAATCAAATTTGAAATACTCAGGTTGCATCTTGTGGCTCTACAGCTGTAAGTTTTACCTGAATAAAATATATTTACAAAATTAGAATGTGATCCACCAACGGTTCATATGATATCGCGCCCAACCTTTTTGGGCAGCTATCTTGAAAAATGGCCGTGTATGGCCTGGTGCCCCCCCCCCCCAAAAAAAAAATATGCGAGAAAATCCGCAGGCACATAGTTCATAATACCCCCTACGCCCCCTGAAAAGCCCCTATCCCCTCCCCATATATATACATATATATCTTGTCTTCAGCCATATTGTTCCCAAAGTTAATCAGAAATACCTGCAGAACCACCCTACCATATTTAAATTTATGCGATTTAACTGTATGGCTAGGTGACGAAAAATGTATGAAAAGAACTGCGCAGGTAAAAGGTCATATCTGTGAAAAATAAACAAAATTCATCAGTTCACTTTTTAGTAAGAGCTAAATTGCGGATAGTCCATGCAGCATCGAGGAGACGCAAAAATACGAAACGCTATAAGCATCCCGATAGTGTCAGGGATGCTTAATAACGAAATAATTTAAATGTTCATTTCTCACCTCAACACATTTTGAACGAAGTAGTCTATCTCTTCCTTTTCGTCGACATGTTTATGTGATGGAGAATTATCATCTGTTGATTCGACTATACTGGAAAGTTGAATGCTGTTCACTGTAGTTGGTTCATATTCCGATTCATCCACTTCCATAATGTCGTCATGTAGTTTCTCCATTCTTTGTTTCCAATCTGACTGTTCTAAAAGTAAATGGG
Organism: Flabesymbios commensalis; assembly: GCA_964017125.1. Lineage (NCBI taxonomy): Eukaryota > Metazoa > Annelida > Polychaeta > Terebellida > Flabelligeridae > Flabesymbios > Flabesymbios commensalis. The sequence continues at coordinate 32,822,667 of OZ024906.1, read as the reverse complement.
TGATACTGAGAGATGATTTTGGTGACTAGTTTGTGGGAGTTCTCTATTACAAGATCCAAAAAATTTTAAAAGATATTTTTGAGTTTTTTTAGAATGAAGAAGGGGCCATCTTTATATGTGGCCATCTTTATGTATACTGAAAACAGCAGCTTCTTATTCACATTGCATACAATGTAGACAAATATGTTTTCATAGACAACCAACATTAACCTTAACAATATGATATATTTAGTACTACTGACCAGGTAACGTCTGTGGAATGCTATCGTCCTTGGGTACAACTTGAAATTGTTTTTGAATAAAACCATGAATTAGTCCATGTGTCTCAGTTAACAGAGCCTTGTTATTCCTCTGACAAAGGTAATACAGTAGCACATATGCGGCGAATAGTACAAGGGTTGCCTAGAAAGAAATATACTTTGTATATTATTACTAGCAATAATTACGTAACTAAGTAGTTGCCATTTTTTCTGTTGTGTTAGGGAAACACAGATTACAGATTTTTGATAGAAGGTAAGAACTTGCATTTAAAGAATGATAGACATTATAACACACTGATCAGTGTTCTCACATTCAGATTGATAATTTGTCACGTTTACGACTTTCATTGTGTAGATAACACTAGGCGTTATATATAGGGACACATCGCCATTTCTATAGGCATGTTTATCGCTTTAGTTGTGATCGTCTATAATAGACATATATCCTAAGCAATCTAATAAACGTGTCTGGCAAACTTTTCTCAACAACGGTTTCTATTGTATTTTTCCCCGTAAATTTCAAATCTGCCAGATACCATTCTAGATTTTGAATATTTAATTAGCTAATTTACATAATTCCAAAATGGCCGCAAAAAATTAATCGGCTATCAATACAGTTCCGGCAATCCTAGAAATGTGTTTTTTAGCTATAAATTTGGGTTTTGAGATCTCATAATGCCATTTTGACGACAATATTATTTTTGGGGTTATTGGAAGGTCATAGGTCAACGCCACGTGACCATTGAAATACAATATCCCACCTTTACGTTTTAGAAAAAAGTGCACAACTTGATCTTTTTTGGAAAAAATGATGATTTGAATGCCTGATAATATATATTTATTTTCAAAGAATTACATCTCATACACAAGACTATATTGATTAATACAAGATGGCCGCCATAATTTAAAATGGCCGCCAGTCGAACCCAAAATCAATATATCTAAGCTTCTAGATATCATATCTAAGCGACTGAGTGGCCAGATTAAGTTTTTTGGATCAAAGAATACAATGCCAAACATCAGTATACTGTCAAATGATTTCTTAAAGGTTTTTGATGTCTATATCTCTATAGTTGGATATTTTGGCAAAATTGTGTGATCCATTTGCGCCATCATAGTTATATTTGAACAAGTTCCTCCCAGAATGAGTTTATCATCCGCACACTTGCAAATCGACTACTGGAAATTGGCAGGAGGCCAATAATGGCGGTCATTTACCGAAAACCCCGAATTTGTCAATATTGACTACTGTAAATTGGCAGGAGACCAATAATGGCGGCCATTACCGAAAAACCTGAAGTTGTCAATATTTCGGTCAATATTTAAGATAATTTGCTTTCAAAGTTGTCTGAACCTATGTTTTTAGGGCTAAGGATCAATATAAAACCAATTCAGAAGAGATTTAGTGTCTTAATAACAAGACAGTACACAAAGCTATGCATTGATAGTGTGAAATTCTTGTTTTCCGCTATATATCACGTTTGATAAGAAAACATTTGATGTGATAACAATGGTAAGTTTATTGATTATGAACTAACATACGTATTAATCCTTGTAGTGTTACATCACGTGTTACAATAACCACTTAACAACATAATCAGCCTAAAGTTACACAAAACAAAATTAGGAGCGCTGAAAATAATACTGTCGAAGGAACTACTGTTTGCAGGAATCAACATGCATACAGCTATAATATTGAAAGTGGGTGTGCTTAAAAGAATACTAAACAAGAGCACACTCGATAATAGCCCGCCGCCGAATCATGATAAAGAAAGTAAAGACGAATGTCATCACGTAAATAACAACCCAAGATATAAATGGTATGTTAAATAAGATAGATACATGTATAATATGATATACTATATAATACTTGCATAGACTACAAGGTCAAATTATTGACGTAAAATGAGAAAAATCGCAATAAATCGGCCATTTTGAATTTTTTTTCAGCCATTATTGAACTTGTCCAAGAACTACTTATTAGTAACATGCATAACAAATTTGAAGAGGATATGTGAAAAACGTTTCAAGTTATCGCGCCCATAAGGTCTAATTATTGACGTAAAATGAGAAAAATCACAATAAATCGGCCATTTTTTTTTTTTTTTTCAGCCATTATTGAACTTGTCCAAGAACTACTTATAAGTAACATACATAACAAATTTGAAGAGAATATGTGAAAAAACTTTTCAAGTTATCGCGCCCACAGGGTCAAATTATTGACGTAAAATGAGAAAAATCGCAATAAATCGGCCATTTTTTTTTTTTTTCGGTCATTATTGAACTTCTCCAAGAACTACTTATTAGTAATATGCATAACCAATATGAAGAGGATATGTGAAAAACTTTTCAAGTTTTCGCGCCCACAAGGTCAAATTATGGACGTAAAATGTGAAAAATCGCAATAAATCGGCCATTTTTTTTTTTTTTCGGCCATTATTGAACTTGTCCAAGAACTACTTATTAGTAACATGCATAACCAATTTGAAGAGGATATGTGAAAAACTTTTCAACTTATCGCGCCCACAAGGTCAAATTATTGACGTAAAATGTGAAAAATCGCAATAAATCGGCCATTTTTTTTTTTTTTCGGCCATTATTAAACTTGTCCGAGAACTGGTCATTAGTAAAATGCATAACAAATTTGAAAAGGATATGTGGAAAACTTTTCAAGTTATCGCGCCCACAAGGTCAAATTATTGACGTAAAATGTGAAAAATCGCAATAAATCGGCCATTTTTTTTTTTTTTCGGCCATTATTAAACTTGTCCGAGAACTGGTCATTAGTAACATGCATAACAAATTTGAAAAGGATACGTGAAAAACTTTTCAATTTATCGTGCCCACAAGGTCAAATTATTGACGTAAAAGGTGAAAAATCGCAATAAGTCGGCCATTTTGAATTTTTTTTCAGCCATTATTGAACTTGTCCGAGAAGTGGTCATTAGTAACATGCAAAACAAATTTGGGAAGGAAACATGAAAAACTTTTCAAGTTATCGCGCCCACAAGTAAATGTTAACGCCGACGCCGACGACGCCGAACTTCAATTGCAATAGCCCACCTTTTTTAATTAAAATTAAAAGGCGGGCTAAAAAGTATATGATGCAGTTATGCTATTTAATTAGAAGGATTATGTTGCAAAGCTGCATTTGCTTGGGGACCCCTGGCAGTCACATCATACATAGCAGGGATTTCCCTTTTCTCACACAAGCAGTTTTTGTTGCAACCCTTCTTACAGAAATGAAATTTTGTGTATCATATGTGGTGGCGACGGTGGGTTTGTACATGTAGATTGAACATGAATCAGCTTGTCATTTTCTACAACCCATGCATAGTCCTAAGGCTTGAGGATGGCTTGGCTGCATATTATTGGTGATCATGAATGTAACAGTATAGCATATGCCTCTATCACTGTTTACAGGGGAATATCATGATAGCTGATGATGCCAAGGTGCTCACATTAAAATAACGGAGGATGTGTATGATCAAACAAAGTGGATTCCTGTGAACACATAATCCAACATTGAAGGCTGTGATACAGCTATGCTCAGATTCATCAAGTTTTATAATAACAAATCAGCACTACTGAAAATGCTGCCACCCTCTTGCTTTCCAACAGCATCTAAAGCGTGCAGCATTGGCAAAAGCACTTGACAAGTCAGCTTACATCGCCAAGCCTACCTGCAAGCCTGAGGACTATGGATGGGTTTTAGAAAATGATCCCAGGTAAATTTACAAACTCACCAAGGTCATCACATATGGCACACACACTTTAATGTGGCTGCAAGAAGGTTTGCAACAAAAACTGCTCGAGTGAGAAAAGAAAAATCCCCTGCTATGTAGAATGTGACTGTCGGGGATATCTAAGCAAAGGTAGCCATGTACAACACATTGAGACATTATTTAAAAATGATCATAATAATTAAATAACACAATTATCTTTTATACACTATATTTTTTGTTAACCACACCCAAATCCCTGCAAACTGTGGTTCTTTTGACTGTAGTATTTTCAGTGTTATTCAATTTTTTTGTGTGCAACTTCAGGATGACTACCAGGCTTAGTTGTCGTAGAATAATGCTTAACGTCGCAATTTAATGCTGAAACACCGAGGCCTTTAGCACAGCTCCGCTATCCTCCGGTCGGATAGTACTCAGAGTAACAGTAGGAAGGGTAACTTTATTTATCCCACGTGAGAGACCTGAAGTCAAACACTAGTGCCTGTAGTTTAGGGCTGTAGCATGGACAACATCAGTGCCTGCACTGATGCGGGAGCACCACCATTTAGTGGAGGAAACAGGGTACCCCGCTGGCAATTCACCACAAAATTATAGCCAGACACGTATAGGCTACTTGAATAATCACTGTAGACTAGTGCTTCTGTATCATGCGGTGCCACATGCAACAGACGGGACATATCCCTATTGACCCTTCCCAGGTGGGTGCGAAAAGTATTACCACTAGCAACCATCCATTAGACTGACTAAGGTTTGAAGTGATTATAAAACCAAATGCTATATCACTGCAAGGGTTAATACTTATTTTATATCAAGTTTATGATTGATAAACATATCCTTGTTATGACATCGAATGCTTATGGCCCTTTCTTATTAAAAGTGATTATTAATATACAGTGCGAAACATAAAAGCAGAGTTCTGTGTACTATTATATTTACAAGACATAACATCACGAAGTTCCTGATTAAATAAGAAATACGGGAATTTCGTCTGTATATCTAGCCTAACTGATAAGTGCGCAGTACAAAAATTAAAAAACTTTTGCAGTTCTAGTTTATGGACATGTTTACATCATATGGTCATATTAATAAGCTAAAATAAAATCACCGATTTTTTTATGATTGTAGGCCTGGGCATGTCCCTTTAATCTCGCCACTAAGATCGCTTAGATAAGATATCTAGAAGCTAAGATATCTTGATTTTAGGTTCGGCTGGCGGCCATTTTGAATTATGGCGGCCATCTTGTATCAATAAATATAGTCTTGTGTAGGAGATGCAGATTTCTGAAATTAAATATATAATATCAGGAATACAAATAATCATTTTATCTAAAAACTTGAAGGGAAATTTGACGCATGCGTCAATTGTATGCCTCCGCCATCACATGAGGCCCATGTAGGGCTACTCTATCTCCTCTCCCCCTGCCCTAGATTTTTCTGAGATATCGTGATGACAAAGTTTGATAACAATTAGATGCACCACTTTTCTGGAATAAAATGACAAAATCAATGGCGTCGATATACCACCTGACCCCAAAAAAATTATAACAAAAGGTTTCTCAACGGTTTTCTATCCTACTGGATATAGTGAATGACCAAAAAAAAGTCTATCGAAATCTGACCCATAAAAGTCCGAAAATCCAAGATGGCCGCCACTGGCCGTAGAAATCGATAAAACCATCCTAAGTAATGAAATGAATCGGGCTTTAGGCCACCTTTGTGCACATATAAGCTAAACTGGGCCAGGAGAACCTTCTGAAAATGGTGAGATGATTGAGATGACACTGCCCTCCAGACACAGGATTCGAAATTCGAGCCCTGGCGGTCTGAGGCCGAGCACGCTACCTCTCGGTCCCGGAGGCTCCCCACAATACTGACTTTCACACGTGGATGGGGAAGAAACATTTTTTGTTTCTTTCAAACCGCAGAGACTGGGAACCGAACCCCGAACTCTGGCGTGAAAGGCAGCAGTGCTAATCACTACCCTAGGGCCCCCGCCATCCTAAGTAACCTAAATTTATATAATTAAACCATGATTCTTGTTTATAATATATGTTTTTAAGAGTTGTGAAACTCATTATTTACAATAACATTCTGGCATTGTCAAAAATCTAAGATGGCGGTGTGACCAGGGGGCAGAATCCAAGGTCAAAGGTCAAGTTGAAGGTTAAATAGAATTTTTCGACAAATAAAGGTAGGAAAAGTTGATTTTTACCAAATTAAGCTAAGAACATGTGTAATACCTCATTTTCATGGGATTTTGACTGGTAAATCATTTTGTGGTATTATGTTTGTGGGGCGACCTTCGAGATCAATAGGTCAAATTAAAGGTCAAATGCCTAAATATATATTTGTACAAATGTCAACAAACATCATGTGTAATACCTCTTTGTGATCTGATTATGAATGGAGAATCCATTTATGGTAATATTTTGGTGATTCAATGACATCTTCAACATGTTGAAGATAAAACGGAAATTCCAAGGTCAAACTGTAAAAGATATCATTTCAATGGCAAAAAGTCAATTTTAAAATATGATTTTTAATAAGTAATAACAAGTGTAATACCTATTTTTCGTGCATAAAGACCTTGTGTAACCGACCTAACCTAGCCTACTGGAAGATTTCCTTTTCTGGCGGGTATATTTATGCAAACATCCACTAGAACACCCAAAACATAATAACAAAATGTTTTCCAGTGGCTTTGTCACCTATGGGATGTACTTAATAATAGCAGGAAAAAAGGCGATCAAAATCTGACTACAGGGAAGGTGTTAAATCCAAGATGGCCGCCAATGTCTAGAAAAACCAAATTGCTATGAATGATGTAGTGTATAACTGCTGTTTTATGTCTACTCTAAGTATTAAGTGCCGAAATATTCACTGGCACAATATCCTGATATCCAAATTAGTGCCTATAACCATACCGTAACAAGCTGCATGTTTTGTATAGTGAATGATGTAGGTATAACTTGTCCAAAGTCTTTGGATATAGGCCTACAACAGTTATTCCAATCTTTTTTAGCGTAATTTGCTCGAATATTTGTGACACATCACAAAAAAACAGCAGTCTTGGTCCATATTGTGGATATTAACTTGATGGTATTTTATAAACGCAATATGTTTGCTTTTTTCAAATATATATATTTTAGACCATAGATGCCACAGTGTTGTTATGGGAACAAGGTCGAGTATCCATTGACTTAGTTATATCATGAAAAAGCAGTGAAATTCAAGTACTACATTTACATTGTGTTTACATAATTTATTTCAATTTAGTTATTTTATCAAGCTACACTCTTTTCCACCACCCCTCTCCAGACATAAAAAAGTAACCTTAAATGCTAAGCTCTTGGTGTGCCACCCCACCTCTCTAAATTTCCGGAGAGGTAAAAAAAGCATAGGCCTATATGCCACAAATTAGCAGGCGCGTAGCCAGCCGTACGCCAGTACGCACGTGCGTACACATTGTAAGGGAGAGTAAAAAAAAAATATGACCCATAAAAAAAGAAGCAACAAGTTAGCAGACTAGCCTAGTCTACATGTATATGCGCACTTAGCAGTCTATTTTTTATGTGGTGTTGCATTAAACGCCGGAAAAGTAGGATACAAATGCAATAGGCCTAAATGTTTATCTTTTCAATGACAGTCACAAATTCACCACATGTATGACTATAGTGCCGCTAAACTTGCCGTGGACGAGCCCACACCGTAAAGATGTGCCACGGACCGTGGATTACTACACTCGTTTTCCCGGGAAAATCAATTTTTTTCAACCAGGCAGTCAATGAGATCGATATCCACCCCAAGGTGGAAAAATGCTAATAACATTTTACTGGTCTTTTTACAAATGAACTGAGCGTACGATGTATACAAAATAACCTTTTATCAACTGGATTAATCGAGGCAAGTCTTAGATATGAGCGTCCAGATAAATGTCCCACTTTTTTACCCTTGACCATGTTGAGTGGGCATTATAATCTGTGGCAGTTCTGTTTCAGCAACGTTATGGGGCTAATTCTAAACGATCTATTTTTGTACCTGCACTGCACTGTGTTAAACAAATGATAGGCTGCACAATGACAGGTATACATGCATAAATCCCATGCTACACTGACTAGCTTCTCAGACGTGAAGACACTGGTGACAAGAGTGAAATCCCATGCAGGCATTCAACCAATGTTATACTAATGTTGGTTCATTGTCTACGACACTGGCCCAACATTAAAACAATTTTGTTTCAACATCTCATGTTTGCTCAGGGCTGATTTATGCCTATCACAGCGAATCATGTAACCAGGTAATAATGATCAAATAACGTTTTCGTATAGTGTATATATAGTGTATATATAGTGTATAGTTTCGTTTTCGTGTAAGGTTATCTGTTTTGTATACTGTCTGGCAGCTGGCATAATAATGAAAATCATGAATATAGATCTGTATGCCTAAAAATAATAGTTATTTCATCTTTTAACCCCTCCACATACTCTAGCCTCTAATTATGTATGACTAAAAAAAATTGAGGGCCATTAAATATTTTATTTACAACATGTCCTTCAGACAATTATTTATTAAAAACACTCCCCCCCCCCCGGCGATTGAGTGGTGGCCCCCTTATGACCTATCACAGAATGTCCAGCTTAGCTATTATTCGTGCACACAAAGACACTACGCAGACTACATAGTCAAATGCTGGATCCGCCATGTCTGTTCTTAAAAAAGTTGAGGCTATCTATGGATAATCGTGCTTGACCGAAAATAATCAGTACATTTCAATATGTAATCACTGAGTAAAATGATTTAAATTATTTTATAACTTGATATAATTCAATTTTTAATTTTGTTGCTGTATTCAATTTTGAAATTTTACAAAAAATATAAAAAAAACTCAAAATTTATAAATCAATACCGCAAATACCATCAGATGCCACCATTTGCGATCTTTTTTCAAATTTTCCTCGGGGGAAGCCCCCCGGACCCCCCACCGTGTCCGCTGGGCTGCGCGCAGCGGGTATGGGGGTTCCCCCCATAAAATAGCAGCCATGAATAAGGGGAAATCCACTCCCTCCCCGTTTCGGAAAAGCTCTGTAAATCCGTACCCCTAGCGTTGTGCGTACACATGTTCATAACCCTGGCTACGCCCCTGAATTAGACAGCGGATAGTATATCGTTCAGGTGTAATTTTGACTGGATAATCTAATTCTGGTAGGTTGTTAATGATTAAGTATGCTCAAGGTAAAAAAATCAATTTAACTTTGTGAAAACGCTATTTAGCAAGGAAGTATAAGAAAACAAGACTACATAAGCCCAGGAGCTCTCGCTCCGAATTAGAATTTGATTTAAGCAATTTTGTGTAGGGTTATTAATGTAGTCCTAGGCTAGGACAAAAATCAAGACGCAAGACAACTATGTCTAAGAAGCCCAGTCTAAGAGTAAGATAAGAACTAGACAGTATGTCAGAGATTGCAAACCTCCATTGAAATTAATGATCCTAATCAGTATCCCAGTAATGGTCTACCTATCTGGCACGGTTTACCCGATATCAGGCCAATCGAGGTAACTAATAGCTGATTTACGGTCATTTTGAATTCGATATAAATTAGTTAAAAACTTAGGGTGCATCCTCCCCCGAAAACTCAAATTTTGTTTTATAGTAATGGATTAACATCTAACACAGTTTGCAAAATATTGGGCATGTGAAAGTAAATAATGGCCGATAGGGAGCCATTTTGAATTTGTTTGAGTCAGAATTTTTCAAGATGCATCCCTATCTTAAATCTCACATTTCATTTTATAGTAATCGTCCAGCTATCTAGCACGGTTTACCAAATATCGACCATGTGAAAGTGAATAATGGCCGATAGGAGGCCATTTTGAATTTGATCAAGTCAAAATTTTTCAAGATGCATCCTCTCCTGAAATCTCACATTTTGTTTTATAGTAATGGTCCAGCTATCTAACACGGTTCACCAAATATCAGCAATGTGAAAGTAAATAGTGGCCGATAGGCGGCCATTTTGAATTCGATTGAGTCTAAAGTTTTAAAAAGACATCCTCTCTCGAAACGTCACATTTTGTTTTATAGTAATGGTCCAGCTATCTAACACGGTTTACCAAATATCAGCAATGTGAAAGTAAATAGTGGCCGATAGGCGGCCATTTTGAATTCGATTGAGTCGAAAGTTTTTAAAAGGCATCCTCTCTCGAAACGTCACATTTTGTTTTATGGCTTACGGTTTACCTGATATCAGGCCTATCGAGGTAAATAATGCTGATTGTCGGCCATTTTGAATTCGTAAGTTAAAAATGTTCAGGGTGCATCCTCCCCCGAAAAACTCAAGACTTTGTTTTATAGTAATCAGGTAATGGTCTAGCCATCTAGCACGGTTTACCAAATATCATCCATGTGAAAATGAATAATGGCCGAAAAGGCGGCCATTTTAAATTTGATCAAGTCAAATTTTTTCAAGATGCATCCTCATCTGAAATCTCACATTTCGTTTTATAGTAATGGTCCAGCCATCTAGCACAGTTGACCAAATAACGGCCATGTAAAAGTGAATAATGGCCGATGAGCGGCCATTTTTAATTTTACCGAGTCAATTTTTTTCAAGATGCATCCTCTCTTGAAATCACACATTTTTTTTTTATAGTAATGGTCTAGCCATCTAGCACAGTTTACCAAATAACGGCCATGTGAAAGTGAATAATGGCCGATTGGCGGCCATTTTGAACTTGGACGAGTTGAATTTTTTTAAAATGCATCCTCTCCTGAAACCTTAAAATTTGTTTTATAGTAATGGTGTAGATATCTTGAGCGGTTTTCATGATATTCCACAATATCAGGCCTGTCGAGGCCTGAATTTTATCAACTTGAAATTTTTCAAGATGCATCCTCTCCTGAAACTTTACAATTTATTTGATATTAATGGTGTAGCTATCTTGAGCGGTTTTCATGATATTCCGCAATATCAGGCCTGTCGAGGTGAAAAATGGCCGATAGGCGGCCATTTTTAATTTTATCGACTTGAAATTTTTCAAGATGCATCCTCTCCTGAAACTTCACAATTTGTTTTATAGTAATGGTGTAGCTATCTTGAGCGGTTTTCATGATATTCCGCAAAATCTTTCAGTCGGATTTACCGATGTTATAAATTAGGTCAAAGTGCTGGGTCAACTTCAAGGTCCAAAAACCTGAAAAGGCACAACTAGGGACCTTAGAGAACATGTATGTGCAATATGACTGTCATCGTCCCAGTACTTTTCGAGATCTGCTCCGGAAACGAAGTGCGCGTCAAAACGTCTAAATAGGTCATAGTTCAGAACCAGAAGTAGGTCAAAGTTCAAATATCCCAAAAGGCACAACTAGACCCCCTACAAGTACTTTCAGAGATTTGCTCCGGAAACGAATTGTTTACGGACGGCCCAACGCCGTAACATCATCATTTTCTCCTCTGCGACCTTGCGTATTGAATTCAGATTAAAAATATTTTAACCTGTCCATTATCAGCCTGGAAGTAACCCACATACCAAAAATTGTTATCCTAGCTTATTTTCTTACAAAGTTATAGGCAAAAGAAGAGGCCAAAAAAAAACGGAGGTAGAATCCATAGCTCCCTCCGTCTCGCGTACGGTGACGGCGGGAGCTAATAACAAGGCATTACAAGTGGAAGGGCAGATACGTTATATTGCAATGGGAAGTCATTGAAGAGGTCGATGAATAGGCGTTAAAAGGCATTGGAGAGACGCTAAAAGGCGACGAAGAGGCGGCAAAGGGCAATGGGAAGGAGAGGAGTTGAAGTGCGACTGGTGTGTTAAAATGTGTGTTGAAATGCATTAAAAGACGACGGGGAAGCGTTAAATGACGATGTGCAGGCGTGCAAGGGCGATAAGGAAGCGTAAAGGGTGATGCAAATGTGTTAAATGGTGATGGGAAAACGTTAAAGAGTGATGAAGAAACGTTAAAAGGCAATGGAGAGGGGTCGAAGAGCGACTAAGATTCGTATAAGTATGACGGGGTGCATTACTGGTGGCAGTGAGGCATTAAAGGGCAACGAGGAAGCGTTGAATGACGATGGAAAAGCATTAAACGACATCGGGGTGACATTAGAGGGTGATGAAGAGGCGTTAAAGGGTAACGGGTAGGCGCTAAAGGGCGACGGGAAGGCCTTCAAATGCAACGAAGAGGCGTCAAAGGCCGACGCAGATGCATAAAGGGTGACAAAACGATGTTAAAGTGAGCTGTGTTTGCGTTAAAAGGTAGGAAATGAGGCGCGATGTAAAGGTGTTAAAGGGCGACGAAGAAGCGTCTAAGGGCATCACTGAGGCATTAAAGGGCAACCAAGAGGCATTTGAGGGCAACAGGGAGGCGTTAAAAGCAACGAGGAGGCTTAAAGAACGACAAAGCGGTGCTAAAGCGTGACAATAAAGCGTTAAAAGGCGACGGGAAGGTGTTAAATGGTATGCCCTAAAATGCGTTAAAATGCGATGGAGAGGCGTAAAAATGCAATGAGTAAGTGTTAAAAGATTCCAAAGAGGCGCTAAATGGCGATGGGAAGGTGTGGAAGGGCGATTTGGATTGAGGTATTACACAAAAGTAATGCTTTTAGCTTTATCTGGTAAAAATCATATTTTCAATTACTTGACCTTGAAGTTGACCTCTTGACATTGAAGATGACCTTGAATCATGAAAAAAATATATGGCATGGATTTTCTAGTCAAAATTACACGAAAAAAAGGTATTACACTTGTTCCTACTTTTATTTGTTGAAAAATCCTACTTTACCTTTAAATTCACCTTTGACCTTGGATTCTGTCCCCCTAGCCCCACCACCCAACTCTTAAAAACATGGATTATTAACAAGAATCATGGTTTAATTGTAAAATTAGGATGGTTTTACCGATTTTCACGGCCAATGGCGGCCATCTTGGATTTTCGGACTTTTTTGGGTCAGATTTTGAATTTTTTTAGGTCGTTCACTATAGCCAGCAGTAGAATAGAAAACCGTTGAGAAACATTTTGTTATAATTTTTTTGGGGTTTGGGTGGTTATTTGCATATATCTACCCGTCTAAATAGACTCGCAGACGACGAAGACCTATATATACCAACTTTCAAAGCACTACTGTGAATTGTGGAAAAATTAAAATTTAGGTTGAAAAAAAATTTAGTCGTCACCTGGCGGCCATTTTTATTATCTCTGAGAACTGAAAATCTAATCAGGTCATCTCCATACTCATGAGTAATTTCACAAAAAATTGGAGAGATGCAATAATTATTTTCCAAGTTATCGCGTTAACAAAACATTTTTTTGAATCTTAGACCTTGACCTTTGACCTTGACCTTTGGTAAAAAACTTTTGCCGGAGGGGTTGAATGTTTGTATAAATTATGAATTCAATGTGTTGAACCAGGTTGGTGTAGTACAAAAAGGTGGCAGCGTATGGCAGGCGCTCATGACCGGAGGGACGGACAGCCGGACCGACGGACAACCCCAGAACATAACGCCTTCGCTCGCTTCGCGGTGGAGGCATAACTATCTAAGCACTGTAAGAAAAATATATTTAAGTCGAAAAAAAAATCAGTCGCCAACTGGCGGCCATTTTGATTATCGGTGGGAAGCTGAAAATCTAATCAGGTCATCTACTCATGAGTAACTTCACATAAAAAAATTGTAAGATGCAATAATTCTGTGATATAAAGATATATGCTACAAATTGGGGCACGTATAAAAATTACTTGTTAAAGGTGAACAAATCACGTGACAGAGAGTTTAAATGCGATGAAAAAGCGTCAAAGCTCAATGGAGAGGTGTTGAAAGGCAACAGAGGTGTTGAAGGGCAAGGGCAAGGACAAGAATATGACGTTAAAAGGCGAGGAAGATGAGCTGAAAGGTGACGGAGAGGCATTAACCTTTTAAACGCCGAATTTTTAAGCGACGGAAGGGCTTTTAATTGCAACAAAGAGGTGTTAAAATAAAAGTAAGTTCAGGGCAAAGGAGTGGTGATGTAAAATAGAAAAGACTTCAATTGCAAAAACTTTGGTAAACTAAAAGTGCTACAAAGATGCATAAATGACAACTAAAAATAATTAAAGTACGATAGGAACGTCGCCCTTTAATGAACCCCATTATTTTGTGGTAGTTCGACCCAAAAGCAACCAAAATCAGCAGAAAATTTTAGATTTATCATTCAAATCCTACGGGAGCCAGTTTGGTGACGTTTCGCACCCTACTATTAACGTAAACTGGTCATTTTTGAGAAGCAGTTAATTTCTAGAGCCATTGTATAATAATAATAATGGTGATTCCGTATATATGACATATACAATGCTCTGTGCATTTCACACACAATGCCCCTAGGCACTTGACCTGCTGAGTCATGTACCGTTTCAACTCCCCGGGGAGCATACAGCATTGTAATCATTAGAGCGCTCGGCTTTTATCGTACATATTGCCATCAGTTCTCTTTGCCACCAAGTAATCATTTACACCTGGTAACACTGATGTCTCAACGTTAACCCTTATACTGCTGATCACGACTATTGTCGTTTTTATCTGTTTTATTAGTCGACCAAATCACTGTTATTGGGAATGAAATGTGTGTCTAAACAGCAAGATTTACAAATATTTGTGCTCAAATCGAACAAATATGAGTAATTTTTTAGCCACTTGAAGTTGTGGGTCGCGGTTGCGAGACACAACTTTAAGTGGTTAAAAATTTAAATAAAATAACTTGGCACGATAAGGGTTAAAAAATGAAAAAAACATTAAATTTATCTGAAAATCTGCACTAATCCGGGGTTGAACTCGCACAACAGGCAGCAGCTATTTCAAAATGACGCGCTCTAACCATTGTACCACGTACTTCCCTCTCTATGATATTATCTGTTTCAAGGGTTGTTAGGCTCAGATAAGACATCCTGAACTCCCCATCTTATAAGGGAGGTAAGACAGAGGTAAGACAGCAAGAGTCACTATAATGTGTTCCTGATATGCTGTATACATATTCCTGAATTTCGGTGGCCAAGATCTCCTTGATGAGGCTTATCCTGATGACAGTGATGAAACAGAAAAAATTAATCCAGTAGGCTACTGTTGATGATGACACTGACAAGTAAGCGTTGTGTAAACACCACAAAGAAATACTGAACATTGGTCTATTTAGTGCTGTGTGAACAGATTATGGCTCTAAAGCATGGGGGGGCTTGACAGTAGCCTTCCCAAGCGCCTCAGTCATATCCGCTCGTGGATATGTTTCCAACGCTGGATAATAAGTTACAGAGATCTGCGTCATATTTCAAATCACACTTCCAAAAAACACACTTTCTACAATGAGCTTATAGACTGAAACACTAGTCCCAATAAATCGGTCATGCAACATACATGTTTACATCTATGATATATTTGGCAATTATATCTTTCATGTGATGCAGTATGCAGATTGGCAGTGTGCAAGCGAATGACATGACATTCCTTCTTCATCGAGAACATGATAATCCAAAGCCAAGTTGAACTCGCCCACGTAACTTGTTGATCACATGGCGATAATTCAGGTTCTAGCACATGGGAAGAACACCTTAACCCTTACAACGCTTTCATATTTTTATATAAACCATGGAGACCAAAGGGTTATTTTCAATTTTAAATTGCTAAAAATCGTTATGTCTTAGATCTTCCCACTTAATTTGAATACCTACGCTATGGGTCTTGTACGGTCATTATCTATATATTAACAGCGAGTCACACGATATCTCAGCTCCTGCGGCGTTCACCTGTTTCACACTTGGCCAAATGATATATGATTTCATAATATGGTGACAAGTCTATTTTTCAAAATTCTAAATTTCAACTGTACGAATTAAAATTGTCAGTAAGCGATGTCAGGTGTGTCCGCCATTACAGGGTGCTAAGCGGTGGTCGATTTGAGGGCCATCTCTGTGTGGAGTACGTCATTCAACAGCAGATTTGCCGTACAGTGCTGTACACATCATATAGGTGCACCACCCCAATGCGCGCTCAAGGCTGGGCCAGCATCGCAAACGATGGCCCAACAGCTAACCAAGAGTAGTAATGCCGTCACTGCTTCCATTACTAAGCGTCTGCAGACGTCAGAATCTGACGTCTAAAGCCGATCCCCGCACTGTAGTGGTTAACAAGAGGCCTGAAGTCCTAAATCATCCCCCGCCATAAATTAAGATTTTTTGCGTTCTAGGAGTTTTTGCGGTCACAAATATTTAAAAAGTCGACTTGTGATGGCCATTTCAAATTTCAGTAAAATCACCTGCACATTTCAAGATGGTGGGTAATGTGATTGTAAGTGAATTATTTCTGACTTCAATTTTTGAGTTTTTGCACCCACAAAAAAATTGAAGTTGATCTGTGGCGGCCATTTTGAATTTCAGCAAAACCTTAAAAAATCATCTGCACATCTCCATATTGTGGGGAATATGATTGTAGAATTTGAATAATTTCTGACGTTAAGTTTTAAAGTTTTTGCGCCCACGAAAAAAATTGGAGTTGACCTATGGCGGCCATTGTGAATTTTGGTAGCAGCTTCTAAAAATCACTTGCACATCCCCATGCTGCTGGGAATGTGTTGTTGAAATTTCAAAAAAATTGACCAAACTACTTTTTTGAGTTTTTGCGCCCCTAAAAAATTAAAGTTGATCCGTGGCGGCCATTTTGAATTTCAGTAAAACCATGAAAAAGTCTCCTGCACATCTCCATATAGTGGCGAATGTGATAGTAAAATTTGAAAAAAATTCTGACTTTAAGTTTTAGAGTTTTTGCGCCCACAAAAAAACTTTGGAGTTGACCATTTTGAATCTCTAAAAAATCACTTGCTCATCCCCTTTCATGCTATGAATGTCATGTTAAAATTTCAAAAAAAAATGACCAGTAGTTTTTGCACCCACAAGAAAACGTGACGCCGGACAGAATCCTGGCGCGACTAAAATCCCCCTTCCCCAGCGGACTGAGGATAAAAAGCCTTAAATTATCGGTAAAAATTGTGAAACAAAGGATAGACGCGATTATAACTGTGTTCATTCTAGGATTTAAAATATATTTAACATTTTCAACATCAAATATCACAATAATTTATAGTTACACTGTTATACTTACAGCAACCAATGACAGGCCCAATCGGAGTGCCGACAACGGCAACCCATGCACTCTAATGATGAAGCGAAAAGAGTAGACACAATATGATTGGTCCAAGTTCAACCCACTGAAAAAAGGGAACAAATAGAGACGTATCTCACAACTGTCATATATATAGGCCTACTAATTGATGCCTTAAAAGAGTTATTTTAGAATTGTTCAATATATTATCGCATGATAACAGTCAAAATTTTTGCTTATCAGTAAAGATACAAAAATATACAAACACCTGTTAGAGAATTCAATCAAGAAAAAATATTCAGGAGTTGGTGTTGAATCCGGTATAATATTTGCACAAGGTGAGTTGGGCTGACAAAGCCACCTGCAAACAACAAAATAAACTGTAAAAATATAATAGTACATGTACTTAACATTTTCACTCACTTGGCAGTCATGTCGTCTTACCTTAGAACGCAAGAAGACATTTGCTTGGGTGGAGGGGATCACTTAAATGTGCATCATCATATTGGCAGTTATTTTGATAAAAAAAGTACTACACGAAGATCCAAAGCCAAATCAGCAGTCTCTAGATTAGACGCTTCATCCATTGTACATTTGCAATAGATCTAAAAATTTAGAGAAGTGATATAACTTCATCCCTGTCACATAAGTGCTTTCATTCACATGGTTGGGTAGAAAAGCAGGCAGATAGCTTGAATGAAATCAAAGGCATTGTCCACCACAACGCCTCTTTAGCTGATATATATTCACCAGATCACGAGCGTTATGCTTTCTGGGTATACCTAGATATACCCTTATCCAATAATGGTTCACATTGGACCACTATAGTTTAACGCAGTAGATAAGATGATTGATTTTCCAAAATAGATGCAGAATTTTATTTTACTCTCCTAGTTCTTCTTTTGAAATTAGCACAACAAAATAAATAGTGAAAATAACCTCCTATATCTGTTTTACAAAATTGGCATACACGCATATCACAAATGACTTCACACCAGACCAGCAAATACGAGACGTTGAACCAATGTTGTGTTAATCGTGGGCCAGCAAGCCCCACATGGCCTGATAGACAACACAACGTGTCTTCAGATAAGGGGACCAACATACAATCTCCAGGGGGGCGTGCTGAAAAATTTAAAATCAGTTTTCAAAGTAAATATTTCTCAAAGTTCAGTTTTCAAAGTAAATATTTATTTCAATCAGAGTGCGCCCGAAAAAAACTCCACCTCCCCCCCCCCCCTGGAGATTGAACGGTGCCCCCCTGAACAGTTCTGCGTGTAACCTAACCAGTCATAACACACGGGTCGATGTTCAGTCCGATGAGGCCATATTCCCCAGAGGCAACAGCAAGGCTAGGCTTTTTTTTTTTTTTTGTTTACATCAATACTGGATCTTGTAACTCGGAAAAAATTGAACAATTTGTTTAAATTTTAGCAAACTGACGAAAGTTGGCGATTAACATGAAAACAAGATTGTGATAGCGTTCCAATCACAATACGTTGAGCCAATGTTGGCTTAAGGTTAAGACGTTGGACCAATACTAAGGCAACATTATTTCCCTGTTTTGTGTTTGAGAGATGGTGGTGCTGCCAAAATCAAAATGTATTTGAACTATAGGGCACGTGACAAAAGATGATCAAAATAACTCAATATTAAGATTTATAGATCACTTCCCGGCTCCTTGTTGATATTATCATAATTATGATTATTTTCATATTATACATACCGTAGTTTTTCACTTTTTTGAAAACTGATATGAGACAAGATAACTTTTGCTCTTTGTCAATGTTGATAAACATGTGGGCACAATAGCAAAGTCACATTTACTTTCAGTTAGAATATTTAGCTATTATAATAGGAAGACCAGGGATCAATGAATCAACTTGGATTATAAAGCTATAGTTGCATTCAACAATATAATTATGTGTGTACAATCTTTTTTCTAACTTTTTTAGTTTTCACAATATCAGATAGTTAGTTGGCCACTGGAAATAAGGAACAGCTCGAATATTGACACAATTGTTACAAAGTTAAAACCTGACATATTACATCATCATCAGGTTTCTTGCATTTATTGGCTGTAGAAAGTCTGACAGCGAAGAGTCATCTGACAACGAATAAAATTTAGGTAAGTAGTATAGTTTATCGTGCACATCAGCAGGCTGAGAATACAGTGGATATAATTTTAACATAACTTTTTTCAATACTTATATAATTATGCAATTGTATCTGCTCCGGACAGATATATGCACATCTGCATGCTCATGTGACAAGGTGCACTGTCTGTCTGTCTGTCTGTCTGTTGGTGTCATATTATTATGTCATATGTCTAATGATAGATCCATCATGCGTGTTCAATGGGCTAATATTGAAAAAAAATATTCGCAGTGCTTGGAGCTATGGAGATAAATGTGTTTTTCTGTCATTTATTGATGTCCGACAGCCATGGATGGAGTCAACCTTGCGAAAATACCCCAAAACTAGGTTTTATTGATGCTTTTGGCAGGGGAAGATGTGTATAATCAGAATCTGAATAATTTTTATGGTGGTCTAGATGGATTTGTTAAGCATCAAATTAGTTGAAATGGTCTATGTCGAAAAAATGAGCTAAATTAACCAGTTCGCATGGTATTCTAAATTTGACTACAACCCGGCAGCCATCTTGGACGCCATCTTGAATATCGGTAAGTGAGATTTGAAGCCTCTGATGACACGAAAAACGTCTGCCCCTGTTTATCGTACTACCTCATGTTTTGACAGTCAGCAGTTGGCGTCCACTGGTCATCCAAATATGTGAGGTATGGATCTTGTTCTACTATAGTAGCGCCGAGACACGGGAATTGACACATGCTTAACCCCAGACGATCCAACCATGGCATTGGCCCATTAATGCTGCTGCAGCATTGAACTTATGTTGACAATGTTATCGCACATGTATACATGATGCCCCGCAGAGATGATATACCACCATTTGATAAATGGCGGGCTAAGGCCGGCAAGAGTAGATGACGTCATCAGGCCGGGGACGGTCTACTGTGGCAGACATTCTGAGGCCTACACACTGTGTGAAATTAGACGTAAATTGAATCAGTTAGGCCTACGTATTTTTAAAACATTCATACAGTATGTCGTCGACGCCTTTCTATTATTCTAATGTAGCTAAAAACAAATACAATATTTAGATATCGTCGTGCCCAAATAAGAACATTCCAAGATGAAATATGATCGTAACCGCGTCGTCTAGCCTGCCTATATAGCGGGACGTGGCTGCATAAGGTGTCAGCCTGTGTTAACACAATAGTTACACCTGCTGCCAGCGCGCATGAGTGGCGGCGTTAGAGTGGATTGGGGCTTACAAGTGCAGTCAGTTCCCACCGATGTGGCATGTCTTAATGACGGCGCCGCAGCCGTGAAATACAGAATAACATTTTAGTGCACATAATAAACGCGCCCCCAACTATACTTGATCATCAATAACTCCCCATTCCCGGCTTAGAATGTAGTAGTCCGACAAAACAAATAATGTAGTGGTGTGTTTTAATATAAGCCAGCGGCCATCTTGGACGCCATCTTGGAAAAATGCCCTTAAAATTGAAAAGTGAGACTGACATCCACCCTGATGATGAAAGTGGTCATGGTGGTGGATGTCAGCTTGTAACATGAAATGCCATGTGAAGTAAATATATTTGAATGTGGCCGACCGCCTATTATGAAAGCTTTAATTTTACTGTCTGGCTACATAATAAAACTCTCAATAATGTACAGAGCCGAAGGGTTCTTAGCTTATTTTTTAACTGCGTTACATTTCGTTGACGCCCGTAATTATGCCTTACCTCACACCATTTTGTAAATAATTGTACATGGGATATTCGTCAAATGTTTCGCCATCAGAAGGAGGCCCCCAGATCAGACCT
This sequence comes from Flabesymbios commensalis, assembly GCA_964017125.1. Lineage (NCBI taxonomy): Eukaryota > Metazoa > Annelida > Polychaeta > Terebellida > Flabelligeridae > Flabesymbios > Flabesymbios commensalis. The sequence continues at coordinate 32,801,631 of OZ024906.1, read as the reverse complement.
CCAGTTTCTCTGGAAAATAAAAAAATAAATAAATGACCAATTATTTCCTGCAACACAAACCACGTAAGTTTGTTCAGAACAATTCTACCAGAGGGAAAACGATACGGTGCGGTAACTGCTGCATTGATATTAACTCTTGTGCTGCTGAATTGTTTGTTTCTATTTTTCATTTATTTCAAGCTGAAATTGCTAGTTGTTAACACATTTTTCAGGTTCAAATCACGAAAAAATATCATTTGATGAAAAATACACATTTTCAAAATTTAATGATTTGATCGACTACACAAATGTGTCATGTTTTGATGACGTCACTCTTTTTGATTAATATGTGGTACCGGTACTCACTGGTCCACTGTGGATTCACCATGGGCAGGCCTGTGTGTAGCCTTTGTCTATAAATAGCCACAATAAGGGTCTCCTCCAGAATAAAAAGACCCGTATGTTGTAAATAAACATTGAATCATGATGATGTGTGAGCCTAAAGGTTGATTCATGTTGGATTACAAAAAAATATTCAAAATCACCTGCAATCGGCAGGTTACAGGCCGCGAAACTGTCACCAGTGGTCTGATTCTGCCTGCCTGGGCTGAAATAACCTGATTCCAAGGTTGAGACTGGCCGAGCCAGGTGCCATGTCAAGAAAACATGCCTACATGTACCACTTACAACCCAATGCTGTCTGAGAGCACAAGTGAGAACCATATTATCGGCTCCCAGCTCCCTGTGATTTAAGAGCCTGCTCTCAATGCGGTGTCCAATGACTGTTTCATGACTGTTGGTAGGGGCTGGCTTTGAATTGTGGGACCCCAGTCTCCTGTGTATATTCAACAGTGGACTATGCCTTTGAACAGCTACACTTTTACAACACCTCCACTGATTACCATAATATTAAAGGAAAGGTTATTGTAAAACACTTACTGACTAGGCCGATTATAACTAGAAATTTGACCTTCTGTAAAATAAACCATGTTCTCCAAATGTTGAGCTCCACCTACGACTTTAAGGGTATAATTCCCTTGATATTGCCAGTACAATCCAGTAGCATCATCTCTCACAGTGAAATATGGGTAGAATGCTGAAAATCGACAAATTTTGGAAACATTCTACGGTATGTTTTTAAAAATATTAATTCAATGCCTAATCTTATTAATACCTAGACATGGGGTTGAATTGCATATGTAATCGAATAGGTATACGACTACTTTGTGAAGTCATGAATACGAATATAAATACTCCATTTTTAAAAGTTATTAGAATACATTTCTTTCCAAATGTATTCGAATACATTTAAATTATCCTTAATTTGAAAGAAGTAAAGAACAATCAAACAAAGTAGGATAGTCCGAGGTACATAATAACTTAGTATACTCCCTGTGATTAATAGACCATGGGCTGAAAGTCGAAACCCTCCCACCCCCGGGTATTTTTGTAGACCACATTTTTTTAACCTTATTATGTACCACGTTACTTTCAGGTGGTCTTCAGATTTTTCATACATGGATAAGGTCACCAGGGGTCATCCAAGTATGGTACTCTTGACCCTTAGGGTGGTATGAAAATGTGTCATATACACTGTCAGTGGAAAGGGGTAAAAATTGATATTTGAACCAATGGCCAGCACTTCCAATAAGTCGGTGCGAACCCAACCCATGTGCACATGGGGACATGGGTTGGTGATGAGCAGGTCAAATCAGCTCAAAACGGTTGAAAATAGCTTTTTATGTTGTTTTTGATCAAATTCTGTTCACTTGAGATGTCTATAATGGCTCGTAGCATACCTGGACCCAAACACGAACCTATTGTCCGAGCTAGGGCTTATATAAAAATGATCTAACCTTGTTTTGTTACATATACAATGTTTTTTTGATGCTTTTATAGATTTTTTTTGTGCTGAATTCCAATCCGATGAGTGCCAGCTTAGCATTTTTGTATATTCAAGGTCAATTTCAAAGTCAAATATGATTTTTCAACAAATGAAGCTAGGAACAAGTGTAATACCTCATTTTCATGAGATGTTGACTGGGCAGTCCATTTCAAAATTATTTTTATTCAAGGTCATCTTCAAGGTCGAAGGGTCAATTTCAAGGTCAAGTAAGCAAAAATATCATTTTTAACAAGTAACGCTAGGAACATGTGTAATACCTCTTTTTCATGGGGTTTTGACCGGAAAATCCCTTTATGGTAATTTTTTGAAGATTCAAGGTCATCTTAAGGTCGTAAGGTCAAAATGTAAAATAACACAAATTTTAAAAAAGAAAAATGGGAAAAAGTGTAATACGTCTTTTTTATGTGAAGTTGACCTCTTTCTCGTGTCCTTTTTATTAAATAAACTATTTCTTGTACTATTTCGATAATTACATGTCATTTTCAAGGTCAAAAAGTCAATCTCAAGGTCAAGTGAAGGGAAATATGATTGTTAACTAATAAAGCTAGGAACATATGTAATACCTCTTTTTCGTGTGATTTTGACAGGAAAATCCATTTCTACTATTACCTTGGCCATCTGAGGTCACCCTCAAGGTCAAAAATTCAATTTTCAGGTCAAATATGCTTTTTGGCATATATGCTAAACTTTGGAGAACGTATAATACCTAGCTCTGATATGTGATTTTGATTGGATAATCTAATTCTGTTGGGTTTAAATGATTAAACATGCCCATGGTGAAAAGATAGGCGACAATAAGGCCTCAAAGGGCAACGAAGAGGCATTAGAGAGTGACAGAAAACTTTCAATGTTGATGATGAGGCGTTAAAGGGTAATGAAGAGTCATATTAAAGGGCAATGAGGAGGGATTAAAGGGCGACGAAGAGGCGTTAAAGTGAAATTGGGTGTAATATAAGGTGGCAGAGGGACTTTAAGGGTCTAGGCGTTAAAAGGCTATCAGGAAGCAATAAATGACTATAGGAATGTGTTAAAGGGCGATGGAGAGGCATTGAAGGGTGATTGAAACACACTCCCGTTGCACTTTAACGATTGGTGTCGTCGTCCTTTATGCGATTTTGTATCGCTTTTAGTTTAACGCCTCTTCGATGCAATTGAAGGCCTTTTCATTGGCCTAAAACGCCTCTTCTTCGCCCTGAAAGCACTTTTAGTTTAACACCTCTTCGTTGTAATTAAAGGACTTTTCGTCTCTCTTTCCTTTTTCGCCCTGAACATATTTCCATTACCCTTTAACGCCTCGCCGTCGCCACGTAACCCATTAACTAATACAATAAATTGCTGATTCCAGATTAATTGATAACGACATTGTTATCTCATGAAGTCAATCCCGGGGGAACAGTCCCAAATCCTGAATATATTCGGGACTGGTTGCCACCGGCTTAACACCTATACATCAATATTTAACCCCTTAAATGCGGCCCTTCCGAGTATACTCGGTGGGGGGGGGGGGGAAATATGTACCCCTGTCGCGGCTCCCGAGCTTACTCGGGTGCAGAGTATTTTTTTTTAGTATTTTTGTCTGTAAAATCAATGTGGGCCGGTAATCATGGGGGGTAGCCTTGTTTTTTGTTGATAAAAGTTTGTTTCTCTTTTGATTGTTCATGGGTAGCACCCCATATTAATATCTGGGCCGATGTGGAGCTGTCATTCTTAAAGGATTATTTTGGAACGAAAAATTCAAAATGGCCGCCATAAAATCAAAACAATTATCATAACTTTCTCCGATCCATATATTTTTGTTATCAAAAATACAATAAAACAAACCATACCCTCCTTTGTGATCATCACCATGCTTAAAATGCTTTACTAACATTTAGATGACAGATATCGCAGCAGTGCAGATTTCATGGTTGCACACCTAATCATTATGCATTACCTAATCGTTACGCACATAATACACATCACCCATTAACTGATAAACCTGACATTTTACATGATCTTCACATTTATTTTGGGCGGCATCCATGCAGTAAAGCAAAACCTCAAACCATGTCTTCCTCCATACCCAATTGTGTATCAATCTTTTGCGATGGAAGCCCAAGCTTATGCTACATGCTGCTGCATCATTGTAATTTTGCGTGTTCAATTGGGGGTGTGATAAGGGCAAACATCGGGGCATCACCCCTCTCAATACCAGCACAGCCCAGATTTCATAAAAATGTGTGCTGAAATGATACCCGACCAAGTATGTGTCACCATCAGTCCTTTATAATGGATGACTGCACCACTAAAAAGCTTGAAATTGATGAAAAGTAGGTATTTTTAATATTTTTGAGTTTGACCTTGATGTGACCTTGACATGACCTTGGTGTTATCCACCAGTAAAGCACAACTCCTTCTCATGTTATTATTTGCTCATAAGCTAAGATCCTGCTGTTGTCTTCATACAAATCTGACATTACAGAAAATTCTGATTTTTTTTCAACCCCCCTCCCCAGGAATTTAGCAGTGGAGATGTAAGTGTGCCCAGGAGTTCTACGTTAAAAGGTTAATGCCTCCCCATCGAATTTTAACGCCTTACCATCACAATTTTACGCATATGCGGCGCCTCTCCAGTGCCTTTCAATGCTTCCGTCATCCTTTAGTTTCTCTCCGTCGCCACTTAAAGCCTTTTCGTTGCCCTTTAACACCTCTCCATCGTCATTTTCGCCTCTCCGTTTCCCTTGACGCCTTCTCCTCGCCGCCCTTGAATGCATACCATACATCACCCTTCAACTCCTTTCCATCGATTTTAACGCTTTGCCATCACTATTTAACGCTTCATGATCACCTTTTAGCGACTCTTCATCACATTTACCGCCTTCCCATTGTCATTTAACGCCTCTCTATCACCCTTTAATGCATCTCCATCGACTTTTAACTCTTTTTCTTCGCCTTTTAACGCCTTTCCACCGCCCTTTGACCTTTCTCCGTCGCCATTTAACGCTTCTTCGTCACCCTTTAGCGATTCTCTGTCGTTTTTAACACCTTCTCCTCGCCCTAAACACCTATCCATCTCCCCATCGCCCGTTGATGTACTTCTATTGTTCTTTAGCGCTTTTCGTCATCTTTTAACGCTGCTCCATAGACCTTTAACACCTTTCAGAGAATCCCGTCGCACACTAACATCTTCACACCTTAGCGCCTCCTCGTTGCCCTTTACCGCCTCCTCATTGCCCTTCAATGCCTCCTCATCACCTTTAAAAAACACCTCATTGCCCTTTAATACCTCCTCATTGCCATTTAACCCCTTCCCGTCGCCCTTTAGCATCTCGTCGCCTTTTAGCATCTTGTTGCCTTTTAGCATCTCGTCGCCTTCCATTGCCTCTCAATGTCCTTTAACGCCTCCCTGTCGCCTTCTAACTCCTCTCCATTGACCTGCATCACTTTCCTGTCGCTCTTTAATGCCTCTCCATCACCCTCTAATGACTTATCGTCGCCTGATCATTTCACTTTGATGATGTTTCATCATTAAAACCATACTAGAAATAGATTATCCAGTCAAAATCACACCAAAACAATGTATTATACGTGCTCCAATTTGTAGCATATATGTTAGAATCATATTTGACCCTGAAATTGACCTTTTGGCCTGGAGGATCATCTAAAATCACCAAAATATTGACCACAAAAGGATTTTTCAGGCAAAATAACACGAAAAAGAGGAATTACACTTGTTTCTAGCTTAATTTGCTAGAAATCATATTTTCGCTTACCTGACCTTAAAATTGACACAATGTCCTTGAAAATTACCTTTTATCATAAAAAAGTAACAGAAATGGATTATTAAGTCGAAATGACACTAAAGCGACGTACTACACTTCTTCTCTAATTTGTGTTTGTTAAAAATCATATTTTCACATTTTTGACCTTGAGATTGACTTTTAGATGTCATTGAGTTGAAATTGACCTTGTACATGACCTTGAATCACCAAAATAATACTTTAAATGTATTTTCCAGTCAAAATCCCAGGAAAAAGAGGTATTACACATTTTCCTAGCTTTATTTGTTAAAATTTCTATTTTCTCTCACTTGACCTTGAAATTGATCTTTTGATCTTGAAGATGACCTTGAATGGTAAAACTAGTTTCAGAAATGGATTGCCCAGTCAAAATCACATGGGAATGAGGTATTACACTTGTTCCTGGCTTCATTTCTTAAAAAAATCATATTTGACCTTGAGATTGACCTTTGACTTTGAATCTACAAAAATGCTCAAATTTTTCAAGCTGGCACTCATCGGATTTGAATTCAGCACAAAAAAAATCTATAATAAACATCAAAAAATCATTGTATATGTCACAAAACAAGGTTAGGTCATCGCTAGCTCGGACTACTACGCCAAGACACCCCCAAGAGGTCACAGGGATAATATAGGGGTTAGAGGGTTTTTTACTCGCCGTGAAATCACCCTCGTGTCAACCTTGTCTGATATGGCAGAAATTGACCAAATGACACACTGATGTTATGTTTCGACCAATGGTCAGTATACGGTGACATGGGTTGAGATTGGGCGTCACAGGGGAGTTACCCCAAGGTCATGGTAAGGTCATCTCAAGGTCACAGCAAGGTCAAATCAGCTCAAAATCAGTGGAAATAGCTTGTTTTTGTTGATTTTGATAAATATATGTTCCCTTGAAATGTCTATGATGGCTTGAAGCATACCTAGACCCCAACACCAACACGGACCAATACTATGAAGCGCCTCAAAAGGTAACAGGGTAATTAAAGGGTTTGAAAGGTTATACACCATCAAATCACTCTTGTGTCCGCCCTGTCTGATATAGCAGAAATAGACCAAATATAACACACTGATTTTATGTTTGACGGATGGACAATTAAATCTGATGAAGCCCATCCAAAGTAGCCTACACATGGTGATATGGGTTGGGGGGTCGGGCTTCATAGGAGACTTACCACAAGGTCAGGGCAAGGTCATCTGAAAATCACAGCAAGGTCAAATCAAATGTAGGTGATGGTTAAAACACGTCTAGACACCGCGTCTATACCACAAACACCCCGAGAAATTACATAGTTAATACAAGGTTTTCAGGGGTTTTACCCTTATTAACTCACCCTCGGGCCTATATCACCCCTGTGTGATATAGAAAAATAGATATATCCCTCCTCGAAACTGAACATATACATGTTCCATGGTAATAGCTTAGCTATCTGGCACGGTTTTACAGATATTATGCATAATTTAAAAATAAAAAAAGATAATCGGGCATTTTGGCCGTGGGTAAACCCCCTCCGAACCTTTTATTACCAATTTAATCTCTTGGGGTGTCTATGGTATAGACCAGGTATCGTGGTGGGTTTCCACGATTCATTCAACTTTTTTTATGTATCGCTCCAAAATTAATATCATATATTTACTTCACTAATAGCTCAGAAGAGTCTAAAAACAAGGTAACTGCATCAACTGACCCTTAGGCCTATAATATCCCTATCTGAAAAATAGACAAAATAACCATAGGTCTGTTCCCCTCAACCAAAGTTGATAGCATGTAGGCAAAATTACTCAATGATATTTTACCATTTCTTCGCATGTTTTAAACTGGAAAGTCAAATAAATAAATGAATAAATAAAATAAATACATTTTAGTCTACCCAGGGGAGCTGCTTCCCATAAAGCTTGCTTCCTATCCATGGGAAAACACGTTATTGGAATAACGCGTATAACGCACGTCACGCGTTTTGGGGGTCAAACTGACATTAAGCCTCAAATAAGGGGTATTTTTAAAGATAAGAATGTTTAGAGAATTAGGGGTCCTTTTTTCAACCATCACTCAATGGCAAGTCAAAAAGGTCTTTTTCCAAGTGAGCGTGCAGTGTCATTTTTCAATTTAACCTGCAGTGTTCAGGGGTGGTTTGCAAATCTCATCTTAACGGATGGGAAGACAGCTTTATGGGGAGCTGCCACCCGTGCATGTCACTGTTCATGAGTGGGTGCAGTTTTTAAAAGATAAATTATTTAAATTCGACGAACATAGTAGTGATTGTATTAATAAAGCTGATACCCAAAAGTAGTATATTGTCCCTTGTTAAATTGAATTTATGTTCAAGTCACCACAAAAGACGTTACATTTGAGTTTGCTAGTTTTATCTGCAAAAATATCTAAAATCAATTAACGTTTCTTTCTGTGCTATGAATATGCAGTCTAGCGAAAATATATAAGAATACATATAAAAATTATGTGATACTAACATCAATACCCTTGCAATAACCAATAGAAAGAAGCAGACACTATTTATTTTGCTAGGAAAACAGAATACGTTACACGGATCTTGAAGACATAGCTGTATGCAGACTTTAATAACAACAAATGACCCCCTAGTTAATTTATTTATAATAATAATAATTGGTGTTTATTCAACTAAAAAGACATGACAGCCAAAAGGCTGTAGAATTATCAATGTCAATGGCACAGAAGTTCATCCTTTATGAGGACAAGTTGATTACGAATTAAAATTTCTGAAATCCGCGAGGCGGTTCTATGCACATGCACGAGCTCTTTCAAATAAACGAAACAAAATTGAAATCGGATAAGAATTAAGGGAGGTGAAGCATTTCTTGTGAATTGTGGACAGAGTGCTGTAAATCTAATTTGGTCCTAATTAGGTCATAAGTTAATTATTGAGGACGTTTAATGCACATACACAAGCTCTTTCAAACAAACCAAACAGAATTGAAATCGGATAAGAATTGAGGGAGGAGAAGCATTTCTTGTGAATTGTGGACAGAGTGACCTAATAAGGTCTTAATTAGGTCATAAGTTAATTAATAATTAAAATTTCTCAAATCCATGAGGACGTTTAATGCACAGGCACAAGGTATTTTAAACAAACTAAACATAATTGAAATCGGATAAGAATGGAGGGAGGAGAAGCATTTCTTGTGAATTGTGGACGGACGACAGATGACAGACAGCAGACGACACACGATGGCATAAGCTCATCTTAGGCCTAAAGGCCGGGTAAGCTAAAAACACAATATAGACATAATGCAATATTAAATTGAATAAGTTGAATAAGTTAAATAAGTTAGATAAGTTAAGTACTTAAGTTAACAAAATGACATTAATCAGGTTAGAATTTTTTGCGGTCACAAATATTTAAAGTAGAATTGTGGTGGCCATTTTAAATTTTATTAAAATCACCTACACATTATTTCTGACTTCATTTTTTGATTTTTTTGCGCCCACAAAAAATTATGAAGTTCATGCATGGTGGCCATTTGGAATTTCGATAAAACCTTGAAAATCACATGCACATCTCCATATAGTTACGACTTAAGTTTTTGAGTTTTTGCAACCTAAAAAAAATAAATTGATTCGTGGCGGCCAGTTTGCATTTCAAAAAAAACCTTAAAAAATCACCTGCACATCTCCATATTGTGGGGAATGTTATTGTACAATTTGAATAATTCCAGACGTTAAGTTTTAAAGTCTTTGCGCCCACAAAAAAATTTGGAGTTGACTTCTGGCGGCCATTTTGAATCTGAATCCACAAAGAGGACGAAACTGTTGTTCGGATTCACTAAGATGACCAGCACTGGCTGGCTCCAATAAAAGGACCTGCACTTGCTGGTTCCACTAGGTGGACCAGCGCTGGCTGGATCCACTGAGAATAACAGCGCTGAATGGATCAACTAAAACTACTGTGTTGGGCCTTATCAGATGTAATTATTGTATATTGGCCGTTAGTCAAAATATCAGTGTGTTATTTGGTCCATTTGATAAAATTGGTTGATTTTGAAGGGGGGAGGGGGTAATAAAACTATCCAACCCTTATGTTATCCCTGTAACCTCTCGGGGGTGTTTTGGTGTAGGTCAGTGTTGGGTTCTAGGTATACTAAGCTATATAGACTAAGCCATTTTAGAATCCACACTAAATCTTATTAATTTACACTTGTAAGTCATATGATTTGCATAATTTCCGACTGATCTCGAACACAACGTTTTTTGGCGATGAGTATTCAAAATAGGTCAAGTGTAGCAAATTTTATTTTGATTTTCCGATATCTAAGTATTAATAATTTTAAAACTGGCCTTGCGAAGGTGTCTTGGTCGCGTTAAATCGCATGGACTAATTTCATAATTTCGTCTGCCGCTAGCGGCGGGGATTGTATATCTACACATTTAATTATTTACCGTTTTGGAAGAAATAGCACTGCACATCAGTTTGTGGGCGATAACAGTCTGAAGGTGTATCTAGCATTTCTATTATCTTATTCTTTGCAGAAGCCCAGTCAAACATCATCCATTGACCCGGTACACAGCCAAGATTGATTGTAGTGTGGTGAATGCCCTACAAATAAATATAAAATGTAAAAAAACAAGCAAAATTCAGTCCAGTGAAAAAATACACACAACATTGCAATCTAGATCTTACGGCCACGCACATGCACTGAGCTCGTTTGAACGGAGTTCACCAAAGTGTCAACCAGCGCCAGGGCCAAGTACATCGGTACTTGGCCCTGTACTTGAGCTTGAAAAATGTACTGGGTTCAATTTACTTGGTACTTGAATGCAAGTACATTGCAAGTACACCATTTTTTTATTTTAATTATGCATTAAATAAGCCAAATCTAGGCCTATGCTATTTAACATAAACATAAACAGATTATTCCCTGGACATGGCCCAGTTTAGCCTATATGTGCACAAAGGTGGCCCAAACCCCATTCACTTCATTTCATTAATTCCTGGACAACTCTGGACAGCTCTGGACAACTCTTAGTCAATGAGTTATATATCATATATTTATCTCTAAAAGGTGCAGGTTTATAGTCTGATATCAAGTCTGAAGACCTATCATCCGACTTTACATCTTACTCCCTGGTCACTGGACCTGTTCATTAGTGAGCAGAGTTGGGGTCAATTCCGGAATTGAATGGGAATTGAGCGCAATTCCTGACTCAATTCCAGGAATTGGACTAGGAATTGGAATTGAAAAAAAGGAATTGGAATTGAATTGGAATTGACAAAAAATGCCCGGAATTGATAAAGGAATTGACTTTTTTTATCCATGTTTATTTTTTAGGCGCCATTAAACGCATGAGTGATCATCACTTTTGTCATTGCAGTAGAAGTTTACCTGATCTATGTTTATTGATATGTGTATTATAATATTAATAATAATAAACTTATATAGGCCTAGTGCCTAAATTATATTAAAAAGTTTTATTTAAGTTATGTAAAATACTCATTTAAAAAACTAATGGCCATAAAGATTAAATAAAACTGTGATGTGTAATCAAAATAATAGTTGTAACAAGATTGCTCCTGCTAAGTTGGGGCAATTCAATCTAACTATCACAGATTGGTGTGTGCGTATATACTTGCTACTTGTTGTTACTTGTATACACCCTTGATTTACTCCCGCGGACTGGTGTAACCAGCCAGTAACAGTTTTGCCGAGAAGTGTGACTCATGACAACTCAACACCTACTGTAGGCCTATATGGTGTTAGAGAATTACCATCGAGTGGCTGAATTATCAGCAAAATGAGACGCCGAGCCGGCGTTGTTTTAATGTTGGTCCGTCATCACAAACGACGGGCCAGCATTATATCAACATTGGGTCAATGTTTTGTGTTTGCTGGCTTGAAGCTCCGGAAATAATAGTGCTATTTTTTTAGTAATGTTTCCTTATATATTCGTGCAAGCATGATCACACTGTTTAGCTATCACTTTTGTGTCACTTAACAGCATTTTTTATTTTTTGTATTTAAAAAGTAATGCTTGTCTCATGGGCATAATTTTAGTTCTCGTATTTGCTATATTTTTGTCATTTGGACGTCCATAGTTTATAAAACAATCACGAGTCATGATTAGACTTTGGTGAATTAATGGCTTAGAACATAACCATCGCTTGTCCCTCGAGTGGGTAGAACAAAAGAAATACCGGGACCTTGAAACGAATGCGTTTCCAATAGACGTTGAGCCAATGCTGATTTAATACTGGGAAAGCGCTGAAAACGGTGGAGCAGCATTAAGGCAATATTGGGTTAACATCCAGTGTTAGCAGGAAGGAAGTTATGCAACGTAGCCAGGCGCTCTATTTGACCCTTTGATATGCCTTTTGTGCCCTAGAGGTTATCCTGATATATTTTCTTATATTTAATCGCCACACGCTAGAATTATATATTAAAAAAAAGTATAATCGGAAAATAAATAATGTGAATAATTGCATCAATTGAAATACAACAATAGATCCTACGTTGCTTTATTTTTAATACGAGTCTTTTTTGAGTGAGGTGTGGGTCGACACGCCGTAGCCTCCACAGGGTCAGACTTATCAGAGTTTCAAGCAGCACGGCGTGTCGCGAGACATTGTGTTAATTACACTGCCGTGTTGATGGCAATTCTGGAGTAACAGCTAGTCTATAGAAATAACGCGCTCACATCCGCGCCCACACGAGTACAAAGAGTATTAAAGAGTGTAACATGTTTAAATATGTTTACAAGATAATAAATAAATAAAAAAAATTCATATCAGGTGTTATTATTTCAATTTATATCAAGTTATTATACAGATGTTCTATGTGTATCAAAAGTCTCATTGTTGGGTGGAATTGATAAGGAATTGACTTTTAAGGAATTGGAATTGAATTGGAATTGACTTTTCTTAAAACCAAAGGAATTGGAATTGACTCAGGAATTGATAAAAAGGAATTGGAATGGAATTTGGAATTGATAAAAAGGAATTGACCCCAACTCTGTTAGTGAGCCATTTCAACTCCACGGAGAGCATACAGTCGTGCAGCAGTTTCGGCGCACTGAACTTATCGTACACATTGCCATCTCTGTCCTACCAGGTACTCGTTTTCACCTGAGTCAAGTGAAGCATTTTAGGGTGAAGTGCATTGCCCAAGGACACAACATCTTAACAATGTCCCAAGATTGAGAGGGGAGAAACATGATATTTCTTCGAAAATTCTGCACCTAGCGGGAATCGACACCGCGCGGCAGGCAGCAACATCGGCAGAGCGCCACACTCTAGCCATTGCGCCACGTCCCTCTCTGTACTCCGGGATTAAGCACTCACTCAAGTTTAAACGGACAGGCCCAGGCTAAAATAATAAAAAAATCGGTGATTTTATTTTGGCTTCTTAATATGACCATATGATGTAAACATGTCCATAAACTTGAACTGCAAAAGTTCTTTAATTTTTCTGATTTCTAATTATTGGCAACCATGTCAAAAATTAGAAATACGGGAATTTCGTCTCTATATCTAGTCTAACTTGTGAATGCGCAGCAGAAAAATTAAAAAAACTTTTGCAGTTCTAGTCTATGAACATGTTTACATGATATGGTCATATTAAGAAGCCAAAATTAAAATCACCGATTTTTTATGATTTTAGCCTGGGCCAGTCCCTTTAAACACCTTGGTGGTGGAAGGGTAATTGCCCGATTGGCGTGTCGCTTCAGTGCACGCGATGTCACTGAACCTTGTTCGCAATTAGCAGGGGTGATAAGAAAAAGAGATTACTCTTATTACTACTAGTAACTCTTTCAGTGCCAAGGGCTGATATATTCGCCATTATACAAGCGTCAAAGAGAACTAGATATGCATGAGGGGCAAAGCTTGCCCCCCCCCCCCCCCGTAAACCACGTGAAAATGTGATTTCAGAATCACACCAAAATCTAATCAGCATATGACCATATGATATGCTTCCTTGAAACAAATCGGTGAAGCAGTTCAAGCTCTTCAGAGTAAAATGTGATTTGTCGGCCATCTTGAATTTTTTCTCAGGGCCACTGAGCATACACAAAATATCAAGTTTGAGCTGTATAACCATATTACCAAATTTTGATAATAGCCAAAATGAGCAAAACTGAAATATCAGCTAAAATCCTGAAAAGTTAAAAAATATAAGTTTTTATTATCATAATCACACAAAAAGCTAATCAGCACACATCCAGGGTAGGGTTATTCCTTTGAACCAAATATGAAACAAATCCATGAAGCAGTTCAAGCTCTAGAGAGTGATATAGGATTTTGGCGGCCATCTTGGATTTTGTTGAAGAAGCTGAAAAACGCCAAAAAAAAATTTCCCAGGGTAAATATGCATACTGCAAATATTTAGAAATAATCCGATCAGGGGTGTATAGCTATATTACCAAATTTTGATGATAGCCAAAATGAACAAAACTGTTATTATGGGAATCACACCAAAAACAAATCAGTACATGTGCAGGGTAAGGTCTTTCCGTTAAACAAATCCAGGAAGCGGTTCAAGCTCTAGAGAGCAAAATAGGATTTTGGCAGCCATCTTGGATTTTGCTGAAGAAGCTGAAAAACGCAAAAAAGTTTATCGGGCAAATTCCTTAGGGCCAATATGCATACTGCAAATATTTAGAAATACTCTGAGCAGGGGTGTATAGCTTATTAACAAATTTTGATGATAACCAAAATGAACAAAACTGAAAAATCCGCTAAAATTCTGAAACGTAAAAAAATCATAGTTTTTATTATCAGAATCACACCAAAAACTAATAAGCACATGTGCAGAGTAGGGTCTTTCCTTTAAACCAAACATGAAACAAATCAATAAAGCGGTTCACGCTCTGAAGAACGACATAGGATTTTGGCGGCCATCTTGGATTTTGTTGAAGAAGCTGAAAATTGCCGAAAAAAATCTACAGGGCTAATTTCCTAGGGCAAATATGTATACTGCAAATACTTAGAAATAATCCGAGTAGGGTTGTATGGCTATATGACCAAATTTTGATGATGGCCAAAATGAGCAAAACAGAAATATCCGCTAAAATACTAAAACGTAAAAAAATCAAAGTTTTTATTATCAGAATCACACCAAAAGCTTTTCAGCTCACGGCCAGAGTAAGGTTTTTCATTTAAACCAAACATGAAAAAAATCGATGAAGCGGTTCGAGCTCTAGCGTGTGCCATAGGATTTTGGCGGCCATCTTGGATTTTGTTGAAGAAACTGAAAAACGAAAAAAAAATTACCAGACAAATTCCCCAGGGCCAGTATGCATACTGGAAATATTTGGAAATAATCCGAGTAGGGGTTTTCGAGTGAGAGCAGAAACAAGTAGCGGCGGCGGCGGCGGGCGGACTCAGCAAAAACAATAAGTCTCCACCACCACATAGTGGGTGGAGACTTAATTAAATACCCTTTAAAATTACAGAATTTAGTTTGTTCGATATCAATTTTCCATGATATTTAATATTAATACAGACAGGCCTTGGAGATCCGTCCTCCGATGTTCCGTCAACTTCTATATCCGTCACGATTTTGACGGGAACGGATCTGCCCAATGTATTTTTGCTTCTATGTTCTGCCATTACGATGTCCGCCTCCGTCATCAGATTCCGGGAACGGAAGGGTTAAATCAATGGGTAAGTGTCCCGTTGTTCTGTCACGGTCCGTCACGCTAATTGCTTGAACGTCATGTGTATGTACACATGCAGATTACGCTCTCATCACATTGCGCCAACGCTGGCTCAATGCACTTAGCGTTCAAGGGATTCGTGACTGGCTAATTAGCAAATAAAACACTGCAATCACATGTTCACAAGATGACCATTGGTTTAACGTTGGGGCATTACCGCACAACAAAGGACGAACCAATAGTTCTACATAACACTTCTTGGCGGCAGTACTATGACACGATAAACCAGTTTTGGCTTAATATTAAACCTGCGTCCCAGACGTTGGGCCAACGTTAAATTAACATTGTGTCCATGACTCAAGTTTCCTGGGTCAAAGCCAACGTCTCCCACGTTGAAACAATATTAACTCATACTTAGGACAACGTTTAATTTCGTGTAGCCGCTAGTTGATCCTATAAATCTATTCTCTGTGAACAGATCGTAATTATTCACGCCGTCAACTGTGTTGAACGAGAGGTAGCGTGCTCGGCCTCAGACCGCCAGGGCTCGAATTTCGAATCCTGTGTCTGGAGGACAGTGTCATCTCAATCATCTCACCACCCTCAGGAGGTTCTCCTGGCCCAGTTTAGCCTATATGTGCACAAAGGTGGCCTAAAGCCCGATTCATTTCATTTGAACACATCCATTTCATAGAGAATGCTCTAAGCGTGAATACCTTGTTTTTCGGTTAGCACGAGGTGTCAACACCTATCTGAGCGTTTAATGTTATCTCCATTGTAACACGACCAGTATAATGTGAAGCCCTACAATAACAGGAAGACAATCGTCGCTCGTCTGGCAACATTAATGTCGGAGCAACAAGCCACGCGCACAAGTAATGCAAGCTATAGGCCTACAAAGTGGAATGTGTTAGATTTGATCACGGCGCTCTGTCATCACCTGAGTTGAGTGATATTGCTTGCAGTCATTTCGATTACAATATGAAAACATCATAGATTCGCTTAAATTAACAATTGAAGCAGATTTAAGAAATTAATACTTATTTGTTATTTTACTGTGATAAACAGTTTAAGTGTAAAAGACACATTAATTTGTATATATGGTAGTCATTCAGTTTTACCATTTGTAACTGACATTTTTCATAGAGTTAGTCAAAATGTACAAACAGTATGAAAAAATAATCCTGTAAATATATTTAAAATAATAAAATTATATTTGTATTACATTTATGTTGTATTTGATGCGCACAATAACAAAATAGATTTGCAAACAAATTATGTAGTGTAATAAGGCCATAGTCACATACAATAAACAACAAGACTACATAAGTCCAGGAGCTCCCGCTCCGAATTAGAATTTGATTTAAGCAATTTTGTATAGGGTTATTAATGTAGTCCTAGTCTAGGTCAAAAATCAAGACGCAAGACAACTAGGTCTAAGAAGCCCAGTCTAAGAGTAAGATAAGAACTAGACAGTCTGTCAGAGATTGCAAACCTCCATTGAAATTAATGATCCTAATCAGTATCCCAGTAATGGTCTACCTATCTGGCACGGTTTACCCGATATCAGGCCAATCGAGTTAACTAATAGCTGATTTACGGTCATTTTGAATTCGATATAAATTAGTTAAAAACTTAGGGTGCATTCTCCCCCGAAACCTCAAATTTTGTTTTATAGTAATGGACTAACATCTAACACAGTTTGCAAAATATTGGGCATGTGAAAGTAAATGATGGCCGATAGGGGGCCATTTTGAATTTGATCGAGTGAGAATTTTTCAAGATGCATCCTCAGCTGAAATCTCACATTTCATTCTATAGTAATCGTCTAGCTATCTAGCACGGTTTACCAAATATCGGCCATGTGAAAGTGAATAATGGCCTGAAGGCGGCCATTTTGAATTCGATCAAGTCAAAATTTTCCAAGATGCATCCTCAGCTGAAATCTCACATTTCATTCTATAGTAATGGTCTAGCCATCTAGCACGGTTTACCAAATATCGCCCATGTGAAAGTGAATAATGGCCGATAGGAGGCCATTTTGAATTTGATCAAGTCAAAATTTTTCAAGATGCATCCTCTCCTGAAATCTCACATTTTGTTTTATAGTAATGGTCTAGCCATCTAGTAAGGTTACCAAAAACCGGCTATGTGAAAGTGAATAATGGCCGATAGGCGGCCATTTTGAATTTGATCGAGTCAATTTTTTCAAGATGCATCCTCTCTTGTAATCTCACATTTTGTTTTATAGTTATGGTCCAGCTATCTAACACGGTTTACCAAATATCAGCAATGTGAAAGTAAATAGTGGCCGATAGGCGGCCATTTTGAATTCGATTGAGTCGAAAGTTTTTAAAAGGCATCCTCTCTCGAAACGTCACATTTTGTTTTATAGTAATGGTCTAGCTATCTAGCACGGTTTACCTGATATCAGGCCTATCGAGGTAAATAATGCTGATTGTCGGCCATTTTGAATTCGTAAGTTAAAAATTTTCAGGGTGCATCCTCCCCCGAAAACTCACACTTTGTTTTATAGTAATCAGGTAATGGTCTAGCCATCTAGCACAGTTTACCAAATATCAGCCATGTGAAAATGAATAATGGCCGAAAAGGCGGCCATTTTAAATTTGATCAAGTCAAATTTTTTCAAGATGCATCCTCATCTGAAATCTCACATTTTGTTTTACAGTAATGGTCTAGCCATCTAGCACAGTTGACCAAATAACGGCCATGTGAAAGTGAATAATGGCCGATAAGCGGCCATTTTGAATTTGATCGAGTCAAATTTTTTCAAGATGCATCCTCTCCTGAAATCACACATTTTGTTTTATAGTAATGGTCTAGCCATCTAGCACGGTTTACCAAATAACGGCCATGTGAAAGTGAATAATGGCCGATTGGCGGCCATTTTGAACTTGGACGAGTTGAATTTTTTCAAAATGCATCCTCTCCTGAAGCCTTACAATTTGTCTTATAGTAATGGTGTAGATATCTTGAGCGGTTTTCATGATATTCCACAATATCAGGCCTGCCGAGGTGAATAATGGCTGATAGGCGGCCATTTTGAATTTTATCAACTTAAAATTTTTCAAGATGCATCCTCTCCTGAAACCTTACAATTTATTTGATATTAATGGTGTAGCTATCTTGAGCGGTTTTCATGATATTCCGCGATATCAGGCCTGTCAAGGTGAATAATGGCCGATAGGCGGCCATTTTTAATTTTATCGACTTGAAATTTTTCAAGATGCATCCTCTCCTGAAACCTCACAATTTGTTTTATAGTAATGGTGTAGCTATCTTGAGCGGTTTTCATGATATTCCGCAAAATCTTTCAGGCGGATTTACCGATGTTATAAATTAGGTCAAAGTGCTGGGTCAACTTCAAGGTCAAGGTCCAAAAACCTGAAAAGGCACAACTAGGGACCTTAGAGAACATGTATGTGCAATATGACTGTCATCGGCCCAGTACTTTTCGAGATCTGCTCCGGAAACGAAGTGCGCGTCAAAACGACTAAATAGGTCATAGTTCTGAACCAGAAGTAGGTCAAAGTTCAAATACCCCAAAAGGCACAACTAGACCCCCTAGGGGTGCTGTGGGTAAAATTTGAAGACAATCGGACAAGTACTTTCAGAGATATGCTCCGGAAACGAATTGTTTACGGACGGCCCAACGCCGTCACATCATCATTTTCTCCTCTGCAACCTTGCGTATTGAATTCAGATTAAAAATATTTTAACCTGTCCATTAGCCACCTGGAAGTAACCCACATACCAAAAATTGTTATCCTAGCTTATTTTCTTACAAAGTTATAGGCAAAAGAAGAGGCCAAAAAAAAACGGAGGTAGAATCCATAGCTCCCTCCGTCTCACCTACGGTGACGGCGGGAGCTAATAAGGCCTAAAACAATTGTCCAGCGGTATAAGCAATTTAAAATTTATTGGTTATTCTGTTATAATATCAGCTAACATATTATATCATGTTGAACTTGTGATGAGCAAGATTCGCCATTAGTGTCATTTTTGAATTGTTTGTTTATCGTTTTAATACTAGATGAGCTGGATGTACCACATCAATCTTTCCGACATGAGATATAAGTCTCCGTCGCTAAACTTTTCAAAAGCTAAAATATTTCTGTGACCGGATCCTACACATGAAGATAATTTTAAAAGAAGTATTAACTGAAGTGGGCCTGATAACTGAGCTGTTTCCGTAGATTAGTTAGTGAAAAACAATAACAGCTAGGTATATGGTGACATATATACAGTAATACTATAGAGCTCAGTTGATTTAGTTTCATTTATGTTTTGTGTATATATTTATTATAATCGATAATTACATGTTATATTTGCATGGCACCTTCCACAATTAAAAGTTTAATGCCAATGCAGTAGCGAGTCAGGGCGGCCGTCTTGGATATGCAAATTAGCTGATTTTCGAACTCAATCAGGTGATCTATCGGAGTGTTCCGAAAAAAATTGTGAAGATTGAATGAAAATTGGCGACTGGAGAGCGTTTACGTCAATTTGTAAGGGCGGCCATCTCGTATATGGGCACTTTCACATAATAGGTTGCATACAGGAATAATACAGTTGTTTGATCAAGAGATCCCCATCATGATTATCAAGACGTCACACAAATTGTTGTCTAATGTGACACATTACTGCCCATCTACAGACCAAATTTCATGAGTCCAGATGAAAAATTGACAAAATTATTGAATAATAACTGTCAAAGTTGCCACAATTATGCTGTCTCAAATGAAATTTCAGGAATTTGCAGCCAACATAACTATTACAAGATTTAGTATATGGATGTGTTTCACACTTGAAAAATATACTACTGTTCCTCAACAACTAAACAATCCAAAGCTTTTCCAAATAGCTGGTCTGTGCGTGAAACCATGCAGGATTGTATCAAAGTACACCATTTCCGTTAAACAAATTTTGAGTTTGTCCTCTCCAGGACAAAGGAGGTTGCCAGCTGAGAATAATGAAGTTATTTCACTTTTCTGTTATTGTAGTTGTAATATAGCTTATCAGTAAGCAATATCAACTCAATTATTTAATCGGCAAAGCATAGTTCCCATGCTATATACATTGAAAATCTTAATAACTAATCTTCCGTTAAAATATGTCCTCTCCAGGACATTCAAATCCGTAAGTACTGAGGTATGTTATAGTTTCATTTTTGTTGTTACATTATTTAACCCCGTGTGAATGGACCACAAAAGGTCAATCTGTAACATTTTGAGGTCGACCCTTTCTAATAAATACAGAAATGGTAAAAACGCAAATGTCCTCTCCAGGACACAATTTTAACACGGGGTTACCAACAAGGTCAAACAGCCTGAATGCACTTATTTGAAGTAGCAATATTCACTTAGTCAACACAACTGGCTAGGACTGGTAAATCTAGTTTCTAGTAATTTTGTATCCACCACTATACTGGTCATAGGATCCACCTCAAAATCTATACAATATTGGTTGTAATATGTGATTCCATTCTCGGGATACATCCAAGTTTTGTATACTGTCTCATTATAGAACCATGTTTATACCCAGATAATAAACAGAACAAATTTAAAAGACACACTGATAATGTGCCTCCTTTTTATAAAATTCCCGAATGTCCTGGAGAGGACATAATTTTAACATTGAATGTATGTCGCTTGTGTTGAATACGATTCATGTATTTTATGTCACAAAATTGGCTCATTACACACTGTCTACAGCCTTGGTCTGGTCTAGAATTGGCTGGAGTCAGTGAGCACCCTGGCATGCTGAGCACCATGCTGGTTTCCAGCAGGCTCAAGAGGTTTTGGAGAGGACTTCCGCAGTTTGGGGGGGGGGGGGGGGGGGCGATGGGCTGGAGAAAGAATGAGGACAGTGAAATGTGTACACTTTTTGAGGGGGTAACCGTGCATAGACGGAAAATTTGAAAGATGTTAAAATGCTGGTCCACTGACTGAAGCTGTGGAGCAACAAGAAAACAACATTGGTTTAGTATACTGTCGCACTGCGAACAAAAGACGTTGTGCCAATGTTGGCTAGCGCTCAGCGTCTAAGACTATCATGCTTCGCTGAGTAAACAGGAGTGGGGTCCGCCTCAATATAAATATTATGTTTCAGTGAAGCAAAATGACCCATCTGCTCTTAAGACAACATTGTTTGAGCGGTGGTTCAGGGTAGTGTGACACCTGCTTGCTTTTGTGTATGGCAATATTGAGAATTAGCATACATAGCATTGCTCTGATCGATTGATCGCCAACATGGCTTTAGAAGCAAACAACGTTCTAAATTGGGCAACTTCAATCAGGAAACTTTATATGAAAACTAGAAATACTGGTTCTACATCACCTTTTATACATTAATCAATTTGAATATTATACATGTATTGTAATTGTTTGCATTTATATCATTAACAAAATACCCTGTAATTTTACTTTGGTAACAAGGTTTGTTTGTTAAAAAAGTAAGTTAACTAAGTAACAAGAGCACACTCGACAATAGCCCGCCACCATCACGTTGAACTGAAGTTATTGCGCCCACAAGGTCAAAATGCAAAAAAATCGCAATAAATCGGCCATTTTGATTTTTTTCTCAGCCATTATTGAACTTATCCGAGAACTGCTTATTAGTAACATGCATAACAAATTTGGGAAAGATACATGCAGGCTTCAAAGTCCATTTAGGTCAAAATATAGGTTTTTTTATATGTTTTATATTTCATAAAAATATAGGCTTTTATAGGTTTATTTGACATAAATTATAAGTTTTTATAGGTTTTCCAGTGACACTTATACCCGCCATGTGAAAATTCATACTTTTTTACTATTCCAAAGTCATATCTACCGTATTCCAGGAAGTTTACCGTATAGTACACACCTCTGAATATACAGTATAATACATAGTGCCGAAAAAGCATACTTTTTTTATACAGGTCTGTCCATAGTCATTTACCGGATGATCAGCTTATGGTTAAATACGCGTAGTGTGGTCTTTCAAACTTACATAGGCAACAAGACGAACTGCTCGCCTTAACGGAGCCATGTTCAATCAGAGCAGGGCTGGAGTGTTTGAATTGGCCAAATTATTTATTGCAATTACTAAATTCTTCACACAAGTTTATTTATGCCGAGCGAAGCAAGGCAGGAATTTTTTTAAGGAATTATGTAGCTGATAAACTTAAATAATTATTTATTTCAGACTTATTTGATGAATTAAATTATATTTAAAGCATTTCTTTCTGAAACACAGAAAGTTATTTGACACAAACACATTACCACAATTAAAATATAGTTCAACATAATGTTTTTGTTCAAGCAAAATCAAAATATGGGTTTTTATAGGTTATATAGGCTATTTTCAGAAAAATATAGGTTGCTGTTTTAAATTTAGGTTTTTAAAGGTTTTATAGGTTTATAGGTTTTACTTTGATGCCTGTAAGCATGAAAAACTGTTCATGTTATCACTCCCACAAGGTCCAATTATTGAAGTAAAATGCGAAAAATCTCAATCAATCGGCCATTTTGATTTTTTTTCAGTCATTATTGAACTTATTCGAGAACTGGTTACACGAGTAACAACCATAACAAATTTTAGAAGGACACATGAAAAACTTTTCAAGTTATCGCGCCCACAAGTAAAGGCATGTTAACGCCGCCGCCGCCGGAATTCAATTGCGATAGCCCACCTTTTTTAATTAAAATTAAAAGGCAGGCTAAAAAGCTGTGATTTCTCAAATTAGCAGCCAAAAGCATTAAAAATGTTTTTATTGATCCATTTCAATATCTATGTTCTGGTGGAAAAATTGTCCTAAGCTTGACCCATATTTTATGTTTAATGGTGGTTCAAAAAGAAAGCAAGCACAATTTGATGAAGCCCTTGATCCTCTTTACTTGCTAGCACTGTGAGGTGCTGTAGGTGCTTTCACAACTCCAATGAGTATACGCTTGTATATAAAGCACAAAGTGAATTGACAACCTGACTATATGGGGCTCTGAGAAGAATAAATATGTGTGTCAAGTCATAAGCAATAAGCTGACTAGCATACATTGCGATGACGTATGGTTTGTCATAAGCAATGAGCTCATCATCAGAGGGTTCAATTTGTTTTGAAAATATTGTGTACAGCGATTTGCAACCAAGTTCCACATTGTACGGGTTTTTCCTATCATTAAAGATGAAATATTTTGGTTATCAATTTCAAGTTTGATTATCAATTGGCCAAAATTGTATAGCTTTTCGCTACGCAATACTGAAGAAATTGAACACTGCATCTTTCATTGCAAAGTATGGGCAGCAGCACAACGGATGTGGGTGGCTGGTTTAGGATGACGGTTCAATAATGATGCTGTGGTCCAGCTGCTCGAAGGCAAACAAAATATATCTCAAAGTGGTCAGTCCATGTCCCTTGCCTCTTGCGGCTGATAGCTTCAAGACTGATTTCCAGTTTGATCAGGTCCCTAGATCCTTGTCAAGTCACCCTGATGGACCTCTGATCCTGATCATTTGTTCATTATTAAATCTCAACCTACTATGTTATGGATTCATTCTTAAATTGTTTTAGTGTTGTCTACTGTTGTTATTATCATTATTTAACAATCAGATAATGTAAACGCAGGTACAGGATGATTAGTACTGTACTATATGTAACTTGAAGACTGTATCATATGATTGTTATAATATCACTAAGCCATTACTAATGCTTGACATCACTGATAATAGAAATATCAGAGAATAAGTTATTCATGGTTCTAATATAAATATCACTTTATGCGCACCAGTTGTTTCTATAATTATATTGACTTAACATTAGCATTACTGTAAATTGGAATAATCTGACAGTAATGTGCAGCATTTGTTGAGCTCAGATAATACTACATGTATTTCTCAATTAAAAATAGCTAATGAAAGAATGATTACCCAATTGGAATTGGAATTGAGGCTTTTTAAATCAACTGTTAAAAATTGTCCTCTCCAGGACATTTAAAGAAACAGAACAAACTCGTGAAATATACAGCCTAATTTCCGGAGTAAAATCTACCCTTTACAACCCTTTAACTGAAAGGGGTGTACAGCGCATTTCAACAAATGGGACATATAAATAAACATCCCTTATTGGCATTGACTGCCCAATTTCTATCTTCAAAGAGTCAGGTTGTTGTTACTGTGATTGAATCTAAATTTTACATGGCCCTCAACTACATCATATACCCATATGTAAGTGTGTGATCAACAGCACTTTTCTTTCTAAATAAATTTTTTAATGTATGGTCCAATTTATTTATTTATCAGCACAATTCAAGTTTCTATATTGAAATGTTAAAAAAATGTCCTCTCCAGGACATTTTAACAACAGAAATTTCTCAAAATAGAATGCCTGATAATTTTGTCAATTTTGTGAATACTGCCCTAAAATTTCGAACATATCTGCTCCTACCCTTCTACTAGTTGCTCTCTTCATCCTGAGAATCAAGTAGTGTTTTTTTTTATTTAATGGTAATTGAAAGGATGGCAGGTGTGTGATTTCTCAAAGTTTTTTTTTGAAAATGCATGACATTTTTTCGTTTATGGCTATAATAACACTTTTTGTCTAACAATTAAAATAAATATGAACCAGTCAAACAGTGTAGGGACAAAAAGAGTAAATTTGAGCTCTTAATGCCTCTCCTGCAGCCACTGAGAAAATTAATGTAATTATTTTCCAATATGGTTATCTGACATTTAAAATTTGCCTGAAATTTTATTCAGTCAAGTTGCTGCTCTGAAAACTTGCAAGAAGATCCACAACATATATCTGCATCATATAAAGTTGGAATAATACAACATCAAACACCTTCAAAAAAACACATTTTGAGACAAATTATGCAACCTATACCATGAAAGTGCCCATATGCGAATTAGCTGATTTTCAAACTCAACCAGGGTAATCCATCAGAGGGTTTTCAGAAGAAAAAATTGTAGTTCGGATGAATATTGGCGACTGGAGTGTGCTCACGTCGATTAGTAAGCAAGAGCGATAACCGCCATCTTGGATACACATATTAGCTGATTTTTGAAGTTTTCAACCATTAAAATCCATAAGAGGGTGTTCAGAATTTTTTTTTAAAGATTGGATGCATATTGCGACTGGGTAGCGTTATCGTGTATTTATAAATCTTGGATATACAAATTAGCTGATTTTCTCAACCACGGTAAAACAATAGAGTGTGTTCAGAGAAGAATTTGCGAAGATCGGATGAATATTGGAAACTGGAGTGTTTACGTCGCTTTGTAAATGAAGAGCCATCTTGGATATATAAATTAGCTGATTTTCGAACGCAACAAGGGTGATCCATCAGAGGGTGTTCAGAAAAAAACTATCAGAATTTTTTTTAAGATTGGATGAATATTGCGCCTGGAGAGCGTTTACGTCAATTCGTAAAGAAGAGCCGGGGCAGCCATCTGGGATATGAAAATTAGCTGATTTTCGAATACAGCCAGGGTAGATCTAATCCATCAGCGGGTTTTCAGAAAGACAATTCGGAAGATCGGATGAATATTGGCGACTGGATAGTGTTCACGTGTATTTTTAAGGAAGGGCGGCCATCTTGGATATGATAGATAGATAGATATTTATTGACGACGGTAAGTCTATACAGACTTATGCGTCATTAAAATGAACATATGTACAAGACTATATACAACAGGATTAGTTCGGTAAAATATGCATGCTAAGTTAACTTGAACATGTTAAAATCACACGACATTATATACTAAAACAAGCACAGGTTAAATAAAATATGCATGAGAACTATTTAAAATAAAATACAGCTAAACAGCATTGGCATGACATTTTTAAGTTTCCCGCACCAAAACCAGAGATAAAATAGCTACTGCATATAGCAAAAAAACCCTCTGGAAAGCGTAGAAACCGAGTAATTACATAATGAGTGAGAGTATGTACAGAGAAGAAAATAATAATATTAGTTACATTGACCATGTTAAAAAAAACAAGCTAAAAAATGCATTGACTGACGTCAGCTCGAAACACCAAGATGATTAAAGGAATCACCAGCCGCATCAGTCGCTGATACCACAGTGGTGTTCCCCCGACATCATGGATGATCTCATTAGTGGATGATTAGAGGAATCACCAGCCGCAAATTATGGTGATATGCAAATTAGCTGATTTTCGAGCTCAAACAGGGTAAAACAATAGAGGGTGTTCAGAGAAGAATTTGTGAGGATCAGATGAATATTGGCGACTGGAGAGTGTTTACGTCGCTTTGTTAGAAAGAGCCAACTTGGATATGCAATTTAGCTGATTTTAAACAACAAGGATGATCTATCAGAGGATGTTCAGAAAAAAATCGTGAAGGTCGGAAGAATATTGGCGACTGGAGAGCGTTTACGTCGTCAAATTGTTGGATGATAATAATAATAACAATGGACAGCACTAAAACAATAAGTCTCCACTACATAGTGGTTGGAGACATAATTACGGCAATTTATTTGGTACCTCGTAATTGTACCCACGTATTTGCCCAACCCTGGTGTCAACACGGTCGATTATGTAGATGTAGGTGGCCTAGGTTGGTAGTAGCGGCCTTAAAACAGCGGGATAAAGTGCTACCAACTAGATTGACCATGGTATCTCAAGCCCTATGTGCAGTTACATATAACTTACTTATTAAGATAAAGTAAGGTCAGAACGGCTTAATATACACTACAATAGGCACAATTATAAGTCAGTTGACACAGTCCGTGATAACTGTAAATCGCGCAATATCACGCCAAAATCAATATTGATTGTTCAATATTACAATTACATATAGCACGACACGATAAACTGCTTTATCGCGTCATAATTTCAAATTAAAACACACGCGATTTTACTGGGATATTGTGTAATAAAATGTACCTTGTATATCCAATCAAAACATTGCAACGCTGGCCCACCATGCAACTTATCGCAGGCTCCGTAAACGCGCTAAATATAGCCCAATATTTACTTATTGCCCGATTTAGCGTTATCGCAGACTGTATAAACTGGCCTTTAAACGCCCTGTCACACTACAACGTTCTGGCTAAAATTCATCTAGCGTTTATGAAAAGGTGGCAGAACGCAGAAAAACGTTGGAGGTCGGAGGAGAGGCGCTAGGTCGTTGGTGCTCGTTGAGGAACGCAGAGGGTCGTGGAGAGTGTTTGACAAATTTGGAAAGCTCTTGGGGGAGCGCCCAATGAGCGTTCTGTGAGCTTTCTAGACGGTGGACGGTCATTAAAGGTCGGTGGGTGGTCCATATGAGAACGCAGAGAGGCACACAATGTAAATCCAGCAAACCCCCGAACGTTCCCCAAACGTCCTCATACCAATAGTCCATGTACCGTTCACTCACCGTTCAGGATGACTGTACAGGGACGGAGGACAGGCGGATGAAGGTCGTCAAGAACGGTGAAAGAATGGCAGGAGAACATTGTAGGACGCAGTAAGAACGTTGACTGGGCGGTACATGAACGTGCAGAAGGACTGTACATGGACGCAATCAGGTCAGCGGATGGGAAGATTTTCACAACTTTTTGAAGCTTTCTCCAACACTGCTTAGAAAAAATGTTCACGAACGCAGTTAGGGCGTTGGACAAGAACATTGTAATGTGACAGGGCCTAACAGGTTGAAATTTCAATTAATGTCAACTAGGTATCAACCACGTTTAAACTACTGTCACTATTATAACTATAGTGTTATTGGCATCCAAGCTCTGAACGATAGTCGTGTAAATCATATCTGGCAGGAAAGCTATACTAGGGTACCGGGGGTATTATTATTGGAACATTTAATATCAAGCTAGTGATTATTACATACTTACTCGGGGATGGGATACATCTAATTTGTTTCCACACTGGTATCCCGTGCCGACCACACTGACCTCCAGACCGACAGGGTAGAGATCATCACCGGGCTCATGCTGTTCCAGAAGGTGTCCCATTTCAGATAATTCGATCTAAACATTATATATTTTTAACAATTACTTCAACGATTCATCGCTCACTACCTTTTATAATAATATATTATTTAGAGTGGTGAGAAACTGTATCAGAATAATACAATGTGCGAAATTAATTTACTTTCAATATTTGTTTCTATATATTTTTAAGCAACTATTTTAATATAATCAGATATATGTAGTGTAATAATATATTTATATGTAATATGAAAATAGATTGATTTATTGTGAACTATTTCAGTTTCTCAGCTTTCAACAACTTTAACAATTGTGCTAACTTACAACATATTCAACGGATCTATTCACCGCATGCCAATGTCGTGCTGTGCTAATGTCGATTAAAGTGGCATTAGTCAATTCAACGGATATTTGCAGGTGTTCAATATTTGAATTGAAATTCTCTGTAATACAAAAGTTCAATTCATAGTGTGAATTAGTAGGAAAGTGATTTGAATTATTATGTTTTTTAAGAGTTCCATTGTCAATAAAATATGTTTCATTTTTTTCATACATCTTACCTTCCTCCACAAGCGTAATTACGATTCTGAAGTTGTCATTCTTATCCATAAAGATTACGTTTGGAAGAGTGTTACTTTGCTTGGGAAATTGGTTATACAGCTGTAAAAAAAACATATCGCATATAATTATGGTTTGGAGATATGATAAATTGTATTTTAATTTATGAATCACCCCTCCCCAGCCAAAGACTGAATGGATTTCTTTAATAGAGGGATATGGACCTTTGGTGCATCCTGCACCCAAACAAACAAAATACATGGAGCCGATGCTAGATTGATGTTGTCAAAACAACATTTGATTAACGTTTAATTGGTTTAGTTTTATCTGTATATTTGGTGCAGGAACTGTTTGATATAATCTTTTAGCGTATTCAAAGCCACGTGACTCCTGATTATCTGCGCTGTCATCTCGTGGTGGGTCTATAAGGCTGGCCCAACATTAAACCAGCGATACGTCAACGTTTTATATTTACTTGGGTACTATGGAATGTGCAGCTACTATTACTGCAAGTGCAGCTGATATGTGGTTATTATAATTCTTTTGATATCAATGACGGTGGCCACGATACAGAAGTGAATCTCGACCTAAAGCTGGATGACTATCTAGTCTAATATTACAATATTACTACTGACCTTTTGATAGCTGTGAATATCTAAATGAATATGGCTAGTCAATCTGTGCGTTTGGAACAGATATTTGTTGTAGTGCTACAACAAAAATTGGATTGAGACATATTTCGTTGTAATCGATAAATACTTTCAATATTATTTTGTATCATAATTTAATTTATTGTTGATGAAATAATTAAATCATCTGACAAACAATTGAACTTTTACTGCACAGTTTACCGCAGACAAACTCACTAGATTACACAATGCATACATATATGGGAGTAGGCTGCCAATTATTACCAGTACGATAGAAGTAATATATTGTAAATTTATGCGCGAAATAAAATTACCATCAACGATGTAGAATTTAATGCATGCATATTATTCATCTCAATGGCTATTGACAGGGACATCCCTGTCAAAAATAGTTTACAAGCATTATTGACAGGGGAATGATCAGCCAATCATAGCTTAATTCCCACACATGGTGCCTCCAATTTCTACGATAAAAAGCACACTATACGAAAAATGAGATTGGTGCATCTTTTTCCACCTGGAAGGAGTGAAATGAGGCACTAGATTAGCTTCCAGTTCGACTACTAGTTAGTTTCACAACGGAATACCTCTAGTCTACTAAGAGAGTGTTTCCATCTGCTGATATGGTCAGAAAAGTCATCGTAATAGGTGACCAATTGGTGTTGTCGATATTGTTCAGCATTCCACATGGTGGCATGATACACATCAAGTGACGTTTGGGTATCCACAGGTAAACGGCAGGATAGTATGGGAGGCTCGTAAACATACATCTGCATTCACATATGATGAAGTTAATCAAAAGAACAAAAAATGACTTAAATATCAATAAATCAATAAATCAATCAATCAATCAGAAAGTTCATTTGATATAATTGTAAAAAAACATATATTTAGTTATACAATGCATTAAATGTTGTAAGAAATATGTCAGGGGACCCTTGTTAGAGCCTGTCACACCTTGGCGATCAGTGTCAACAATTGCGTAACGCACGAACAAATCAGCCAAACGCTGGCGAATGCTGACCATCGCTGGACCATCGTTATGCTATCGCCGCGTGCGTTTTGTGAGCGTTTTTTATCGCAGATGAATGCTGAAGAACGTTGAGAGTTTTGAACAGACTCAAAACTTTCAATGCACAGCAGCGTGTAAGAGGAGGCGCCAGATGAGTGTTCAGGGGCGGATCCAGGATTTGAAAAAGGAGGGGGCGCAAGGGATTTTTTGAAGAATTAGGCGACAAACGGGGTGGACGTGCACCCCCTGCGCCCCTCTGGATCCGCGCCTGGCGCTGGGTGGTCGCTACTCAATCGCTCTACACACTAGGGGAGTGTTACTCGATCGTTGTACACGATAGAAGAGCGTTACTCAATCGCTGTACTATATTGCTTATAAATCATAATAGGCATATATATATTACATATAGATGTATTACACTTCCTGGTGAACCACTTAAAACCATACAAATAAAGTTATAAATTATTGGTAATGATAGACAACATATCTACAAATGTTTCAAATGTATGTTTAAAATCTTCTTCTATGTAAAATAGGCTCCTACCACGAGACAATGTCTAATTCAAAACAACTTATACCAAACCCTTCTAAACTCTCTAGTTTGAAAATTCAATATATTTTCGCATGGCTCAACATATTAAAAGGATAAATTTACTGCTAAAAATCTACTAAAACCAATGAAATACTGCAGTAAAAACTCGTCGTTTTAAAGAAAAATCATGTGATCGTAACTGTGCGTTGTGGAACGTCGAGCACACGTCGGCAGTTGCTCCCCAGTCGTTGAGTGCGTCATATATGCGTTACTCATGCGCTACTCCCACGCTGGCTGTCGCTGGTGATTGCTGTCAATCACGTTACTATAACGCTACTCGTGCGCTTATTAACGCTAGCCAATCTTTCTGGATCATGAGAGTCCATCAATCGCCAGCGTTTTCAATAATTTTTAATATTTTTCCGTGCGTTACGCGATCGTTGACGCTGATTGCCAAGGTGTGATAGGCCCTTAACTCATGCGCTACTCCCACGCTGGCAGTCGCTGGTGATCGCTGGCGATAAAATCACAGATTATGTGATGTGCGTTCTTCAGTCGTCAATCACGTTACTCTAACGTAACTACTCATGCGCTTACGAACGCTAGACACTCGTTCTGGATCATGAGAGTCCATCAATCGCCAGCATTTTCACTAACTTTTAATATTTTCCCGTGCGTTATGCGATCGTTGATGGTGATCGCCAAGGTGTGACAGGCCCAGATGCATTCTGTATCACAACTACGTGGACCACCAGAAACAAAGTTTAGTTATTTTATTATACACGTTTTTTTCTGAAGAATAGTAAAAATAACTTTTAAGTGCTTTTCTATCGATACAATATTTTCGAACAACTAGATAGGCCTAGATAATAATAGATATTAGTCACAATACTCTTGAAAGCAATACATCACAAGCTATGAACGTGGATCAACTATGTCCTCATAAAGATGTTCGTACAATGTGTAGATATTAATATGTATGTTTGCGAACTTCGTGAAACTCTCAGGAAATTAAGAACGTTCAGTGGTGTATGCCTACTGTACAGTATTCATGTGCTTTAATGTGAAACAATAATGAGTGATTCTACAGGGTTAGACTATTATCGTTTTATGCAGACAGTAACGAGTACGGTATGTCATTTAATTATGGCGTCACATATTTTTCTCTTAACTACTGATATACTTTTTTAGCAATCCACCGATTTATGATATAACTACACTCTAATCAATATAGAATTTTTAGAAGGACCCCTTGAGTACTGTTCCCATGCAACCCCTGGAGTACCAAAGGGTTTTTCTGGGGCTGCATCATAATTGTACTGAAGAAGAACCTTTATTGTTTAGAGTGAAGATTTGCCTGAGGGGCGAAGCTTGCTTCTTTACCCGCCCGACATAAATTTGGCTGCCAAAATACATCAATTATAAGAGAACCACTTGCCATTTTTCATTAGAAATCCTTTGATTTGACATATCTTATTAACTTATGATGTCCACCAGTTTGCTTTAGGCCCCCTATATTAAATGGTCAGCCCTACACCTTTTTTTTCTGATGATATTAACCAAAATGTATTTATCTCAGGACTGAACATCTTGTGTACAGTAGCAATGGTCTAGCCAACTTGCTAGTTAACTTTCTCTGTCTGTGTGGTATTTAGCAAAATCCATGACTCTGGGCAAATAATATGTTCACCCATCATTTTGTTTTATAGTAATAAAAAAGCTAGATTGAACCATTTTGAAGATATTAACCAAAATGATTAAAATATTCGCTAAGATGAAACGCAAAAAATGTGATTTAATTTTGTTCAGAATCACACCAAAATCTAATCAACATATGGCCAGCATAAGGTACTTCCTTGAAAGAAAACATGGAACAAATCTTTTTAGCGGTTCAAGCTCTTGAGGGTAACATGTGAATCTCCAGACAAA
This sequence comes from Flabesymbios commensalis, assembly GCA_964017125.1. Classification (NCBI taxonomy): domain Eukaryota; kingdom Metazoa; phylum Annelida; class Polychaeta; order Terebellida; family Flabelligeridae; genus Flabesymbios; species Flabesymbios commensalis. Next base: position 32,768,713 of record OZ024906.1, on the reverse strand, counting down.
GTTCTGAAGGCCAGCGGACATATCCAAAAGATAAAAATTGAGATGTATAACTATATTATCAAATTTTGATGATAGACAAAATAAGCAAAACTGAAATATCTGCTAAAATTTTAAAACGTAAAAAATTCAAAGTTTTTATTTTCAGAATCACATCAAAAACTAATCAGCACACGTCCAGGGTAAGGTCTTCCCTTTAAACCAAACATGAAACAAATCCATGAAGCGGTTCAAGCTCTAGAGAGTGACATGGGATTTAGGTGACCATCCTGGATTTTGTTGAAGAAACTAAAAAACAATTACCAGGCAAATTCCCCAGGGCCAATATGCATGTACTGTAAGTAGAGTTAATCCGAGAAGAGGTTTTCGAGTTGGAACAAAAACAAGTGGCGGCAGCGGAGGAGCCGCGGGCATACCCCGCAAAAACAATAAGTTTCCACCACCACATAGTGGGTGGAGACCTTAAGCTATATAATTATATATGGTCTGAAAACTGACGCATAAAATAACTGTGACTAAATGTCGATAGCTTAACAAAAATTACTTCAAATTTGAAATGAAAAAATATTTATATCAAGACAATTTACCTCCTTTCGCGTGTACATATTGTCATGTTGGAATTGGAACGTCATGTAAGTATATGGACACACATTAATAATCTCCAATCCGTTATCCGCAGCGTCATCTAGGAAACTGGAAAGTACACAGATTTATTCAGCTCTGGAAAACCAAGAGCGATGCAAAGTAAGCAGTTACTACATTTTGGGGCCTTGTACGGCTCTCTACAGTATATAGGATGTGTAGGCCTAATCGACGTAATAAATAATAATGTCTATACTCGCTGTCAAATCAACCAGGATCGCATGATTTTCGGCGATTTCTCCGTCAATTCTAAACCGATTTTCTTTGAAATTTTGCAAAGGCCATTTTCCATTCAAATCCTAACAGCGGTGAAAAATTTGCAAAATTATATTTAATATTTCAAAAGTTAGACCATTTAATATGTAATAAAATTCTAGAATTAGTTTAATGGGTTTATAGAGGGACGTCGTAATTTCAATTTATTACATGTCAAATGGTCTAGCTTTTGAAATACGATATATAATTTCACGAAATTTTCAGGGATATTAGGATTCTGTTGGAATATGATTGTTACAAAATTTCATGAAAATCGGTCGACAATTGATCGAGAAATCAGCGAAAAACATGCGATCCTGGTTGATCCCTTTTAATGTGACTTTGGGTATATTTAGAAATACAAGACCACCTATGAGAGCTTCTAGTGATACTAAATTGTATTACGCAAGACATGTATCATACATGCATGTATCAGTAAAATACGAAATTTAAAGGTGATCTATCTCCCCATATATAGTAAGGATAATTTTGTGACAAATAAATCGAAGTTACCACAAGATGGGGCACAATAATTATTGTTTGTTGTCATGTGACTCTCACGGAAATACGTCACAATGTATGACGTCACATCATAATCTATGACGTCACAGAGATTTGCACAAGTCATCATCTATCACTCCCATATTTGGCAAGAATACATTCATACTATATATGAGGTGACAGGTCATCTTTAATCACAGAATGAAGCAAGCACGAGGCATTGATGTTGCTGGAATGTTGAAAGCCACGTGTTTTGCTCCCTTGTGAGCAAGTCACCATGTGCAATTGTCCACATAGATGATGCATTGTAAATTTCGACGTCCACAATGCGGAGTTTTCTTCCAAGTGTAATGCGATATTTAAAAAATTGTATCCGTGTTTGATTTTGCAAATTTTAATTAAAAAAAAACATATAAAAAATTATAATCTTCAAGAAAGCGATATTGCGTTTACTTAGGAGAGGCCCTGGCGTTGTTGGTAAGTGCTTCCGAGTAAGCCATTTCTGTTAAGAGCTCTGTGAGAAGGACACTCTCTGTCCGCACTGTCTTCTCAAAAGTATCACAAAGAAGCTGAATAACAAAAAAATATATGTTTGAATTAACTAATCGTGCTAATATTATGATATTGCATAAGGTGAGAAAAATTCTTTATCATTTCTACAAATTAAACAATTAGGGCAACGAAGCATTCAGCGACCACCCACAAAACAAAGCGAAAAGGCAATTGGAAAGTAAAAAAACGCAGTTACATACTTTTTAGCTTTGCAAGGCATAACTGGAGAGAAGAGCAATAGGTATGCAAAAAGTGATTTTTCCACGAGTAACAACCCCCATGACTGAGGTA